>CM063463.1:8432177-9057177 GCA_032191425.1 Lymantria dispar | reverse complement strand
ACTCATCCTTATATTGTACAGGACTTTACAAACATATAATTTAACGCACACAAAATACACCCAGACTTTGGAACAACAAAAAGTGAATCGCACAAAGTATTGTCCTACGTGGAAATCGAACCCACGCCCCTGGCATGCAAGGTCGGTCTCTTTAACTACTACGCCATATGTGCAGTAAATTTATCTCTACAGATTCAATTATTCGGATTTTGGATTATCCGAATGCCTACAACATCAATTACTTGGGTTAATTGGATGTCTATTACATATAAACAAACGATTTCCTGCATTTTACAGGGCATTTTTCTGTTTAACATTTCGTAGCTTTAAAGTGCGTTGGCAAATTTCGTCAAATAGTCGCGCCTCAATTTACACTACGAGATGGTTCTCCCTGGAGCATAACGATGCCATTTGCGTTTCGTGCCAATTGTATACGATAAAGCAGTGTACAGAAAACGCTGGTACATATGTAGTACGTATCTAAGTAAAGGAGCAGACACAATAAAACTAACAAACAGGCTCAGAATAGCTATTTGTGGCCATACAATGTCGTTGAAAGTATTAATGTGGTATATTGGTCCGATTAGTAATAATTTGTGGTGGTAACTGTCAAAATTAACATAATTAACATTGCTATTAGGTGTTGTAAAACCTGACTAAGATTTTTTGTACTAATTCCAGCCAATTCTGCTTAGCTTCAACGCTAACTTAAATTGAAAAATTTCTCCAAAATCACGTTGGCTGCAAATTGTAAAGTATAGCCAAAACTATGGAGCATGTTTTACTCTTCTTACAAATCTGCTGGGAGAAGAAGTTGTATTGTTTTTTTTTTATTACTATTGGTGGCCAACAGGCAAACAGTACACCTGATGGTAACTGATACTAATGTCTTCACTAGGCCGCTGCCTACTACGAAGAAAGTGCAAGGAGTGTGAATGCGTGCATCACCAAAACCCTTCGCACATAAGCATCTTCAGTAAGATGGGCTTCCGGCTCTCTGGCTCCCGAAAGTGCAGTAACAGATCGCTAATATACAGATGTGGATTTTCTGCGAGAATGTGGTACCTACTATCCCGGACGGACCGGCGCGCGGCCGGAGACAGAAGACTATCGACAGTGTGGTCCTATCGATATAAACTGGGATAAGGGCAGTAGGATGATGATTGCTACGATTCGACCTTGTGCGCAAATTGCTACTTTTAATACTTGTTTTTTGTTGTACCTTCTTGCGAGACGGTATTTCCTTTGATAGATTATTTATAATTACGCGCGATAACTTAATAGGTATTATTTCCTGTTCAGACGTATTGCGTGGGTAAATATATGTGTTAAGTTTTATATATACTAGTAGCTCTTCAATATATTTGAGATAATATATATTTTACATTTGCCATAACGATAGGTGGCAATGTTTTCTGTGGCAGTAAAGCCTTTTAGTTTTAAATTTCATGTTATATTGCACTTATCTCATCAGATTACATCGACGTTCATTACTTGGATTGCAATATTTTGAACATCTAACACTTTTTTTGAAAGACAACGCCCTGCATAAGGAGTGCGGGGGACTTTACAAACATATAATTAACGGACACAAATTACATCCAGACTCAGAACAACAATTTGTGGATCATATCAAGTGTTGTTCTGCGTGTGATTCGAACAAGCGACACTGACACGGTATCTTAACCACTACGCCATCTGTGCAGTCAATTTCGTAAGTTATTGCATCCGAATTCTGGGCATAGTCTTTCTTCGGGGAAAATAAGATTATACAAATAAAATAAACATTATCATCATCTTCTCAGCTCAAATATGTCCTTTACTGAGCTCGATTCACCTTTACAGTAGAAAGCAAGTTGATCTACTGTACTACGCTGATTAGACGAGTTGGTATTGATTTTTATTTATAGTGTTCCTTCTCTTACATAGATCTTTATACCATAACTCTTAGTCGTCTTTTACGATACCCACGGGCAAGAAAAGAAGGACTACATTGTATTCTTACTCCATCACCACAAGATAATAAAATATTATTCGCGTTAATACTAGAAAACATACGAGACGAGATCTTAATTGTCGTGCTAGGTCATTAGCAAGTACCTACAACGTTGTGGCGACAGGAAACCTGTCTGCCTCACAAAGGTCTTTGACATGACCTAAGACCGTAACAAGAGCGAAGTTGAGACAAATAAAGACTCGTTGAACGCATTTGTAGTTTAGTCGTAGTAAAAATATGATGGCAGTGCAAAATTTACTAATGAGGAAATAACGGTTTTATGACCAGCCATCGGAAATCAACCCTTCTTGGGAATGTAATTGTTAACCAGACTGCATCAAATACAGTTGGCCTAGGTCTGCGTCAAGCTCTTAGTCGTATTTTACACTAAACGACACTAAAGAATAAAGATAGACTTGGATGTATTTATAGCCGCCGCCACAATGCGTGCAAACCACCGGGTTGAGAGCCCTCAGCGCTCACCCAAAGTCCGCGTCAAGCTGTCAAGGCCATCTGCGGCCAAAAACTGTAGACACACAAAAAAATGCGTGCAAACCAAAGAAGATGCGTGAAGTCCTATACCAACACATGTGACCAGTGTGGTATAGTAGATCAATTGCCCTTCTATAGTAGAGGAGGTTCGAGTCAAACAGTGGGACGCATAAGAGCTGAAATTATAATGATGAAATCAATTTGACTAACAGAAAATGGTGTAAATACTTCACATTACGGCTTGAATTCTGTTAAAATTTATAAGGACTATCTAACTGTATTGTCATAACAGAAGTATGATGGGGTTGCTATATTATTTACACAATACTAAGAAATGATTACAAAAAATAAACCTTACAACATACAATAAGTTTTGACGAGTGTTTTGATAAAAAGATATTGAGATTGTAAACGATGGCCTCCTTTGCCGTTATTATTTCAGGTAAAGACATTACCGAAATTATATTATCAGGTAACTAAACAGTTGGCAAATAAAGGATAAAAGAAGGAAGGGAGAAAGAAGGCAGCATAAAGTCCAATGATGCTAATATGATCTTTACAACTATTGAAAGAAGACATGATATTTATTATGTACTAATGGACTAAGATCCGGCTGCAGAATCACTACGTTCATCGCGTACATAATCAAACTCAGGTTCTTTCATACATTTATGATTAGGAGAATACATTGATAACAGGGTGCTAGTCAATAAGTGGCCGCAAGTAATTTTAATTATTATTGGATATTATTATTGGAGTAAATGTCAAATCGCAATGGCTTTAAATAGTCGCACAGCTGGCACACGCCATCCTCTTTTAACAAGTGGCATTGCGCGCTAAATCTCTTTCACTTTATCTCGAATACCTTGAATGTTTAACAGCTGGCAGCCCTAATTTGCGGCCATTTGTTTACAGGCAGCCATATATCATCATATTTAAAAAAAAAATAGCTTTAATTTGATATAAAAACCAAGTGTGTACGTCATGAAGGTATAAATACACCAAAATATTACTTGTTTACACCTGGCTGCGAAGTAGTTGCGGCCAAGTGTGCAACGGCACCCAACACTTTTCGAATTCTTTACATTTATTGCTATGATGTGAATGATATTTTATTTAAAAAACAAGTGAACGAAATTTTGTTCCGAAAATTTATTAACATTAATTTAATTAAAATTACTTGCGGCCACTTATTGACTGGCACCCTGTTATCAATGTATTGTCCTAATCATAAATGTATGTAAGAATCCGATTTTGATTATGTACGCGATGAACGTAGTGATTTTACAGCCGGATCTCGTACTATAACTAACCCGGAAAACTTCGTACCGCCTAACAATCGATTCTTTAATTTTTTAAATACTTATTCTGCTATTCAGAACGCCGGGTCAGCTAGTAAGATGAAAAAAGAATTGACTTTTAAGTATTATTACGAATCTTTCATATGTGAGTATAGAACAGTGTTGTTTTTAGACCTTCATAGGCAATTTTTGAAATTTTTCTCTGGGTAAAAACCATCCTCGTACTTCAAGGAATATTCTAAAAAAAGAGTTAGAGAAATCGGTTTAGCTGTTCTCGAAATTTGCGCTTAGCAACAGATTCAGCGATTCATTTTTATATTATAGAAGAAGATAAGTAATCCTCTCCGTGTGGTGACAGAGTAAGAATACTATTCACCACCCCCTTTCTTGCCCGTCAGTGTCATAAAAGACGACCAAGGGATTTAATATGCATATAGTTATCTATGCAAGAGAAGGAAAACTCGAATTAAAACCCTATTCCAACCAGTCTCCGTCGGGCCGACCACTGACGACAAATCACCCTGCTCCGGTGGTCGGCCCAACGACGAAGACGACGTGGGTACGGGTGTGTTATGGGCCAGCGCGCCGTCCTTTCGCCGCCCCGGACGGAATGGACCGCGTGTGCCCACCAGTAAAAAAAAATACCAACCCGTCTGACTAGCGTGGTATAGTAGATCAATTTCACTCCTATTGTAAGGGAGGCTCGAGCCCAACAGTGGGACGTATATGAGCTAAAATGATGATAAGTAATCCACTTGTAATCTATTAGTTTTTTAGGCATAGCATAGCATGCATGTACAGTGAAATATTGTACGATAGGCTAGAATAAACAAAATCACTCATCTTTGTTATGTAAACAAGAGCAGTTGTCAATCCCAGACAAGTCTCGGCTTATATACCTACCATCATAGGTATAATCTTATCGCATGTAGGTAATTAAATGTTACTGATTTTGTATTAGCTAAAAGCGAGAGACAAGACGGCGAAAAAATATTCATGGTATTCTAAATCCACGTGTAAACCCGATTGCAATAAATTTAAACTTGAAATATCACAGTGACACTAAGCAAAAAAAACTAATTATAATTAAATTCTCATTACGATCTCGACATTTTTATTGAATTATTCTATTTAATATTTCGAAATCAACTTTGGCAAGAATCGACTCCGTCAATTATAAACTTACTAGCAGCGCCCTGCGGTATTACCCGCCTATTGCCTATTGCCCTTTGCCGTGGGAATATCGGGATAAATTATAGCCTATGAGCTATTCTGATATGTAAGCTGTGTTATTGTGAAATTTTATCATAATCCATTCAGTAGTTTTTGCGTGAAAGAGCAACAAACACTCACAAAATTTCTCGTTTATTTTAGTAGGATAGGATATTACGCTTAATTAATAGCTGTTATTTAAAAAGAATGCATGAAACACGACTTTGACATTTACATACGCGTAATTATATAATTACAGATTGCATATTTTATCACAGATATTTTATACTTTTTTTTCATTAGTATATTGCGGTATTAACTAAGCGAAATATGAGACCTGCAGTCCCAAGACCAATCCTAAAGAATTTGATTTTGCCAAATATTGTAAGAACTATGTAGTTCTGATTTTTTTTTGTATTTGAAAGACCAGTAGGCCCCTACTCTTGAAATCAATTCTAATTTCGAATCCGATTCGATTCCAATCTCACCAAACTTAAATTTGGTACTCTTGAACAAAATCGAGAATGAATTTTACGCGTTCGTCGTTGTTATTTTCACCAAATATGCCATGTTTTCTTACTTTAAATTCATAACGTTATCGAACTCGATCATCACAAAGACGCTTTCTTGAAATTGTGTAACATTAACGATTTTAAACTACGTCAAAATAGCAAATATAGGAGTAGCAAATATTTGACTTAATCGACGAGAGTCGAATTCATTTAGTTTAGAAACGTTTCACCGAATTTGATTCCAATCAGGCGCTAGTGTCGCTTTCAGGAGTACCAAATTTGCTCAAATTAGAGCTGCGATTGGATTTAGGATTGGAATCGAGATTCAAGAGTAGGCACACTGATCTTAAGATGGTAACGACGGTTGGTATTGCGTCTTCACATATTTTAAGGCTACCAACATCTTTTATCTAGTAAAAAACTCTATTTATTTCAAGTGCATTTCATTATCAAATCAAATAACATATATTCCTACTAAATATTATGTAATTGGTATTTCATCAATCCATCATCGACCACTGGTGGATATACTCAAGTCAAAAACACCGTGCTTGGCAGGTTTCTTGGCTATCGCAGTTGGAGTATGAATTTCAGAGCTCCTGGTCATTCTCTTGGCTATCCGTCAGTCAGAATGTAAGAACTCCTAAAAAATGTTGTATTCTAACATATTGTAACCTAAACTATCTACTAAACGGGGATGTATACAAATTACATTACAATACTCTAAACATATGTTCGCAACGCAGAAAATAGCAGCAGGGGGTCTCCCGTTACTATTGATTCATGCGGTTAATTTTCTCAGCTGATGCTATCTTGAGATTGAAGTTTTAAGACAGATTTTTATACACTTTTAACTCACAACAGTGTGCAATAATGGTGCAAGACTTACGTGCCTTAGACTCGGTGACGTGTGAACTGACATACCATTACAGGTTTGTGTATAGCGATATACTACAACTAATTGCAAATTTCAATTAAGTTTATAGGATTTGGCGTTTGTTACGCCGTAGACCGTAGGGTCTAGAAGAGACCAAATCGCGCGATTCATCTCGAGGTTTTACCTTTATGATCTAAATCCGTCTGCAAACTAATTTCATATTCTGATTCCAAAATCCGATAAAATCCTATTAATTTTGTTTTAAATATGATAATTTTAGAACCTATAAGTAAAAATCAAATTTTCTTGCATGAAATATGGATAATAACGCTACGACTTAGGGGAACGAAGAGTGACGATTACTGTCAAAAACCGATGAGGTTCAATACGTGTTTTAAAGCGTATGAAGTCGCAACTGCAGCTAGTATTATTATATTTATAAAACGATTTAGTTGTTTTAGTTAATTACAAGGTAATATTTGATATATCTAACTGGGTCAAACAATATTGGGACATAATCATTTGTTTTTAAACATCTTTGTTACAAAATATTCTAATGATATAAACTGTAAAATAAACTAGGACAAGTTGAATATAATGATACAATGGATTTACTGAGTAAAACAAAAGATTACTTAACGCAGACTAGTTTTGCTAGAAATAAATACATAAATTAAACATATTAACAAGAACCAACTACTTTAGCTGAGAATCAAAAAATAATCTTTCGAATAATATATATCAGTAGATCAAAAATCCTTAAAATTATGCAGTGAACTTGCGTATCCCTTCATTATTGGCATTAATGATTAATAATAAATAACTTACCTTTGTTATCCCCGTAAAGGGTCTTCGCAGAGGGTGCGAGTCCGAAGGGGGCCTTAGGAACGATCGCTGCGCCCTTATTCTTCTCAAAGAGCGCTTTGCGTTCCCTCAATGTCATTTCGGCGGGGTCCTTCGCCTTAGGGCTGCCTGCCTCGAACATAGCCGCTTTAGACAGTACAGAACTTCTGTCCACATTCCCGTTTATTTTCGGAGCGAACTTTTTCACTAGAGGCGAACCCTTCCCAACCGGCTTGTCGTCGACCGGCTCCACTTTTGTTTGTTTACATTCGTCACTTGCATCATTATCGTATTCGTCGTGCTGCACTGCGTTTTCTTTATTGTCTTTATCACTTTCACATTCATCTTCCGTTATCTTATGAGGCGGCGTGGGTGCTTTGTATTTTTTGAGCGACGGTTTTTTTGATACGGCCGGATTGCCCGGCGACTGTGCCACCATAGTCGCCATGTTGGGGGCTGTAGCGGCACTGGGGGTTGTCGATGCACACTTCGGCTCCTGTCGGTTTTGATCGGCGGTTTTCGTGGCGAATTCGTAGACGAGCCGCGATTGGCTAGCCGAAACGCGCCGGTAGCCCTCGTCCTCCTACGATTGGACAACGGTCGTGAATCGCGAAGGGTGAGCACGTGGTTGCATATCGTTTTATTGATAAGTTTATTAAACCGGCGAGTTTGAATACGCGCAGTTAGTCGAACTGGGTTAGATAGTTAAAAGAGCAGGCGAAGTTGCATCATATGTGACACGGCTTGTGCAATATATTGAAATGGGATACCATTACAGTGTGACGAAGATGGCCGTGCGGTTGTGTTGAATGAACGTACATATGTGTAGGTCAAGTCTTGGTATATTCGCGTGTATGTACGCACGTGAGGAGCGTGTGGCGTCCTACAACTGACTGGCTGTCTGTACCGGACTGTCGGGATCGCACGCGTACCGGCACAGCTGATAATTACATTTGGACGCATCGCCTCTGTTTGTATTGACAATCGCACTGTAATATCCATTCATTATAATTATGAGGAAATACGTATTATAATTTTCAATAAATGACAGCTCTTTGCATCTGAAATGATTTATAATATCATCGGCCTTTGTTTATAGATCAACAAAGCCTAATTACAGTGAACATTGAGATTCTTTTCAGTGTAGTCAACGCAGATAAATAAAATGGATGTGTCAATTCGTAACGTTAAAATAAGTTTTAATATAATAATATGAATATTTTAAGTTTGTTTATCTTCCCATCTATTTTTTCTGGATAGTCTCTGAGATAGCTGGCCCAATTTTGATGGCACTTTTATTGTAATAAAGATATCATCTTTCTATAAGGACACACTCAAACAAAAATCCATCGCATTATGAACAACCCTATGCATTTTAAATAAAACTACTTTACGGATTTTATCGCGTTTGTATTTGATAAAATCCGTAATATAATCGCGTAAACATCAGAAATTATTATGTAAACCAGTTCCTATGCAAACAAATCAGTAGTAAAAAGGGACTTTAAAATTAACTATAAATTTGTATCAAGCCATAGGCAAAGTTCTATTGAGTAATAAAAATATTTAGGTATTTATTATGATCTTATTTAGGTCAAAAATAGTCCATTATCGTGCAAGAAGATACTCCATAATGGGAGAGTAGATAACCTACTGGTATACTACCCAAACATGAACAGGCAAACAAATTGATGTTAGATATGGTTTTATTGCAAGTTTTCCTTTTTCTGCAATGATCATAATACCTTATATCCTTAAAGTGTCTTTAAGGATATCTGCGGCAATAAGTGGTGAATTACATTTTTACTCCATCACCACATTCACAATACAGAACACTTTTAGTCCGTATTACACGGAACACTGTCCAAATTACATTATAAGCAGTAAGCACATTGCGACATCTATACAAATAATAAGTGTCTGTTTGTAATATCAAAAGAATACGTTTTTTCACACTCGCACGATGCCTATGCTTAAAAATCATTTTAAACATTTTTTGTCTATGTTCGTTCCGGGTAATCTTCTCAAACAGCTAGATCGATTTAATAATATTTTAGTACTAGGTACCTGTCTATATAAAGAATAACTTGGGCTATTTTTCCTCTCAAGAAATCTCTATATAATTTTGCTCAGTCCAGGAATCGTACCCAAAGCCTCATATAATGCAGCGAGTATCTTAATATTTTAGAAGATACTAGAGATTTAAAATACGGGGAAAACCGAAGCTAACAAGGAGACCTTCAGAGGTGTGACTAATTTTACACAATATTGTGATAATTTACAAAAAAATAATTTGTCGGGTCGCGAACCCGAGACGATAGATCCCGCAGGCGAGCACGTTACCACGAGGCTACCGCCAGTTGGCGATTCGAGTGCGAATTTCTCTACTACATAAATTACTAATCCAACTTTGACCCTTAATATCTTTTTAATGAGGGCCCAGTTGACCCTAAAATCTGGTATTTGTGATACTCTCGGGCCCCTCTACCACCCCACCAAAAATCATGGAAATGTCTGAGGGTCTCCTAGTAAAAAATAAATTAGTAAAGACCTGACTAACTAATTCAACTAAAACCTAACTAATTCTGTGTTTGAACAAATTTATACATTTGTTTCACCACTTTCGTTATCGTAGCATAACGGATGGGCGAGCTTACTAAACTAATAAAGCATGTAAAAAGAATAGACAATACTTATTTACACAGAGATTGGCTTGAATAAACTATCCTCAAATAATGTTATGTCGGCAACTTGAAATAAAAAGTTCATGGCCGTGAGCTTTTACAAAGCTTTCTTGTTCACAACTGTACAAAGCTTGTATTCTTATCTTTAACTAATATATAGATAGATAAATAGATAACTCTTTATTTGTACACCGATTACAAAACAAAATACAAATAAATAAACTAAATAATAATAAAATAAATAATAAAAAAAAATATACTACTTTTCTATGTTGATGCAATGACTTTAACATCAAGGTGGTGAATTGTATTCTTACTCCGTCACTACACGAAAGGTACTCTAAATGTTGACAGATAAATTAAGCCATGGTATTTACAGATACTGTACAATCCAAATACTCTTTATTATATGTACATCAAAACTACAAAGGCCTACAGGACATACCTGCCTACATTCAACATTATTTCGTCAATATTAACTATTTTATCATTTCAATGGCACAGATCAGACAACCGATTAAGCAGCCATGGCTTCTAAAAATTACATTTTGTTCAAGTTACATAAAGAAAGTCGACTATAATACAATTGGGCATAATAAATAATCAAAGGACGAGGAAAGGACAAACAAACGTGCAACTGTTTAACAATATATCCATAGCATTCATGGAATTACATGTGACGTAATTAATATGATACAAATAAGTTATGATTCAGGTAATTCAAGCCGTTACTGAGATTTAGCAAACCACAAGAGAAATAAGTGAACTTAAATAACAAGGAAAAATACAATTATGACAGCGGTTGTATTATTGCATTCATTAAAACGAACAATACCAAATCGCTATCTGTTAGTTCGTTTAAGAATAATATTTAAAATGTATCACTACCCAATACCCCTACGCGAGGGCACTACATGACGCAACTACATGACGGAGGCATATAACATTATTGCATGAGAACCCGAAATAAAGCCCTATACCAAAGCAGGAGTTAGGAATTAACTAACAAATATTTATTAAAAACACTTCGTACCTTTAAACTCCGATTAGTTGATTTGAAGGTAATTTTATGGATTTTAGAGTACCTACTATTTTAAAGTCATGATGAATCATCATCGTCATCGTGTTCTTATCGCAATTACTTGGGGTGGGCGCAATACCTACTCTTCTTACATCGTACAAATTGCAAAAGTTTTGACAATAGTAATGATCGGTCGCCTACCTTACGTCAATCTTCCTGGTTTTGTAAAAAGGTTTGTGTAAAACTCTTACTCGTCTTTTACGATATCCGCGAGCAATATAAAGGTTGATAGTATTCGTAGCCGCTACAACAAATCATTAGATGTAACATTAAATGTGGATTCGTCTCAGCTCATAAACCTCCCATTGCGGAGTTCGAGCCTCCTCCACAACGGGAGGAAAATTGACCGACTAACACGCTGGTCAGAAGTATTGGTATAGGGTTTTATTTCGAGTTTTTCTTCTTTTACAGATGTTATATGCATATTTAATGCCTTCGTCGTCTTTTACTCACTAGGGGGGTGAATTGTACTCTTACTCCGTCACCACACGATGAGGAGGGGAGTATATTGGGACGGTAGTAATATGTAATCTTTAGTAATATTATAAATGCAAAAGTAAGTTAGTTGTTTGTTACGCTTTCACGCTTAAAACACCTAACCGATTTCAAAAATTCTTTCACCAATGGAAAGCTATAATATCAGGGAGTAACATAGGCTATATTTTATCCCGGTATTCCCACGGGAACTGGAACTACGCGTGTAAGGCGGCTGAAACCGAAGCGAGGGCGGGTTGCTAGTGTCCTAATACACTTGTTGTTTATACTACGAACGATTATTAAGTCGAATATACACAAGACGGAATTCGGCAAAATATCAGAAGAGGCAGCCTGACTGGTTCTGTACAAGATTTTAACCACTTTCAACAATCAATCAAGCCTAAAGGATATCAAACAAAGAAAACATAAAACAATGCAAAAAGTAACAATATTACACTACGCATTGCATAGGTTGCCAAACCTAATAAGGAACTAAAAGATAAGGTATTGTACACGGTACATTCCAGTTCTTTGTCTACAATAATTATAAATGGATGAGCTGGCAAAGTCGAAAATAACTTGTGAATTGTTACGCCGTAAATGTGAATGGGGTTTTTTTTTTATTAATTGATGTATTACGATGACCTAATTTTATTAGAATATCAGGTTGAGAGGGCGCTCGCCTTAGGAAGAGCCTGGTCAATTAAAATAGGTTTTAGTATCAAGTTTCTTTTAACCCTAAACAGTACTGCCTAAATTTTATTTAAGCTCAGGTTTAAAACAGCTATTTGTGGACTACACAAAAAAAGACCTTTGTAAGAGCCCAAACCATAACATTCACGGGAGATTGGTAAGTAATTAAAACACTAAGCTATTTGTGCCGTCTATAACAAAAGACGAGGAAATGCTATAATAAGTTTTAACACACGAAATATACACCCAACGCATGATCAATAAAAACGCATACTTAATCATTGAACTAAAATTTGCCTTAAGAATACATGTGGTTTCTATTTTTTTTTTTGCGGAATGTGATATTTTCCCAGAACAAGAAGTAAAAACAGAAGTTAAGGTTACATTTAGAGATAATGACGTTATCTACAAATGGAAAAGAAATAAAAAAAATGTGTAAAAAATAAAAACAGTATCATAGAGATTGTTACATTAGCATTTAGACAGAATTTGCAAATGGGTTAAAGACGAAGTTTCTTAAAGGAGACTTCATTTTTCTTCTTCATAATAATATATGAGGGTAAAACAAACAATAATAAAACTTTCAAATTTTTATTATTTATTTTATTGTTGTTATTAGTAAGTGAGACGTCCCAGGATGCCGAGAGGTGAGGGTACCTGAAAGGGTATTCCGTCGGGCCGACCAGTGACGACAAGTCACCCTGCTCCGGTGGTCGACCCAACAACGAGGTGACGTGGGTACGGGTGGGTTATGGGACCGCGCGCTGTCCTTTTATCGCTCCGGACGGAATGGACCGCGCGTGCGCTTACTATAGCCCACCCATTAAAAAAAAAGTGAACAAGCAGCACATCTGACGTGATACCGCCGCTCATGGAAATGGGCTAGACCGCTGCCTACCGTGAAGAAAGTGAAAGGAGTGTGAATGCGAGCAATCAAGTTCGGTTATACTAAACGCATTACCAAAACCCACAACACGTAAACTCCCTCAGAAAATTGGGCTGCCGGCTCTCTTACTCACCGAACCGAACGAAGTTCAATAACAAATTCTTATTAAGTCAATTTTCTGCGAGAGTGTAGTAATAACCAGGACGAACCGGTCCGCGGCTGCAAACAGAAGACTGTCGACAGTGTGCTCCTACCACTTGTTAGAATAATATACTACTAAGCAAAGTACGTTTCTGCTAAAATAACTTTAAAACAGTGTATGTTTGACTATGAGTAAAAACTAAATATTAAACTGATTAAACAACAGTAATGAAATAAAGCGAAATATTGTGTAATTTTTCATAGCGTAATATCGCCTCTTTTCTTTTTGATAAAATAACAACCCGAAAAGCTTACAAAAAATGTGATAAAAGCTTTTTCAATAATACCATATAGAAACTGTTGAAAATATCAAATTCCACGCTCCTAAATTGAATGGATCCTATTAACCAATTCACCTTACTTAAGTTTAGACCCTACCGAAATTGTGATAGACATTCCCTTTAAGGTCAATAGCATCGGTTATCTAATGTCTTGAACGCGATATATTTATATTGCCAAGGCAACATGATTAAATTTATCTTAACGCTTTCGTCATCTATCAGTCCATTGATGTTCCATATTAGAAGCAAGACCTTCTGAAAAGGGAGGGAAGGTGTTACGACGCCATGAACACCACACCGGGCAAATAGACAATAGCAATTAATAAGTTTCCCATTAGAGTCATCATCATCTCAGCTCATAAACCTCGTACTGGTGGAATCGAGCCTCCTCCACAATAACAAAACTTGACCTACTATACTATGTTGCTCAGACACGTGGGTATATGGTTTTATTTCGAATCTTTCCTCTTTTGCATAGATATTATATGCATATTATATCCTTTAGCCATCATTTCGACACCCACGGGCAAGGGGGGGTAGTGAATTGTATTCTTATGACGTCAATATATGAAAGTTTTCAACAACGACACTTTAGGCCATTTAAACATTAATTTTACATAACAAATGACATTTTCCTCTATTGTCTTAGGTGTTACCAAATTTGTACGTGCTATTGATAAAAGCAGGTATACCAGACGAGATCGAATTCCTTCTAGTCTGGTCGTATAAAATCAAATTACAGCTACATAATCTAGTCAGAAGTTCGATGCACTCGACAAATCAATCTTGTAAAGCCCATTGCAGAAAAACACCCGAACCAACCGGTAAATGATGCGCAAAAACTTGGTTCAACAAACTCCAATCCAACCGATTTAAAAACGACAACTATATTGTAAATAGTTAAACTAAGTAACTAGCGTTATAAATTTATCGGGTTTTATGCTAGGGAAGTGAAGCTGTCGTAACAATGATGCAATTTAAAAAAAAAACTATGCGACGTAAGATTCTATTTAGGATTAATCGAGTGTAAAAAGATAGTAAATTCACCACAAATTTTAATGGCGGATAGTTATGGTGTGTGGGCTTACTGGATTTACAAAATAAAACGCGGCTGTAAATTCAGGATTTGTTGATAAATAAATCGATAAATTTTGTTTTATGTTCATGTTTATAATCAGCCTACGTAAATAAGAATTTTAAATATTTTGACTACATAGCTCTTTGCTTATACTGAAAGTTTGCTTATAAGAAAAATATTTCACGAGGTTTCAGCACTGATTCTCACGAAAGAAACTAGATATTATATTTCAAACGCCTTCCTTTACAAGCCGATTATGTAAAGTATCAATGACAATAAACTGATTTTATGAGATTTTTTTAAGTTTTGCGGATGACTTCACAAATATACAATTAACGAACACAAATTACATGCAGACTCAGAATATTTTATTTTTAAGTTTCTATCCTCAATCAGAGTTTTTTTAAGCTCAGGTGCTCACCGGAAATGGGGTCATCGGTAAGTACCTGCAAAAAATTGGAAGAGAAGAGGCCCCTGGATGCCATGAGTGTGGCGCGCTGATCGACGATGCCCGCCACACACTGGAAGTATGGCCCACCTGGGGGTTTCAGCACCACTTCCTGTCAACGGAAATGGGAACAACCGACCAGTCGTTGCCGACCATCATCGCCAAGATGCTCGGCAGCGACAGCTGTTGGTCGTTGATGGCCTCCTTTTGTGAGGCTGTCATGACAAGGAAGGAGGCCGCGGAGCGGGCACGCTAGGCGCTTGCGTCCGCTGACTAGCTCCGCCGGCGGCGACATGGGAGGAGACACCGCTACGCGCTTCTCCCACCGCCCTGAATGATGACAGAACGTGGCCAGACGGCCAAGCGTTGGGGTGTCGGGGATAGAATATCATCAGACGATCTCTCTGGCACCTCATAAAAACGCGGAAGAGGCCGCTGTGATTTTAGTAGGTATTTTGGTCACTTTTGTGGCCGGTGAGTTCCACACACACTCACCCGTCTGTAACCGGCGGAGGAATAGTGTGTAATGTATTTCCACAGCGTAAACAAAAAAAGGGTGTTTTAAGCTATGAAAAATAGTTTATGCATTGCCCTTTTTTATGAGAGGGAATTTGAGTTGCTATACCACGCTAGCCGGACGTGTTGGCAAAAGCTTTATTTCGAGTTTTTCTTGCATAGATGTTGTCTGCATATTACATCCATTATTAGTCTTTTGCGACTCCCACGGTCAAGAGAGGGTGTTGTGAATTGTATTCTTACTGCATCACTACACGGTAAAACCTTTACAATACATAATATATCGTTTGCAACCAAAAAGTATAACTATAGAGAAAGAAGACAAACAGTCTTGATCATCGTGACCCTTATGACGTCAGATTTGAATCTACCCTTGGACTTTTATTTTATATTGACTTCCATCTTGTAAAAGCACAGTCCGCTTTGGTCCATTCCCTTTTAACAATTTGACTGCTGTCATTATATCGCATACAGGTACATTACGATGCGGCGAGCCGCCACACGTAATCGTGTGTTATCAAAAACACGCTTTTTTTAAAATAAAAAACAAAAAATCAAAAACACGCTTGTGTGTTTTCCCGCAGCAAGCGTGTCAATACAAAATTTAAGGACTGTTTTTATAGGTATCTACAGATAGGTATTTTTTAATAGAGTTACTTCCATGTGGTGACTAAGTAAAAATACAATTCGCCGCCCCCGTTAATGCCTGTGAATATTGTAAAAGACGAGAACCACGACGACGATAAGCAATTATAATACGCAGATAACATCTATGTAAGCGAAGGAAAATTAGAAATAAAACACTTTACCAACCCGTCTGGCAAGCGTAGTATAGATAATTTTTTTTTTAATTGAGAAAGAGGCTCGAGCCCAACAGTGACACATATATGAACTGCGTTGTTAAACAACAGATAAAGGACAAAGAACAAAGCAATGAATGAAAAATGAACGATGACGTAAATTACTAGGTAATCGATTTCATGTTTTTGTTATCTATAGGAATACCTACATAATGTGTATTATCGTCTAAACAAGTCAGCTAACCAATAGCTTGCGCTTTCTAAACCAGGCGTTATTAACGGCCAGTTAAGTGCCCACAATCATATAAATACCACTCACTCCCTCCCTCTCGATCAAATCTAACAAAATACACAATCTAACATAAACACTTGAACATATACAAATACACGGGATCACACTTCTATTCGAAGCTACCAATTCAAAATATTATTATACAAAATGCTATACGTGTATGTATTCGAGGTACAGTTTCTCAAACTTTTAATTTTTTTGTCTATAAAGAATAATTTCGAGTGCTATATTTCTTTCCTGGTTTTGGAACTTGGATAAAATTAAGAAACAAAAATTAACTCAACTCGGTACAACTGTTTGGGGGCTCGAATCCTGCATGGCAATCGACATGATAGATGAGGCCGGTACAATGAAAAAATGTTAACCATATGAGATAGATACAAACATAGAATGCGTGCTTCAATAACTGAAAATATGTTAATAAGAAAAGTGTAGCCGTTATGAACTTATTTGGCAGTTATCATAAATGACACGGATTAGCAGGATGAAGCGGTAATGACCATATCGCTCGAGGAAACCTAAAGGTTCTAAAAGAAAACTTTTACGAAGTGGTGTAGAATGACTCCCCATGACAAGTGAACTCGTGATGAAGAGGGATCGTTAAATACATTCATCACAGAACAGCCCTGTGTGGCATTCTTATGCAGGACTATACACAACACCGAACATTAACAGGTTAGTTGGTCAATGTTGGATACGTTGACCAACGCGTCTGCAATGCATCTCTATAGTAGTAACCTTGTGCCGACCTGACGCTGCCGACCATCGCCAGGGAGATGCTAGACAGCGTCAGGAACTGGGATGCAGTCGCCGCCTTCTATGAGGCCGTAATCTCACGGAAGGAGGCAGCGGATCGTGTGCGAGAGGAGCTCCTCTTCGGCGACACGTTCCGCCGCCGGCGACTCGGGCGGCGCAGGCGCGAGTACCTGCGCCTGATGCCGCCCTAGCCGAGGGCGCTGGTGACTGGACCAGGGAATTTAGTCCGTCACCCGCAGAGAGGCTGACCGCGCGACGGCCATCGGCGTCCCGGGACAAGGAAGTCAGGGGGTGAGGGTACCCGAAAGGGTATTCCGTCGGGCCGACCACTGATGACAAGTCACCCTGCTCTGGTGGTCGACCCAACAACGAGGCGACGTAAGTACGGGTGAGTTTTGGGCCCGCGCGCCGTCCTTTCGTCGCCCCGGACGAAATGGACTGCGTGTGCACTTACCATAGCTAACCTTAATCAAAATTTCAATCTTAGAGTAAGAGTACAATTCACAATCCCTCTTTTGCCTGTGAGTGTCATAAAAGATAGTTAAGGCATATAACATATATGTATTAAAACTATACCAACTCGTAATAAAACCCTATAGGTACTAGCCCGTCTGATCAGAGTGATATAGTAGGGCTATCTTTTCTATTGGAAAAGAGTTTCACTTTTTAAAGACCGCTTTTTACGGTAGGTTATGGTCTGGACACACCCTATCCAATCTGTCCGGGGCGACGATTGGATGGTGTGCGGCTCCATAACCTACTGTGTTCTTTCCCCCTTCGTCGTTCGGCCGACTACTGGTACCGATTCCTTGAACTCTTTTAAAGACACCCGTGCACTAAGGAACCAAACCTAGTCCCGTGAGTGACTGTATTATTGCCCTATCGCCATTTGGACTGAATACTACTACCTCTTGAATATGGTTGGATTAATTACACCTATTAGTCGTCTTTTACGACATGCATACTGAGAAAGATGTTGTATTTATTACACTGTCACCAAACAATCAATATAACGTAATATTTTCAAGTCCTTAAATAGAAATCCTGCACATATGTTATTGTGGTGAAGGGCGACGTCCATGGGAGTGTCTTAGGATCGAAGCATACACCGGACAATTCTTCGAGTCCTTCACAAATGATTATTTCGAGTTCGAGTATTATTTGTGTCGTTAATTATATATTTGTACAGTTGACCACTGTACGAGGAAAAAATACGACAAGAAACTTTGAGAAACCTTAACAGACTTGACTGTGAAATGAAATTAATTAACATAGGTTTGTTGTATTAAAACATTGCTTACGAAGCGTATGCATTCGGCTCGTGTTTCGATGTTGTGTGAATGATGTTTTACAAAGAACTACACGTATTGGATTACATTATTCCGATTTGATAATGGACATCTGTGCTTGCTATCTTTTGCCATGTATTTTAGAGAAATTATAGTGGCAGTTTCGGCATACGGCAAAGACATTCAATTATTTTTAGGTAATTTCTCTTCTAAATATATGATAATGATCTGCGGCTCTTATTCTATAATTGGCTTGGACTTTTTATTGGATATTATGGCTTCTATTTTTACAATTGTTAAACGCTTCCCATAAATAATTTGCGTGGAAGTAAAAAATGTAGGTAATATGACGGTTGTTTGCTGCCGGGACGTCGATGGGGAGGGTACCTGAAAGGGTAACCCGTCAGACGGCAACGAGTGTCAAGAATTCGGTATTAGTGGTCAGTCTAATGGCGATAGAGAGGTGTAACGGTGAGTTAAAACGGTTAGGACGGAACTGACGGTGTGTATCCACACTATAGCCTGCCCAAAAAACAAAGGATGGTTTGGCTTCAAATGCGCAAAAGCTTTAAATGAAGTAAGCAATGCAATATATAAAAATACGACCCACATAAACCGTGTACACGGAAGCACTTCGATGCCGATTCATGTCGTTAGTGTTATCCTCATTCACGCAAACACAGCGAGATGTGTATTTAAATTCAACTCTTGCGCAATTACTAGAAGTTGGAAATAGATAGTGTGTAATGGTTGGTACGAACATTTGAAATGGTGTTTACTTTTTTCAACTTACTAGAGGAAGGCGCTTAGCTATATACCTATATTCTTAATATATTTTTAATTTTTTTCTACGTGTGTAAGCTGGTGCTAAATGGCTGGATCAATTTTGTTGTTTTTAGTGTTTGTGTGTGTGGACTGGACTAAGTAGGTTCCGCTGAGATTAATTTAAAGGAATTATATTTTTTTAGTTTGGTTCCCAATAGCATCTGTTAGGTCAGCTCTTGTTTGCAAATTCGAAAACTAAAAGGCGAATACAAAAAATGTCAGACTCCGCACTCACAGACCTACTCGGTCGTAGGCGTCTATAACTATTCTCGAAAATAATATATTTTCCTCATTTTTGCAACATTTTTCATTGATACTTCGTTCCTATTGGTCGTGACCTGATGTTATTTAGCCTATAGCCTTTCTCAACAAATGCGCTCTCCGACACTTTCCGAATTTCTCAAATAGAACAAGTAGTTCCAGAGAGTAACGTGCTGAACCAAACCAACTCTTCAGCGCAATATAAGTAAACAAAGTAATAAAGATTCCATCTATCTAAGCACTTTGACCACACATTACCATGAATACGTACCCAGCTTCAAACACAATGTAAACGCATTACGGTTGGTGCTATGAATAGGTCATCATAAAACCTATATACAATACAACCACTAATAAATTTATTGTTATGGCGACACAACAAATCGGGAATGAATAATAAAACATGTTTTGAATATGATTTTTGTCCTTGGTGTTGTGCGTACGACATTTTAGATTATTGTGACCTCTTAAACTCGCCGAATATGTCACTGCCTCGTAACATTCCCTCGGGTCATTGAAGTCCGAACTCAAAGCAGTTGCCCTTGAGCGATGTCACTTAAAGCTTACCGGGCTGATAGTTCTCAGCGCTCACCTCATACAGTCATAAATACTCATATAGTCCATATATACCGTATGTCCATAAAAATCATAGCGCGAGAGACCAAAAACTAGAGCTGCAGGTGGCGTAACCAAGTTTCGATAGGATATCCGAAATGAAAATATATCCGAAACCGTAATCGAATCTGATATAAAAATTCAGTTATCTGAAATGAAAATTTATCCGAAAGCATAAACGAATCCGATATAAAAGTTTCGAATAATTTCGGATAGATTCGGTATATGTATGCGACACATTTCGAATCTTTTTCTTTCAATCGAACTGACAGCGTAAACATCTTTTCAAAGGGGACTAATACGATTATCTTCAACCTCAGCATTTTTCCTTTACAATTTGAAACTATCCGACTCTGTCGGGTAGTCAGAAATAATTTAATATCCGTAACAGTATCTAAAACCGGTATAATGTTATTATCTATCCAGATGCGACACTTCATATCCGGAACCCTAAGACTTAATTTAGTAATCAGAAACATGAAAATGGACGGAGACTAAATTTTATCAGCTACGGATGGAGTAGTAAATATTATCCTGAAAAACTTATAACGTGTACTGCAATCGCAAAACGGCTTATCGAGCGTTATATTCAAGTCATTATCTTCCCTTTAGGGTGTCCTATGTCTAATATGACTATATTTCTTGACGTCAAAATGGGATACTTGAATATGGTAATAATGGTCCCGTTGATTTTTTGTATCAGAACACTTAACTAGACTTAGACTAGGATAAGAAATTAAATGCTAAAAAAAGTAGGACCCCTGAAAAGTCCTGCAGGAATAGATATATCTTTGGACTTAAAACATGAATACGTCTATATCAGTATAATAAGAGATCTGTCTCTGATGCTCTGTTTGCAAAAACTGGACATTTTTGTATAGTTGAGGACAACAGGACAGACAATCTAAAAACGGGCCGTGTGGTCACGTTACCTATGCGCAACATGAACGACGAAAGACTTGGATAGATGCAATAGCGCTCTTCTATACCTACTAAAGAGACCTAGTAACAACTCGTGAAAATTCCCGTGCGTTCAGGCGTTTCTACCATTCCTATTGCAACCAATCTTAAAGGCCCCTCAGCTTTACATTCTCTTACTTATTGGCCAATTTTACTTCGTCTCTCCCGCTATGCAAACATAGGAGGGTGGTGGATCTTTCGAATTCCCATTTTTCTGGAGACCATTGTGGACCCCCCATCATCTCGGTTCTTATTTTTACGTTCTTTATTAGGCTGAAGTCACTTCCTTAACGTATCTATGAGCGTGGTAGGTACCACGCTCGTCACAGATTCTTAGGATTTCATTTAAAGGTTTCTTTCTATAAATGAACGCTGAGAATTTACTCTTGTAAAACTTCAATTTAGAAATGCATAATACTTCAATGGCGCGCTTAACAGATTGACTATCGATATATTAACAAACTAAAGTATTTATGTCTCGCTTTGTACAGGGAAAAACTACTAGTAAATATCATATACAACGATCAAATCCAAAATATTTGACGTGTGGGCGAATAGGACATGACAATAAAGCATTATACTATTTGTGCAGTCCAAAACAAACTCTATAACATTAAAAACAAAGTCCAAATTTGTCTGTCCTCGTTTATAAGAGGCTTATTCACATCAATTTCTCGAGTCAACCTTATCACCACGTCGTAAACCCATCTCAATAACGTAAACAATCAATTTAAAAACATAATCAGAGGCTGTATTCTCCTGCCTTTACTGTCTAGAATACCAAATAGTTTATATTTTATACAAAATAATTATAAATGTATAACAGAAAATTGTTCCATGTGATGACGGAATAACAATACAATTCACAGTCTTCTTTCTTGCCCCCGAGGGTCGTAAAAGACGACCAAGGTATAATAATATGCAGATAACATTGCAAGAGAAGGTAAACTCGAAATAACACTACCAATTTATCTGACCAGCGTGTTACAGCTAATGATTTTTTCTTCCATGGTGGAGGATGCTTGAACCCAGCAGTGAGACGTATATGAGCTGTGATGATGAACAGAAAGTAAATTATATTTTATATAATTTGCGTGTGGTTTTAGAATAAAAATACTAACGTAGTGAACGTTCTTTTTTCCATGGATGTTTATAAAAGACGAGGAGTAAAAACAGAGAACTTGCAATGACAAGAATATGAAAATTCGGAATAGAGCCCAATAATAACCCGCCTGGTCATCGCGGTATAGATCAATTTCTCCCCATTTTAGAGGAGACTCGAGCCCAGAAGCAGGGTGTACCTATACTATACATATAAGGGCTAAGTGTAATTTTTTTACAATTTATTGAGTCCTCCTTGTCCCCGATGACCGCATGTAGTATATGACTAAACATCAGATTAGTGTTTACGTAGTAAGTCATTAATATGGTTTTAAATCATTTTTATTCATACAGGAAGCGAAAAAAAAATTTAGTTTGGTTAAAATTTTCTTTAACATTGCATTCGCCGCGTAACAGAGAGCGCGTGTATAATACTTATAACTGCATCAATTTTAAATCAAACGATGTCTCGGTGTTTATGCATCAAAGGGCCACCCTGTGAGTTTAAAAACATTTGAGGCTGATGAATGATACAAAACAGCTTCGCACTTTGGACTACAGTAAAAGCATTTTCTTAGCAAGCGTTCACAAATGGCCAGGATAGGCGAACGCTATCGACCCGGCCACGAGTTCTGGCCTTAACGACAAAGGGCTAAATTTGCAAGCGGTGCAGGGACCATACCACGATTGCGACCGGAGTGGACGTATTTAGTTAGGGTGTTGTCCAAAGTGACAGCTTTATTAGGAAGAAATTTAAAAAAGCTATTCTAATTTCCTGAAAAACTCAATTTAATTTTCATGCAACAGCTGGCAAAAATTAAAACATAATTGGTCCAGAGAACGGCATCATATGGTTCGAACCATGGTCCCCAATGGTCCCTGTTTTCGAGGATATTTTAAATATTGTGCCAAAACATACCCAGAGTTTATACATTTGATTACTTTTAACAATAAAGGCGTAAAATTCAAAATTAAAAGTAGAACTTATATAGTTTATAATATAGTTAAAAGAAAAAGTAAAATACATAGTTTCATCGCTTTATTTGGAACATATTATCATCAAGTGACGTCATAAGTAGCTCTAAAATCCGGGATGGACCACACGTGTGACAATCGCGGGGGGGGGGGGGTTTCTTTAAAATAGTGTTTATTTATAACTTAGATCGTTTTAAATGTTGTATAGATTTAGTTTTATTTTACACTAGGTCCTTTTTTACCCGACCGCTTTGGAGCCTCAACATTACAGTGGATACTATACATTATTGTGCTGAACGAATGAAAGGAATGGAAATTCAACATAAATGAAGACTTCATTCGCCTATCGATGTCCACAGTTGAACATAGACATTTTGAAGAAGGAATACTGTCATAATTACGACGCTTGTCAAGCGGGTCGACAATCGCAACTGGATGATCCTCCTAGTGGTAGCACAACACTGTAGACAATTGTCTGTTTATAGTCGCGGTTCGGTCCGTCCGGGATAGTTTCCACACTCTCACAAAATCGACGTCTAATTAGTAGCAATTTATTATTACGCTTCGTTCGGAGAGCGAAAGAGCTTTAAAACTCAAGCGACCAAAGAAAATTTTCAAATTACCAAGAGTTTAAATAACCAAAAGGTAGAGAGAATAAACTCAAGTAAAAGATAGATCGACATATAACTACAGATTTGTGAATGATAAACTCTTCAAATTGTCGAGAGTACGGAACTTAGACTTCTTACGATTGTATATTGGCGGACAAAATACTATTCCTTACAACTTCAAATTATTAAGGTACTAATTAATATTGATTATATTCAATTTATCGACTATTTTTCAAGGACGTCCGAAGAAATTTCAAAATATCGATAGATTCAAATTAGCGAGTGTCAATTTATCGAGAATCGACTGCATCAATATTAGTGGCTACTCGTGAGAAGCCGCAGACATGAGCTAGTTTATAAATAAATTCGGTTTTCCGTCCGTCACTCATTCTTTGTCCGACTTCCTTTAACAGTACGCGAGTTTACGACTCGTTTTGATCTTTTACGGCTATATTTAAAATCGACACCTTTTTCTTCCACGTCTGGGTGGCCTCGGAGCACCAAAGCGCATATTGTAAAACCGATTTTGTGTTTAGGGTCCTCATATGTCGAAATAAGAGGTTTATTATACTTTCCAAGAGGCCAAATGCCTCATAAGCTTAATACGTTAGGCAAAGAATACATTCGACATTTTTAGCAGAAGATATTATTTTAGAAATTATTAGTAAAATCATACTGTCTCTAGTTCAGCTAGGTTTTATTAAAATTATTCTATTTATCCATGAGCCTACTGATATTCCCAATGCTGGGTCTCCTCCCCAATAAGAGGTAAATTTACCTACTATACATGCTGATCAGACATGTGAATATAGGGTTTTATTTCGAGTTTTCCTTCTCCTGCATAAATCTTACAAGTATATTAAATCCCTTTGTCGTATTTTAGGATATCCACGGGCAACATCAGGAGTGGTGAATTGTATTCTTACTCCGTCACCACACGGAGTGATATTCACGAACGGTCAATATAAAATAGGCATAGACTGCATAGACGATGTAGTAGGTAGTTAAGATATCGGACTTACAGTGTCTAATCGCGGGGTTGAATTTATCACTGATCTATACTAATATATAAAGCAGAAGAGTTTGTTTGTTTGAACGCGCTAATCTCATGAACTACTGGTCCAAATTGAAAAAATATTTCAGTGTTAGATAGGCCATTTATCGAGGTGGACTATAGGCTATATGTATCATCATGCTAAGACTAATAGGAACGGAGCAATAATGAAAGAAAAATGTTTCAGAATCGGGTTTTTTTTTCATTTTGAGAGCCTCTGCCTACTTAAGCGGTTAGGTTTAAAAATCATGTGTGACATACTATTAATTAGAAATATTTTCACCTTTTACGTAAACAAAGTCGCGGATTAAAGTTAGCGTTAGCCCAACGTAACTATTCCACGCGGACGAAGTCGCGGGCAGAAGTAAATTTTATATAAACCGGCGGACTTGTCTTTTTTGTTTTGACCCGTGTGTCGTTTTTTATTTGTTTTCAAAATTATTGTCCGATCTCAACGATAAAAAACATTATAATTTTATTAATTTTACCACCAACTTAAACTTTTGACAGCCCTAAACAGGAATACAGGCATAAAATCGCATTGCTCGCAAAATCTCAATGGTATTATTCCATAAAGACGTAGCAATATGCGACCTAGTGTACGGTATTGTTCTCTCATTTTAAACAAAACACTATATTCGCGGGCTCTTGACGAATTATTGTTATGGTCGCCATTGTTTCCTGAATATATTTTATTAGTTTTCGCAGAGATAGTGTTGTGGAATGCTTTGTGTGGAGTTTTAGTGTGATTCGATAATGATTGCCTGCCCCGAAACTTACAAAGGAAAACCCATGAAATGTAATGAGTACATCACATATAGACATTAATGCTAGTTTCATTACCCGTCCATTACTGCTTTCTGTGTTATGAAGGAGTGACAATTTACCACCCCCTTCCTTGTCCATAGATGTCGTAAAAGACTAGTAAGGGATATAATATGCAGATAACTTACTGAAAGAGAAGAAAATTAAAAATAAAATTCAGGCCAACATCGATTCGTCTAGAGTGAAGATAATGAATGAACTAAATGTGTTGTAAGGCAACTGAAAACTATTGTTATATGAAGATTAGAAGACTTCACACTCCGCTAGCATAACATCAGGAGTATAAAGATACAGGAACTATCCCAAGCGAGCTACAGGGCCGTCAGCGTGTACAGCAAGTTCAATTTACAATAAGATATTGCCGAAGTGGACAGACTGCTACGAGGGCCAACCCAGCTGGCAAAAGGAGCTCACATAGTCATTTTGTCTCTTCATGACAAGCAACAAAGAGATTATATTGTATTGTTATTCGCCAAAATATATTTAATTAAATGATTTTAAGTAGAAAATATTTAAAATTATATTTTCATAAATCAGTAGTCGAATTAGACCCAGCCCAGGTGTGTAATGATCACAAATGATTGAATCCGCCCTTGACTGCTACAGGCCATATAATGTCTAGAAGATTAGTAAGACGAGATAAGCTAAAAAAGAGCTCGCTAATGCACTGTGAATTTTTTTTTTTTTTGGGTTGGCTATGGTTACTGCACACGCCGTCCGCACTGTCCGGGGTGACGAAGGGGCGGCAGGCAGCCCCATAACCCGTCCTATTTCCTCTCCTTTGCCATTGGATCGACCACCGGTACAGAGTTCCTTGACATCCATGGCTAGCCCTGCGGGATACCCTTTTGGGTACTCTCCCTTACGCTGTGACCCTACAATAAATCGGTGCATACAAACAGATTATCGCACTATTGGAAGGATCTAGCTCCCGAGTGGTAGGACCACACTGTCGACAGTTATCTGTCTACAGCCGCGGGCCGGTCCGTCCAGGGTAGTACCTCACTCTCGCAGGAAATCGACGTCTGAGTAGTAGCAATTTGTTACTGCGCTTCGTTCGGTGAGCGAGAGAGCCGGAAGCCCAACTTTCTGAGGGTTTTGGTGGTACCTTTGGTATCACTGAGCCTCAATGCACGCATTCACACTCCCTTCACTTTCTTCGCGGTAGGTAGCGGCCTTGTAAAAGTCCATGAGCGGCAGCAACACTTACCACCAGGTGTACTATTTGCTCGTTTGCCACCGTTTGCAATAAAAAAAAAAATCTAACCCAATAAAACGAGTCTTATTTTTTGTCACGTTTATCCCACTAAGATTTTTTCTTTACAGAATAAAATCCTATGTGGTGACGGTTTGAGAATGGAATATGTCACCAGAGTCGTAAATATCGACTGAGAGAATTTTTTTTTTGTGTGACTATAACTGTTAGCTGCAGTTGGCTTTGATAGCTTAACCCGGACTGCGGGTGAGCGCTGAGGGCTCTCAACCTGATGAAAGTAAGGCGGGAATATCAGCCAGCAGAGCTCTTTTAAGTAACTAATCCACCCACCGACCTTAGCGATTATGGCTTTAACCGTCTTGGAGGCCTAAGTGCAACAGTGGACGTGGCTAGATTGACGGATAAATAGATTGAAAGAGGTATTTTGTATAAATTCTACAGCTATAATATAAACAAAAATATTGATTTATCTTACTCTAACAATAGGACCAGACACGTATCAGATAAACTGTATTTAGTATGCCATGCGGGCACCACATCAAATTGTCGCTACATGACATGATGTTAATCTTTGAAAAGCACGAAGAAATAAATAGAGTCGTCATAACCCATAATTTTTAACAAAAAACCCCGACTTCAAACAGTAAACTAAAAACGTTAAAATTGCCTATAAAATTTTAAGAATTCCACCAATTTCTCAAGGATACCATCATCAGATCTTGACCTGATGACTATGGGACCACCTGGGAAGTATATCCTATCAAACAAAAAAAGAATTTTGCAAATCGGTCCAGGCGTCTTTGAGTAATCGGTGAACATATAATAAAAAAAATCCGACGAATTGAGTACCTCTTCCTTTTTTTTGAAGTCGGTTAAAAAGCAGTCAAACATCTTAGGAAATGAGTTATTTATACGAGTTTTGTCGCGAGTTTCTTATGAATTAAAGATATAATAACTGATCACAATAAATGCGAAAAATAATTTCTGTGTGGTAACGGAGTAAGAATACAATTCACCATCCCCTCTCTTGTCCGCGTGTGTCGTAAAAGACGACTAAGGGATATAATATGCATG
The DNA here is from genome assembly GCA_032191425.1 of Lymantria dispar. Lineage (NCBI taxonomy): Eukaryota > Metazoa > Arthropoda > Insecta > Lepidoptera > Erebidae > Lymantria > Lymantria dispar. Next base: position 9,028,945 of record CM063463.1, on the reverse strand, counting down.
TGATATATGTATATGCAAGAGAAAGAAAACTCGAAAAAAAACCCTATAGCAACACGTCTGACCAGCATTGTATAGTGGGTCAATTGCTCTCCCATAGTGGAGGAGGCCCGAGCCCAACAATGGGACGTGTATGGGTTGAGATGATGATGATGACATATAAATATTTATTTTATTTATTACCTCTTATTTTCCCTTTAACGCCTGACTACTAGATCCACAAATAAAAGGATTTTGGCCCACTACACCACGATGTTAAACCGTTTGACATAATAATAATAATTTTGAAGTAAATTATGGGTAATCAAAATAGAGCCGTAATAGAAGCTGCAGTGCAAACGAATTAACAATATACATAGTCCTAAGTAAACAGATTTAAATAAATTAACGATACATAAAAATATGTTATGATAGTTTTTAAAAGTAAAAAGTAATCAAATTTTCATATGTTGTTAATACGTCAAATATTTATTCAACGTTTAGCAAAAATAAAACTAATAACATTTTAACTTATTGTGTCTCACTATAACGCTTTTTTAAATCCTAAACCATACCTCAGACAATTACCAAAATTTTTAGACCAAAGACAACTCCATGACTTTTCATAACAATTTAACGTAAAGGCCGCAACGCTATACGCCTACCAAATAGTTAATCGTACGCAAATTTGTTGTTTAAATTGGTTAACTATTTGTTCATACTATATCATTCGCTAACACGACATCATATGTTTTACTATTGTAAGAGTTATTACATTATATAAATCACTAGTGGGCAAGTACCGTCTGGATATAAGGGAACACTCTGGCCAGGACCCATTAAAGTTGATTTACTCATTACAATCCTACAATGTTATTTCTGTCATATGTACAATGTTGCTTTTGTCATTTGTTTTTTTTTTAATTGTCAATGATGGCAAATGAGCAAGCAGCACACCTGAAGGTAAGTGACACTGGCGCACATAGACATGTGCAGTGTGCAGTGACAGTGCAAAAGTCTTTTTGCAATGCCAGCGGCACAGCTAGGCCGTTGCCTACTGTGAAAAAAATACTCTTCGCTCATTTAAAGAAGAAAATGTCATAGCGCTCGGGAAACACAGCAGCAGGTAGTTCATTTTTACGTAACGAATTCAATCCTATCTAAACCTATACAGATAGGGTAGATGACAGAATTTGTTGCTTATCACATAATAATAATATATGTTTGATTTGAAAAGAATAAAAATAATTCAGATTAATATTAAAATTCCTTTTTGCGACTGAGCCCCAAATTATTGTATGTCCAAGCCTCAGCTTGGTCTAAGACGGTGCCGCTAGCGGGTATACGAGACGTGGTTTTAAGATATTTCTCTAATAAACATTTAAAATGACAAAATTTCCTGGTTTATTATTATGCAAAAGAAACCATTTTTATTATATGGGTGGGCTATGGTAAGCCACACGCCGACCATTCCGTCCGGGGCGACGAAAGGACGGCGCGCGTTACCATAACCCACCCGTACCCACGTCGCCATCGTCGTTGGGCCGACCACCAGTGCCGCGTTCCTTGTCCTCAGGGGTCGGCCCGGCGGAATACACTTTTGGGTACCCTCACCTCTCGACGTCCCTGTCCCGAGACGTCGGTCGTCGTCGCGCGGTCAACCTCTCTGCGGGTGACGGACTAAGGGCCCCTGTCCGATTACCCGCGGCCTCGGCTAGGGCGGAATGTAAAAAAAATCCATAGCGCCGTTCTACTCTATAGAGCCATCTATTTAAACCCACTCATCGTCGACGCATAAACCGTTACGTTATTGCTGAACGAAAATGTATTTACCAACTTAAAATATACAGAGTGTACCAGGTTATGGAGCAACTGGTCAAAAGGGAGCTAGGCAATGGTGGTAGGAATCCATGAAAAAAATTTGAACGAAAAATATCGATTCGTTAAGGAATTGGAGACATGTAAAGTTTTCATTTTTGTCATCGCTTTTTCGTGTAAATCCGATTGAAATGTATAAAGTCAATGATACTTAATACGAAACATATTCATACTTTATTAAAAGTTCATTAGAAATTGAATAAATCAATGATTACGTTCGCATAAGTAAGACAAACTTCGCTTTAAAACAGCTGATCGGCCGATGACCGTTGAGGGCTCGCCGTTGTTACCTACGCTCATTGACACGTTTGCGCAATTCTAGGTATGAATGAATGAAATTATACTGTAGAAGCTATACATGCCTACATGTATTCTGTCTGTACATGCCTACATAATACGTAACATTTAAGGCATAGACTCTTAGACACATTTTTTTGAAATCACCATAACTTTTATGTTATATTGTTTTTTGTGTAATGTACATTCTAATTACGATCTATGACCGTTAAACTACAACATACTCGAACAGTTGTCCCATAACCTGATACACCCTGTATTTAAAAATGTAAATAGAAAAATTAAAACACGGAATGATAAACGGCCATTTCGGTAATAGCAATAAGAAACCAGGTACCCGCTGACGTCGCTACACAAAATTATCTAGAATGTGATATAAAGATTGTAGTGGTTGGTATCTCCTTTCATAACATTTATTTGACCCTTAAGCTTCAAACACACATGCTATTTATCGTTTAGTTTTAAAATATATCAACGCCTTTTGGAAAACGTAGAGCAATACGAACGAATACAGTTTTTTTTACGCAAATGTGATGCAACTTCGCCGTAAATTACAAAATAAACTTATATTTCATAATAACCAAAACCATTTACTTTAAAACACCCTTGCACCATTGTTCCAATCATAAGATGGATTTAATTAATATTAGTTACAAAATATATATCTAAGTCAGTAGCCATTCTAAATACTCTGAGAAATAAAAAATAAATACAAGGTTTGATTAGTTAATAACAAATACGTGCCAAAATTACAAAGAGAGTGCAATAACAAAAATAATTAATCGAAATTGAAACTTACCTTTCATTATTACGTTAAATATTAACGAACATAAATTTCTCTCTAAAATTCTAAATAATTCCTAGATTTTAAAATCAAATATGATAACCGTCGTGTCCAATAATTAACTGGATAATCATTTAAAAATATTTCTATTATCTATGACTGAAATAAAAAAATAAAATAACTATTTACTTACAAACTAAGTACTTACCAATTCTGCTACAATCTGCTTGTTTAATCTTTGGCACTCGTTCGAAGAGGGTTTTGTGAATTTATGAGCATCTACTTTCTTGACAATCTGAAACAAAATCTTATTTCAACTTTTTATATGAACTTAATAATAGCTAAATAAGCCGTGCGCCATTTTGTCTGGCTAGCATAATAGGATAATTTTCTTTGTCTATACATATAATCATATAAATAAAATTTAAGTGTCCGTAATGTCAAATTAGCAGGCTTTTTTTAATACTCACGCGGTCATTTGCGCGATACCTATACCTAAAAAACAGTTCAAATATCTATTTTTGTCGGTCTGTTTGTTCCAGATAATGAAAATTAATCTTTAAAATGGCGAAACCGATTTAGATAATATTTTACTACCAGGTTGTTGTCTATTAAAAGAAGCAACTAAGGCTATATTCCCTCCAGAAAAACCCTATAAAATTTTGAGCGCTCCGGGACTCGAAGATTTCAAATGTGGTAGCAAACCGATATATGGTTTAACCTATACTATTTGCCACATTGCTTACAATTTTTGTACTAGGGGCAGCTGGCGACGCAGGTCGACATGGATACTTTTAAACCCATTCACAAATATTCAGTGAAGATTTCACCTATATTTCACTGATATTTAACCAATGTAAGTATACATCTAAAACTATACGATAAAAAATTTAATCACTTTGCCTAATGGTAAGATTTGTGAATAGTGCAAGTTTGAAGGTGGAATTCTTGTTTCATTCAATTTTAATCATTTCAGCTCGTACACATCCCACTGTTGGGCTCGAGCGTCCAGTGTAATTAACCTACTACACCACTACACTATACTAACACGCCTGACTAGAGGTCAGGCGTGTTAGTATAGGATATTATTTCGATTTTTCCTTCTCTTGCATAGATTAGGGCTGTTGATAATATATCGATATATCGAAATATCGATATTATTATTTAAAAATATCGATACTTATCAACGATATTTTTTGGACGATATATCGATAGTTCGATACTAAAAAGTGAGTATCGAGCGTCGATATTTATTTGGATAAATTTGGTGTAAAAAGATGAATGTTTTTTGTAAAATATGCATTCTACAAAATCACCGTAAATTTGATCTACTGTAAAAATGGTGGCATGAAATTGACGATAAGTTAACATCTACATCTAGAATTTTTCTAAAAAAAAAAGCTCATCACGGAAACCTTGCAATGAACGCGAAACTAAAAAGTGGTCATGCGCAAAAATATCGATATATCGATATTTTTTTCGATATATCGAACCCCGATACTGATATATTTAGAAATATCGATATAACGAAAAAACGATATTTTTTAAAAATATCAACAGCCCTAGCATAGATGTTTTACTATACCACGCTGGCCAGATGTGTTAGTATAGTTTCATTTCAAGTTTTCCTTCTTTTGTATTTACAAATATATTTAATCCCTTAGTTGTTTTAAAAACATGCACCTGGATGACCAAGCGACATTTTCAATTTATAAATTTTATAGTAGGCAACATTGTTTTTGAGGTCATTCGTAGAGTTTTGAGATCCTAAGCTCATCTACGTCCCACTACGGGCCACAAGCCTCCTCCACAATAGGAGTCAGACGTGTTGGTATAGAAGTTTATCGCGAATTTTCCTTCTCTTGCAAAGGTGTTATATGCATGATTAATCTCGTAGTCGTCTTTTACAATACCTACGGGCGAGATTTAATTATTCTTATATACCATTCATTTATGTACCTCAAAGGTTACAAAAAGGGAGTCGTCGCTCAGGACGCCAGGCAGATGTAAAACATCGAAATTATTTTGTACAAGTATATATACATAAAAGAACAATACGACAGGAACTAATATGGCATAAAATAATAATAAAATATCACGATTTTTTCTAGAAAATGATGATTTTTATTCAATAAACATTTATTTTCATTAGTAAGCACTAAAGGCTTGCGAGCTCAGTGCGGCGGGAGAAATAGCGCACAACATCGCGTCGTTCCGTCTCACTCACACACTACTAAGTATAGACAACGTATGTACAGCGTGGCGTTAACGCCACGCTACAACAATCAGATTTACCCTCGCATATTCCGTCATATAGCGTGACGTCGTAACGCCACGAGCTGTTTACGCCACGCTAACAATCAGGTTTACCCTCGCTTATAGACGTTTCACATCAAAAAAGATTACTAAATCTCATTTGTCTGTACCGATAATTAAGCATCAAGAAAATCCTATCTACTTCTTCCCTTGGATATAGACCTTCCCAATGGGAAATAATCACAAATAATTACACTCGATAGGCGGCAATGATAGTTAAATATTGTCCAAGAGGGTTTACTAATGCCCATGCTCATGTCAATGATTGCGATACCTATGGGGACTACCCCATAGTGTGTACCCTAGTTGATGACTCGGTAATTCTTAACCTGTCACCACACTGAACAAAATATTCATTTAAAGATATTATCATCGCAGCTCATATACTTCCCACTGCTGGGCGTTCTCCACAAAAGAAGGTAAAATATGATATATTTGCTTTTAATTCGATTTTTATTTCTCTTGTACAGATGTAATCATCATCCTTTCAGCTCATAAACGTCCCACTTTGGGGCTCGAGCCTCCTCCACAATAGGAGGGAAATTGATCTTACTATACCATGCTGGTCAGACAGGTTGGTATAGGGTTTTATTTCGAGTTTTCCTTCTGTTGCATAGATGTTATATGCTTACTATATCCCTTAGTCGTCTTTTACGACATCCACGGGCAAGATAGGGAGTGGTGATTTGTATTCTTAGTCCGTCACCACACAGAAAACACAGATGTAATATAGATATTACATTCCTTAGTCATACTTTTACGACACCCACGAGTAGAATAATGGAGATAATAATTATGAATTATATTCTTACTCCATCAGCACATAAAAATAAATTGTTAGATAATAAAAATGTTCCCAGAATTTAATTACTGTATTTGATTGTGATTCTCTCAATTGACAGACTGTACAAACCTGTTTAGACTTGGATGCAGTACCTACTGCCTTTTTGATATCCTTGAAGGAGTGAATAGAAACATCCAGCGTTGAAGCATCCAATACTTTCTGCTCTGTTTGCGACTTGCCTGAAGGTTTCTTTGTATTATCTGGCTGCTGTAAAAGTGAAAAAAAAAATGAGTCTCCCTCTGTCTATGAATATATGATCATCATCATTTTAGCTAATATACGTCGACGCATTTGAAGCCGAACCATCCCGAGGATGCCTCGTTTAGAGGCGAAACACGTGTCGAATAAATATCCTAAGTTCTGCGGCCAATTGAAAGTTGATGTTCTGGAAGGTGCTCATCACGTGTGAGTAAGGTTTCCTTATTTCCTAGTCCTAACACCGATGAAAGCTGTGTGACACCGATCAAAGCTGTGTGACACCGGTCAAAGCTGTGTGACGCCGATCAAAACCTTACTCCTATCCCGTACTCCTTCTATTGTGGTGTGCGGTATATTGATTACCGTGGGAAAGTGGTGGGTCTCCCTTCCTTCTTTCCTTCCATTTTAAAATAACAATAGATTTCCGCTATGGATCCCCTAATTCAATCAATTATAATATATGTCCCACTATTGGGCTCGAGCCTCCTCCACAATAGGAAGGAAATTACCAATTATACCATACTGGTTAGACGTGTTGGTACAGGGCTTTATTTCGAGTTTTGCTTCTCTTGCATAGATGTTATATAGATATTTAATCCCTTAGTCGTCTTTTGCTACACCCATGGGTAAAAGAGGGGTTGGATAAACATATAATAATAATGTATTTGTTTAATCTCTAATGTTAAAACGCAGAAAGCAGTTCGTCTGGGCGTATGTACGAACATGCAGGCAGATAAACACGTCACGCACCTTGATGAATATGTAGAGAACCAGCTCTAGGTAGAAATTAACAGCGGCCGCAGACATAAAATTGTAAGTTGGCCGACTAAATCGTAAGTAGGTGTATTAGGCGTAGTTACTTATGCTAGCCCGCACATCGTCTCCAACTAAATCGTCCAACTAATTAATTGGACACCGATCGTATCAGAATCACGATTCCCTTCCGATTAAAAAGTTGTCCAGCTATCGGCCAACTGTTTGTTACCATGGTTATCCTATGCAAGTTCGCACACTATCCAACTTAGTTGGACAGTTGTACGGCAAAATGCAAGGTGACCACACGCGTGCGCGTGATTTCCCCACGCTCGCATCTTCATCTAAAAAGTAGAAGAGCTCATAGAGGAAGTTCAAAAAAGGCCAGCGTTGTACAAAAAAAACTTGAAACAATTTGTCAGGGTAATATCCGAGTTTATAATGCAATGTATGATGCTTTCCATATTGTAATCTGTTACTTAATATGAGATGCACCCAAAATGTTCTCTTTTATTTTCGTCTTCGTTTTATTAATAGAGCAATTAAAAGGTTTTTCTTCCCGCATTTTCACGCACACGTACCGCGCTGGCAATACTAGCACCGACTAAATCGGTTAAGTCTGCGGCGTGTAACCAATTAAATAAAGTTGGCCAACTAAATTGTAAATGTACGCAATTTAGTTGTACGATAGTCGTCCAACTTGCAATTGTATGTGTGCGGGCTCTCTAAATCTACACAATAAACATGTGTTAACTATAGTAAAATTTAACTGAAAACAGTTGACATGCCTCTAAAATATCGTTTAAACTATCTCCACTGACACGCTACACCGCAGTTACCCAGAGCTGATATTGCCCTATCCGAATTCTAGGTGCCCGAACTATGAATGGACCACCACGCGTAGATGAATCGCGTAAAGGTTACTCACCCTCAATAGTACCCAAAAGGTAACCCACCGGGCAAGTCACCGATCAAAACATCGGTACTAGTGGTCACTTAAATAGCGATTGAGGAGACAATATGATAGGTTGAGAGACCGCACGCGGCCCTTCGTCAGCCCAGGCGGTACTGACGGGTAACTCTCCAGACCACAAGACCCAAATAAAAGTGTGTGTATTTACCTATGTACGCACGTAAGAAGTTATACTTTTTTGGCGTAACAAGATAAAAATCCTTCGCGTTATCCTACGTTTGCAGAAAAAGTGACATCAATAATAGAAAAAAAGGTATTTAATACATTGAAAGTTTTATTATAACGCATTACCTAGTTAACATTTGTTCAGCTAACTTCAGGGTGTCCGTTTTTCGTGACGGTGTGCACGCGCGTCGTAAAAAAAATACTTTCATCACTTTCCCTAACGCGCCAAAAGCAATAAATCTTCAAAATATCAGTGTTAAGTTGCTACAGTGTTAAACTTAAATTCCTACTGACATTATAAATTCGAAAGTTTGTGAGTATGTAGGGATGTTTGTTGCTCTTTCACGCAAAAACTACAGAATGAATTTTGATGAAAATTCACAATAATACAGCTTATATATCAGAATAATATATAGGCTATAATTTATACCGAAATTCCCACGGGAAGGGGAACTTGCGGGTAAAACCCCAGGGCGCTGCTAGTATTACCTATTCTTAGGAAAACAATTTTAATAAGTACTTACATGGCTATGATGAGTCAAATCATCCTCCCAGTTGTTAATCTGGTCAGCTAAAGCAGCAAGTCTGCCGAACTTTTTCTTGCCGTCTTGTTGAGGTCGCACCTTCGGTTTTGCTGGTTCTAATGCTGACGGCGGTGTGGCTGCTGTAAAGTCGTTCTCTGTACGATGAATCGGTGACGATATATTAGGATTATCTGTGAATAACAAGAACGTATATGAAATATTCTCAATACTAATATTGATAAGTACTATCAAATTGCACGTCCGTGCAGTGACGGAGTAAGAATACAATTCACCACTCCCTATTTTGTCCATGGATGTCGTAACAAACGAATTAGAGATATAGTATGCATATAGCATTCTCTTCTTCACTTCCTATTTGGGTGGTGACGGAGTAAAAATACTGTTCATCACTCCTCTTTCTTGGCCTTGGGTGTCGTAAGAGATGACTCCAGGATTAGATATACATATAACATTTATGCAAGAGAAGGAAAACTCGAAATAAAACCCTATACCAACCAGTCTAACCAGTGTAGTGTAGTAGGTCAATTTTCGTCCTGTTATGGAGGAGGCTCAATCCCAGCAGTGGGACATATATGAGCTAGGATGAGGTAATGGCAAATAATGTTGACATCACCAGAATATTAAAACACAAACTAAATATTACTGAATAACAAAAAACAAAGAAATTCGAAAGAAATATCTTTCAACAGCCCAATTACACAGCTAAAAAATTATCTCTAATAATTATTATAATGGAAGCGAGTAAATATATCAATATATGTTACCAAGTAGTTCAAAATTATAAATGAAACAATATAGTAGCTTTCACTAATAACAGTAACTATTTTATCAAATCTATCATTTTATCACATCCTGCTTATATCGGGGAGTAATTTAGCAATTTATCAATATAGGATCATGAGTCAACTATGACTGAAATTGTTGCCTTAAAGATTAGAGTGAAAAATAAAATAGAGCTATCTGAAATAGAGTCACAGATATTTTTTAATTATTTTATCATTATTCCGTGTGGTGATGGAGTAAGAATACAATTCATTACCCCTCTCTTGCCCGTGGGTCTCATAAAAGACGACTAAGGCATATAATATGCCCGCGGGTGACCGGACCATGGATTTTAGTCCGTCACCCGTAGAGAGGCTGATCGCACGATGGCGACCGACGTCCCGGGACAGGGACGTCGAGAGGTGAGGGTACTCGAAAGGGTATTCCGCCGGGCCGATTAGGACAAGGAACTCGGCACTGGTGGTCGGCCCAACGATGAAGGCGACGTGGGTACGGGTGGGTTATGGGCTCGCGCTTTTTTCGCCCGTCCTTTCGTCGCCCCGAACGAAATGGACCGCGTGTGCGCTTACTATAACCCACCGATAAAAAAAAAATAAGGAAAAATGGGGATATAATATGCATATTATATCTATGCAAGAGAAAGAAAATTCTAGTGTGGTACAGTAGGTCGATTTCCCTCCCATAGTGGAGAAGACCAGAGCTCAACAGTGAGACGTGTAGGGATTGAGGTGATGAGATTGTTATCATCGTTATGACAGCTCATATAAGTCCCACTGCTAGACTAGAGCCCTCTCCATAGTGAGAGAAAAATTGACCTATGATACCAACCTGGCAGACTGGTTGATACATATAAGGTTTTATCTCGAATTATCCCTCTCTTGTTGTTATATGCACATTATATGCCTTAGTCATCTTTTACGACATCCACGGGCAATATAGAGAGAGTGGTGGTGGACTGCACAGATGGCGGAGTGGTTAAGAGAGCGACCTACAGCGCCAGTGTCGGGGTTCAAATCCCACGCGGGACAACACTTTGTGCGATCCACAAATTGTTGTTCTGAGTCTGGATGTAATTTGTGTCCGTTAATTGTATGTTTGTGAAGTCCCCCGCAATACAAGGATTATTTCCTTAGTGCAGGGTGTTGTCTTAAATAAATATAAATATAAAGTGGTGAATAGTTTTCTTTCTATCATATACATATACTAGCAGCCCAACCTTGCTTCGCTTCGGTTTCAGTCGCCTTACCCGCGTAGTCCACGTTCCCGAGGAAATAGCGGGATAAAATATAGCCTATGTTACTCCCTGATGTCATAACTTTCGATTGGTGGCATTTTTTAAATCGCTTCAGTGGTTTAAGCGTAACAAATAAACTTACTTTCGCATTTATAATATTAGTATGGATATTCTTACTCCGTCACCACACAGAAAATGGGTTAGTATAGTAGGTTCATACCTCTCCCATTATGGAGGAAGCTAAAACCAACAGTCACATGTCTCTAGACTGATAAAAAATAAAATTAATTTTACCTGAATACAAATTCCCCAATCTATCCAGTCTGGACTTCATGTTATGTCGAAGACCACCACGCTCTGCTCTCTGATCCGATATTTCTGTAACCTGCTCCATTTTTTGGGATGTGTCATCTGAAATGAATGAAATAGACACATTTAAATGATTTATCTATACCAATAAATAAAATTGGAGTGTCTGTTTGTAATGTCAAAATAATAGGCTTTTTTTCATGCTCACACGGTTATTTGTAACGACACCTATGCCTAAAATACAGATTAAAAATTTTTTGTCTGTCTGTCTGTTTGTTTGTTCCAGGTAATCTTCAAAACGGCTGGACCGATTTCAAAAATTCTTTCACCAATGGAAAGCTATAATATCAGGGCGTAAACTAGGCTATATCTTATCCCGGTATTCCCACGGGAACGGGAACTACGCGGGTAAAACGACTAAAACCGAAGCGAAGCGAGGGCGGGTTGCTAGTACTAAATAATTATATTAACCTTTTACGTAGTGATGATGGAGTCAGAATACAATTCACCACCCTCTCTCCCACGTGTGGATGTCGTAAAAGACGACTAAGGGATATAATATGCAAATAACCTTAGGAGTGGTAGGACCACACTGTCGACAGTTATCTGTCTACAGCCGCGGGCCGGTCCGTCCGGGGCAGTACCATGCTCTCGCAGAAAATCGACGTCTGAGTAGTAGCAATTTGTTACTGCGCTTCGTTCGGTGAGCGAGAGAGCCGGAAGCCCAACTTTCTGAGGGTGATTGCGTGTGGAGGGTTTTGGTGATGCCCTTGGTATCACCGAGCCTCAATGCACGCATTCACACTCCCTTCGCTTTCTTCGTGGTAGGCAACGGCCTTGTAAGGGTCCATGAGCGGCAGCAACACTTACCATCAGGTGTACTGTTTGCTCGTTTGCCACCGATTGCAATAAAAAAAAAAAAAAAAAAAAAATAACATTGATGCAAGAGAAGGAAAATTCGAATTGAAATCCTATGCCAACACATCTGACTAGCATTGTATAGTAGGTCAAGACGAATATTAAAACACGAATATTACAGGCAATATATTTACTACAGGAAAAAATTCAAAATATAATCTTGGCAATATAATTTTTTTTTGCAGTTTTGCTTAATTCCCTGTGGATCTCAAAAATAGGCTTAAAGATCACCAGGGGAATGTGTGATAGCTCTCTCCCAGGAAACACATGAAACCAGGTGTGGTTGCCAAGCTGCCTGATAACCATGGCGATTATGAATAGTAGTGGGATGGATTATTGAAGGTAACTGACTACTCCTATCGGAGTATCTCCACCCTATTTAGTAAGACTCACACCCTGCAAGGGCTCCTACATATTGTCAATTTTAACTTAATTCAGTAAACTACCACCAAATTGGAACATGACTGTTAATGAGAAGATCCAGCAAGAAACTCAAGAGGGCTTGTCTATTATTTTTATTATAGAAAATTGTGTACACTATGTCTAAAAAATACCAGCTCCAGTGCCCTTCAAACTAAAAAAAAAAAGTAATGTAATTCCGAAATATAGCTCAAATATTTATGGCTTGCTCTAGCCGTTAAGAAAGGGGTACACAATAATAAGTTAATTACTAGAGCAGCCATCACTCCCCTCAATCACTTTAGGGGGAATTGAGATCATAGAATTGTATTGCATAATTTGAACTTATCTACCCTCAAGAAGGTCCTCCAGATAGATGTCAGTTTAGCACATTGGTGAGTGTTGTAGGACTGAACAAGTTTATGAGAGGAAGTTACCACTATTAGCTGTTGTTAAATATGCTACTAATCACTAAAAAAAAAGCATAATAAACATACCTAATTGTTACACAAACATCCTTTTATCTCAATACACAAAAATCTCAAAAGAACTACCTATTTACTTCTCTGAATAGCCATAACTATACAAAGCAAATAAACAACTGTGAGAAACAAAAGTGTTTGTACATTAATACCAGAAATTAATATTGAACTTTAGAATTTCATAATTAATTTGCAGAACCATTATCTAACATTAATGAGCAACACCATTACAAAAGGACAACTGTTTTGTTACATATTTATGACTCATCCTAATATATATTTGCTCCTTCTTGTTATTAATAAAATTATAAATGAAAATATTTTGATGACTAAGGAGATAATGGTCTATCTTGGCTAACAAAAATCCACTACTGAGGTTGAACCTTCCCCGCAATGTGAAGGCATTTGATTGACTATACCATGCTAGTCAGATGGGTTGGGGTTTATGGTTATTGGGTTTCATTTTGACTTTAATTCTTTTGCTATACAGGTACTATGATTAAGCTGACTTCCCTCAAGCAAAGGAAGCTTATATCCAACAGTGGGTCAAATATTGGCTGCAAAGAGAATTTGCCACACTCCCATAATATTCATGGTATTTACATTTTATTTATACTGAAAAATTAAAAATTTAAATGTCTGTATGTCAAAATGTGGGCTTTTTTCATGCTTGCTCACACATTTTTTTGTATGATATCTATGCCTGAAAACCAGGTAAAACTTTTTTATCTGTCTGTTTGTTCTAAGTTCAGAGTAATGGCTATTTTTCCTCTCATTAAAACTCTATATAATTTTGCTCAACCCGGGCATCTATCCTGAAACCTCATGTATTGCAATCGCATATGGTAATGATTTAGGAGAAACTGAAGCGAAGTGAAAGCAGGTTACTAGTTTAAAAATATGTGTATACTATGACTAAGAGGAATGTCTGTATATGACATAACTTTTAAGTTTTTATCCTCCTTTATAAATACCAACTTATAAATACTTAAAACATTTTATGCTAGCTATATATAGTGTTAAAAGTACAGCATACCTTTTATTACAAAACTATGTGATTATCCATTGTTTTAAAACAATGCTAGGTACTAGAATGTTTTGTTTCATGTGAAATTCTATTCTAGTAGCTAAATCAATAATCGCAATCTAATTAGCAAAGCCTAATACTTTGATATGGCATATACTAAATATGTTGTTTGATATAAAGAAATGTTGAACAATTTTTTTCTTTCGGTGTGGTGAAGGAATAAGAATACAATTCAACACTATATTACCCATTGATGTCGTAAAAGATAACTGAGGGATATAATCCGCATGTAACTTCATCCGTGATGGTGTTCAACAGTAAGATATGGCAACATAATGACACAGTAAAAGATAATAAAGGGCTATGTGGTATTGGTCAATATATCTGAATCTTAGAATGAAGAACACATTTCTCAGAAACTAACCAACCAACTGTCCATGTAGTGACAGAGTGAGAATACAATTCACCACTCCTATCTTTCCCGTGGATGTCGCAAAAAACCACTAAAGAATATAATATGTACGTAACATCTATGCAAGAGATGGAAAACTCGAAATGAAATCCTATACCAACATTTCTAATCAGCATGGTATAGTAGGTCAAATTCCCTTCTATTGTGGAGGAGGCCCGAGTCCAACAGTGGGACATATGTGGGCTGCGATGATGATGACAATGATGAACCAACCAGGAGAGGGACTAATATGTGTATGATATAACAAACGTAAAATAAAAAGTAAAAATCTTACCAGTAATCTCTTTGATAACAACATTATTTCCTGATAATGCTTGAGAGTCATATACTACACTTATAGGCGCATCTCTTTCCTCTACTTGTACTTCTATCTGTATATCATTCCTATGAGAAATATTGATTTCAACAGATACATCGGAGTTTCTTCGATTAATGCTACCTCTTTTTGGACTTTTAAACTCCTTCTTTGTCACTATAACATCATTACGCGGTCGCTGCGGCGATGCATTGTCATTTTTCAAACTAGATCTTTTAGAAAGAGGTTTAGTAGGCGTTTCTGATTTCGAATGTTCTTTGGACTGCCTTCGTGGCGATGTGATAGATTCTCTAGTAACTTTATTAGGCGACTTAGCAGGTGAACTAGCCTTTACAATAGCAATATTTTCAGTAAGCGGTTTCCTTTTAGGAACACTTTGTCCAGAATTTGCAAGTTTTTGATCAATTTTCTCTTGCCTCGCCCTTGCTCTCTCCAGCATGCGCTAAAATTAAGCATAAACAGTTAAAATATTAACATTTAGCATTGACCTTTCGCAAAATGCGACCGTTGAAATATAAATTCACACATATTTTACCTGAGTGAATGGATCCATGATAAATTTAGTAGTAACAACTGATCAATATCACAACTTAGACGGATATCATAGTTTTAATCACACACTTTCACAATTTTTACAGATACAGTACTTGCAGATGGACTTACTAAATATTTTCTTTAGAAATATAAAAACCCTATTAAATCAAATCTTCGCCCGTTGCAGATTTGACGTTTTGTTGCATGAAAATTTGAATTTAGTTTACTGGTGGATCCGGTAGGCGTCGTCCTAGCGTCACAAATTAGATTTCGTTCGAAAACCAGCTACTAAAATAATGAAATTATAAAAGGGGATAATCTTATATGATATTTTAATAATTTAATTACTAACATAGGCTCCTAAAATACAATTTAATTACAATAACATTTCTATTTTCAATCAAAATATGATTATTGCCCTTAAGATAAGTTATCTTTTTTTTTGTGGTAGGCTATAGTCTAGACACACTTCGCCCAACCTATTTAACGAATGGACGGCGTGCGGCCCCATAACCTACCGTATTCTCTCCCCCATTGCCATTGGGCCACTGGTACCGATTCCTTGACATCCGTCGCCAGCTCGTCGAATTACCCTTTTGGGTTCTGTCTCCTTCAACACCCCGACAACAAGGCAGTGTTTCCGGGACGTCACCCTCATACAGTCGACGTCTCTCCGGGTGATGGATTAATCCCCGGTCCATCCATCCGCAACTTGGGCTAGGGGGGCATCACGCGCAGGTACCAGCGCTGCGCCGCCCAACGCATCGGCGATAGAGCTTGTCGTGGTAAAAGAATTCCACACGGGCCTGCTCCGCCGCCTTGCAAAGGGTAACGACCGCGTTCCTGATGCTGTCGAGCATCATTGTAGCAATGGTCAGTAGCTTCAGGTCGGCACCGATAATTGCGAAGAGTTCATAACGCTGCTCTGTCCAGGCCAGGCATACCTCATAGCGTGTGCTACGCCGTGTCTTCACGATCGCAGGGATGATAAGACGGGATTCTCTCCCTCGATCAGTCCCTGTCCCGTCCCCCGACCTTGTACCATGCCCCGACAAGACCTGCTTCAGTCGGAAGGAAAAGACCCCGTGCCGCCGATCCAACAATTCCATCAGCGCTAGCCGGCCGCACCGACTTCAATGGTTCGAAGACCGAATCGAGGCCTTTACAGCCGGACTGCGGAACGGGCCCACCGGCAGGTGGGCGTCGCTCCACCAGGCGGCCAGCTCGCGGGGTGAAACATAGTCGCACCCTGTCAGCGTCGCCGACACCCAACGGTAAAAACCAGTGAGCATGTCTACCTCCAAGTCCCACGGGGAGTTTCGGCACGCTGCCTCCGTAGCTATCAAGCGGTATCCAAGTATGGCCTTGAGCGCTATGGCCCTCTGCGAAAGTTATCTTGAGAACATTATTTTATTATTCAATCAATTACCATGATATATATACCAAAGATATCATGACCATTAATGCTGGTGTACCACAAGGCTCGGTGCTTTCCCCGACGTTGTTTATCCTGCATACCAATGACATGCTCTCTATCGAGAGTATGCGTTGCTATGCAGATGACAGCACGGGTGATGAGCGGTACACTGAGTAACGGAATATCCCTCGGAGTACTCAGGAAAGAAGGGTTCAACTTGTGTCTGAAGTCGAGCGCTCTCTGAGGCGGGCCTCGGAATGGGGTGAACGGAACCTAGTCCAGTTCAACCCCACAAAGACACAAGTTTGCGCGTTCACTGCAAAGAAGGACCCGTTTGTCATGGCGCCACAGTTCCAAGGAGTAACTCTCCTAATTTCTGAGAGTATTGGGATTCTCGGCGTCAAAATATCGAGCAAAGTCCAGTTTGGGAGTCATTTGGAGGACAAAGCCGAATTGGCAAGCAAAAAGTTGGGTGTCCTGAACAGAGCCAGGCGGTACTTCACACCGAGACAGCGTCTTATGCTATACAAAGCACAAATTCGTCCTCATGTGGAGTACTGCTCACATCTCTGGGCAGGTACGCCCAAATATCATCTAGACCCACTTGACTCCCTGCAAAGACAGGCTGTTCGAATCGTCGGGGATCCCTATCTTACGGACAGATTGGAGTCGCTGGAGCAGCGGAGAGACTTTGGGTCACTCTGCGTACTCTAACGACTCTTTCACGGGGAGTGCTCCGAGGAACTGTTTGACTTGGTACCACCGTCACCATTCTACCAACGTACCACTCAACATCGTAGCAGGGTTCATCCATTTCACCTGGAAACGTTATGGTCCTCAACTGTACGTTTCCAGCGATCATTTCTCCCACGTACGTGCAAGCTCTGGAATGAACTACCTGCTGCTGTGTTTCCCGAGCGCTATGACATGTCCTTCTTTAAACGAGGTTTAAGAAGAGTATTTCCTTCACGGTAGGCAGCGGCCTAGCTGTGCCCCTGGTATTGCAAATGTCCATGTGCAGCAGTTTCACTTACCATCAGGTGTGCTGCTTGCTCGTTTGCCACCATTGGCAAATAAAAAAAAAAAAAATAGTATTAAAATAGTAGTCGTAGTGCAGTTGCAAACCTGTTCTGAAGGCGTCTGGCATTATTAATATAAAACCGGCTAGATTTGTAATTGTTAACTTAATATGTTGTTATACTGTAAATGAAAAATTAGTCTGTGACATATTTAGACTGTGGCTCTGGTAAAATAGGATGATGCAATAATATAAAAAAGATGGCGTTTAGGCTTAGAAACAATGTTTGTGTTTTACATTAATAAATTAGTTTAAATAATAATATACAGTTTCTCTTCCTTCCACGGACCCCTCATCAGTAATAACAACCGGTCACCAGATATAAGGACTCGGTATCTGCGACCTGCTCAAATGGGAATAGAATAAATGGCAGATGCAAGGTGCAAAATGGCAAGGTGCATGTAGCACCTTGGTCTAAACTCCGGAACAAAAGTGCTCACTATTACAACTGAACTCAGAAGTGATAGCATCTAACTTGTAATTCAGTCAAACGATGCCCACTGAGTTTTGTAGCTTAGTAGATCGGTGACCACTAGGCTGCCACCGCTTGTTGGGCAACGTGGCTGAAGACCTCTAGTTTGGTAGTTTATACCATGGAGGTACTCCAATCAGTTCAGGATTGTATGGTAGTGACGGCAGTGTATGGGATTTGACGGTTCAACCGTCGGTAAGGGACACAATATTCTTAAACCTTGATTACGCTTACCGAGTATAGTGCCGAAAATGTAAAATGTAACTCGGCCGAGACAGTGCTGTGGCCGAAAAGGGTTTACCTACATGTATTTATGAAGTTGTAGGAAGACAGTCAGTCAGTTGAGTTTAAAACCTGGTTACAAAGACTAGCGACATTGATAAGGTTTGATTACGCTAACACACCCTGTACGCACGAGTGAACGCCGAGTGCTTATTCAGATTCAGCCAAAAAACGAGCGAGACATTGAAGGAGTAAATAGGACGAGGATGTGAAGGAGTAAATAGGACGGGGTCTAAGTGATTCTCGCGGCCTGTTATTAGGCCAAGCGTTCGACCAAGCACTCTGCCAAGTAGCTATGCATATCGCGCGGTCGAACGAGGGCGCAGTATCGCCATTCTACTCGGTAGATGTAATCAAGGCTTTATCACAACGAGGTTTCAGGGCAGCACACGATAGACTATATGGTCTATATGATCTGGACAGAGGAGCACCGTAAATACTTTGCATTGGACAAGAGTTGACAAGATTTATTGTTTACTGTAGTAATAGTAACAGGCCGCATTATAAACTGGAACCTGGCCAACAGGCGATAAAGAAAGGACAGCATCGATGTTAACCTGGTCCTTAGCCGACGTTTAGTAAGTATATATAGTGTAGAAATGAGCACATGTAATGGAAGCGGTGAATGGATCTTAGACTAATACATCATCTGCAGTGAGATAGATACACCACAGAAAAGGTCACAAAGATGATTACCAGTAAATTAAACTGCAAAATAAATCTTTAAACAAGCCTATGGGACCATAACATTAATGACCACCGCAACAAAAACAAGAAACCTGTGAGATACAATATTGAAGGCATTTAAAAAGTAAATAGCTAATGTCCAAGGAGGGCTGAGGTCAGGCGGTCGATTATAAAAACTATTGTCAAAACTTTTGCAATCTATATGGTGGAAACAGTGGCGGACTAAGCCCGTCAGAGGCACGGGGCGGCAGGGCTAAATGAGGCCCCCCAACTTTAATAAAAATTGTTTTACAAGCTTTTTATTCAGTTCATATTTGTTTGTATAAGTTTTTATATTTATTTCGTTAAAATCTGGCAAGTGATATTTAAGTGAAACTTAAATTATTTAGGCTAAATAAATATTACATACAATATAAGTACCTACAATATGGAATGGATATGGGCGAGGAAAATAAAATACGCATCGACTGACAAAAAAAAATTAGATAAGGATAGTTTTTTTTTATTTTTGTAGCGTGTTATATCTATGTGTTTTCGTGCCTTCAATTTACTGAACTCCTCAATAACTTCTGTGAAATCGATTTCTTTTGAATATTTTCATTCTATTGAAATCAGGGCTAGATCAACCAGTCGCTCTTGACCCATTGTAGATAGAAGATAATTTTTAATTAGTTTTTAACCCATTAACGATCGAGAATCGTATTTTTTTATCATTTTTAGGGTTCCGTACCCGAAGGCTAAAAACGGTTCCCTGTTACTAAGACTTCGCCGTCTGTCCGTCCGTCTGTCTGTCACCAGGCTGTATCTGAAGAACCGCGATAGCTAGACAGTTGAAATTTTCACAAATTATGTATTTCTGTTGCCGCTATAACAACAAATACTAAAAATAAAATAAAATGAATATAAAGGGGGGGGGGGGGGGGGGCTCCCATACAAAAAACATATTTTTTGCCTATAGATGATGGTAATTTTATAGATAATGCTACGGGACCCTTTGTGCGCGACTCCGACTCACACTTAGCCAGATTTTAAGGCAAATTGTCATCATTAAAAAACGAGAATTTATCATAATGTGTCATAAACAAGACTTTAAAAATGTGCTTGGTACCTTCACAACTTCATCAAGAACACTACCTACAGCCATCTAGACTTTTTACGCGTTACTAATATTTTTTTTAACTTTGCTGAACGCGTCCAATACGCTGGGGGAATTCCCGTCTTTGTAGTGGGTACTTTCACAGGAATCCCTGAATGAATGAAGTGTAAATAATGCACTCCTGTACGCCTACATTTACTTTCACTACATCACTTATACTTCAATACTTTTTGACCATTTGTATATCGGTTGCGTCATGCAAGAGGAGTAATTTGAAACTTAACTCATTAAGGACCGAGAACCGTATTTTTTTTTTCATAATTTTTAAGGCAAATTCTCATCATCAAAAAACGAGAATTTTGAAATGAAAAATATAGTCGCCCGTACTTTACAGTGTGTTCTTTCAGAATCTGGGGTTACAATTGCGATTTTTCTGCTACAAAAAATATGGCCACTTTTAAACAAAAAAAAAACACGAAGAATCGGAGACATTTTTGGAATTTTCAAATTCTGAGGACAGAATCGTAATTAGCGACTTCGGCAACTTCCGAGAGTCCCAGTCACCCGATTCAAATAAGTTTTTAGATTTTCGGTCAGCCATATTGGATCCGCCATCTTAAATTTTCAAATTTTGAGGGCAGAATTGTAATTAGCGACAAAAAAAAAGCATACCAATGTTCGTGAAAAATCTCCCCTTTTTTTTTTAAATTTTTTGCGAAATGTGAAATTTAGCTCGCCGCTCAAGAAATGAATAACGTAGGTACTTACCGGACATGGGGTCTTCGGTAAGTACGTGCACAAAATTGGAAGAGAAGAGGCCCCAGGGTGTCATGAGAGTGGCGCGCTAATCGACGATGCGCGCCACCCACTGGAAGTCTGCCCCGTCTGGGGGCCTCAGCGCCACGTCCTGTCAACGGAACTGGGCATAACAGACCTGCCGTTGCCGACCATCATCTCCAAGATGCTCGGCAGCGACAGCTGTTGGTCGTCGATGGCCTCCTTCTGTGAGGCTGTCATGACAAGGAAGGAGGCCGCGGAGCGGGCACGCGAGGCGCTTGCGTCCGTCGACTCGCTCCGCCGGCGACGACCAGGGAGGAGGAGACGCCCTATGCGTTTCTCCTCCCACCGCCCTGAACGATGACAGGACGTGGCCAGACGGCCAAGCGTTCGGGTGTCGGGGATAGAATGTCACCAGATGATCTCTCCGGCACCCCGTAAAAGCGCGGAAGAGGTCGCTGTGGTTTTAGTGGGTATTTCGGTCACTTTTGTGGCCGGCGAGTCCCACACACACTCCCCTGTCTGTAACCGGAGGGGAATAGTGCGTAAATGCATTTCCACAGCGTGAAAAAAAGAAAAGGGGGTGAAAAACGCCATTTCGGGGGGAAAATATTGATATTTACAAATTCAAAACGTTCAACTACAACTATTTAGTGCGCTCATGGTTGAAAAAAAGAGGGGGTAAGTCGGCGTTTTCAATTGAAAAAAAATTCTTCGGTTTTTCGTGGTTTTTATTTGTTTAAAAGCGGTCATATTTTTTCTGTAGTGGAAAAATCGCAATTCCAACCCCAGATCCTGAAAGAGCACACTGCAAAGTACGGGCGACTATATTTTTCATTTCAAAATTCTAGTTTTTTGATGATGAGAATTTGCCTTACAAATTATGAAAAAAAAAATACGGTTCTCGGTCCTTAAGGAGTTAAGTTTCAAAATACTCCTCTCGCATGATGCAACCGAGATACAAATGGTCAAAAAGTATTGAAGTATAAGTGATGTAGTGAAAGTAAATGTTGGCGTACAGGAGTGAATTATTTGCACTTCATGCATTCAGGGATTCCTGTGGAAGTACCCACTACAAAGACGGGAATTCCCCCAGCGTATTGGACGCGTTCAGCAAAGTTAAAAAAATACTAGTAACGCCTAAAAAGTCTAGATGGCTGTAGTGTTCTTGATGAAGTTATGAAGGATCCAATCACATTTTTAAAGTCTTGTTTATGACTTAATCAGGGGAACGCGAAGGCATTTGGGGGCCCCCCAAGGCCGGAGGCCCGGGGCGGTCCGCCCCTTCCGCCCCCCTGTTAGTCCGCCACTGGGTGGAAAGTACATACACAAGGCAGGCGGCCGGTCACACAAGGACGCCATGGAACTCGGTACCAGTTGTCAGCCCCGTGGCGAAAGACAGGGAGTACAGTGGGTCATGTGACTGCGCACCGACGTTTCATCAACACAGAGGGAATGGACGGTATGCGTCCAGACCATAGTCATTTTAAAATAAAGACGACCGGTCATAAAACTATTGATCTTTTGCAATGTGTATTACTATGAAAAAAAAATACTTACTTACATATTGATATCCAATTCAGATAGAGGTCGAGTGATATTTTAAAAAGTAAACATCTAATTATAAACATAACATAATAATTACAAACTTAATTAAGTTTGAGATAGTAGATAATTTACCATATTATGTAAATGTTTATTTACATAGTCGGTTTTTCCTAGACACCATATTACTAAAGCAATTAAAAAAGTAGTTATTGAATGTATTAAGTGCTGCACAATAAGATTACTTTATGTACCGTAATGAACGTTGTCAAAGGTTAAATAAATACTTATATAAATAATATATGTTTTTGTATTCATTAAAACAAAGAACATAAGTTTTTCATGTAGGTATACTCGAATGTTTTGTTGTGTCCATCGCATGTACTATGGTATAGGAGATGATCATCAATATACCGCATTAGTTTATGATAATATCGATGATTAATAACTACATAGATAGCTAACCGGTAATTATCAACCTCCTTTTTTTTTGGGGGTGATTTACGGTCGGCGCAACCCTCGCACCACTCCGTCCGGGGCGACAGAGGGGCGTAAGCACGCACATCCGTAACCCACCCATATAGCATGTCGCCATCGTCGTTGGGCCGACCACCGGTGCAGAGTTCCTTGACTTCAGTGGTAATTATCAACCTCCTGAGTTCATTCCCCACGTATGAAATTGTACGCTATCCACAAATGATTGCTTTGTATCCGAGTATGATTTGGAATCTCTTAATATTATTTGTAACGTCCACTGCAAGACAACGATTTATTTCTTTAGGCAGGAAATTGTCTTTTGTAAAAAGATAATCCCTAACTTAGTTTTGAGATCGAAGTCTGCGATGTATCGAAAGACATTTTTTGTATAAAAATGCGTATATATTTATCACCCCCTTGTTCCTGCTACAGTCAGCGCGTAAAGGTTGATTTTGCGCCTGGTGTTTTTCTGATTCAATCAGCATGGCGTTGCGTCACGCGTCGTCTAAATAAAACAATGCATATAAAGTTAGCACACATTTTTACCTACACTCTATATAATTGTACTAGAAAATGTACTACACCAACTACTCTCGCCAAAATGCGATAAGGACAACATTATGGTGAAATAATATTCTGATGTAATATAAATAAAACCTTGACATTTAAAAGGATAACGTAAACATGAAGGTTGTGCTCAAATTGAATATTTATTTCGATCGTTAGGATAAACGTTATTCATTTAAAATAAATTCATAGTATGGGAAAAACATTTAAGAAACAAGATTTTATTTTCTGAACTAAAAAGTAAAAATAATCTAAATAAAGGCACATTTATTTGTCAGCATTTAAATTTGATTCATTGCACGTTTTCGCTTTATGGTTATGTGACTAGCTTGCGCAATTAAAATAAAACGACATATTTGAAATATATATAAACTATTTTCGCGAACCTAGGTATACCTACTTGATTGTTACTCTACCGAAGTTTTGAACGTTTTACAGCAATGTCGTTGGGGTGGAAATACTGTGGGGCCCCTCGCTGCCCTTTCGTCGTTCCGGGTGGAACGCACGAGGTATGTCCAGTCCAGACTATAGCCTGCCCAAAATAAGCATTCTTCACCACAGGCGGAGTGTCCTCCCGATAAATGTTGTCAAATTAATTTCATAAATCTGTAAATTAAATTGTGGTGAGGAAGTAAGAATACAATTCACCACTCCCTATCTTGCCCATGGATGTTCTAAAAGACGACTATGGGATATAAAATGCACATAACATCTGTACAAGAGAAGTAAAATTCGAAATAAAACCCTATATCAACATGTCTGACCAGCATGATATAGTAGGTCAAATTCTCTCCCATTGTGGAGGAAGCCCGAGCCCAACAGTGGGACGTATGTGGGCTGCGACAACGATAATGAAGTTGTAAATTTGTCGCTACTTTTTTTAACTGTGATGGAAAATATGTGGAAAATCTCTTTGAGTTTTTTATAAATAGATTCTTAGATTACGTGTGAAGTGATGCAGTGTTGTTTAAATTGACAAATGGGATAAAACTATTAGGTCCCGAGCCTTGGACAATATGCAACTTTATTTGTAGGATCGATCTTGTCATTTTATTTTCTTTCAAAACAAATATAGACAATTATGTTAATATACCAGCATATGTCCGCAATTTCCCCCTCGTAGTTCCTGGTCCTGTGGGTATACCGGGATCAAATATAGCCTAAGTTATTCCTTATATAAGCAGCTATCAAGTAGTAAAACATAATCAAGATCGGTCCAGCCGTTTTGAGGATTACCCGTAACAAACAGACAAAAAAATTTAAGGTGGTTTTTAGACAGGTAGGTATCGTTCGAATAACCGTGTGAGCATAAAAAAAATCCCACTATTTTGACATTACAAATACTTCAATTTTATTAATTTCTATAGGTACGTGCATGGACTAAAAGCGTGTTAGCATATATGTATTATGTTTAGCCTTATGTTACTTTAAGTCAAACCTAAGGGATCTACTACAATTGTATATCTACGGTTTAATCTGATAACAGAGAGAGAGAAATATAGAAGGAGTAAGAGGGGGTGAGGGCGAGGGAGACAGAGAGAGAAAGAAAAAGCGGACACTTTGTGTGTTCCTATACTTTTCTGCTATTAGTTCGCATAGTCAAATGTAATGATTTCAGACATTAGTTGATGCTAATTCACATCAATACGTGGGTAAATGCACGTATGTAATATATACTTTTAACTGAGTGTAATGACGCGTTAAGAATGCATTGTATGATGCGCTTATGAAGGGACAGTCCCGTTTTAGGCTGTTTGCAATGTTCCATTGTCATTATTAAGACAAGATTTTTAAAAATCTTGTGATATTGCTCACATGTAGTAGATATAATCATTACTACTTCAAAACTAGACGCGCTATTTTTAAACTGATATGCTCTGCTGAATCCTATTAATATTATAAACGCGAAAGTTTGTATGTTTGTTGCTCTTTCATGCAAAAACTACAGAATGGATTTTGATGAAATTTCACAATAATATAGCTTACATATCGTAATAACACATAGGCTATAATTTATTCCGATATTCCCACGGAAAGTGGAATTATGCGGGTAAAACCGCAGGTTGCTGCTAGTAATAATTATTTTTTATCCATCACCTTTGCAGCTAGGGATGCAAATATCGAAACCAAAAACATCGATATACAAAAACATTGCCCTGAAAACATCGATGTAACGAAACATCGATATTTTTAAGAAATCTATGCGATGAGATTTTTTTTTAGCTAAATCAAGCATAGTTTTTATATGAAACACCAACATTTGCGTGATGTGAGGACCTTTCTTTGCAGACTCTGCTAAAAGTACCATACGTTTTAATCATACAGGCAAAAAAACGATGTCAAAACATCGTATATAATAAACATCGATACATCGATGTTTTAATAGTGAACATCAAAGGCAAACATCGATGTTTTTTATTGAAACATCGATGTTTCAAAAATATCGATGTGTTGTTTTCATCCCTAATTGCAACTCATTTACGTCGCATTACTGCCGAGCTTGAGCATCTTCTAAATTACGAGCGCAATTGACCTTCGATTTCATGCTGGGTTGCTAAAGGATATTATTTCTAGTTCTTAATACGCTTTTATTAGCTTCAGACCTTAGATACGTCTCGTCTCGTCTGTTAGTATGTTGGTATGTAACGGAATCTTTGAACATGATTTTGACCCCCTTCAAAACGTCGGATTAACTCGAAATTTGGCATACTTTTTAAGGACCGATGACAATTCAATATTTTAAACAGTTTGACCCGTTATCCTTATTAGGATAATCAGGATTAGCGATTTAAGCGTATTTTTAGTTTTTTTTTTTTTTTTTTTTTTTTTCTACTAATATATTTATTATTCTCTTGCATAGACGTTATTTGCATAATCCCTTAGTCGATTTTTACGACATTCAAGGGCAATAATTCTGCACCCACTTATAGTGAATTGTATTAATGTCTAATGTAATCAACATTCAAATTAAAACAGATATACTTCAATATATACACTTCAAATTATACAATAGTTATTATTAATACATTGTTCAAATGGCCTTGTTTTATTATAGGTAAACGTAATAGGTTCTTATTTTACCTATTTTGCAAGTAAATCGATTTAGATTATTAGGAATAGTTTTTAGAACAGATATGTTAGCGCCACTTTGACATTTGCCAACCTCATTATCGCCCCATATTTGCCAGTGGAAGTCGTATAAATTAGCTGAGGGATTACCAAGAGAATGGGAAGCTTATAATAAATAAGACTGCCAAGATGGCTGCCAAGGGTGTGATTATGCCATTAACCTCCCTTGGGACTATAGACGTCGCCCTCTCAATTCAGCAGGTCCGGTGACGTTTCTTTGACTTCTTCTTTACCCAACAGTGTTCTTTGAACGCTAATCGAAACAGATAATATAATTATTAACCGATTTCAAGAAAAGAAGAGGTTTTATATTACAATATATTTTTTTATTCCAAAGAATATAATACTGAAGTGGTCCCATTGTAACCAAGTCAGGATCTGACCAAACCCCCAAATTGTATAAATGTATATATTTTTTTTTTATTGCCAACGGTGGCAAACGAGCAAGCAGCACACCTGATGGTAAGTGAAACTGCTGCACATGGACCTTTGCAATACCAGGGGCACAGCTAGGCCGCTGCCTACCGTGAAGGAAATACTCTTCTTAAACCTCGTTTAAAGAAGGACATGTCATAGCGCTCGGGAAACACAGCAGCAGGTAGTTCATTCCAGAGCTTGCACGTACGTGGGAGAAATGATCGCTGGAAACGTACAGTTGAAGACCATAACGTTTCCAGGCGAAATGGATGAACCCTGCTGCGATGTCGAGTGGTACGTTGGTAGAATGGTGACGGTGGTACCAAGTCAAACAGTTCCTCGGAGCATTCCCCGTGAAAGAGTCGGTAGAGTACACAGAGTGACCCAAAGTCTCTCCGCTGCTCCAGCGACTCCAATCTGTCCGTAAGATTGGGATCCCCGACGATTCGAACAGCCTGTCTTTGCAGGGAGTCAAGTGGGTCTAGCTGATATTTGGGCGTACCTGCCCAGAGATGTGAGCAGTACTCCACATGAGGACGAATTTGTGCTTTGTATAGCATAAGACGCTGTCTCGGTGTGAAGTACCGCCTGGCTCTGTTCAGGACACCCAACTTTTTGCTTGCCAATTCGGCTTTGTCCTCCAAATGACTCCCAAACTGGACTTTGCTCGATATTTTGACGCCGAGAATCCCAATACTCTCAGAAATTGGGAGAGTTACTCCTTGGAACTGTGGCGCCATGACAAACGGGTCCTTCTTTGCAGTGAACGCGCAAACTTGCGTCTTTGTGGGGTTGAACTGGACTAGGTTCCGTTCACCCCATTACGAGGCCCGCCCCAGAGAGCGCTCGACTTCAGACACAAGTTGAACCCTTCTTTCCTGAGTACTGCGAGGGATATTCCGTTGCTCAGTGTACCGCTCATCACCCGTACTGTCATCCGCATAGCAATGCATACTCTCGATAGAGAGCATGTCATTGATATGTAGGATAAACAACGTCGGGGAGAGCACCGAGCCTTGTGGTACACCAGCATTAATGGTCATGGTATCGGAGCAGGAGCCATCTACGACGACTTTTATCCTCCGACCATCCAAAAAGCTGGCAATCCAATTACAGAGTCCCTCGGGGATTCCGTAAGATGGTAGCTTCGATAGAAGTGCCCTGTGCCAGACCCTATCGAACGCCTTTGCGATATCTAGGCTGAACGCCAGCGCCTCACCCTTGCCCTCCAAGGCCTTTGCCCAACCGTGTGTGAGGTACACAAGAAGATCACCAGCCGACCGACCATGACGAAAGCCGTATTGGCGATCACTGATAAGCTGGCGATCCTCAAGGTAATGCAGAAGGTGGCGGTTTATAACCTTCTCCATTATCTTGGAGAGCAAGGATGTTATCGCAATTGGCCTGTAATTCGATGGGTCAGACCGGTCTCCCTTTTTAGGGATCGGGTGGACATGGGCTACCTTCCACGAAGACGGAACCCTATTAGTAGTGTAGGAAAGTCGGTATAGGCGCGTGAGGATGGGAGTCAATTCAGGGGCGCACGTCTTTAGTACCACTGCAGGGATGCCATCCGGTCCACTCGACTTATGGACGTCTAAAAGCCGCAGCTCCCGCCTAACCGCTCGCTGCGTGATGCGGATTTCGGGCAGTGAGCTTTCACACCGTGGGATGGTAGGTGGTGTGGCAGCTCCGGCATCCAAAGTCGAGTTACAGGCAAAGAATTGACCTAGAAGAACGGCCTTCTCCTTTGCGCTGTGGGCCAGACTACCATCGTGTTTCTGCAGTGGTGGGAGATTGGGCTGGCAGAAGTTGCCTTGGGCAGCCTTGGCGAGCGACCAGAATGCACGACTCCCAGCGGGATAGCTTTGCAATCGCTCGCCAATTCTGGCAACATGTTCCGCCTTGGCTCTGGCAATAGCCTTCTTACTAGATCTAGAAGCGGCGTTAAATTTCCGCTTCACCTCTTTGGCGTTCGGGTCCTGGCATTTTTTGGCCCTATCCCAGGCCCGATATGCGGACCGTTTCTGGCATGCAGCCGTTCTGCAGGTTTTGTTAAACCAGGGTCGGCTGCGGCCACCGACGGGTATTTTGGTGTTGGGGATAAATAATTCCATCCCCATAATAACCGTTTCGGTAACGCAGTCCGCACAGACGCCAGGGTCCCCAGAGGCGAAGCAAAGCCGCTTCCATGGGTAGGATGCGTAAAATATATATTACGTTGCTCGTATATTTTCCTAAATTATGCAAGTATTTGCGCCTGCAATGATCATCTCATGTTAGTAAGCTGGTGATGGAAGGTACATCTCTTTAGCAATTAGGAGTTGGAGGATATTTCTTTAAATATCATATACACGTATGGACTTATTCGTGTGGCGGAGTAAGAATACAATTCACCACTTCCTATCTTGCCCGTGGATGTTTTAAAAGTCGACTATGGGATATAATAATAGGTCTTTACCTATGTAATTGGCGTTCTGCAGTACTGGCCATTTCAAATCAAAATAATTTTTGTTTGGCTTAGAGTTCTAATTTCAAATTAATTTTATTTTAAAACATGGAATTCATTTTCCAAAAGTAGTCATTTGTTTATTGATTAGTGTTACGTTTTCATCGCATTTCAATCTTTTTCGTCATCATGGATACGTTAAAAATTCGAGTAATTATGGAATTTGAGTATCTTCGTGGCAGCAACGCGGCACAAGCGGCATACAACATCAACGACGTTTACGGAGCTAACACTACAAACCAACACATCGCCTGTTATTGGTTTGCTCGCTTCCGTTCTGGAAATTTTGACCTGAAAAATGAACCTCGCGGTCGTCCGAAGACTATGGTCGACAATGACGAATTAAAGGCGATTGTGGAAGCCGATGATACACAATCTACGGCTGAATTAGCAGCAGCTTTCGACGTTAGCGTAAAAACAATATTGGTCCATTTGCGTCAAATTGGCAAGGTAAGAAAGCTTGACAAATGGGTGCCCCACGAACTCAATGATCGCCAGCGCGAAGTACGCGTCGAGACATGCCTTGCATTGCTCAACAGACACACAAATGTAGGAATTTTGAAACGCATTGTTACTTGCGATGAAAAATGGATTCTGTTTGATAACTGCAAGCGCTCAGCAAGTTGGTTGGATCCTGGTTCAGCACCTAAACAATGCCCTAAACGAAAACTTACCCTAGAAAAGTGATGATCACTGCGCTAGACCACCAATAGCGCCGGTGTGATTGATCACAGCTTCTTACCAAACGGGGTGAGCATTACTGCAGATGTGTACTGTGAAGAACAAGTGAACACAATGATGGAGAAGCTGGCACATCTCCAAACAGCATTGGTCAATCGCTCGTCTCCGCTGCTCCTGCACGATAATGCGCGACCTCATACTGGGGACTCAGAACTGGGGTTGGAAGCTCTCCGTCATCCGCCATACTCACCAGACCTTGCGCCTACAGACTACTTCTTTTTCCAGAATTTGGATAACTTTTTGGCGGCAAAGAAATTCAATACCTGAGAGGCAGTACAAAATGCCTTTGAAGAATTTGTTGCCTCCCGTCCAGCTGATTTCTTTAAGAAGGGCATCAATAAACTGCCGCTGCGTTGGCAAAGATGCATTGATTGCATGGGTGTTTACTTCGATTAATACAAATAAAAAATACATGCCGAGCCGGAAGCCCAACTTTCTGAGGGTGATTGCGTGTGGAGGGTTTTGGTGGTGCCCTTGGTATCACCGAGCCTCAATGCACGCATTCACACTCCCTTCGCTTTCTTCGCGATAGGCAACGGCCTTGCAAAGGGCCATGAGCGGCAGCAACACTTACCATCAGGTGTACTGTTTGCTCGTTTGCCACCGTATGAAATAAAAATAAAAAAAAAAACATGAAAAAAAATCGTTTAATTTTTTTTTTTTTTTTTCATACATAACGGCAATTTCATAGGTAAAGACCTAATATGTACATAACATATGAACATCTGTGCAAGAGAAAGAAAACTCAAAATGTAACCCTCTTCTAACATGTCTGACCAGCATGATATAGTAGGTCAAATTCCCTCCTAACATGGAGGAGGCCTGAACCCAACAGTGGGAGGTATGTGGGCTGCAGTGATGAAGATGACACGTATGGAACTTTAGTTGTATTCTTTTAAGTTATTCAGGTAACTAGATGGTGGAAGGTAAAATTGCTAAACAATTGGTATTTAGGTATTAATTTAAGTTACCAATATAGTCGGTAGGAAAGAATAAAACATGCAAACTTACAAAGCTATATTGAATTTTTTATTTAACCTTTCTCAAAGTCAAAGCTTATCATTGAAACAAATGGGGTACTACGCCAGAAACCTCCACGTGGTGTACCCTGGGCACGAGCGACAATTTCTTGGACTGCTCTCTGGAATTGTCGCTCGTGGCAAATATCTGGCCCGAGGGGGGGCCCAGTTTGTGGGATGCCCCAAATTCGCTCCATGCCCTCTAATTGTAGAGGGTATTGGACGCGAAAATTCGACGGGCTCAGTCACTCATTCGTTTGAGGACTGAGCAGGCATTTGCCAACCACGACAAATCGTAGACCTGATTCTTGCTTCGGGACATTTGTCTTGAGGCCTAGATTCAGGAGCGAGGGTCTTGGCTTAACCGCCTGGACCGCGAGGAAGAAAACCTCTATAAAACAATCACCCAGAATCCTAAGTTCTGGCGCGCGGCGAGAGGATGCATGGCTGATGGGTTGTTCAGTCGTTAGCGCGCCCCCAGCCAGGGTACCTGCGGACCCCCTGTGTTGGGATACAAATGTACGCTTGCCCGGGTATCGGGATCTCTGCCCGGGTCGACCTTTATTTCTCCCATACTCGTGGGAATCGAATGGATTCTTCGTACAATTTGGATGTAGATAGGAGGGGTGAGATGCCCAAAACCACCGACAGCGGGGAAACTATTAGTTCTCACGTTATAGCCCGGCCAAGCTACGGCAAAACTGGCCCAGAGGAGAGGGATGCCTCGTCCGACTGCAGCTCGGCTGCTAGTTCGGCACTTGAGGCCACAAGATCAGGCAAGGGGCCGGCGACACTCGAGGCCCCTAAAAAGAGAAAGAAGAGGAAGAACATGGGGACAGGAAAGGCTACGAGCGTAAAGAGGCGCGAGTTGGCCAGGCAGGAGCGGCTGGCTAGGGAGGCCGCTGCAGCCGCTCCGAGTGCTGACGAGGGCGGCAGTACTGCCGCAGGGCCGTCAGACACCGACATGTCGGCTGCTGAGACTGTCGGTGGGTCATCCCAGTCTCCGGCATCGGCCCTCGCGGCAGCCTTAGAGGTTGGGGAGGAGGCCCTCCCCTCGATGGTGCGGAAGCGCCCCCTGAATATGGGTGGCACCTCAGGATCCGCCTCCGAGGGGAGTGGCGCTATCATGCCTCCTCCCAAGGTTCCAGCCTCTCGTAGGGGGCGAGGGGCTGCAATGGTGGCGGCGAGGTCAGCGGCTCCGGCGTCGATCAGCCATACGCGGGGGACTGATGCCCAAAAGCGGGCGAATGAGGCGGCTGCCGCAAGAATGATGAGGGTGTTAGCGGACATACCTCCCACCGGCGCGGCAGTGTTGGAAAGCAATGAATGTTAGCATAGACTGTGGAACGTAGAATAGTAAAATGTCACTTGTCAATGTCAACATTATTGGTCATTCAAATAAGCTCTCTATGTTCCCTTGTCTCTTGTTTTTTAATGGCGCCGGTGTACAGTAGTATTTTTAAGATGTGCTAAAGAAATAAATAACTAATAGAAGATAGAACACTTTATTTAATAATTCTATAGCCCCTTATACCGTAATAGGTTATGGGCCCAGACATCAACAGATAGAGAAGGAATAGAACAAACACATCGCAAAATAAAGTTCCGGCGTTGTCGTGGAAGCGTGGCGTCATTTTGCAAAAAAAAAAAATGGATCGCGCGATTATATTGAAAGGTGACAATTGGGCGGCATGGAAGTTTCAAATATCCATAATATTGAGAGCAAAGGGATTATATGACGTAATAACCGATCAAAAACAAGATGCGAAGTGTGAAGAAAAAGACACGAAGGCGCAGGAGGTTATTGTGACCCATGTTGACGAAAACGTTTTAACCTTCTTAGTGACTTGCAACAGCGCAAAAAAAATGTGGGAGAAGCTGCATACAATATATGAATCCAAGTCTAAGGTTGGCATCCACTTAGTACAACAGCAATTCTACAATCAAAAATTTAAATCGCCAATGGCAAAGTTTATTGCGAAAATTGAAGATATAGTACATAAATTAGAAGGATTCGGTGAAAAAATATCAGAAAAGATGGTAATAACTAAAGTAGTAATGAGCCTCCCCGAAGATTACAGATATTTTGTGTCGGCCTGGGAATCCGTCCCGGACACCGAACAGACACTGGAACATTTAACTGCACGACTGTTAGTAGAAGAAGAGCGCATTCAAGGCATAGATTCAGATAGGAGAGAGACGTCAACAGCGCTTACAGCAGCAAAGAAGGGTCAACAGCGGCATACTACAGAAAAGAAGAAGGAACAAGCAAAGTGTTATTCATGTGGAAAAATTGGACATTTCAAGCGTGACTGTAGATTAAGAAAGTGCAACTATTGTGGTAAACCAGGACATTTATATAAAGACTGTTACAGTAGAAATAAAAGTAAGAATGAAAATGTTGACAGGGCGTACATAACACTAGCAAATGAACAACAAAATACCTGGATTTTAGATACAGGTGCAAGCGACCATATGTGTAAGGATAGGATGTTGTTTCACAACTACACAGAGGTAAGCAGTAAATTCATAATTATTGGAGATGGCAGTAAGCTCACAGTGTCAGGGGTAGGTGATATTAAAGTTGGTGCATTGGTCGGTAACAACAATTATCCCTCAATTTTAAAGAAAGTGTTACATGTACCAGACTTGAAAGCTAATTTGTTCTCGGCTAGATGTGCTGTAGATAGAGGTTATGTCATGTCATTT
Organism: Lymantria dispar; assembly: GCA_032191425.1. Classification (NCBI taxonomy): domain Eukaryota; kingdom Metazoa; phylum Arthropoda; class Insecta; order Lepidoptera; family Erebidae; genus Lymantria; species Lymantria dispar. The sequence goes on along the minus strand of CM063463.1, from coordinate 8,994,820 downwards.
AAAAAGGATGTTTGTGAATTTTTAGAAAATGCCAAAGTGATTTGCATTGCAAAAAGAGATGAAAATCTTTTTGTAATGAATTTCAAATATGATAGTAAAACAATAGCAGTAACATCAGTAGCTTCATTGACAGAGTGGCATGAGAGATTAGCTCACCAAAATTATAAACAGGTTACAAAAATTTTAAAGAGGAATAATATTAAATTTGAGGAACAGACTGATTATCAATGTTTACCATGTTTAGAGGGAAAGCAGCACAGGTTACCGTTTCAAAAAAGTTCAAATACATCAGCATTGCCTGGAGAACTAGTACACATGGATCTCTGCGGTCCAATGGAGAGTGAATCATTAGGAGGTTCAAGATATTTTTTATTAATGAAAGATGACTACAGCAGCTACAGGTATGTATACTTTCTGAAAAATAAGAGTGAAGTCAGTAGTATAGTCAAAAACTTTGTACTGAGGTTTCACACAGAGACAGGATTTAAAATAAAACGCTTTAGGTCAGACAATGGAACAGAATTTATAAACAAGGAATTAGAGTCATACTTTAACAGAGAGGGGATCATTCATCAAAAAACAGTGCCATACACTCCGGAACAAAATGGAAGAGTAGAACGGGAAATGCGAACAATAGTAGAAGCTGCTAGAACAATGTTACAGGCAAAGAAATTACAGAAGAGTCTATGGGCTGAGGCGGTAAGTACAGCAGTATACACAATAAATAGAACTGGAAATTCGAGAACACAGGATAAAACATCATTCGAGCTGATACATAAACGAGATTATAATATGCATGAGCTGAAGACGTTTGGAACTGAAGTATCTATACATATTCCAGAAGAATCAAGGCGAAAGTGGGATCCAAAGAGCAAGAGAGGTATATTTGTAGGATATGGTATTGACAGCAAAGGATACAGAGTTTGGACACCAAATACAAGAATAGTGAAAACATATAGAGATGTAACATTTATAAAAGAAGAGCCTGAAAGTAAAGAAATACAGCATCAACAAAGAGGAAATTCAGAATATATACAGATAGAGGACACAGAGACAGATAGAGAAGAAGAACGGACAGAAAGAGAAGAAGAACAGATAGATAGAATAGAAGACAGAAGACAGTTAGAAGATGTAGAACAGAGAGTAGAAGAAGATCAAGAGGAAACATTCTTTGAAACAAGCGCATACGAACCGGAAGAAGATGAAGAGACTGATGAAGATACAGAAGATAGCGGACAGAGGAAAACACGGACAAGAGTAGTAAATAAACCTAAAAGATTTGATGACTATTATTTATATGCAGCGATAAATGAAGAACAGTTGACTTACGAATTAGCTATGAAAAGCAAAGACTCACAAAAATGGACAGAGGCAATAGAAAAAGAGTTGAATTCTTTAAAAAAAAATAATACATGGATAGTGACAAAGTTACCAGAAGGAAAGAAAGTAATAGATGCAAAATGGGTTTTTAAGATTAAGAAAGGAGATAAAGATAAAGAAATACACAAAGCCAGACTCGTAGCAAGAGGTTTTCAACAGAAAGATAGTTTTGATCACTCTGAGATTTACGCTCCAGTGGCAAAGCTACCCACCTTAAGAATTCTATTATCCATAGCCAACAAGTATGACTTAGATATAACCCAGATGGATGTAAAGAGTGCATTCCTTTACAGTGATATAGAAGAAGAAGTGTATTTGAAAATACCAGAAGGGATAACAAGATGTGAGGGCAAAGTATTAAAGCTAAAAAAATCATTATATGGATTAAAGAAATCTCCAAAGAATTGGAATGAAAAATTCAACAGCTTTATGATGCAGGAAGGGTTTATAAGAAGCGAAGCAGACTACTGTCTATATTACAAAAGAAATGAAAAGTTTTATGTGATATTATATGTTGATGATCTTTTGATTATGGGAGAGAATAGAAATCACATTCAAGAACTACAGAAATCATTACAAAGAAGATTTCAAATGACAGATTTAGGAAGCTCAGAGAATAAGTACTTGGGGATCAACATAAATAGAAGAAAAGATTGTATAGAAATAGAGCAAAAAGAATATCTACAAGACATATTAAGAAGGTATAAAATGGATAATTGCAATCCCATATCCACACCAATGGAACAAGGTTTAGAAATAGAAAAAGAAGCAACACCAGATAAAAAGCTTGTTACACAATGTAGGGCATTGATAGGAAGTCTAATGTATGCCATGTTAGGAACCAGACCAGACTTGTGTTATGTAATAAGTTATTTGAGCCGTTATCAAGGTTTTGCAACTATCAATTTATGGAAAGCATTGAAACGAGTATTAAGATATATTAAAGGCACTCTAAATTACAAACTAATATATAAAAAGAATACAGATGAACCTTTGCTAGGCTTTACAGATGCAAGTTGGGGAGGTGAAAAAGATGATAGGAAATCAACCTCGGGATGTATAATGAAGGTTTATGGATGTACAGTTTCATGGTACAGTTCGAAACAGCAATGTGTAGCTTTATCCTCAACAGAATCTGAGTATGTAGCGTTAGGAAAAGCAGTAGCAGAAGGTTGTTGGATCAGAAATTTGTTGTTAGAAATTGGGATTAAATTTCAAAGCTTTGTAATGAACATTGATAACCAATCAGCTATTCATGTTGCAAAGAATCCAAAATACCATAAAAGACTGAAACACATTGATTTAAAATATCATTTTGTAAGAGAAAAAGTTAAAATGAAAATTGTAATGTTGAAATATGTAAGTACCAAAGAACAACTAGCAGATTTATGTACAAAAAGTTTAAACAAAACTTTATTGGAAAATCTATGTCATGGTTTAAATTTAAAGAAATGAATCAGTAAGTTACAAAGTTCTTATAAAATAAGATATGTGCTTAAAAGTTGTCTTCATGTTGTATGGAGAAGATATGTTTTTTTTTGTATAAGGTGGTAAAGTCTACTTAGTTTTATTTTGTAAAACTATAATTTTAATTTGCAAAGGTAGCGAAGTACCTATAAACAGTTACTAATGTTGTACTAATTATAAATAAATGCTAGTTAAGTAGAAACAAATCTGTTCTTTGTTAAAATTTATGTTTGAAGTTATAAAGTAAAGTTGTGTTCAAAGTTAATAAAATTTTAGTTACAGAGTAGGTACATAGCATTCATTGAGGAAGGGTGTTGGAAAGCAATGAATGTTAGCATAGACTGTGGAACGTAGAATAGTAAAATGTCACTTGTCAATGTCAACATTATTGGTCATTCAAATAAGCTCTCTATGTTCCCTTGTCTCTTGTTTTTTAATGGCGCCGGTGTACAGTAGTATTTTTAAGATGTGCTAAAGAAATAAATAACTAATAGAAGATAGAACACTTTATTTAATAATTCTATAGCCCCTTATACCGTAATAGGCAGCTACTGAGCCCGCTGTAGGTATCGACCCCCCACCAACTAACGTGGCAACCCTGCAGGCCGAAAATACCCGCCTTAGTGGCGAGGTTTCGGGCCTGCAGGAGAAGAACAAGGCCCTACAAAAGGAGCTGTCGGCGGTGCAGAAGGCGAACCGCGAGTTGGCCAAACAAATGGCCGACTTGCGGCGCCAGGTCGCGCAGCTGGCGAGGACCGCGCCGCCGACAAGTGCCGGCCCTGCCGCCGCCCCCGTCGTCCCCGCTGCGCCAACTCGCGCTGCGGCGAGTCCCCAGAGGGCCCAGCCAGCCGAAGTGGTCCCGCTGCCCGCGGTGGATGGCGTGCCGGACCAGACCATGCGCGCCGTAGTGGAGGTTGTTGGCAAAATGCTTGACGCGCGCATGGCGGCTCTGGAGCAGAGACTGTCCCTGCCTCCGGAGCCCCGTCTCCGGCCGCCGCTTGCTGCGGACAGGCCGAAGGCTGCGGCGTCAGCTCCTACCGCGCTACCCTGCCAGGGCGGGCGCGTGGGAAGCTACGCTGCGGCCGTTGCTGGGCCGAAAACCAAAGGTCCCGCCGCGAAGAAGAAGGTGGCACCGGCTCTTGCCAAGGCCGGACCTAAGCCGCCGCCGGCAACTGCATCGTCGGCGGCGGCCACCGTAGCCGCGACCGCGACTGCTGCGCCTAGCGACCCCGTTGCCCCCGAAGAGGGTTGGCAGACGGCTGAGCGCAGCCGAAAAAGTCGCGGCCAGAAGAGGAGAGCGGAGGCCAAAAGTGCCGCCAATGCCTCCGCTCCCAAGGCAGGAGCCGAAAGCAAGAGGTCGCGCAGGAGGCTCCGGCCGCCGAAGTCAGCCGCGGTGATCACCACGATCACCGTGCTGCCTGAGGCCGCCGAAAACGGCCTCAGCTATGAGGCCGTCTTACGTCGCGCCCGGCGGGAGCTTGACGTCTCCGATTTAGGAGGGGTCGAAGCCAGGACCCGCAAGGCCCGGACAGGGGCTCGGATTCTAGAGTTCCCTGGGGCCGAGGGCGCCAAGACGGCCGATAGCATGGCGGCCAAGTTGAGAGTTCTGTTCGCAGAGGAGGGTGGCGTCAAAATCGCCAGACCCGTAAAGTGCGCAGAACTACGCGTCGCGAGTCTGGACGACTTCGTGACGGTGGATGACATCCGGGAGGCCATCGTCTCGAAAACCGGGTGTCCCGTGGACACCGTCCGAATTGGCGCCATCCGCCCTAGTCCGGGCGGCGTCGGTGCTGCCTGGGTGCAGTGCCCGGTGGAGTCGGCCAAGCAATTGGCCGGCTCAGGCAGGCTCCTCGTGGGCTGGAGCTCGGCGCGGGTGACCGTGCTGGAGTCCCGGCCTGCGAGGTGCTACAAGTGCATGGCGGTCGGACACACTCGGCCGGCATGCACTAACTGCTTTGACTGCAGCGACCTTTGTTTCCGCTGCGGTCAACCCGGGCATAAGGCGGCATCGTGCGCCGCCACTCCCCACTGCCCCGCGTGTGCGGCGGGCAATAGGCCCGCCAAGCACCGCATGGGGAGCAAGGAGTGCAAACCCCCGGCTTCGGCCCCAAAGGGGCGGAGCGGCCCGACGACCTCGGCCGCTCCCGCCCCTAGCGCGACCCAATCGCCCGCCAGCGTGGAGGAAGGTAATGGATACGGCCCACTAATAGCGGCCGAATCTTACCACCTCCTGCAGGCCAACCTCAACCACGCCGCCGAGGCACAGGACGTTTTCCTGCAAGCCATGGCGGAGTGGTTGATCGGTGCAGCCGTAGCCGCGGAGCCGTACGTGGTGCCTGACCGGCCCAATTGGCTGGGCAGCAGTGACGGCTCTGTGGCAATCGTCGCCTCCACGTCGTGGCATTCCCCGCCCTTGCTGCTCAAGGACAGGGACGATGGGTATGTCGCGGCGGAATGGGGAGAGGTTACGCTATTTGGTGTTTACTTCTCTAACAGGAGCGCGACGGATTTCGGGGCCTTCCTCACCATCCTGGGGGCCTCGATACGGCGACTGGCACCGCGCCAGGTCTTCGTCATGGGGGACTACAACGCCAAGTCCACGGCGTAGGGGTCCCCCAGGACGAATGACCACGGACGGGCGGTCGAAGAGTGGGCGGCGGCACTGGGCCTCTGTTTGCTGAACAGGGGCTCGGTGCAAACGTGCGTGCGGCAGCAGGGCGGGTCGATAGTGGACTTGTCGTTCGCTAGCCCTAATGTCGCAGCACGTGTGAGGAGCTGGTGCGTCCAGGAGGAGGTTGAGACCCTATCCGACCACCGATACATCCGGATAGAGGTCTCCCGGACCCTCCTGCAGCCCAGCAGGGGTCACATGGCGGACGGAGCTCCCGCGTTTCCGCGGTGGGCTGTGGGTCGATTGGATCGGGACCTGTTGGCGGAGGCAGCCATCGTTCAGTCGTGGCTGTCCTCACCGCCCCAGGCGGACGGGGTGGATGCCGAGGCTGGCCGCATCCGCTGTGCGTTAACGCAGATCTGCGATGGGGCCATGCCCCGTGTGCGGCGTCTGCCCCCGAAGAGTGCGGTCCCCTGATGGTCCCGAGAATTGGCGGACCTTCGGGCCGCGTGCATACGTGCCCGGAGGGCCTACACCCGCAGCCGAGCGCGACGCTGAGCGGGAGGGCCAGCTGTACGAGGCTTACCGCAGTGCGCGGTCTGCCTTCAGGCTGGTCGTCCGTACCGCCAAGGACGTTAGTCGGCGGGAGATGCTGGACAGTCTCGAGCGTGACCCCTGGGGTCGCCCCTACCTCGCGGCGCTGAACAAGCTCCGCGGGCGGGGCCCCCCCCTCACCGAGACTCTCCAGCCCAGCCTCCTCACCAGAGTTGTCGAGGACCTCTTTCCACGGCGGGTGGAGCACACGCCCCCGGTCATGGCTTCGCCGGACAGCGACCGGGAGGCCGACGATGAAAGTGCTCCGCTCATCACGGAGCCGGAAATGGGGGCAGCGGTGGCGCGTATGCGAGTCAAATCCACCGCCCCCGGGCCCGACGTTATTCCGAACCGTGTGCTGGCCCTGGTCCTCGAGCATCTGGGACCACGCCTCAGGGGACTGTTCGACGCCTGTTTGACGTCCGGGCAGTTCCCTGGGTGCTGGAAAGAGGGGAGGCTGGTTCTCCTGCCGAAGCCGGGACGGTCTCCCGAGTCGGCCTCGGCCTACAGGCCCATCGTGCTGCTCGATGATGCGGGCAAGCTGCTGGAGAGGGTGTTGGCTGCCCGCATCGAGCGGCACCTTGTCGGGGTTGGGCCCGATCTGTCCGACGCCCAGTTTGGTTTTCGGAGGGGGCGTTCGACGATCGCGGCCCTGCTGCGCCTGAAGGCCGTGGTAGCAGAGGCCGTCACCGGCGGAGGAGTCCTATTGGCGGTGTCCCTGGACATCGCCAACGCCTTCAACAGTCTGCCATTCAGCTGCATCAGGGAGGGGCTAAGGTACCACGGGGTGCCCGTGTACCTCAGGCGGCTGGTGGCAGACTACTTGGAGGGGCGCAGCGTCCTCTACGTTGACCGAGTAGGGGACGTTGTGCGAACGCCCATGACGTGCGGTGTCCCACAGGGGTCGGTTCTGGGTCCGACCCTGTGGAACATCGGCTACGACTGGGCGTTGAGAGGAAGCCTCCCACCCGGGCTGGGCGTAATTTGCTACGCTGACGATACACTCGTCACAGCCCGGGGTGGGACGCTCGAGGAGGCGGCACGCCTGGCAACTCTCGGCACCGAGGAGATTGTCAGGCGGATCGAAGCGCTGGGGTTGAGGGTAGCCCTGGAAAAGACGGAGGCCCTTTTGTTCCATGGCCTCCGTACCACCGGGCCTCCCGCCGGCGCTTCGATCACCGTGAATTCGGTCACCATCAGCATCCAGGCCCACATGAAGTACTTGGGCCTGGTGCTCGACGGGCATTTTTGGTTCCGGGAGCATCTCCATCGACTTGTTCCCCGGCTTGTCGGCGCGGCGTCCGCCCTTTCGCGGCTGATGCCGAATGTGGGCGGACCCAGTGCTACGTGCCGACAGCTGTACGTGGGGGTGATCCGGTCAATGGCCCTGTACGGCGCACCGGTGTGGGCGGGGTCCCTGACCGTCCGTCTTAGGGCCCTCCTGTGGCGACCACAGAGGGTCATGGCGATCAGGGCCATACGGGGTTACCGCACGGTGGCGACGGAGGCAGCGTGCCTCCTGGCCGGAACCCCCCCGTGGGACCTGGAGGCGGAGATGCTCGACGACATTTATCGGCGGGTGTCGGAGACGCGCGCCCGCGGCGGCATGGTCTCCATCAATGAGATCACCGCCTGGCGGGTCGACGCCCGCCGAGAAGTAATTGCCCGTTGGGCAGTCCGGCTGGAGAGTCCTCGGTATGGTGTCAGGACTGTCGAGGCCCTCCGGCCGGTGCTGATGGAGTGGTTGGAGCGGACACACGGGGTGCTTTCCTTCCGACTGGTGCAGGTGCTGACGGGGCACGGTTGCTTCGGGAAGTACCTGCACAAGATTGTCAGGAGGGAGAGCACACCGTCCTGCCACCACTGCAGTTGCGACGAGGACACGGCGCAGCACACGCTCGAGGAGTGTGCTGCATGGGAGGGGGATCGCCGTGAACTCGTCGCAATTATCGGTGCCGACCTGGCGCTGCCGACCATCGCCAGGGAGATGCTCGTCAACGTCAGGAACTGGGACGCGGTCGCCGCCTTCTGTGAGGCCGTAATCTCACGGAAGGAGGCGGCGGATCGTGTGCGAGTAGAGCTCCTATTCGGCGACACGTTCCGCCGCCGGCGACTCGGGCGGCGCAGGCGCGAGTATCTGCGCCTAATGCCGCCCTAGCCGAGGCCGCGGGTGATCGGACCGGGGAATTGTCCGTCACCCGCGGAGAGGCTGACCGCGCAACGGTGACCGACGTCCCAGTACGTCGAGAGGTGAGGATACCCGAAAGGGTATTCCGTCGGGCCGACCACTGACGACAAGTCACATCTGCTCCGGTGGTCGGCCCAACAACGAGGTGACGTGGGTACGGGTGGGTTATGGGCCCGCGCGCCGTCCTTTCATCGCCCCGGACGGATTGGACCGCGCGTGCGCTTACCATAGCCCAACCATAAAAAAAAAAAAAAAAAAAAATATCATTGAAACAAATAGGTATTCAAATTTTCTAATTTAGACACGTATTTTCAACAGTCTTAAATCTGTGCATTTGCGTAAACGCTTCTTCATCGTGCGGGTTCTTCAGTAATTACTGTTTAGTTCTTTTTAACTAAATAAAAGCTTTTAAATATATATATATATCGTATATACCGACTTCAAAGGACTATTAAAAAAATAAGAAACACATTGGACAAATACATTTTGATTTATTGATTTAAGTAGGCAAACATATCTTTATTACCTTAGTGCTTTTGAAGGCGTTATTTATTTTTACTTACTTTCTTATATTAAATTACAACGCCCCGGAGTTTTGGTGGAAAAGTGAAAACGTCATGTTGATTTTTATTATATAGGTACTAAGTTACTACCTTGTTTTAACGCGTAACCTCTAGTACTTGATATAAGATTAGGTTAATAATGTTAAGCTCCTTGTCTAGAATCTATTAATCATATCATCTATATTATTTGTCCGTGTGGTGATAGAGTAAGAATACAAATTACCACTCCCTATCTTACCCGGGGATGTCGTAAAATACGACTAAGGGATATCATATGCATATAACGTCTATGCAATAGAAGGAAAACTTGTTATAAAACCCTATACCAACCTGTCTGACCATCATGGTATTGTAAGGTCAAATTCCCTCCTATTGGAGAGGAGGCTCGAGCCCAAAGTGGAACGTAAATGAGCCGAAATTATGATGATATCATTTTAGGGCATGTATTTATTATATATGTATTAGTATTATACTATGTTATTACGCCAGAAGTCCGTGACATTAAGATTGATTCATCCTTTTATCATGCAGTACATCTGCCCAAAAGTTACGGCCTTGATCCGGTACGATTGGCAACAGCGTCCTTTAAGCTAATCGTGTTTACGTCTAATACTAAGGCTGGTTGTACATTCAGTCTGTCCGATATATCGAGAATAGGTATTTATCCGCGTCATTCTCTACTTAATTCCTTTTGAGTATCTATACAAATAAATAAGTTTGAAGTGTCTGTTTGTAATGTCAAAATAATGGGCTTTTTTCAGGCTGATACGGTTATTTGCACGATACCTACGCCTAAAAATCGGTTAAAAAAAATTGTCTGTCTGTCTGTTTGTTTTGAATAATCTTCAAAACGGCTGGATAGATTTTTATAATATTTTACCACCAGGTAGCTGTGTACATAAGGAGTAACTTAGGCTATATTTTATCCCGGTATGCCCACTGGAACGGGCACTATGCGGGTAAGGCGTATGACATCGAAGTGAAGCGAGGGTGGGTTCCTAGTATATAAATGTAACACTACTGTCCGAGGGAAGGAAAACTCTAAATAAAACCCTATATCAGCTCGTCTGACCAGCTTGGTATTCATTTAAGCTCATCATATACGTCCGAATGTAGAGCTTGAGCCTCTCCCACTATGGGAGGGAAATTGACTTACTATACCACGCTGGTTAGACGTACAGGTATAAAGTTTTATTTCCAGTTTCCCTTCTCTTGAATAGATGTTATATGCATATTATATCCCTTAGACATCTTTTACGACATCCACGGGCACGATAGGGTGTGGGTGATGAATTGTATTCTTACTCCGTCAACTCGTCTTACTAGCTTGGTATTCATTTCACGACGTATCGGTGTAGGGTTTTATTTTCAGTTTCTTTCTCTTGCTTGTAGCTCTATATCCTTCCCACAGTGGAGGAGGCTCGAGCCCAGCAATAGGACGTGTATGGGCTGTGATGACGATGACCAAAGGAATCCAGACCAGGAGTTTGACATTATCATCCATAATTACTAGAGGTCGACGCAATATATAAGTTTTGGCAATAGTTTCATGACCAACTCTTCTCAAATTCAACTTCAACCTCCTCCAAACACTCCTTGTTTGTGTATAGGTATCTCAATTTCTCTTCTATAGTGAGGAGGCTCAAGCTTAGCTGTGGGACGTATCTCATTTATACGCAGATGATGATGATGATTCTATTAGACCTAAGTTTACAAAAGTAACCATAATCAATAAGCATGGCAGACGGATTGGCGATAACTGGTGACTCTAAAAGTTGCGCAAGAGAATGTTGTCGACTTCTTTTGGTGATCTTCTCATTAGCCTGTTTTACGATTCCTACGGGCAAGTAAGGGTTGAATAACAGATTGTATTATTAACCCATTCCCTCATAGTGGTAATTACGAACTACTTCGAGTTTTCTCTTGCACAGATATTATAGGCGTATCATATTCTTTAGTTATATTTTACGACACCCACAGGCAGGATATCATTATATGGGCTCGCATACATACCATCCTGGGCTCCAGCCTCCTCCACAATACGAGGTAAATTGACATACATACCATCCTGGGCTCCAGCCTCCTCCAGAATACGAGTTAAATTGACCTTACTATACCAAGCTGGTCAAACATGTTAGTACAAAGTTTTGTTTCGATTTTTTCTATTCTTGCATAGATGTTATATGCGTATTATATCCCTTAGTCATCTTTTACGACACCCACGGACAAGAAAGGGGGTGGTGAATTGTATTCTTACTCCGTCACCACACGGAAAAACACTGTCACAACATAGAATATATAAAATATATGTAAGTAATAATGCATGCGTGCGGACTGCCTTACCTTTAAGTGTAATATAAAATAATTTGATATTCAGCATGGAACCAGTCTTGTATTATTCTCAGTTAAGTGTAGACGTGTTCGGAAACATTTATCTATCATGGGTAAGTAGGATATATTAATATTTGTAGAACTCTAATGTTATGAAATGAGTCTATTTGCTTTAGTGACTTAAGATTTGCGTTTCTTTTTTTTTTTAAATCAATGTCTTGCGCTAAGGAAATAATTCTTGTATTGCGGGGAACTTTACAAACATATAATTAACGGACATAAATTACATCTAGACTCAGAATAACTATTTGTGGACCGCACAAAGTGTCCTGTGTGGAACCCGCGACAATGGCACGTTAAGTCTATATACCTTAATCACTACGCTATTTGTGCACTTATTTTTAAATAATAATTAAAAATACATATTATTTTTGAAATAATACAATTTTTATACGTTAATTACACACAGCTACGTAAAAAGTAACTAAATTTGATTTATGATCCCAATGAAATGTTCTGTTCAAAATCTGTTCAACTTACAACAAAATTTGCTGAACGCGTAATTGAGTAATAAACAGACAAGGTCAGACAGGTTGATATAGGGTTTTGTGGTAAGGTCAATTTCCTTCCTAGTAGAGGAATCTCGAGCCCAACAATGGGACGTAGATGAGCTGAAATGGTGATGATGATACATCTTCTTATTTACCACTGTTGGATATAGGGCTCATATTAGAGGAGATAAAATGGTTAGCAAGCTTGGCATGCGGGTTGGCGACCTTAGGTGATATTAACCATTTCCTTGCTGCTCCCTTAGCCTGTTTTTAAGATTCTCAAACGAAAGTAAGACATGAAGACACATTATTGGCACTTGTTCATAAACCATCACTACACGAAGAGTGTACCTTAAATATAATTATACCTACTTTTCCGTGTGGTGATGGAGTGGGAAAACAGTTCACCAACCCTTCTCTTGCCCGTGGGTGTCGTAAAAGAAGACTAAGGGAATAATATTCAGATAATATCGATAGAAGGAAGACACGAAATGAAACACTATGCCAACACGTCTGACCAGCGTGGTATAGTAAGTGAAATTCTCTCTCACAATGGAGGAGGCCCAAGCCCAATAGTGGGACGTATATGGACTGAGATGAAGATGATAGAGTAAGTAGTTCTGGTTACTTATTACAGCCCGATAACCCATTGTACCTAACTACCTACGACATACCCATTACCATTGGGCCGACCACTAATACCGAATCCTTGACGTCCGTGAAGACTCTCCTCCATGCTCCTTGTGCGTGAATCATTCATCATTTCATCATCATCATTTCGGCTCATATCCCCTGGGCTCGAGCTTTCTCCATAATAGGAGGGAAACTGACCTTACTATACTAGTTAGACAAGTTGGTATAGGGTTTTGTTTCGATTTTTCCATCTCTTACATAGATTTCATATGCGTAATATATCCCTTAGTTGTCTTTTACGACATCCACGGACAAGATAGGGAGTGGTGAATTGTATTATTACTCCGTCACCACACGGGGACGTGTGTGCATGAATCAGCTGTAGGTAAACGATTCGTCACGGAAATTTCCGAACATCCCCCAAAACCATGATCGACTGGGCCGACTAATCACCCGATTATAGTTGGCACATCTCTAGTTTTTAGGCATAGGTATCGTGCAAATAATCCTGTTTATTTTTTTTTTAAGACCTGCACTGAGGAAATAATCCTTGTATTGCGGGGGACTTTACAAACATATAATTAACGGACATAAATTACATCCAGACTCACAACAACAATTTGTGGATCGCACAAAGTGTTGTCCCGCGTGGGATTCGAACCCCCGACACTGGCGCTGTAGGTCGCTATCTTAACCACTACGCCATCTGTGCGGTCTTATTTTTATTTTATTTATTTATACAGTTTTATTTTATTTATTTGAATAGATGTAATCCGTAGAATTGTGAAACCCTTTTAAATGTGAGAGATCAGGGATAAACGAGTCTGTCTTGTAACTTTATATAACCACAAATTGCATACCCATGTGTGTATGCAATTATGCACTTATTCAGTGCGGAACCTGTTTATTAATGGCCTTAATTCAGTATATTTCTGTTTGTAAAGAACAAGACGTTATTATTGGCCAATGAGGATTAAATACGTTGTATCTATATTTAAACATGATATAATTCCTTTTTTTTTATCGTAGGTGGTTTTATATAGCAGACTATTTTCTGCCCACGACTCCACTCACGTAAAACGTAACTTGCCTAAGATGAAATTAAGCATTATGGAAATAGTCCTTATATTGCAGGGGAGCTCGCAAATATATCAATAACGGATACATATTAAGTCCAGACTCAGAACAACAATTTATTAATCGCAAAAAAATATTGTCCTACATAGGAATTAAACCTTCAACATTAGCAAGGTAGATCGATGTCTAAACCATAGTGGCCACCTGTGCAGTCCATTAAGTATTGGTGTCGTATCAGTTCATTACTTGTATTGTACCTAGGGTTAAAAATATCACAGCAAGAGACAGTGTCTTGTGCTATACAAAGCACAAGTTCGTCCTCATGTGGAGTACTGCTCACATCTCTGGGCAGGTGCGCCCAATTATCAACTAGGCCCACTTGACTCCCTGCAAAGACGGGCTGTTCGAATCGTCGGGGATCCCAATCTTACGGACAGATTGGAGTCGCTGAAGCAGCGGAGAGACTTTGAGTCACTCTATGTACTCTACCGACTCTTTCACGGGGAGTGCTCCGAGGAACTGTTTGACTTGGTACCACCGTCACCATTCTACCAATGTACCACTCGACATCGTAGCAGGGTTCACCCATTTCCCCTGGAAACGTTATGATCCTCAACTGTACGTTTCCAGCGATCTTTTCTCCCACGTACGTGCAAGCTCTAGAATGAACTACCTGTTGCTGTGTTTCCCGAGCGCTATGACATGTCCTTCTTTAAACGAGGTTTAAGAAGAGTATTTCCTTCACGGTAGGCAACGGCCTGGCTGTGCCCCTGGTATTGCAAAGGTCCATGTGCAACAGAATAACTTACCATCAGGTGTGCTGCTTGCTCGTTTGCCAAAGTTGGCAATAAACAAAAAAACCTAAGTTCATCCTATTACCTACCAATAGGTATGGATGCAAATTTCGAAAGCAAAAACATCGATACATCGATGTTTCGGCACAAACATTGATGTACAAAAAACATCCCTAAATCGTGACACGGCCCTAAATCGGAACAATCCTAAATTTAATTTATATTTATTATCTATAATAATACCATTTTTTGAATAAGCTTGCCTATCTTTAGAATAAAGATGGAGGCGAAATAAAATTACATTTAACAACTTTTTTTAATTAGAAAAGTTAATACATGCTTAAGCACGTTAGTTATGTAGAAACAGAGTTAAGAACAGTTTTGACTGACAAGTCATCTGGTGACCACTGTGTCGTGCAGGTTTTACTAAAATACCTGAAGGAAATTGACCTACTATATCACACTGGTCAGACGAGTACCTTTTCTTTCTCTTCCATAGATATTCTCTTAGTCGATCTGTACGACATTGACAAGAAAGAAATACGATGGTAAATTTCTACTTATTCTGTCACTATACAGAAGATAGAACATATTTAGCAAAGACAAACTATATTCAAATAAGTACATAACAATATTTTTGGTATATTTGTCTTGTATATATATTATATACCATTAATAAAGAAATATTGATTCAAACATAGCTATAAATAACATCAGACAAGACCTTCTTACAAACCAGTCGCTCAGCAAGCTTTGTTTATTTCAAATTAGGAATATGACATGGAGGGAAAATAATCGATTTTTTAAATAATCGATTTTTGTTGATTAAAATAAATCGATTATAAAATAATCGATTAATTAAAAATAAATAATCGATTCTAAAATAATCGATCTTTTCTCCCAACAGGATTATGAGGCCCTTTTTTTGGGAAATGTGAGCTTTATTTTCTAATATAGTATGATTTTAGGAAATCTGGCAGTGAAATAATCGATTAATTTCGATTGAATTTCGAATAATAAAAATCGATTAATAATCGATTATTATAAAAATCGATTATTTTTCACATCCCTACTAAGAAGAAATAGGGATTATTTCAAATTCGCTAACGAGAGATTCTGTAAGCATGAATAATATATAACACTATAGTCCATAAAATATAGCTTGATCTCTGTGACAGTTGTCCCTAGTGCTGTTACACTTATGATGGAGTCAGTAGTTTTTTATCGATAAAACTCTTTATTTTGATAATTGTGTTTTTCTATTATAGTTGAAATACAATCAATGAAAATCTTTTTGAATTTATTTCAAAGAAAACTGCTTTTTTAACTGTTTTAATTATTCGAAAGGAGTACAATCAAGATCTATTATCGTCATCACTGGAGCATTCCTGCTATTACATTTATCATTTTTTGGCAAAATAGAGACAGTCGTTAGATCAATCGATCAATTTACTGTTTTCGATCAATTGACTGTTTTATGAATAAATATGTTTAGTTTATTGACAATAATGCGTACATAATATTATAATTTACACTGAGTAAAAAAATAGTTTTTTTTAATGTTTAATTAATTCAATTCATGTATTTTATAATGTAACTGTCTGTTGTAATTGTAAAAAATAAGTTGAAAGTTTTATATGAGTATTGTATTGAGTTTGTTTCTTTTATGAATAATTTAATAAAGATCGGTTATCGAATTACGTATATCGACTGTCCCATCTCTTTTTTATTTTCACTCCAGTAAGACCTTGTACGTACGTAAGCGTCATTTTTCTATAAAATGTTTACTAGGTATTTCAGTACTTACGAGGTACATTTTAGGCATGAATATTAATATTTTTATATTTGTAATATATTGCACTTTAATTACAATAAAACTGGCACAAAAAAATGAATATATAGGTGATACAAAATAAAATTGTAAACATGTCGCTCGTTCAAACTTACATCGTCGGTTTCGTTGACATCTGTCACAGAGATCAAGCTATATTTTATGGACTATAGTTAGGTTTTTTCACTAAGCTATGTGGTGATGGAGTAAGCTTACAGTTCACTATCTACCTACTATCTTGCCCATATATGTGTATCTTGCCCCCAAGGAATATACATAATAGCATTTTACATTTATAACAGTGAAAGAAAATTTGAAACTAAACCCTATATCAACACGTCTGACAGCTTGGTATAGTAGGTCAATTTCCAACCTATTGTAAAGGAGGTCCGAACGATAGACGACACATAGACGAATTGTTTAACGTTTTTTATTTTTTTATATCTTTTAAAATAAACAACAATTCTAAGGAACAACTTCTTATCTCGCGTAAAAATTACAAACATATTCAGTACAGGTGTTATTTAACACCCAGAAATACCCAAAAATAACACCCAGATTGATAACGATCATTCTCGTAGCGTACAAAGAGCTGTCCTACTACTACTAGGCACTTAGGGTACGTGTCCAGGTGCCCGAGATCGATAGTGCCCCTTAGTCCCTAGCAGATCACCAAGAGATAACCGATGTTTATTACTGAAAAAGGTCGAAAAAAAAATTATAATTATATTATCTATTCATTTAATGTAACTGTAAAGAAATAGAGATAAATCTAGAATTTTGCTTATTTACTTTCCTTGTGTGGTAACGGAGTAAGAATAAAATTCCCTCATGACTAAATAGTGATCTTTCAAGTTCATTAGGTCCATCATCATCATCTTGCTCTTATCCCAATTACTTAGGGTCGGCGCAATATGTCATCTTCTTCCATACGGTCCTATCAGACGTCATCTCTGTAGTCACTCCCAGGCTATTCAAGTCATGCGTCATGCAGTCCATCCATTTTTTCCTCGGTCTTCCTTTACCTTCATACCCAAAACTTTTCTCACAACATTACTTTCATCCCGCCTCATCACATGTCCATACCATATCAGCCGTTCACTCTTTAACTTTTCATTTCCCACTTTATCCATTCTTGTCACACCATACATCCATCCAGGCCCATCGTAAGCGGACGTGCACCGCGTGCACCGCACGCGGGCGGCACGTCCAGGGGGGCGGCAAATCGAGCGACGCATCACGTAATTCATGTCATAATATTCACCCTACCTACCATAAGTGTTATAAATTTCATCGCATAGAAAAAAATCGATCGATTGGCGTTAACACCGCCATCAATTGGCAGCCTTTAAATCTTAGATGTAATACAAAACGTTCGTCTGTCAGCAGGTTGAACCACACACCCCCGCTGGAAGCAGGACTGGAAGTTAGGGCAATTCCCTCTAAGCTTCTTTCTCAGTGGATAGATTAGGTACCTAGGTACTTGTACATATTCGAAGAGCATTATGGTGGATAAACAATAACGATGACACATTGAATTGCAATTATTATTTTGTGAATAGTTCTTTTCTTAATAGTTTCGGCATAATTATTGATATTATTAAACTTGTGTGATTATACTTCAATCATCCTTCAGTGTAAAACAAACATGCTACGCGGAGACGAGCAGTGGAACGGCAGGCACAAGAGGCTGCTGACGTTCCCCCCGGCGATGAAGGCAGCAACACTTCTGCCGCAGAGCCGTCACAGAACGAGGGCGGCGGTGCCGCAGGGCCTTTGGGGAGCTCAGGGACCGACATCGCCTCGGAAATGGCAACGAATAAGGGCGGCAGTGCTGCAGAGCCGTCCGACGACGAAGGGCCGTGGGGCGGCCGGAGAAGGAACGAGGGCGGCAAATTGGTCGCGAATCATCGATTGTCGTTCGTTAACTCCAATGTCGTTGCACCCGTGAGGAGCTGGTGCTTCCAGGAGGAGTTTGAGACCTTATTCAACCACAGGTACATTCGGATAGAGGTCTCCCAGACCCTCCGACAGCCCAGCATGGGTCACACGACGGACGCAGCGCCCGCGTTTCCGCGGTGGGCTGTGGGACGACAGGATCAGGACCCATTAGCGGAGGCAGCCATCGTTCACTTGTGACTATCTTCAACGCCCCAGACAGACGGGGCGGACACCAAGGCTGGCCGCACTTACTGTGCGTTAATGCAGATTTGCGATGCAGCCATTCCCCATGTGTGTTGTCTCCCCCCAAACTGCGCGGTGGTCCTGAGAGTTGGCAGATCTCCAAGCCATGTGCGTACCCATACGTCGCACGTACATGATCTGCCAACTTTCTCCTGCCGAAGGCGGGATGGCCTCCAGAGTCGTGGCATGATCTCGATCATGGAGATTGCCGCCTGGCGAGTCGACGCCCGCCGGGATGTCATTGCCCGTTGGGAACGAGACCACAATTCGGTGTCAGGACTGTCGAGACTGAGGTGATTTAGCGCGCGGCCCGGCCTCCTTACCGGGGTAGTTGAGGCTCTATTTTCACTGTGTGGCACACGCACCCCCGGTCATGGTTTTACCAGAAAGTGATCGGGCAGCTGACGATAGTATTTCGCTGGTCATGGAGCCAGAAATGGGAGCCTATAAGCCCATCGTGCTGCTAGACGATGCGGGCAAGCTGTTGGAGAGAATCCTAGCTGCGGCATTGGCTAACAGCAACGTAGGATCGGTCCCGATCTGTTAGACGCTCAGTTCGGTTTTCGGAAGGGACGTTCTACGATCGTGGCTGTGCTGCGTCTAAAGGGCATGGTCACGGAGGGGTGCTGTTGGCGGTCTCTTTGGATATTGTCAGCGCATTTAATAGTCTGCCATTCAACTGCGTCGAGGAGGCGATCCAGTATCACGGACTGACTTGTTGGGGCATCGTTGTTTCGGCAAGTACCTGCATAAGGTCGCGAGGAGGGAGAGGACGCCGTCCTGCCACCACTGTGATTGCGACGGCGCAGCATACGCTCGAGGTCTGCGTGGCCTGGGTAGAGCAGCATCGCGAACTCATCGCAGTCCTCGGTGTCGACCATCGCTAGAAAGTTGCTCAACAATGTCAGGAACTGAAACGCGATTGCAAGGCAGTTGTCTCGCAAAGGAAGGCGGCGGAGTGGGTTCAAGAGGAATTCCTTTACCACGACACGCTTTGCCACCGGCAGGTTGGGCGGCACATGCGCAAGTACCTGCGCCTGATGCCGTCCTAGCCGGGCTCGTGCGTGGGCGGACTGGGGATTAGTCCGCCATCCGCAGAGAAGCCGACCGCGTGAGGGCGACTCCCCGACCGGCAACACTGCGATGTTGTCGGAGCCTCAAAGGGGACGGTACCCGAAATGGTAACCCTCCGAAACGGCCACGGATATCATGGAATCGTTACCACTGGGGTTGGCCCACTGGCAACAGGGAGGGGGTAGATTATGGGGTCGCACAACGCGCATCTGTCGCCCTGGATTGATTGCGTCGCGGGATGTGCCCACCAAAAAAACTACCAAAAAAAGGGGCGGCATAATCGTTATTGCACGCGGGCGATGAAACAGCTAGCGGCGAGCCTGCATCCATCTCAACATTCGCATTTCCGCTACATGCATCAGTCATTGAGTCCAACATCTGTATTAGAGATTACAACCCGGTATGTTTCTCAACCCGGCCGGGTCCGGCTGCAATTGTCGCCAACCCAACCCGGGACCGGCGGACCCGGCCGGGTTGTATTAGCGATGAAACCTCTAAAGTATTTTATGAACATTTTCTATATAAATTAATAGAAAAAGGCAATGGTTCAAGGTCAATAATTATTTTAAACTGGCTTATGAACAGTTATCACAATAATCAGTCTCACTCAAGTCTCAAAATCACACTTAATACAGAATTGATTACTTTTACTTATGGACAGCAAAGTAACATTAGTATTAGTAATTATTCATTTTTATAAGTTTAAACAAGTAGATCTTTCTCTTTATTCCTTACAGTATCTATTTGAAAACATAGAATTAAAATAAGAAACTAAAACCACAGCTTAAAGTACGTAAACGTATCATAACAACTTAGATAGATAGATAACCTGTGGTAGCTTTGGTATAAACAAAACACATTCTTATCTGCTAAAAGTCAAGTATTATCTTATCTTAAACTTTGGTTATTAAAACTAGTGAGTGTTACTACTACTAATTGAGCAAATAGCGAAATCTTATAGGCTAGACTGTATGTAACTGTAAACAACCAAACTTGTATAGTCTCAACTAACAAAATGTAACGTAAAATTGATTACGTTACGTAGGTTTTATGTGTATATTCAATCAATCAAATCATTTATTTTGCGAAATATGGGTATAAAGTATCAGTAGTTGCAGGTAGACAATGTATAACCATATTTGACAATCAAACGGCATGCAAAAAGCATTGCTAATTCTACGAATTAATGGCTTCATGACAAATACATATATTTAGCCAATAGCAAAGAAATTAATTTACTTGTTAAATGATTATAGTTAAACACTTACAATATTATAACAAATAAAAAGTATATTCTAACTTGCATAAGGCAAAACAATTATTTTTCAGTCTGAAAGAATGACCTTTAAAAGTTAAGTTTTATGCACTTCTCATTATATATTTCAACTGTGCCAAATTTCATACTTGCCCATCCACGTAATTTTTCTAAGAAAGGGTACAAAGTTTTTGCTTCACGTATTAATATATAGATATTTCTTTTTATAAAAAGGTCGCATTTTTATAACAAAGTCACATTTTAATTTACAGATTTATTTCAAACTAGCAACCCGTCCTCGCTACGCTTCGGTTTTAGTCGTTTTACCTGCGTAGTTCCCGTTCCCGTGGGAATACCGGGATAAAATATAGCCTAGTTTACGCCCTGATATTATAGCTTTCCATTGGTGAAAGAATTTTTGAAATCGGTCCAGCCGTTTTGAAGATTACCCGGAACAAACAGACAGACAGACAGACAAAAAATTTTTAATCGCTATTTTAAGCATAGGTGTCGTGCAAATAACCGCGTGAGCATGAAAAAAGCCTATAATTTTGACATTACAAACAGACACTCCAATTTTATTTATTGGAATAGATTATATACAATTTGTAAGCCTTAGATCTAGTCAGATGCAATTTAAACGACCACTGACGTCAAGTCACCCTGCTCCGGTGGTCGGTCCAACGACGAAGGCGACGTGTCACGGGTGGGTTACGGGTGTGCGTGCTTACGCCCCTCTGTCGCCCTGGACGGAGTGGTGCGAGGAGTGCGCTGACCGTATAAAAAATAGATGCAATTTAAACAAGGATATTTTTTTTCCAAAATGGAATACAAAAATGCAATTAATAATTAATTAACTCATGCTGTCCATAATAATAAATAAAATTATTCGAATATTTCCACTCAAAAGCATAAAGCGTAGGCGTAGAGCGATGTCATGGCGCTGAGTAAACCATAGATCAACAGTAACAAAAAAGTGAAATCCCAATTGTTTATAATATGTTCTTCTTCGCTCGCTTTCAACAAATCGAAATGAACACAAGTAAATTATTCACAAATTTTCGATTTATTATAGACTAGCTTTTGCCCGCAACTTCGTCCGCGTAGAAATCATCTGTGGCAGAGGCAATCACAGATAACTGTGTACTGTGCACAGGGTTCTACAGGCCACCGTGTTGCTCTGATCAATTCTTTCTGGCAGACTCGTAGCCTCTCTATGCTTATGGATCGTTGTAATCAAGGCGGTCGCTGGAGGAGGAGTGTTGTTGGCGGTGTATTTAGATGATGTAAACTCATTTAACAGTTTACCAATCTGGTATATCAGGGAGGCGCTGTTATCAGGGGGTGCTTCTATACCTAAGGCGGCTGATTCCATACTATTTGGAGCGGCGCAGTAGTCTCTGCGTGAAGCGCGCAGATGACTTTGCCCTAACACCTATGTTGTACTGCTCCCAGCTGAAATCGTACTTGCGGGTGATTGTATGGTATAATAGCTGAAGCTGGACCCTCTCCGGACTGGGCTTAATTTAAATAAGTGATACGTTTGGCCGTACTCGGTATCGAGGTGGCCATTCGATGAGTCACGCTGTCGCTTAGAGTGACCCTATATAAAACGAATGATTTGCTATTACATAGACCCTGTAACTATACACCAGTCGGCACAGCAATCACCGTTAATTCGATTCCACACAGTCAAGGACCAGATAAAATATTTGGGATTAGTACTCAATGGAAGATTCTCTTCAGGAGCATTTTTATTTTTTTAGCCGGAGAGTATTTTTATCAAATACTCTCCGGCTCATTGACGCGGTGTTACATCTTGACGGTTGTACGCAAGACTGGTTCGATCAATGACCCTGTACAGTGCATCTATGTGGGCGAGTTCTGCCCACTTGTCTTAGAACTTTCTTCTGGCATTCGAAGAAAGCCATGCTT
Organism: Lymantria dispar; assembly: GCA_032191425.1. Lineage (NCBI taxonomy): Eukaryota > Metazoa > Arthropoda > Insecta > Lepidoptera > Erebidae > Lymantria > Lymantria dispar. Next base: position 8,972,352 of record CM063463.1, on the reverse strand, counting down.
AGGGCTACACGCAGATACTGTACTATGTCGACCGAGGCAGCGTGCACTATGGCCAACTCTCTCGCGGTACTTAGATGTGGAAATACATGGAGCCTTCCCACAATTGTGGTTCCAGCTAAGATACAGCAGACGTATTTTTTAGGTCTGTATGGCCCGGGTAGAGCAGTGCTGTGAATTCATCGACAACATCACTTCCGAAGCTGCCGACCATCATTTAGATCATAGTCAATAGGTCAGGAATTGGTATGAGGTCGGCATTTTTAGCTTGGCAGTTATCTCGCATAAGAACTCGGCGGAGCGAGTCAGGAAGAAAAACTTCCAAGCTGACTCGTTCCACCGCTGTGGTGTCGGTTGGTGGCTAGCCCAAGTGCTTGCGCTTTACTATCTTTACGTAATAGAATCCCACTCTCGACAGTCGTCCATCTAATGCCGCGACCCGGTCCTTCCAGAGCGAGAGAGCCGGAAGCCAATCGTTGCATGTGGTGGGTTTTGGTGATGTCTTTAGTATTACCAAAACTCATTGCACGTAATCATACTCCCTTCACTTTCTTCACGGCAGACAGCGACCTGACAAAAGTCCATAAGCGGTATCACTTACGGTTAGATGTGCTATTTGCTCGTTTGCCCACAATGACAATAAATAAACCACCCTAATCAAAGATACAAATGGCTGAACCGGGGATTAGTCCACCACCCGTAAAGTAACTGACTGCACGAGGTCAATACCACGACAACATAATTTGCTGCCTGGGGTCAAAAAAGGCTGTTCGAGTGACCCTGCACAGCCTTCTTTTTCTAATCATTCCACAATCTGAATTTCGCACTACACCTTCCACTAAGGAACTTCACAACCATGTAAGTGACGGACACAAATAACACCCAATCTCAGAGCAACTATTTGTCGATCACACAAAAATTTGTTCGGCGTTGGAATTGAAGCCGTGGCATTGGCACGGTAGGTTGGTAGCTTAACCACTATGCTATCAGTGCAGTAAATTAATCATTGGCGTTGTATTAATTTATAACTGGTGTATTAGAGTGAGAAATATCAAAACATAATTCATCCCCTATTTTACACCCTTAAAAAGGAATATATCCTCTGAAGGGTTGATTTTAAGAATATTCTTTTATAATGAGTATTTTTATATCGATTTTCAATTAATTAGATCGTGTACTAAATTGTTTAAGTTACTATAGTTATTTAACTATCCCACGGGAACTCTTTAATTTTCCGTGATTAAAAGTATCCTAAATGTTGACCGGAGATGTAAGGTACAACCATGCAAAATTTCATTTAAATCGGACTAATAACTTCGGAGATTAGCCCGTACAAACAGATAAACAGACAAACATACAGAGAAACAAAAAAATTTAAAAAAATCAGGATGTGTTCCATTTCACTTCTAACATCCTCCCGACTTGGTTTTTAGCGTTTTTTTTCTATGTACAGACATTCGATCTCTACAGTTTTATTATATTCATCATCATCATCATCATCATTTCAGCCTATTGCCGCCCACTGCTGGACGTAGGCCTCCCTCATGTTGCGCCACAATGTGTGGTCCTGTGCCGCCTGCATCCAACGACGCCTAGCAACTTTCACTAGGTCGTCGGTCCACCTAGTGGGGGGGCGTCCTACACTGCGTCGTCTGATGCGTGGTCGCCACTCGAGAACCTTTCTTCCCCAGCGGTTGTCGGTTCGTCGAGCGATGTGGCCTGCCCATTGCCACTTCAGCGTGCTACTTCTTCGTGCTATGTCGGTTACACCCGTTCTTCTGCGGATTTCCGTATTCCGGATTCTGTCTCGCAGAGAAATCCCGAGCATAGCCCGTTCCATAGCACGCTGAGCGACTTTGAGCCTTTTAGTATAATATGTATAGATAAAATATAAAAACTTATTTTATAATGTTTTATTTTCATCATCATCATCTTCACAGCTCATATACGTCTCACTACTGGGCTCGAGCCTCCTTCATATTAGAATGGATGGATTAAAGTTGATGTTCTATACCACGCTGGTCAAGAGGATTGGTATTTTTTTATGGGTGAGCTATGGTAAGCGCACACGCCGTCCATTCCGTCCGAGGCGACGAAAGGACGGCGCGCGGGCCCGTAACCCACCCGTACCCATGCCTTCGTCGTTGGGCCGACCACCAGTGCCGAGTTCCTTGTCCTCAGTGGAAGCGAATTGATTTCATTTCAAGTTTTCTTTCTCTTGCATAGTTGTTATATGCACAAGATGTTCCTTAGTCGCCTTTTACGACACCTATGGGCATGAGAGGGTATGGTGAATTGTATTCTTACTTCGTCACGACACGAAGTTTTCTTTTAATTGGAAGTTTTCTTTTACGAAGACATGTTTTTTTACTGTCCGCATTAGCTAGCACTTAGGCGAGGTTGGCCACGATCTGCCGGATGCTCAGTTCGGTGGTGTGCACGTGTGTCCGGCACGATAGAAACAAACTTTTTATTACAGAGAAATATTTTAAAAGTTCTTCCTTCATGTTATATGTACATTATAATCGCCTAGTCGTCTTTTACGGCAAGAGAGGGGTGAATTGTATTGTGTTTTGGTAGTAGTCTGTCAGCCGCGGCCTGGTTCGTCCGGGGTAATACTACACTCACGCAGAAAATCGACGTCCGAGTACCTAGCAGCAATTTGTTTGAGTGAGAGAGCCGGAAACCTAACTTTCTGAGGGTGTTTGCATGTGATGGGTTTTAGTGACGCCTTAAGTATCATGGAACTCAATTGCACGCTTTCACACTCTCTTAACTTTCTTCGCGGTAGGCAGCGGCTTTGCAAAGGTTCACGAGCAACACTTACCATCAGGTGTATTGTTTGCTCGTTTGCCACTGCTTGCCACAAGAAAACATTGCAGACTAGAATTTTAATGCCCTTTCATAGGAAATGTCTTTTCAAACATTATATAAATATAACATATTATATATTTTCAGGTTCGATCACGTTCTTAGTTGGCGTCGTTGCCTTGATGGTAGTGGTCTCCTACACAGAAGCTGGTAAGATATTTATATATTTTTATTGAAATGAAACTTTTAATGCGACTTTCAACAAGGTTGCGTTAAACGTTTAACGCGACCATGGAGGGCGTATGAAGAGACAGAGCGAGAGTGAATGCGTGGCACTCGAACGCATGCGCGTTGTATACCTGTTACAGGCCAGCGCGAGCGTTAGCAACGAGTAGCGTCCAATATTTTATATAATTTTTTTTTTAAGAGCGTTATCGGTAATCGGCACTTCTCGCATTTTTCGTTTTTTGCTACGGTCCGATATCGACGCACACTAATGCACTACACACACGCGAGTTCATAGAATGACCAGTCTTGAGCCTTGGCGCTTATAATAATCAATCTCTAATATATTCTTCGGAGAAATAGATTTTCAAAAATCCACATGATGTAAATTTTAAAATTTTTAATTAAAAACCAAATCTCATAACAGTAAAACGGTTAAAATTGTATTTTTAATATGCAAAGTACAGGAAATAGTAAAATATAGGCACAGAGTATAACTTACAAGGAGACCCTCAGACGTGTGGGTCGGGGATTTCCATGATTTTTGGTGGGGTGGTAGAGGAGGCACGAGGGTATCACAACTACCAAATATTAGGGTCAACTGGGCCCTCGTTAAAAAGATTTTAAGGGTCAAAGTTGGATGGGTAATTTATGTACTAGAAAAATTCAAAGTCGAATCGCCAACAAGCGGTAATCTCGTGGTAACGTGCTCGCCGGCGGGAACTCTGGTCTCCGGTTCGAGACTGGACATCTTATTTTTTTTTAATTATCACATTATTGTGTAATAATTTAAAAAAAATAAAAAACCCCAATCGACGTCCCTATCCCGGGACGTCGGTCGCCGTCACACGGTCAGGCTCTCTGCGGGTGACACACTAAAGTCCCCGGTCCGGTCACCCGCGGACTCGCCTAGGGCGGCGTGAGGCGCGGATACTCGTATCTGCGCCGCCCGAGTCGCCGGTGGCGGAACGTGTGACCAAAGATTGATCACACACGAGCGGGCTTCTCCTTTCGTGAGATGACAGCCTCACAGAAGGCGGTGACCGCGTTCCAGTTCCTGACGCTGCTGAGCATCTCCCTAGTGATGGTCGGCAGGGTCCGGTCGGCACCGGTGATTGCAACGAGTTCACGGCGCTGCTCTGCCCACGAGGCACACACCTCGAGCCTGTGCTGCGCCGTGCTCACGTCGCAATAGCAGTGGTGGCAGGATGGTGTGCTCTCCCTCCTAACGAGCTTGCGCAGGTACTTGGCTATCGTGACCCATCAATACCTGCACCAGTCGGAAGGAATGTACCCCGTACTGCCGACCCAACCACCCCATCAGCACCAGCTGAAAGGACTCGACGGTCCTGATACCGTATTGAGGCTTCTCCAGTCCGATTGCCCAACGAGCAATGGCGTCTCGGCGGGCGTCGACCCGCCAGGCGGCAATCACCTTGATTGAGGCTTATATGTGGCTCGCGTCTCTGATACTCGCAGGTAAAGCTCGGCGAGTACCTCCGCCTGCAGGTCCCACCGGAGAGTTCCGGCCAAGAGGCACGCTGCCTCCGTGGCTGCCGTGCAGTAGTCGAGTATGGCCCTAGTCGCCATGGCCATGGATGTCTAACAAGTCCAGTCAGAGATTTAAATCTACCCACTACAGAAATTAGTTATTAAATTTTGATCCACATTTTGCTACATATTTATTGCTAGTACAAGAAGAAAATGATTCTCTATGAAAAAATTATATTGTGTATGGTTAGTAATTATTAAACATTAAATTTGAGTTAGCTGATAATCTTCAGAAGATGAGGCTGCATAAATGTTCCGTTCGGATTTTTGATGTGAAATATCTATAGGCGGGGTGAACCTGATCGTCGCGTGGCATTAAAAGTGGCGTTAACGCCACGCTTTGCGGTAACGACTTCAAAATAATTTTGAAGTTTCACGTCTGCCAGGCGTCCTGAGTGAGGGCTCACTTCTCTTTTCGTTTACTCTTTTGAAACTATAAGTACCTTACAGTTTTGTCGTGTGTTCTCAAAGTCTGACTTTACACCACCTGCATACGGCCTATCATGACCTATGCCAGCGTGGTGTTCGCGCACGTAAAGCCACACAGGATCCACAGGCTACAGACACTACAAAATCGTTTCATGCGCCGAGCTACGGGAGCACCGTGGTTCATACGAAACGTCGATCTCCACATCGACCTCGAACTGCCGACCATCAAGCAGTTTATGAAACGGTGCTCTCAGAGCTACTTTGACTCTGCCATGACACACCCCAACCAACTAGTGGTTGGGGCGGCTTCCTATAGACCCTCCAAAATTTCATCCATCCGACGTCCTCGTCACGTCCTCGACGAAGAGGACGACAATATCACACTCGCTCAACAAAGAGCCTACACGGCCCGCGAGGCCTCGCCGTCGAGGTGCGAAACCGCGCCGTGCAAAAGTCACGACTAAAAACGTGGGCACGCCCACTTTGCCTCCAGCGACGCCCCAAGCCGAGGTCCGTTCCCCACAGGGGGAGCCCTTGGGCTATGTCGCTTAGCATACTTTTCTCCGGGTTGAGAGCCGTCAGCGCTCACCCATAGTCCGCGTCAAGCTGTCAAGGCCATCTGCGGCCAACAGCTGTACACACACACACACACACAAAAAAAAAATATCGTGTGTTCTCTTTTTCCTTGCCTTGTAACCGATTTTGTTCCCAAGATACAATCTGCTTTTTCGACCCATCACCTAAAACGTAAAAAGATTCTATATTATTCTTTATAGAGATCGCATGAAAGTAATTAAAAGAATTAGGTAGTAATAAATACTTACGAATCAAAACCGATCAGTCGCAGTATACGCTCTAAGTTCGTATTGTCGTCTTTTACGCTGTGAGCGGAGAGCTCGAGCGATGTGACCCTGCTCCGCTGAGCGCCAAGGCGCGACTGGCTTATGAACAATTATGCCGTTCAATTTATAGTAATATTTAAAATTTAATTACGAGGGTGACTATTCGTATTTCAATTTGGTTTTTTTTTACTGCTTCTACAATAGTCGAACAAATAGTGGATATTTTTTTAAATATTCCAAGGTTAGTATTATTCACAAAATTAAATGTTTTACAGGAGCCATTTTCGTCAAATTAATCTTAAGGAAATATTTTTTTTTAGTTTTAAAAGGAAGAAATCTTGAATTTCATTTTATACATACCCAAGAACAGTAATTTTCCTAACATCTACAATTTTTTTCGAGCTGCCACGACTTATCGTTTATTCGTACCTGAACTTCAAAACTCAGCGTTTTCGTAAAATCTCATTAACTTAAGTTCAAAATACCCTTGCCTTTTAATAAAATAGTTACAATATTGAGTTATAATTCTGTACAAGCACAATATAAAGATGTGTTTAATGTAGTGGTTATATAAATTTTTAGTAAGCTATTATGATGAACGAGTAACCAGTCCTCAAAAAACCACATTTTTGGGTTTACGGCCGCTTATTACCGATAACGCTCTTAATCTTTTTTTTTATTTTGACACAAACACGTGGCACCAAAGAAGTTTCACTTTTGATTTCTGCATCTCCTTTTCTTCAGTATAAATAGTTTTTACTACTGGATACCTCCGTCTGGTAACGAAGTAAAATACAATTCACTAGTCCATTTTTTACCCGTGCATGTTGTAAAAGACGACTAAAGGATATAATATGGAAATTAAAATTTATACGAGAGAAGGAAAAGTTGAAATAAAACCTATACCAACACGTCTGATTAGTGTGGTATCATCATCATTTCAGCGCATATACGTACTACTGTTAGGCTCGAGCTTACTCCACCGTAGGAGTGAAATTGACCTTACTATACCATGGTGGTCAGACAGGTTGGTATAGGAAATTATTTCGAGATTTTATTCTCTTGCATAGATGTTATATGCTTCGTTGTCTTTTGCGACATCCTAGGGCCAGATAGGAAGTGGTGATTTGTATTCTTACTCCGTCACCATACGGACCAGTGTGATATAGTAGATCAATGTCACGCTTATTTTGGAGGATGCTTGAACTCAATAGTGCAGAATAATATACGAGCAGAAATTATGAAAAAAAAAAACTAGCAGCGCTCTGCGGTTTCACCCGCAGTTCCTCTTCCCGTGGGAATATCAGGATAAATTCTAGCCTATGTGTTATTCTGATATATAAGCTATATTATTGTGAAGTTTCATCAAAATCCATTCAGTAGTTTTTGCGTGAAAGAGCAACAAACATCTTCACATCATCACAAACTTTCGCGTTTATAATATTAGTAGGATACTAGGAAGTAGGATGACTAGTCATGAGTCTTCTTAACAGAAGGGCAATTGAGTTACTATACTACGCTGGTCATACGAACTGGTAAGTACAAGGCTTTATTTTCTTTCTCTTATGATGCTATCTAACTACTGTTCTTAATCGATTTTATTTTACGATATTAACGGGAAAGAAAGCGATGGTAATTGTGTAGTTAATTCGTGATAGAAACCACTTGTGGGTTCTAGCCATAATTTTTTGCATTATAATTTAGAAATCACTACATAGTATAAAACAAAGTCGTTTCCCGTTGTCAGTCTGTTCCTATGTATGCTTAGATCTTTAAAACCACGCAACGGATTTTGATGCGGTTTGTTTTTAATAGATAGAGTGATTTAAGAGGAAGGTTTATATGTATAAAACATGTATAATATGTCGCTCTTTCAAGAGTAACCTCCAAAGAAAACATGTTTGTATTGTCTAATAACAAAAAGTCGCGATCGTTGTATATAAAGACATTCTATATTCTCGTATTTAGTAACAGCATTGGAGCCGTGCGAAGCCGAGGCAGGTCGCTACTATACTATATTTTGTTTCGCCTCGCAACAAATTGGAGGTAATGCTAAACATCTATATAATATATATATATATATATATATAGAGGCGGGTTTTGCGAGCGATATATTGACTCATCACCATATCTCTGAAACCACAAGGCGTACGGACTTGAAATTTGGCAGCAATATTTCTTTCGCTGAGTGTAGGTCAGCTAAGAACGGATTTTACGAAATTCCACCTGCAAGGGGTGTTGCAGGGGCTTTAACAATAATATACATTTTAAGGAACAGGGTGAGCCGAACCTACTGAAGCTAGGAAAATGAAATTTGGACCGTAGTTTCATTTTGTGACGTAGACACCCACATAGAAAGGATTTTTTGAAATTCCACCCCTAAGGGGGTGAAATGCAACGGTAAAGTCTGTATGGAATGAAAAAAAATCTTTAGCTACTGTCTTCAAATTAAGCACAAATACTCTTTAATAAAAATAAATAAACACGTGTTTCAGCGTTTGTTCATTTTCTTCCTCGAAGGGTGTAAAATAGGTATAAAGATGTCCGTTTACTGACTCATCACAGAGCCGAAACTACTGAAGCCAGAAGCATGAACTTTTGACATTAGTTTATTTGCGTGACGTAGAAACCCATTAAGAAAGGCTTTTTTTGAAATTCAACTCTTAGATGGTAAACCGCAGTAACAAAGTTTGTCTAGGTAGAAATAAAATCTACATCGATGTTCTTCAAATTCTCTACAAATACTATTTAATAAATATAAATGAACACGAGTTTCAGCATTTCTTAATTTTCACCCTCTAAGGGTGTAAATAGGTATGAAAAAGTTGGTCAACTAACTCATTAACGCCGAGCTGAAACTACTGAAGCTAGAAACATGAAATTTTGACTGTAATTTTATTTTGTGACGTCAAACGATTCCTCAAAGCACTAACTTAACTCATTTCAGCTTGTATACGTCCCACTGTTAGGCTTGGCCCTCTTCCACATTAGGAGGAAAATTGACCTTTCATACCACGCTGGTCAGACATGTTACTATAGGGATTTATTTCCAGTTTTCTTTCTCTTGCCCAGATTTTATAAGCAAATTTAATCCCTTCAGATCAGTTTCAGTCGTCTGCTACGACACCCAAGGACCAGACACGAAAAATTAACTATAGGGCTTATAATAATAACGTATAGATGGATAGCGTCGGTACTTAAGCGATCAAAAACCTGAAGCCAAAAATACTACATGCATGCAAGCGATTACATATGTACACACGCACACCACTATACAATAGAGTTGCCTCTGCGTAGTGATCTTGTACACTACGGAACGGTCCGGCGTAGGGAGTCATTTCTGGTTCCAATTTAAATTCTTTAAATTTTGTGCGTGGAATTAGCTTCTACGTAGGGATAAATCTTTAAGTCTATTATGCTCAAACAGATTTTATTAAATTAATAGTAGGTACTCTTGTGCAATTTTTATTAAATAAATTACTAAATGCCTACTATGTAATATCAAATATAATATAATAAAGATAATAATTTAGGCTTTTCGGTTTAAAAACGTGAACAGGGTGTACGAAGTCCTCAACACCTGTAACAAAGATCATATTTACTCTTATAATCATCAATATCTGGTTGATCGAGCTTTGCTCGGTATATTTTTGTTGTATTTTTGCTGAATTTATTTAGATATATATTAATAAAAAATAAAAATGAAATAATGAAAAAAATATCAAAAATTACAAAAAAGGAATAATAATAACACCGAGATTCGATCCCACGCTATTTGAATGCCAAAACAAAACAAAAAAACTGGACAATTGCCCAACTGAGCTGTTGCCACTCTTGAAAACGACGACGAAATTCGAATTCCTATTCAGAGAATGTCGATAACATTTTATGTCATTGTATTGATTAGCTAAACCTCTAGTATGCTAAATTTCATGAAAATCGTTGGAGCTGTTTCCAAGATCCTGAATATATATATATATACAACAATTGCTCGTTTAACGATATAAGATAAGATTTTGCTCTTATCATAATTATTTAAGATCGTAACAATATATAATTTGTAAATAAAACTATTTAACGAACTTTATCGCGTTTGTATTTGATTTTTGATTGCCCAACGTTGCAAACTATACAGCGTTCATGGTCCTAGGTGGACTAATATCTAATACATCTAATATATCTAATACATCTAATATACATTTATTTTATTTATTTATTTATTTAAGACAACACCCTGCACTAAGGAAATAATCCTTGTATTGCGGGGAACTTTACAAACATATAATTAACGGACACAAATTACATCCAGACTCAGAACAACAATTTGTGGTTCGCACAAAATGTCATCCCGCGTGGGATTCGAACCCCCGACACTGGCAATGTAGGTCGCTATCTTAACCACTACGCTATCTATGTAGTCACACAGGACTGACCATGAACTACGAGTATGTGACCATAAATGCTGTAAAATCAAATACAGACGAGGTAAAATACATAAAATACTTTTATTTACAATGTGTAATACTCACATAAACATCAAAAATCAATATGTACTTTGTTCCATCATACGTGTTTTTTTTTTATTGTTTGTGGTAAGCGCATTCTTTCGTCATCCATTCCGGGTGACGAAAGAATGACGCGCGGGCCCATAACCCACCGTAATGCCTCTTCTTTGCCATTAGGCCGACCACCGGCGTCGAGTTCCTTGTCCTTAGTGGTTGGCCCGACGGAATACGCTTTCGGGTACCCTCATCTCGCGACGTCCCTGTCCCGGGACGTTTATCACCGTCGCGCAGTCAGCCTCACTGCGGGCGACGAACTAAATTCCCCAGTCCGGTCACCCGAACATCACCGTGCAAAAATTTTTACAATAGTACCTATTATGACAGCCCACCTGTCAGTCGCCAAACCTGTGTGTTTTCAGACATTGAGGTACCTATGTTGGATGAGAAGAACCTCTTAAGTTTCCAGAGGCATTAGATAATTACAAATTAATAATAGTCATATGAAATTATTACCGAAATATAAGTTTCCAAAGACATTGGTATAATGTATGCGATGTACGGCGCCACAGGACGAGAACAATATTCCATCATGACTAGAAGTTGTCGACGAAATTTAGGTGACAGTAATAACCAGCCGCTGAAGTATATCGACTGATTTATGAGTTCGCTCTGTTAACAAAATATTATTTTCATCAACTCGGCTTATAGCGCTGAAATTCTGTCAAGGTGTTGACAGAATATCACAGCGCTGTTTCTTTAAGGAGAATTAACACGAGCTGAGTCAATAGCCTTTTTTTTTGTTCATCGTTATAAGTAAATTATTTTATGTAATATTGGTCTAAGATCCCGCTATACAACGACCTTCACCGAGATCTTTATTTGATGAAACTTATTTTTTATTTAATTTAATATGTCAATAAATATGTTGCATATGGGTTGCCTAACAAATTTTAGTCCAGAGTATGATTAATTAATAATATATTTTTTTTTTATACATTGCACCGGTTTGATTATTAGACAAATTCTATACCAATCGAAAGTATGCCCATAGAATATGCAAACGTCGATCAAACCGGTGCAAAATGCTAGTATCGGTTTATCTGTTTATATCTGGCTACTCGAGAGTTGTGACCGGAAAAGAATAGGCAATCTAACGTTTGCATATTCTATGGGCTTCATACTTTCGATTGGTATAGAATTTGTCTAATAATAATCAATCCAGTGTAATTTAATGTTCAAAAATATTTTTTTTTTAAATTCTTAATTAATCATAGTCTGGACTAAAATTTGTTAGGCAACCCATATGCAATATATTTATTGACATATTAAATTAAATAAAAAATAAGTTTCATCAAATGAACATCTCGGTCAAGGTCGTTTTATAGCGGGATCCTATACTATATAATAGTGATAGAAACACACTGTCGACAGTTGTCTGTCTACAGCCGTGGGTCAGTCCGTCCGGGGTAGTAAAAAATCTCACAGAAAATCGACGTCTGAGTAGTAGCAATTTGTTACTACGCTTCGTTTGGTGAGCGAGAGAGCAGGAAGCCCAATTTTCTGAGGGTGTTTGTGTATGGTGGGTTGTTATGATGCCTTAAGTATCACCAAACCTCATTGCACACATTCACCCTCTCTTCACTTTCTTCACGGTAGGCAGCGGCCTAGCAAAGGTCCATGAGCGGCAGCAATATTTACTATCAGGTGTAGGTATCTACTGTTTATTCGTTTGCTACTGTCTGCGATAAAAAAAAATGTAAGAAGTTATTTCCTTTAGCTATGTTTGTACTTTTTTTAATAGATTTAACGAGAACAGAGTAGATGTTTTCTTTCTTCACACGTGTTAATATTGGCCTTGAATCTACTATAATCGGGCAATTGGCTGCAATAATTATATTTATTTACTAGCAACCCGCCCTCGCTTCGCTTCGGTTATAGGTTATAGTCGTTTTACCCGCGTAGTGCCCGTTCCCGTGGGAATACCGGGATAAAATATAGCCTAGTTTACGCCCTGATATTTTAACTTTCCATTGGTGAAAGAATTTTTGAAGTCGGTCCAGCCGTTTCGAAGATTATCCGGAACAAACAGACAGACAGACAGACAAAAAATTTTTAATCGCTATTTTAGGCATAGGTGTCGTGCAAATAACCGCGTGAGCATGAAAAAAGCCTATTATTTTGACATTATAAACAGACACTCAAATTTTATTTATTGGCATAGATCAGGTGTAGGTATCTACTGTTTATTCGTTTGCTACTGTCTGCGATAAAAAAAATGTAGGAAGTTATTTCCTTTAGCTATGTTTGTATTTTTTTTAATAGATTTAACGAGAACAGAGTAAATGTTTTCTTTCTTCCTACACGTGTTATTATTGGCCTTGAAAATACTAAAATCGGGCAATTGGCTACAATAATTATATTTATTTATTTTATATTTATATTTTGATTTTCTATGGTCCTGCATAAATGCTATCTGCATATAATATCCCTGAAGCGTCTCCTATGGGACCCACAGGCAATAAAGACTGGTGAATTGTATTCTTACTGCGTTATCACATGTTAAACAACAAAATATACAATCGTGTAACAATACTAATATAAATTATCATTATTTATTTTAAGATGAATGGCCAATTTTACCAAATAATATTACAGTTTAGGTTACACCTCAGGTAATTTACTTAAATGACACGAAAAACCAATTTTCATCTAGGATAAGTTATGGGGCCGCACGCCACCCATCTACGACCTGAACAGATTGGGGGGTGGTAGGGTTCGTGTTTTCAGACTTTAACCTACCACAACAAAAAGGTTGATTAAAAACTATACAATGAAATGTCTTAAATTATCTACCTCATATTTAAGTTGAGTACCGAAATAGCAATAAATAAATAATTGCGCCAACATGCAACCCAAATACATTGCCATTGAGAAAAACTCCACAGACACGATGCTCAACTGTAAAAGAATAAATCATTCATCATCATCATCATATGACGTATATACGTCCCACTGTTGGGCTTGGGCCTTCTCCACTATGGGAGGAAAATTGAACTACTACACACTGGTCAGACGTATTGGTATAGAGTTTTATTTCGAATTTTTCTTCTCTTGCATAGATGTTATATGCATATTATATCTCTTAGTCGTCTTTTACGACATCCACGGGCAAGAGGGAGGGTGATGCATTGTATTCTTACTCCGTCACCACACAAAAATCAATAATAATTATTACTAGCAACATGCCCTCGCTTCGCTTCCGTTTCAGTCGTCTTTCTTGCGTAGTTCCCGTTCCCGTGGGAATACCGGGCTAAAATATAGCCTAGTTTACGCCCTGATGTTATAGCTTTCCATTGGTGAAAAAATTTTTGTAATCGGTCCAGCCGTTTTGAAGATTACCCGGAACAAACAGACAGACAGAAAGATAAAAAAATATAAAGTGTATTTTAGGCATAAGTATAGTGCAAATAACCGTGTGAGCATGAAAAAAGCCTATTATTTTGACATTACAAATAGACACTCCAATTTTATTTATTGGCTATAGATATAGATTAATCATTATTATATCCTAATTATTTGGAGTCGACTCAATATGTACGCTTCTACCATCGGACATATTGCAAAAAATATAATAGCTGTCGAAATTTATCCAGAACTTTGAAAGATATTGTAAGTCAGAAATTTGCACTCAAATGTACAAGATACGCGTTAAAAACCTAACCATCCCTTCGTCTCAGCTTATACATGTTCAATGCTCGGCTCGGAGTTCTAGTGGGAGGGAAATTGACCGTCTACACCACGCCGGTCAGACGGGTTGGTATAGGTTTTATTTCCAATTTTCCTTATCTTTCACAGCTGTCATATACATAGTATAGTACTTGGTCATCTTTTACGACACCCACGGGTAAGATAATGGCTGGTGCATCTTACTCCGTCACCACACGGTAGTTAGATAAAATCAAATTCAAATGCGACAAAACTCGTAAAAGTAGTTTTCAGTCAAATAAACTTTAATATTAGGTATAAATCTATACCAATAAATAAAATTGGAGTGTCTGTTTGTAATGTTAAAATAATAGGCTTTTTTCATGCTTACACGGTTATTTGCACGACACCTATGCCTAAAATACAGATTAAAAAATTTTTGTCTGTCTGTCTGTTTGTTCCGAGTAATCTTCAAAACGGCTGGACCGATTTCAAAAATTCTTTCACTAATGGAAAGCTATAACATCAGGGCATAAACTAGGCTATATTTTATCCCGGTATTCCCACGGGAACGGGAACTACGCGGGTAAAACAACTATAACCTATAACCGAAGCGAAGCGAGGGCGGGTTGCTAGTTGTAAATAAAACTATTTTACGGATTTTACCGTGTTTGTACCTATTTGATTTTAGATTGCCCGATATGGTCCGTCTGTGACCATGAACGCTAAAAAACACGATAAAACTCGTAAAATAGCTTTATTTACAATGTGTACTAGTAATGCTCGCGTAAATATCATAAATCATTAGGTATAAATTGTTAAAAAAATTATATACATACCCCAACTATTTTATACACAGTCATACAAATAACCCAGCTCATTACAAAAAATTGTATAACCATGGCTTCACTAAATATTGATTCAATCTCTTTAGTAAACCTGGTAAAATAAACAGATTATAAAAAAAACCACAGTTATTTTCAAATCGAAATACCAAATACAAATTCACAGTGGATTTTATCATCTTAAGTAGCGAAATTTCTGTGTGGTGATGGAATAAGAATACAATTCACCACCTCCTTTCTTCCCCGTTAGTGCCATCCATCCATCCATCAGCATATAGACGTACACTGCTAGACGTAGGCCTCCCAAGAGACTTTCAAGATGTCGTCAGTCTACCTAATGGAAGGTCGTCCTACGCTGCGTCTTCCGATTCGTGGTCGCCACTCGAGAACCTTTCTTCCCCAGCGCTTCCTACGCTATAGGACGCCGCAGTGTAGGACGCCCCCCCACTAGGTGGACCGATGACCTAGTGAAAGTTGCTGGGCGTCGTTGGATGCAGGCGGCACAGGACCGTACATTGTGGCGCAATATGAGGGAGGCCTACGTCCAGCAGTGGACGGCAATAGGCTGAAATGATGATATTGATAATAATGAGCACTCGTCGTTGTCCAAAAAAAAGCTTATCACAGTTCTGCCCCTAGAAAGGTACCTACTACTACCGAGATTCACCCCTATATTATAAGACCCGACTCAGATTTTCTAAAAAAAAATATCGAACATCGATGTTGGGCTTTCGATTATGACATCGATGTCAACATCGATCATCCCTAGTTTCATTTAGAGTATTCTATTGTATAGATGCTATATACATGTTTAATCCCTTAGTTGTCTTTTACGAGATCCACGGGCAGGAGAGGGAGTGGTTAATTGTATTCTTACTCAGTCACCACACGGAAAAAAAACTGAAAATCTGATATATAATAATTTCGGATCTAAAAAATATATTTGAGTAGATAAATCTAGACGTATAAATATGAGGCTTACTGTAAAATCATTTTATAATGCACTACAGAAGCTTTTAAACGTCCCTGCAATATATTTTTTTCATTTCCATCGTCTTTGTAATTATTAGTTGGTATTCTGTTAGTTTTAACATCTTCCATGAGCTGCTCCAAATTGTATTTAAGTATTTGTATTTGAACCTGCGCTTGTGCATAGAATGCGACTATCGTACAATCCATAGTGACATTAGCGTAAGCTTGAAATGTTATTAAAATACTCATATAGGCTAATGCTATTGAAAACCTGAAAATATATAAAAAAATGTAAATAATTTGTATACATCATCATCTCGGCTCATATACGTCCCACAGCTGGGCTTGAGTCTCCTCCACAATAGGAGTAAAATTGACCTTATAATACCATACTAGTCAGACAGGTTGATATAGGGTTTTTTTCGAGTGTTCCTTCTCTTGCGTTGATGTTATATGCGTATTATATCACTTAGTCGTCTTTTACGACATCCACGGGCAAGATAGGTATAATTGGTAATAATTGGTGTTAATTATAAAAAAAATTTTTTTCGTTTCCGTAACGACACAGAGTGAAAATATAATTCTTTACCAAGAGTCTTGTAAAAGTTGATTAAACAATGTACGCGGGTAACATTAATGCAAGAAATGGAAATTGCTAAATAAAATTCTATACCAAACCGTATGATTTGTTCGAATAGTAGGTCATTTCCCTATCATTAAGAAATAGAAGACCTTTGCCCAGTATGAGGACGTCTAGGGTTTAAAGGACAAGAAAAAACTACTCAATTACTAGAGACAAGAATTGTATTCCATTAAATTACATATTATTTGCAGAGTAACGAAAGTAAGTTTCCATGTGGTGACAGAGTAAGAATACAATTCACCACTCTCTATCTTGCCCGTGGATACCTATCGTAAAGGATGAGTATGGAATATAATATGCACATAACACCTGTGCAAGAGAAGGAACACTCGAAATGCAACCTGAAACCATCATGTTTTCCTTTCCATTGTGGAGGAAGCCCAAGCCCAACAATGGGACGTTTGTGGGCTGTGATGATGAACGAAATGGCCTCGCCAAATCTGTGCGCACGACCAGTGTGCCTACTCTTGAATCTCGATTCCAATCCTAAAACCAATCGCAGCTCGAATTTGAGCAAATTTGGTACTCTTGAAAGCGACACTAGCGCACGATTGGAATCAAATTCGGTGGAATATTTTTAAACTAAATGAATTCAACTCTCGTCGATTAAATCAAATATTTGCTACTCCCGACGCGATTTTGACGTAGTTTAAAATCGTTAATGTTGCACAATTGCAAGAAAGCGTCTTTGTAGTGATCTCGATCACTACACTTCGGTAACGTTATTAATTTAAAATAAGAAAATACGACGCATTTGGTGAAAATAACAATGCCAAACGCGAATAATTCATTCTCGATTTTGTTCAAGAGTACCAAATGTAATTTTGATGAGATTGGAATTGAATCGGATTCGAAATTAGAATGGATTTCCAGAGTAGGCATACTGGTCGTATTGTAATTTCTTAGCAGTAATTCCCTGCAACAGCAGACTGTCATTTACACCACGTTCACATTTCAACATCTAGTCTTTGTTATAGACTATTTCGCGAATAAAATTCATAAAATATAAGTGACATAAAATGTATACTATAGATAAATAGAGGCAATTTGAACTAAGTAACTATTTATTTTAGTAAAAGTAATTATAATTCGTGACAGTTCACAACTAACTGAATGAGAGAAAGAGCCTACAATAGTTTAGTGACAAGTGCACATCAAACGCATTGCTATTAACTTTTGCACAGGCGTTCATACTTTTAACAACTGTATTGAAAAAAGATAAAAGTAATAACTAAAACCCAACTATGCCAAAAAACGAGTTATTGGATAAATACGGATAAAGTCACGAGCAAATGCTAATAATAAATATATTTTTGAAATCTACATGTAACGAACGCCCTTTCTAACGATACGAAACACGACATATTTATCTCAAACTAGCAGCGCCCTGCGGTTTCACCCGCAGTTCCTATTCCCGTGGGCATATCAGGATAAATTATAGCCTATGTGTTATTCTGATATGTAAGTTATATTATTACGAAGTTTCATCAAAATCCATGCAGTAGTTTTCGCCTGAAAGAGCAACAAACATCTTCACATTTTCATATCTTCACATACAAACTTTCGCGTTTATAATATTAGTAGAATATCTATTTTTAGCATAGTACTTTACGACCTCTAGAGGGCGCCATATTAGATTCAGTGACACATCATATAGCCCATAACCAGCAGACGATCAAGTCGTTTCTAACGATACCTCATTTGTCTGGTTCTAATATGATATGTGGTCGAGAAGCTATGAGGAAAAAGAAGCCGTCAATCTTAGAATAATAACGTATAGAAGGTAAGTTCACGCACAAAAAGTGAGGCATTTCAATTGGAGCCTAATGGAGCTTACACCGGAACCGTTCCGTAATGTACAAGTCATTGTAATGCGCGAACGTACGCAACTCTTAAAAAATAAATAGATAATTATGACGGTTTGTGCATTCAAATGGTGTCACAACACATTTGTAAAATATAAAAAGATTATTAACATTACTTTTAAAGGTAATTCAACGATTTATGTTAATAAAAACAAAATTTGATTTCATAATTTGTATAGTGGTGTGCGTGTGTAATCGTCTGCGCGCCATTAGTATTTTTAGATTCAAATTTTGAAAGTTCGAAGTATTGACACTATCCTTCTATACGTTATTATTCTAAGCTGTCAATATTATAACTCGCCGTAGTTGGGTAAAAAGGTGTCTACTTACGGTATCATCTCAGTAGTATCAAATGGAATGTATCCCGTGAATAAAACATTTTCACCGCGAGTTTTATTCACAATAGGAAATATAAGCCACAGTGTAGCACAAGTTATTGCAGCAAAATGATATAAAATGAGTATTTTAGACATCGTTACAGTATTATTTTTTAAAACTTCAACATGATACGGCTTGTACGACGTAAAATATATACCTGAAATAATGAATTAATTTGATTTTGTCATTAGTAACTACAGTACCTTGCAATAAGAATAAAATGATTTTTGAATTTTATATGTAATACGTATAATATTAACTATTTTTTATTGACTACTACCAACCCGCCCTCGCTTCATTTCGGTTTCAGTCGTCTTACCCGTGTAGTTCTCGTTCCCGGGGGAATACCGGGATAAAATATAACCTATGTTACTCCCTGATGTTATAACTTTCTTGTACCTAAATTACTCCTTATATAAATAGCTATCTGGTAGTAAGATATCCATCCAGCCGTTCTGGAGATTACCCAAAACAAAAAGACAGACGGACAATTTTTTTTTAAACCGGCCTTTAGGCCTAGGAATCCTGGAAATAACCGTATCAGCATAAAAGATGTCCATTATTTTGACATTCCAAACAGACACATCAATTTTTTTTATTTATATAGATACGTATAAAATTAACTATTTTTTATTAATTATATCGCTTTGCATTTGTTTTTTACTTCTATACAAATAAATAAAATTATCTGTTTGCAATGTCAAAATAATACGTTTTTTCATGCCTGCACTGTTATTTACACGATAAATATGCCTAAAAGTCACTTATATTTTTTTTTTGTCTAAACAGCCAGATGTTTGTTTCACGTAATCTTTCAGAAGCCTGCACCGATTTGGATAATATTTTACTACTAGGTATACGTCTATATAAGAAGATTTTCCTCTAAAGAAACCCTTATAAAATTTTGCTTGGTTACCTTGAGCCGAAATAATGGAGATTTAAAATGCGGAGGCAAGGCGACTAAAACTGAAGCGATTGCTTGTGATAAATAGAAAAAATATAAGAAAAACCAACCATTAATTGTATTAATGATACCATCAATGTGTTCACTCCTCAAATTGAAGGCGGCTTGTTTCCCCAGAGTGTTCAAAGTAGTCAGCAGAATAAAAAGTGTGTCCACCATCTGAACGGTACTATGACGAACCTGTTTATGAATAATATTTTGTACCCAATGATTTCTGATGTTTACACGAGTATTAGGTACGCATTATAAATAAAACTATTTTACAGCGTTTGTCGCGCTTGTTTCCGTGTGGTGACGGAGTAAGAATACAATTCACCACTCGTTTCTTGCCCGTGGATGTCGTAAAAGACGATACAGTACGCATATAACATCTATGCAAGAGACGGAATACTCGAAACAAAACCCTAAACCAACCTGTCTGACCAGAATGGTATAGTATGGTCAATTTCCCTTCGTTTGTGGAGGAGGCTCGAGCCCAGCAGTGGGACTGGAAATGGGAGTGTGATGATGATGATGACGTTTCTTTCTTATCATCATCAATATGCTTATCTCAGTTATTTAGAGTCGACTCAATATGAACTCTACCAACTTATATATTAGTTTTATGACCAGCCGCTTGAAAGTATGACTATTGACCAGACGGCATCAGCTTCAGCTCAATCCTTTTTGGAAATATAATTATTGACCGCTTCAAGTTGAGTTGGCCCAATTTTTTTCCTCTTTTACGACACCGTAAGGGTTAATAGATTTCATAGCCGCCACCGCAATTTGTTTTTATCACAGTAAATTTATTTCTAATAGAAAATATAATGTAAATTTCACCTGAATAACGCGTATTAAATGCTGAATATTATACAATATTACAAGAAAACTTAAAATAAATCGATATCCTTTATGTAAGCGTCGCTCAAAATTTGATAACGGCTTAAGGACTATTTTGAAATAGCCCACTCTAGCTAACGCATCAAAATTAGCTTTTAAACAATTGAACGTTGAATATTTTATTTCATTAGCCATTTTGTCTATAATTTATGTTATTTCAAAACTAGAATACAAAGTCTATCGCTTTCAGCAGAAGCAGAATTACATTTAACATTTTTTTTTGTTAATAAGGCGTCAACATCGGATTGGTTTAAATATTTATTTCCTTATATATAGCATGCTCCTTTTCTACTTCTTTAATTTCATCATAATCTTCATCTCAGCTCACATAAGTTCCATTGCTGAGCTCGAGCTTCATCGACAATGTGAGGTAAATTCATTCACTACCGAGCTGATCAGGCTTGTCGCTATAGAGGTCTATTTCGAGTTTTCTTTATTCTATTCTCTTCCAGTCGATATTCCTTAGTCGTCTTTTACCAGTGGTATGGTATATAGTTTAATTTTTAGTTTTTCTCCTCTTGCAATAATATTATCTACTTACGTCCCTTGGTTGTCCTTTACGATCATGCACAACTCAGATAGGGGGAGAGTCAATTGCATGTATTAAGAATACAATTCATCCCCACCCCTCCCCTCTCTGTCACGTCATCTGTTATCATAAGTTTTACATTTAATCATTACATTTTTGAGTTTGTAGAAAAAGGGATTTTCTATTTTGTCGATAAATAAGGAGAATATAACGCCACCTACCGTAAAAAGTTACATAAATTCTTCATCACCGTAAGGGTAACTTGATCTTTAAAATATAAGCTATCCAGTAATTTTAGACCCACATATCTGCGCTCTTAGCAGTTTCAAGTCTTGAACTTGTTATTCAGAATTTTCTGAGAAAACCTGCAGCCTATTTTAAAATTCCAATAATTTCTTTTATAAATATCACTGCACATCACATAAGGCAAATGTTTTGCGTGAGAATGGAAGCATTTTTAACCTATAATTTTTCATAATCAAGAAATTATTTACAACCCCATGATCAGATTGAAGACATAACTTTAATTTGGAAAAATTATAGCATTCATTCTGTACCTACTGTAAGGAATGGAAGCATTTCTTAACCTGTAATTATTCGACTAATAATCTAAAGATTATTTATAACCTCACATTCAGATTAATATCCGTGTGGTGACGGAGTAAGAATACAATTCACCACCCCCTATCTTACCCGTGGGTGATCGTACGAGACGACTAAGGGATATAAAACGCATATAACATCTATGCGAGAGAAGGCAAACTCGAAATAAAACCCTATACCAACACGTCTGACCAGCGTGGTATAGTAGGTCAATTACCCTTCCATTATAGAGGAGGCCCGAGCCCAACAGTGGGACGTATATGGGCTGAGATGATGATGATGATGATTCAGATTAAAGATATAACTTTAATTTGGAAAAATATTAGCAATCAGCCTGTACCTACAGTAAAGAATAGAAGCAATTCTAAACCTAAAATTTGTCGTTAGAAATTATTTAGTGTCAATAAAATCTTTCGAATATTAAATGACGCTAACTACCGCCTATTCATTTCTTTAAATTAACAACAAGAAAATATTTCATTAGAAAGCAATTTGCTAAAACATATGTTAGGACAAATTAATAAGGTAGAAATGTCAACTTAAAATATTAATTAATACTTTCTCGTGTTCTTGCTAATTAATAATTAAAATGAATAGCGCAGTCGTAGTGGAGCCATTTTGAAAATGCCTCGTTTAAATCTATACGAGAAACACTTTTCGAATTAATATTCAAATCCTCGCGAATACTTTCAAAGTCCAATTCTGGAGGCGCTTCATCACACAAAAATAAGAATTTTCTTTATCACTTATCCTACCTTGGCTTTATCTCATATTTTCTTGATGCTGAACGCCCCGTATTCCCTCTCCTTTGGGCCAACCACGTGACGGATGGCCAGTCTGAAGGTAGACCGTATATTACGATAAACCTGAACTGGCGTCGTACCACCAACCTCCCATAGGGCATAGCGGTGACGCTGCTGACTGCGGGTAAAGGCCCTCTCAGCGCGTATACACGCTGCCCGGAGGTTCACTATCTTCTGCGACCACCAGTGAACCCCCTTCTCCAGAGGTAGACATCGTATACGGGGCATGACCGCATCACAAATCTGCGCTAACGCGTAGCAAATGCGGCCAGTCTCCGCATCCACCCAGTCTGTCGGGGGTGAGGATAACCACGTTTGCTGAGCCTCTGTACAGCAAACGGAAGCCCAGTGACGCCACCCAAGTCGAGTTACCCCTATCGCGCTGGTCGTTTGATTGCACTCTTCACAATAGAAAAATGTCGACTGCCCGTGCACATTAAAGATAATCCTATGATAAATAAACCCTTGCCTAGATATTTGTAAAGTAATATAATTAATAACCATTATTTAATGGCCACTACTACTATTTTCCCTAGCCGAGGCCGCGGGTGACGTGACCGGGGATTAGTCCGTCACCCGCCGAGAGGCCGACCGCGTGAGGAAAGACCGACGTCCTCCCCGAGGGGGGGACGTCGGTCGATGGGAGGGTACCCCAATAGGGGGTATTCCGTCGGGCCGACCACTGATGTCAAGTAACCCTGCTCCGGTGGTCGGCCCAACGACGAAGGCGACGTGGTTTTCGGGTGGGTTGCGGAAGTTGCGTGCTTAAGCCCCTCTGTCGCCCCGGACGGAGTGGTGAGGAGGCGCGCCGACCGCAGCCCACCCACAAAAAAGAAAACTACTACTATTTTACTTTACGTTTTGATAATATTTCAATGTTAATTACTAGTGTGTGGATATTTAAAGCCCGATAGGGTGAGTTGTGTTTTATAGCTTACCAGCAACCCGCCCTCGCTTCGCTTCGGTTTCAGTAGTTTTATCCACATGTGCCCGTTTCCGTGGGAATACCGGGATAAAACATAGCCTATGTTACTCCCTGATATTATAGCTTTCCATTATAGAATGTATTTTTGAAATCGGTTCGGTGATTAAAGCGTGAAAGCGTAACAAACAAATAAACAAACAAACTTACTTTCGCATTTATAATATTAGTAAGGACTAGCGATCCACCCTCGCTTCGCTTCAGTTTCAGTCGCTTTACCCCACATAGTTCCCGTTCCCGTGGGAATACCTGGATAAAGTATAGCCTATGTTACTCCCTGATATTATAACTTTCTATTAGTGAAAGAATTTTTGAAATCGGTTCTGTGGTTTAAGCGTGAAAGCGTAACGAACAAACAAACTTACTTTCCCATTTATAAAATTAGTAAGGACAATAAAATTATTGTAAACTAGCAACCCGCCCTCGCTTCGCTTCGGTTTCAGTCGCTTAAACCCGCGTAGTTCCCGTTCCTGTGGGAATACCGGGATAAAATATAGCCTATGTTACTCCCTGATATTATAGCTTTCTATTGGTGAAAGAATTTTTGAAATCGGTTCGGTGGTTTAAGCGTGAAAGCGTAACGAACAAACAAACTTTCCCATTTATAATATTAGTAAGGACAATAAAATTATTGTAAATAAATAATCTTAGAACATAGACAAGTGTCTACCATTGAGAATTATTAGCAATATCTTAGCTTTGGCATGTAATTAACGCTATCATTGTTCCATACCGAGATTTCTTTGCGAATCATCAAGTGCCCTCAAGTTTACCTCTTCTTGCATAGATGTTGTGCCTTTCTCGTGTGAGAGAAATAGTAAAATAAATATAAATATAAATAAATATATATATAATAAATATCGTGGTATAGACCCACGGGCAAGC
Source organism: Lymantria dispar (assembly GCA_032191425.1). Taxonomy (NCBI): domain Eukaryota; kingdom Metazoa; phylum Arthropoda; class Insecta; order Lepidoptera; family Erebidae; genus Lymantria; species Lymantria dispar. The sequence continues at coordinate 8,947,936 of CM063463.1, read as the reverse complement.
AAGGGAGTGATGAACTATATTCTTAGCCCGTCACCACATAAAAATTTCGTTATTTAATAGAAATCCATTCCGAAGCTAAAAATTATGAAGTGACAAATTAATACACTGCTACATCTACTTAGCCTAAAACAGAAGGGTACGTAATTATTTATTCATTGCAGCTTTGTAACTGGGAAAATCTTCTTTAAGAGCAAACTTAAGTAAAAGATTCTCTCACAATGGAGGGAAGTCAGGGAAATGGTTATATTTTATCACATTTTTTTTTTGGGACTAATCCCACCACACATTCCCACCACTGTAACTCCTGTAAGCCAGGATCCACAATGGTCTCCGTATAAGACACTGAGGTTTGACCCTCAGGAAGTCCCGGAAATCGCTTTTAATTGTCTTGGGACCCACAACAAATTTAATTAGAAAAGAAAACAGGAGTTGGAAAGATTCCACTTCCCTCTTATGCAAAGCGGGAGACATGAAGCAAAGTTGGCTGATAAGCCAGTAAATAAGAGTTTGTACAACTACGTGAAACGCAGCGGTACAGCACCACGGATTGGACAAAGCTTAATGGTCCTATTTGTGAGCTTTAGGTTTGATTACAGTAATAGCTGTATGGCAAAAGCGCCTAAACGGACGGAAATTTTCTCGAGTTGCTACAAGATCATTTACTCCTCCTACTTTATCACATTAAACACCGGAGTGGTAGGACCACAGTATCGACAGTTATTTCGTAGTGGTAGGACCACACTGTCGATAGTTATCTGTCTACAGCCGCGGGCCGGTCCGTCCGAGGTAGTACCACACTCTCGCAGAAAATCGACGTCTGAGTAGTAGCGATTTGTTACTGCGCTTCGTTCGGTGAGCGAGAGAGCCGGAAGCCCAATTTTCTGAGGTTGTTTGCGTGTGGAGGGTTTTGGTGGTGCCCTTGGTATCACCGAGCCTCAATGCACGCATTCACACTCCCTTAAATTTCTTCGCGGTAGGCAGCGGGCTTGTAGAGGTCCATGAGCGGCAGCAACACTTACCATCAGGTGTACTGTTTGCTCGTTTGCCACCGTATGCAATAAAAAAAAAAAAAAATAACATTAAAGGTACGGCCAAACCTGCGCGGCCAAAGCGACTGCGAAGCGGTAGCGTCAGCCCCGCGACATACGCTACCGGAGGCTACCCGTGATATCTTATGGCGTCATGCACACCTAAGCGACCACGGCGCGGGACGACCGCGTCGATAGAGCGGGACGCACACGTCTAGTACTAAGACGTGTTTACCTTTACGAGTATATTTTGATTATAATTATTTTATTATAATCTATGGTGCTAGAAGTTTTCCGTGTGGTGACGGAGTAAAAATACAATTCACCCCTCTCATACCCGTGACTGTCATAAAAGACAGGTAAGGGATTTATTACGCATATGATCTACGCAAGACATGGTAAACTCGAAACAAAACTCTATATTAACCTGTCTGATCAGCATGGTATAGTAAGGTCAATTTCCCTCCTATTAGGAAGAGGAGGCTCGAGCCCAACAGTGGGACGTATGAGCCGAAATGATGAAAATGACCACAGTGTCTATAACTGAAGATACAGAGATGTTTATAGAAAAAGTAAGAGAACATAGTCTATACCAATAAATAAAATTGGAGTGTCTGTTTGTAATGTCAAAATAATAGGCTTTTCTCATGCTCACACGGTTATTTACACGACACCTATGCCTGAAATACAGATTAAAAAATTTTTGTCTGTCTGTCTGTCGGTCTGTCTGTCTGTTTGTTCCGGGTAATCTTCAAAATGGTTGGACCGATTTCAAAAATTCTTTCACCAATGGAAAGCTATAATATCAGGGCGTAAACTAGGCTATATTTTATCCCGGTATTCCCACGGGAACGGGAACTACGGGGGTAAAACGACTAAAACCGAAGCGAAGCGAGGGCGGGCTGCTAGTATTTTATACGATTTAAAACATCCAGGACATTAAGAACTTAAGAAAAAAAGAGTATGGGATTCTATTGGTTCGCATCGTAGTCGCGCAAGTGTGCACATCTAGTTTCGCGTTGTAGACGCTCGCGTTTAGCGTTCCGCGTCCCGCATATTTGACGCGCAGGTTTGGCCGTACCGTAACTGCTTGATTTTATATCAAACTAGCAACCCGCCCTCGCTTCGCTTCGGTTATAGGTTATAGTCGTTTTACCCGCGTAGTTCCCGTTCCCGTGGGAATACCGGGATAAAATATAGACTAGTTTACTCCCTGATATTATAGCTTTCCATTGGTGAAAGAATTTTTGAAATCGATCCAGCCGTTTTGAAGATTACCCGGAACAAACAGACAGACAGACAAAAAAATATAAAGTGATTTTTACGCATATGTATAGTGCAAATAACCGTGTGAGCATGAAAAAGGCCTATTATTTTGACATTACAAACAGACACTCCAATTTTATTTATTGGTATAGATTCGTCAATAGTCTTTTACGAGACCCTCGTATAAGAGAGAAGGTAGTGAATTGTCTTCTTACTCCGTCATCACAGGGAAAAGTTTGGTCGTCGTCGTCTTTTATATGCGAGAGAAAAGAAGTGGTCTATGAATTGTATTTTTTTTCGACACAATTTTTTTTGGCGATTTCTATAGTTTTTTTTTTTGGGGGTTGGTTTACGTTCGGCGCACTCCTCGCACCACTCCGTCCGGGGCGTAAGCACGCACATCCGTAACCCACCCGTGACACCACGTCGCCTTCGTCGTTGGACCGACCATCGGAGCAGGGTGACTTGTCGTTAGTGGTCGGCCCGACGGAATACCCCCTGAGGAGTACCCTCCCATCCACCGACGTCCCCCCCTCGGGGAGGACGTCGGTCTTTCCTCACGTGGTCGGCCTCTTGACAGGTGACGGACTAACCACCCGGTTCAGTCACCCACGGCCTCGGCTAGGGCGGCATCAGGTGCAACGATATCTATAGTCTGGACGCACTCTTTCCGTTTCTTCTGTAGTGACGAAAGGACGCACAGCACCATAACCCACCGCATTCCCTCCTCTTCATCATAGAGCGGACCACTACCATCGAGTCCTTGACGACAGTGGTCAGCCCAGCGAAATACAACACCATAGAGACATAGTAATAATAAAGGTATACCAAAATATTTTTATTACATATTTCAGCTGACAACTGTCCGCTACCATCCAAAGTGTACGGCTGCAGTCCCAAGTGCGTTCAGAACTACGACTGCAAGAATGGAAAAGTGTGCTGCAACAACTCCTGCAACGCTAAGTCTTGCAGCGAGCCTGCTCCGCATGGAAGTGGAGCTAGTGGATCCAGTGGCAGCAAGTATCAAAGTAAGCTTCCATTCATTATCTTCAATTGTGCTACATTAGCGAATCATCACCATCTCGGCTCACATACGTCCAGGCAATTGACTTTACTACACCATGCTGGTCAGACAGGTTGATATAGGGTTTTGTTTCGAGTTTTTTCCTCTTGCATAGATGTTATATGCTTATTATATCCCTTGGTCGTCTTTTACAACATCCACGTCAAGATAGGGAGTGGTCAATCGTATTCTTGTTCCGTCACCACACGAAAAACGAATAATAAATAAGAATAATAACAAATAGCTTTCGAAGGAGTGGTAGGACCACACTGTCGACAGTTATCTGTCTACAGCCGCGGGCCGGTCCGTCCGGGGCAGTACCATGCTCTCGCAGAAAATCGACGTCTGAGTAGTAGGGATTTGTTACTGCGCTTCGTTCGGTGAGCGAAAGAGCCGGAAGCCCAACTTTCTGAGGGTGATTGCGTGTGGAGGGTTTTGGTGGTGCCCTTGGTATCACCGAGCCGCAATGCACGCATTCACACTCCCTTCGCTTTCTTCGCGGTAGGCAACGGCCTTGTAAAGGTCCATGAGCGACAGCAACACTTACCATCAGGTGTACTGTTTGCTCGTTTGCCACCGTTTGCAATAAAAAAAAAAAAAAAATGAGTGTTGATATCAGGCAGGCGGTCGGTCATAAAACTACCAATAACTTTGCAACATGCACGACGACGGAGGACTACATATTACGTCGAGCCCAAGTAATTGGAATGAGTGATCCAACACCTGGCGTTCTGCTTTCTCATCATCATCATTTTAGCTCATATACGTGCCACTACTGGGCTCGAGCTGCCTCTACAATAGAAATTGACCTACATATCACGCTGGTCACAATTTTCCATCTCTTGCACATATGATATATGCATTTTATATCCCTTAGTCGTTTTTTTACGACATCTACAGCAAGGAAGGGGGTAGTGGAATATATTATTATTCCATCACCACACGAAATTACCTGTCCTAGTAGAATTGATTATGACGATAATGATTTATCGTCTTAATTTCAATTCTATGTGAGTTATGAGTGCGTGCCACTTGGGTTTGGGCATCCCTAAAATTGGAGCAAAACTGATCTGACTGAGTTTTTATTTCAAACCATACACTATATCCTTATTCTGTCACAACATGGCAGAAGTTTTCATTATTATTAAGGATTCCTTCATAAGTATATCCGCCCATATATATTTAAGTATTTTAAGACTAGGCCCTTAGAATGCGAAGACATTCGTCAAACATCCATAGAACTTTAATGTTAAATATGATATGAAATTTAAGTTAGTTAGTTAGTTAAATATGTTATTAAGAAGACTATTACTATAGCAAAATTAAATTGAAAATTATTAATTAATCAGCATGCTCTTGTGATATTAAATTTCGGACAGTAGGCAGTAAAAGAAATTAGGTTTCTAAAAATAACTATTCGATCAGATTATTTCCATAGTAGTTCCATTTTGCGTTCCATAGTGCATTAGTTCTATAATGTATTAATACCGTAATGCACTAGTTGTTATTTGCTTTGCACTATGGATCTAAAACACTATTTATTAGATCCATAGTGCAAAGCTGTGACAATTTTCCTTTTTAAAATTTTGATCAATATTCTTCGTCGTAAACCACAGCGATTTTAGCCTTATAAGGAGGAACTCCTTATGAACTTAAGGAGCTCCTTATGAACAGCATAACATCTTCTTATGAATATTAACAATATTTTGAATATATCTGGGGACACGGTAGTGTCCTTTTCTCGAAACAATACAGGCCATTTTCGATCCCCCTATAACTTTGTTGTAAATAAAACTAGAAACCTGAATTTTCAGTAATAAAGTAGGTATTTTATAAACACGGTATATTAAAATGACTTCTTGCTTTATTTTTCAGCGGGCACTGGCGTTTACTGCGACAATGTAAAATGCAATGCATTCGAGGTCTGCAAACAGGATCCCTCTACCAAGCGTATGAAGTGTAGCAGGGCTTAAGTGTATCAATCTCTTCAGTTATTTTCATAAAATCTATATTCATATACAAATTAATGATATTCAAGGAATTATAGACTTGTTAAAATTTCAATCATTTTTATTTATTTGTAATATTCAAATTATCTTTAGGACAATATATTAGTAACTTACATTATAAAAAAAATATTATAATTTTAATAAAAAACACATGCAATAGAATGCATTGTAATCAAAAACTAATACTAAAATGAAATAAGTAAATCACGGATTAAGGAATCTGCAATAAATTCGAACTTATAATAAAGTTATAATAAAAACATTTTATACATTTTCTTTTAAATACAACACTAAGGAAATAAACCTTGTATAACGAGGGACTTTCATAGTCATCATCATTGCAGCCCACATACGTCCCACTGCTGGGCTCGGGCCTCCTCCACAATGGGAGGCAATTTGATCTACTATACCATGCTGGTCTGACATGTTGGTATAGGGTTTCATTTCGAGTTTTCCTTCTCTTGCACAGATCTTATGTGCATATTATATCCCTTATTCGTCTTTTACGACATCCACGGACAAGATAGGGAGTGATGATGTGTATTCTTACTCCGTCACCATACGGAAAAACGAGGGACTTTACAAACATATAGTTTTGTACTACGTAGGATTCGAATTGGGTTACTTGTCATCAGTGGTCGGCCCGACGGAATACCCCCTACTTGGGGTACCCTCCCATCGACCGACGTCCCCCCCTCGGGGAGGATGTCAGTCTTTCCTCACGCGGTCCGCCTCTCGGTGGGTGACGGACTAACTCCTCGGTCACGTCACCCGCGGCCTCGGCTAGGGCAGCATGGCACGCAGGTAGTCGCGCCTGCACCGCCCCAGTCGCCTGGCATATATCTTAACCACTCAGCCATCAGTTCAGTCAAACGATGAAATTTAGATGTAGAATATGATGATAACGTGCTGTTACAAAATAATTTTGATATAAATAAATCAGACCGTTTTCTCTCTCGTTTTTGAATAACTGATGATTAAAAAATAAGTAGCTAATATATTTTTATAAAAATATGTTATGTCAGAGGTCTTTGGGCAACTTGATTTTGTAATAAACATAATATGTAATAAGACATATAAAGTTCGATAAGAAAATCGTCTAAAAAAAGAAATACATAAATATGTATTTGTCTTCTATTGGCAAACATTGTGCCACGTATTTTTAAACATTCCATAATATACTGTGCGGCTAGCTACGAGTATTTTACCATTTTCATTCATAAACTCGCTTTCTTGTACCTACGTCTGTCCCGGTGGCATTTTGTAATTGATCTTAGCTATGAGACGAATTGCTTTTTTTCAATTCGAATCAATCAATTAAAATTACTATTGATTCGAATCGCAATTCGAATTGATTCGAATCGTCACATTCGTCACGTCAGCATTTTAGTCAAATTCGTACTCGTATGTCAAGTCATCCGCCAGTGAAGCCGAGTTGGCGAGTTATAATTCGTTTACATTATTATTCGAGCGAGTTTTTTTTTGCGGATCGGTTTGTATTACGAATGAGTCAAGATTTTGAGTTACAGCAGTGTGCTCGGTATTTGGTTACGGAAAGGGGACTTATAGGTATATTGACTTTTAAACACGTAGGTAATGACAATACTCTTTTATTATTATGATTAAAATCAGCATACTAAATAACAAAAAGTAATAATAAAATCATATACAAAAAATACTTTTTTTTAAATAAAGTCGGATTCTAATTAGTAATTACCCGATAAAATTACTTAAAAAAAAATACGTTTTTATACGTCTCAGGTATACTCATAATTAATAACTAGTATTTTTAATTACGTAAACGAGCAGTCAACAAAAGCAAGAAAACATTAAATCGCGCGAGGGACGGAAAACGAATCAACGAATACAAAATGAATCAACGAATGTCCTATCAAACCGAGTCGACTGATCGCCGCGTCGCGCCGTCCGCGCTAGGAGTATATACCTGCCTAAGTACGACACGAGTTAACGAATTGATTCGGTTTCGGTCTACGGCGATTCGAACGAACGAGTCAATAGTCTTATTCGAGTTATTCGAATTAAATGATTCGAATTACGCAACGCTAATTGATCTTAAACTAACTTCCCGATGAGCTAGATACTTAAAATTTGAACCATAGCTCAGATCAATGATTCAAACCGCATGTATCATACAATATACATTTTTACTATACATGTGTCCGCTATAGCAAAACGTAACTGAAAACGGTTAACATGTCTCTAACCCTGACACACACATATTAATGTGATTTTTATATTTAATACTGTTTATTGAAGCAAAAAGCCTATAAAGATACTGAAGGTTATAAAAACCCCATGTTACATGATAAATAATACTTTGTCATACCTTAACCTACGATAACTTATATGAATGATGATATCTATAGAAGTCTATATATGTATTATTTGTTACTACATATTCGAATTTGTATTTGCATGCTGTTTTATAAATAAATAAATTAATAAATAAAAAATAAAAAAAAATACTACAGTTTGAAATAAAACTATTTTTACAGATTTTATCGCGTTTGTATTTGATTTTTGATTTCTCGACGTTTCGAACACATTTCACTATTCGAAACGTTCGAAACATCGAAAAATCGAAAATCAAATGCTATAAAATCCGTAAAACCAGTTGTATTTCAAATATGTAATACTCGCGTAAAAATCCAGAAATAAATATAGTTTATGTTGAAAAACGGAATGTTGCCGATGCTTTACGCTTGATCTTTGAAAGTTGACGAGAATCCTCCACAGATCCTAAAGAAAACAAAAACATATTCAATTATTAGTAAATAATAAATATATATTTGAATTAAAATTGATTTTATTAACTTTTTAATATTAATTTTGTTTTTACTCGCAGTAGTTTTAATTAATACTAACTGCACTGCGTGAATTCAACTCATTTTAATAATGACGACATCTTAAAGTTGTACTAACCTAAAGTTTTAGAATAATAAGGTATAGAAGGATAGTGTCGGTACTAAAGCGATCAAAAACATGGAGCCAAAAATACTACATGCGCGTAGGCGATTACACACGTCTGCGAGGCAGTCCTCTCGCGGAAGGAAGCGGCGGAGCGCGCGCGGGAGGAACGCCTCCACGACGACGCAATCCGCCGCCGGCGACTCGGGCGGCGCAGGCGCGAGTATCTGCGCCTAATGCCGCCTTAGCCGAGGCCGCGGGTGACGTGACCGCGGATTTAGTCCGTCGCCCGCAGAGAGGCTGATCGTGCGACGGCGACCAACGTCCCCGAGGGGAACGTCGAGAGGAGTGTGTACCCCGCGACCGCCCTGCACCGGTGGTCGGCCCGACAATGAAGGCGACGTGTCACAAGTGGGTCATGGGGCCGCGCGCGCCGCCCCTCTGTCGCCCCGGACAGATCCGGGTGGCGGGTGTGCTGACCATGGCCCAACCTTAAAAAAAAGGCTATTACACACGCACACAACGCTTCGCTTCGGTTATAGGTTATAGTCGTTTTACCCGCGTAGTTCCCGTTCCCGTGGGAATACCGGGATAAAATATAGCCTAGTTTACGCCCTGATATTATAGCTTTCCATTGGTGAAAGAATTTTTGAAATCAGTCCGGCCGTTTTGAAGATTACCCGGAACAAACAGACAGACAGACAAAAATTTTTTAATTGCTATTTTAGGCATAGGTGTCGTGCAAATAACTGTGTGAGCATGAAAAAAGCCTATTATTTTGACATTACAAACAGACACTCCAATTTTATTTATTGGTATAGATAAAAATAAATCGTCGAAATACTTTTAAAAGTATGTTATGTTAATACACTTTTTTGTTTTTCAAATGTGTTTTGACACCATTTGAATGCACAAACCGTCATAATTACCTATTTTTAAGAGTTGCGTACGTACACTACGGAACCGTCCGGTGTAAGCTCCATTAAGCTCCAATTTAAATGCTTCATTTTTTGTCCACGGACTTACCTTCTATATGTTATTATTCTAAGCTTAAAGTACTAAAAAACGTGAAATTATTTTCTTGGTTCATGTATGTCCCATGCTGAGCTCGGGTCTCTTCCGTAATGGGGCGGCCATATTATGTTCATTAGACCGAATGTAAAGGATTTTATTTCGAATTTTCCCTCTTGTTATAGGCATATTAAATCTATTAGTCGTCTTATACGAAACCCACGGACAAGATAGGGCGTAGTGAATTGTATTCTTACTACGTCACCACATTAGTAAAAGTATTTTATTTAAAAGAAACGTATTATTCACGATACTTTAAATTATATTTTAATAAACCCAATCTTCTATTAAACTTTTTCTACAGAAGTAATATTTAAAATGTATGAGGTATCTGCTTTTAACTTACGTTTACCATGAAGAGTCTTTGATCGGAAAGGTGCTCGGCTGGTGCAAGATTTACTATTGTATTGGTTTGGGCAGCAAATTTGACCGTACTTCTGACAATCAGCATCGGAGAAACATGTAGGTTTGTTATTATAAACCTTATTCTTTGGTGGACAAAGACCAGTGCTAAGCACAACAGCTGTAAAACAAAAATACTCTTGAATTAGTGCTTCTCCATTTCAGCTCATATATATCGCACTATTCCTGGAAGAAAGAAGTAAATGATTTTTGCCAACTTTTCACGCGCTTGAAAAAATGTCCTATATTTTTAATTATGAGTTCTAGAAATATATTTCAAAGAGAAAATCGTAGGTCACATTTGCCTTCAACTACACCTGTTTTTTAATTTAAGAACAGCTTAATGTACTTCGAGATAATCTAAAAAAAATACTGTTACTTCTGTATTCCACTAAACGCAAAGAATATTTGCAGGGGTAAAAAAAAAAGGGGTAAGTTTAATTATTGCTTTTTCGCCATGTCTTTTCAAATACATGAACTTATTTAAGTCTACTTACGGCTTTATTCTCTCTTTAATTTCATTATAATCTAGCATTGTAAGTATAATCACGTTGTTCTTTAACGAAAAATAAAACAAATGAAAAGTATGTGACAATAATTAACATAAATTGTCACCTAAAATTTTCGTAGAAGAAATAAGTAATTAGAATTACACATAATTCCTAGATTGTACAATGCTGGAACAAGTATTTAAGTGTACTTGCGTTATAAATTGTCTTGTAAATCTTTTTTTTAAATTTACGTAAACATAATTATGATTTTATGAACGAGATAATATTGTAAAGCGTATAAATGTAAATATGCATACCTCTATTTTATGCTGGAATTTTATGTTTTCTAAGATCGCAAAATTATAGTATTTTTTTTTGCATTTATTCTTTTAGTTTTGTCGATAGCTTCACGAGGTTTTGACGGAAGGTGTAAACCAGGGATGCACAGACTTAATAAGACTAGGGGCCACTCGGGCAAATCATGAACTGATGGCGGGCCGCCAGAAGTATAGGTAATTAAAGACAATAAAGAATTGATAATAATGTATTAAAATTGAATTGAAAAAAGAATTTATTAATTTGAAGCGTGGCACTGCATAGTGCTTACAATCTTTTTTATATTTGGCTCAAATTTACTTGTAACAACACGTATCCGTATGGTGACGGAGTAAGAATACAATCCACCACTCCCTATCTTGCCCGTGGATGTCGTACAAGACGACTATGGGATATAATAGGCACATAACATCTGTGCAAGAGAAGGAAAACTCGAAATGAAACCCTATACCAACATGTCTGACCAGCATGGTATAGTAGGTCAAATTCCCTCCCATTGTGGAGGAGGCCCGAGCCCAACAGTGGGACGTATGTGGGCTGCGATGATGATGATGAACACGTAAAACTGATTCCAAACTTTCATTTGCAAGGCGGTTTCGATTTTTTGTTTTATTATTATTTAGTATTGAAAAAGTTTGTTCACATATATAGGTAGAACCAAATAAGCTGGCACATTTCAGAGCGTTTATGCGCAACTCTTTGTACATATTTTTATCAATGCAGCGGTAAAAGTTCAGCAAGTCTCCTCCGTTGAATTTGTTGCGTAAATCTTGGTCGTTTTGAATGTCGATAATTTCTAACTGCATTGACTCTGGCGCATTTTCAACTGAAATCGTGAAAGGATTGCTGAATATGTCCAACAGAGGTTGCACTTTTTTAAACTCCGAAAATCTGTCTTGAAAAGATTGAATCAAAATATCTAGCTATTCTACGTAACTGAAATTAATCGCAGTTTTGGTGAATTTTTCAGCCATTTTCTTATAATTCGGAAAATGATTGTAATTTCCAGAATTCAATTGCGATCTGAAAAGTGTCAGCTTGCATTGAAAGGATGATACATGAGCGTAGAGCTGGGATATCAGTTGATTTTTGCCTTGAAGCCGGTGTGTTCAAGACATTCAAATGATTTGTAATGTCAACTAAAAAAGCCAAATCACACAACTAATCAGGATTTTTAAGTTCTGGGACATCCCTTTGCTTTACCGCCAGAAATATTCCAATTTCTTCTATTAAATTTAGAAATCGTTCCAGTGTCAATCCACGACTTAGCCACCTTACTTCTGTATATTCGCTCTCGATGTCATCAAGGAATTGTTTGAATTGCCTGTGATTGAGTCCTCGTGATTTTATGAAATTTACAGTCGAAACTACCACTTTCATGACATTTTGAAATTCAATTTTTTTAGAACAGAGTGCTTCTTGGTGTATAATGCAGTGAAACTGCATGAGATCTTCAGCGTTTATGTTTTTTTCTTGCAGATGCTTTTTCAGCAAAGTAACTACCCCGGAATTGACACCAATCATCGAAGGAGCATCGTCAGTCGCAACTCCCGATAATTTTGATAAGTCCAAATCAGTTTTTGAACACTCATTCAAAAGTACATTGAGTATATCAACTCCTTTGGTTTGACCTTTCAATGAACACATCCATACTAATATTATAAATGCGAAAGTAAGGATGTCTGTTTTTTGTTTGTTTGTTTGTAACGCTTTCACGCTTAAACCACCGAACCGATTTCAAAAATTCTTTCACCAATGGAAAGCTATAATATCAGGGAGTAACATAGGCTATATTTTATCCCGATATTCCCACAGGAACGGGAACTACGCGGGTTTAAGCAACTGAAACCGAAGCGAAGCGAGGCCGGGTTGCTAGTTCCTAATAACTCTTCTAAGACTTCAAAATCTTGAGTAACACCTCGTATGAATATGAGAAGTTGAGCTGTGGAACAGTGGATTCGTCGAGTGCTAATGAAAAAAATCCAATGATCTTAGTTTTTTCAGTTAATTGTTCCGCAATATTACCTGACAAAGACATAATTCGTCTTTGGATAGTCATACGATTCAGTTGAATTTTCTCAAACTTTTTTGCTGCTTCTGGACACATTTTCTTAGCGGCAATTTCTATGCATTCTTTTACAAAATCCCCATCACTGAAGGGGCGACTTCGCTTTGCTATCATTCGAGAAATTTCATAACTAACTTCTGTAGCTGTTTCTGAATCTTGAATGGGTTTTGTAAACGTAGCTTGCTGATTAATAAGCTCCCATTTTAAAGACAACATTTTTTGCTTTCTTAATTCACCTGTAAACTTTGTAAAAGTAGGATGCTGCGTTTCATAGTGCTTTTTTACATTATATTCCTTTGCAATCGCAACAGAATTCTTACAAATTAAACAAACGACTTTGTTATGCGACCATACAAAAAAGTATTTCTCAGTCCAAATTTCTTGAAACTGCCGATTTTCATCTTTAACCTTACGTTTTTTACTAGGTCCTGGCTTGTCCATGTTGCGTTCTAATCCTGCCTAGGATTAACACAGCACCTAAAAATAATTACAATACCTACTTAAATTACCCATTCTTTTTTTTTTTAAATTATCAAAAATAATTGATTAAATAGGTAGGGGAAACACTTATTAATAACAGAGTTTTACTTACGACTTCACAACACAATTATACACGGCACTTGACGGGTTAACACTGCAACAGGAAATCTACGTTGAATGTGGATCAAAATATATGACACCGGCTAGTCGAGTTAAAATCTACACTAGAACTATTGCCTTCCAAAAACACTATTAAACTGCACTTATTCTCAATCACTTATTACTTCGCTTTGTATTTTCGCGCTTATTTCTTTCTGTTAACACTTCACTCAAATTAAAACCGAACTGTCGGTCGCTTTTTTTTTTTTTTTTTTTTTTTTTTGTGTGTGTACAGCTGTTGGCCGCAGATGGCCTTGACAGCTTGACGCGGACTATGGGTGAGCGCTGAGGGCTCTCAACCCGGAGAAAAGTATGCTAAGCGACATCGCCCAAGGGCTCCCCCTGTGGGGAACGGACCTCGGCTTGGGGCGTCGCTGGAGGCAAAGTGGGCGTGCCCACGTTTTTGGTAGTGACTTTTGCGCGGCGCGGTTTCGCACCTCGACGGCGAGGGCGGAACCGCGGATATTTATTTGTTAAGGCCTCGCGGGCCGTGTAGGCTCTTTGTTGAGCGAGTGTGATAATGTCGTCCTCTTCGTCGAGGACGTGACGAGGACGTCGGATGGAACTGTCGGTCGCTGCGGTTAGCGTGGCTTTTATATCGCGCGTATAGAGTCGAAAACTGTCTGGAGAAATCTCGAAACCGACTCTGGAAGCTTCGTGTATCTATCTACGCGAGCATTCGGGAATTCGGGACAATTGCTATCTCGCTTGCACACACCGCGCTAGAAAATTCTTGATTTCTCTACTATTTTGAACTTTATATAAAGGCGGCAAGCGATGTTACTTGACTTAGTATTTTTGGGTGCTTGAGGCGGCGCGGCCACGGCGTCGTTTTATTCATGAACTGGCGCGGTATTTGAATGATTTTCATAAGTTTTATGGACGTCGCTCATAATATCAAAAGAAACAAAGTACTAATATTTATTATTTTGTAATAATCTTAGTAATTATAATAAAACAGTTTTCAAATTAACACCAACAATATAACCCGTGGATAAGCCGCCACCACGCTGCCGTCGTCACCGCGCCGCCAGCCGCCGCGCTTCCTCAAGAAAACGAATTTAACCGAGATCAGCACGAACATTACCGACCGCTATTACCGACGCACGCACGGCACACCGATAAGCGCACTTAATAGCGCGCGCGCGAGATTCAAATTACTTTTCGAACATATTTTTTTTGGTTTTATTCTGGAATAGAATTCAATATTTTTCGAATGTACGAGAGTATTATTTTTGCTGTCGGCGGGCCACCAGTATTCGACCGGCGGGCCGGATGCGGCCCGCGGGTCGCGGTCTGTGCATCCATGGTGTAAACTAGTGATGTAACGAATGTTCGCATTCGCACTCGCATTCGCGAATATTCGCATATGTTTTTGACATTCGCAATCGTATTCGCATTCGCAAGGAACGATGCGAATGTTTAGCGAATATATTTGACAAACTAAAAGGAAGTTATATATGTAATTGTGGAATGGAATGACAATATTTAGAACTGATAATATTTATTATTTTTATTTACTCCTAATATTTGAATAAAACAATATTATGGAACACTCAAGTCGGTAACTAAATAAGAAATACTGTCTCTCTTATTCTTGTCAGTCTAATATATACAAATAAATGGGGAGCCGGTTTTTTGTTCGGTTATACTGCGAAAACCACTGAAATGATCAGAATAATATTTATACCATAAGATGCAGCAGGTTTCGGAGAAAGATTTAGTATTTTTTTATTTTTTTTTATTATTTAATTTGGGGACTTTTATTAAAGAACATGCCAGTCCAAAGATTTAGTATATGATATGTTGGTGAATACTTATCCGGAATTTATATTTGTTTTTTTGTGTTAGAAATAATTAATTTTTATTGTAACTCAATTCATTCTATTCGATAGTTTTAATTCTTGTAAATAAAACTACTTTTACGGATTATATCGCGTTTGTATTAATTCTATTATTGGTTATGTTTATTTATTAATTCGACATTTGGTGAATTGAGAACTGTCAAGAATTATTATAATAATGAAGTGATTTATTTGTCATAATTGTCATTTATTCAAATAAACAGGCGGGAGGTAGCTAGTTAAAATGTAAACTAAATCACAAAAAATGAAAAACATAATTCACAAAAATATCATTTCTATTGTTTTCGCCAGTTTTATCGCGTTTGTATTTGTTTTTAGATTGCACAATTTTTCGAACACTTTACAGGCTTCATGGTCACGGGCGGACTAAGATGTCTCGCGTCCAACAAGTTATGGTTATTATAAAGATTTATATCTATCCGCTAGAAAATTAGTTATTGAATTTTGACCCACATTTTTATACAAATTAATTGCCAGTAAAAAAGAACATGATTATATTTGCAAAAAAATACATTTTGTTAAGTAATTATTAAACTTTGAGACATACCATGCATTTAACACTCTTAGCGTCACAAATTGTGAAAGAAGTCCACACTTCAGTAACACGTGCTTTACTCATATTTGTAAATTTGACAAATACAATAATAATAAACTAATCTCAAATTACAACGAATATTTTCGAACGAACCTCACCAGTTTCATTCGTTCAACTTGTAACGGTTAACACTTAACCCTTATGTGAGTGACGAGGTACCCGGGTACCTTTAGCATTTTCAAATTTATAAAAAAGTATATTTTACGCCCTGTTGGTAGCTTTATAAATTATATATTTTCTTATGTTTTGACGCAGTCAACTATTTACAATGTTTTGTGAAAACCAAAACATATTTTAAAGTCGCAAAAGAGTGACAAGGTACCTCTTTGTGTCAATGAAATAATTATAAAGTCACAAAATATAAAGCATCATCTCGGTCCATACACGTTCCACTGTTGAGCTCGGTCCTCTTCTATTATGCGAAATTGACCTACTATATCACACAGGTCACGTGTATTGGTATACGGTTATGTTACGAGTTTTTCTTTTCTTGCATAGATATAAAATTCATATATATCTCTTAATCGTCTCTTACAATACCCATGGACAATTGTGGGTGTGGTGAACTGAAAAAGATTGAAAAAGACTGAAAAGATCTGAAAGACTGAAAAAGACTGAAAAGATCTTTGATATTGATATAGTCACTATAAGAAGTTGTTAGGTTAGCTAGTTACGTAATAACTTAAGAAGAATGGTCCCTTATGCAGGGACTGAATGAGTTAACTGACTTGGTATACCATGGATCTCACAACTTTTTATGGTAGAAGAACTCAGTTGCGAGGCTTGGCTTTTTTTTACAAGTTTTGTTTTTGATGGTATCTCATTTCTTTTTGTAGATAGACCTACTTATTTTCCTTTCCGGTACCTTCTACTTCTTGAATACCAACAACGGATTTTCTTAGAGCCCACTCTCTGAAAAATGAGACATCTCTCCTTTCCGTTTGAGTAATTTCTACCTAAACTAAGCGGAGAGATGTGGAAATAAAGAAATTTGTATGGTTTTTTGAAACACATCTCTAGTCTCCTCTCCGCTTTGATGGCAATCGAGCCTAATGATGGCGTTCTTTCTTTCAGGTAAATTTCAGGCAATTTAGTTTGCTTAATACTCTGGGAGATTTTAGTACAATTTCATAAAACATGTCCTACTCTTGCTTTTTCATTCCGTTGATTGACGATTTTACAAGTTATTTTTGAACATAATTATATCTAAATATCTATCTACATCTATTATGCCAATCATCATTCAGCCTATCGCCGTCTAATGCAGAACATAGACCTCCCTCATGCTTCACCATAAAGTGCGGTCTTGTAGCACCTGCATCCAACGACGCTCAAGGGTAACAGAGTTGCCATGACTAGGGCTCATTTTTCTTCGCTATATGCGGAATAATGCCGTAATCGCCAGGTTTGGTAGGCGGGTTGGTTTCCCAGTGAAACATCATACATTTCCCCGGCAAGAGCTATTGCCCACTCTCCTGTTGAATCTTTTTTTTTTTAATGATAACGCCTTGCATTAAGGGAATAATAATCCTTATATTGTGGGGGACTTTACAAACATATAATTCATCATCGCAGCCCTCATACGTCCCACTGTTGGGCTCGAGCCTCCTCCACAATGGGAGGAAATTTAACCCACTATGCCATGCTGGTCAGACATGTTGATATAGGGTTTCATTTCGAGTTTTCCTTCTCTTGCACAGATGGTATGTGCATATTATATCCCATAGTCGTCTTATACGACATCCACGGGCAAGATAGAGAATGGTGAATTGTATTCTTACTTCGTCACCATACGGAAAGATCATATAATTAACCGACATAAATTACATTCAGACTCAGAGCAACAATTTGTGGATCGTACAAGGTGTTGTCTTGCATGGGATTCGAACCCGCGACAGTGGCACGGTAGGTTGGTATCTTAACCACTACGTCATCTGCGCAGTCTTTAGCCGGTTTTTACGAGTCCCATAGGAAAGCAATGATGGCGACATTTTTTACAAAGTTACATGTCATTAACTGCAAATGTAACTTTGTAATCCTATATATTTATATGGGTTTACAAAATTATTTATGCAGTTATTGTATCTCGGAAACTGGATGAAAATTACAATGTTTCATAATTTTTCCTTCATTTATACACTAAACACTAATAGTATTCTAAATCTGAAGCTTTTATGTCTGCTGGAAGTGCCTCTTTAATATTGATGATCGGTCAGTCAGTCAGTGAGTGACAAAATTACGAAATTTTGACTAGTTATAATTCTTAAACTATTTATTGGTTCAGATTGAATGAAATTTGAAATACACAATGTGTATACAATGTCTGCTGGGTTACTAAAAATTCAGGCTTCTAGTTTTATTCACAACGAAGTTATAGAGGGTCGAAAATGGCCTGAATTGCTTCGAGAAAAGTATGTTACGGCAGTGTTGCGTTCTGCCCGACTTTTTTTTTGCTCGACTTGGCGGAGGCACTGCCGTGCCGACATACACATGTACGCATGAAATTTATATATAAAAATTTATATGTATGCTCATGGACCTTTTCTAGCCTGCTGCCTACAGTGAAGATAGTAAAGGGAATGTGAAACTCGACAATGTGGTCCTATCCCATAATAACACAATTCACACTCGGTAATTAATATATTTAAAGTAAATAATACTATTTACCTGAAACGTATTCACACAATACTACTGCAACCAATAAGAAAACAAACATTTTTGCGTAACCTGAAACAAAATTTGTATTTAAACTATGGCGTATCAAAACTTTTTTTTTCTTTTTTTTTTTTTTGGGGGTAACACCTGCACTAGTCGGAAGGAGAGCACCCCGTGCCGCCTTTATAACCACTGCATCAGCCCGGCCGGAAGGCCTCCACGATTCGCACCCCGAACCGAGGTCTCTCGAGCCGGACTGCCCAACGGGCAATGACGTCTCAGCGGGCGTCGACGCGCCAGACGGTGAGCTCCCTTAAAGAGACCACACCGTCCTCCGCTCGCACCCCCGACACCCGCCGATACAAACCGGCGAGCATTTCCGCCTCCAGGTCCCACGGGGGAGTCCCAGCCAACAGGCACGCTGCCTCCGCCGCCACCGTGCGGTGTATTAAAACCCCTAAATATAATGTATTAAAGCTCTCCTGTTTAATCTCCTCAACGGCTTAACACGTTTTGATATAATCGTTATTGCACTTCATATTCGTTCCACTGTTGGGCTCGAACCTCCTTTACAATATTATACTTTGCTGGTCAAATGTGTTCGTATAGGGTTTCATTACGAGCTTTCCTTCTCTTACATAGATGGAATATAAATATTATATCCCTTTTTTTAGGTGAGCTGCGATCAGCACTTACGGCGTCTTCCGGCCAGGATGATGAAAGTACGGCGCTCAGCTCAATAACCAGTATTTTCTCCCCTACGCTATTGGGCCGACAACTGGTACCGCGTTTCTTGACGTCCATGGTCAGTTTCGTTTCATTTCCGTCACCATTTCTCCCAGACCACCCTCTTGGAGAATCGCCATATTATATCCTATAATTGTTTTTTACAATACCCACGGACAAGATAAGGAGTAGTAAATCGTATCCTTATTCCGTCACCATACGGTATATTTATAACTAGCAACCCGCCCTCGCTTCGCTTCGGTTATAGGTTATAATCGTTTTACCCGCGGTAGTTCCCGTTCCCGTGGGAATACCGGGATAAAATATAGCCTAGTTTACGCCCTGATATTATAGCTTTCCATTAGTGAAAGAATTTTTGAAATCGGTCCAGCCGTTTTGAAGATTACCCGGCACAAACAGACAGACAGACAAAAATTTTTTAATTGCTATTTTAGGCATAGGTGTCGTGCAAATAACCGTGTGAGCATGAAAAAAGCCTATTATTTTGACATTACAAACAGACACTCCAATTTTATTTATTGGTATAGACTATGTCGCCATTGTTACGGCCATATATCAGGGCGTAAACTAGGCTATATTTTATCCCGGTATTCCCACGGGAACGGGAACTACGCGGGTAAAACGACTATAACCTATAACCGAAGCGAAGCGAGGGCGGATTGCTAGTTATAAATAATATTCATAATATAAACAATATTACAAAATGTTGGTGTTGGATCAACAATTAAATTTTATGATTATCTTCCTGGTTAACTATATAAATTTATAAGGAAAACTCGTAATAAATAAACTGCTGCGCTTCTGTGTGATAATGGAGTAAGAATACAATTCATCACTCCCTATCTTGCCCGTGGACGTCGTAAAAAATGACTAAGGGATGATATATGAATCGCCTGTGCGAGGAGCGCAGCCTCGATGAGGCGATCCGCCGCCGGCGACTGGGGCGGCGTAGGCCTGAATAGGCGCTTCATGCCGCCCTAGCCGAGGCCGCGGGTGACGTGAGCGGGGAATTAGTCCGTCACCTGCCGAGAGGTCGACCGCGTAAGGAAAGACCGACGGCCTCCCCGAGGGAGGGACGTCGGTCGATGGGAGGGTACCCCAAATAAGGGGTATTCCGTCGGGCCGACCACTGACGTCAAGTCACCCTGCTCCGGTGGTCGGCCCAATGACGAAGGTGACGTGCATCGTGGGTGGGTTGCGGATGTGCGTGCTTACGCCCCGGACGGAGTGGTGCAAGGAGCGCGCCGACCGTAACCCAACCCCCCAAAAAAAAAGAGATGATATATGCATATAACATTTATGCAAGAGAAGGAACACTTAAATTAAAACTCTATACCAACCTGTCTGACTAACATGGTATGGTAAGGTCAATTTCCCTCCTATTGGGGCGTATACGTCCCACTGCTGGGCTCGAACCTCCTCCGCAACAAGAGGAAAATTAACCTAGCTGGGAAATTGGCTCAGAAAACGAGTTGCTATAATTTTTATATTTTCCTTCTCTTGTGCAGATGTTTTAAGGATATGATATATCTCTTAGTCGTCTTTTGCGACACCCACGGCCAAAGTATGAGGTAGTTATTTGTATTCTTACTATGTCACCTTGCCGAAAATTTAAAACAATACATTAATTAAATAACAATTCCCCGCATGGTGACTCAATTTCAATACAGTGGTTGTTACCTCTTATTCGCCCATGGGATTCCCCTTTCCCCTTTATTCCTCCTTAGAGAGAACCATGTCCTATGGGGAACCTGAGTTTTTTTAAGGGGCAGGAGGGCTATGGTTAGCAATAAGTACGCGGCCCCATAATCCACCATATTTCCATCCTTTCGCCGTTGGGCCGACCACTGGTGCTGAGTTCCTTGTCATCCGTGGCCAGCCCGGCAGGATACCCTTTCTGTTACCGTCCTTACCCGATGCCCCTTCCAGGATCTCACCCTCGCTCTACCCGATTCAGAACTTCGATAAGCTAAAGTAATATTAAATAATAAATCCTTGTATAAGCGATTATAAGAAAATAATAAAAAAAAAGTTACATACCCATTATAACGAAGTAAATCAAAATTATCGACTTGAAAAAGAATAAACACAATACAGGTCCTTATGAAATAAATTGATCGAAATAAGTATACCCTGCAGCTTCAACCGAAACTAACAGAACAATAAGGACAAAAAGGCTTGTCTTACCATTATAAAGAGTAATTTTTGCGTCAGCGAGTGATAATACGGTTAATCCCAACTTAAGGAAAAATATTAGCATTATATTCTATTATTTTTCTCTAAGTTTTCCTCAAACAGTATCACCATAGCCATAAACCGGTTACCATTTTTTTTTTTAATTAATAGCCCATTTGTGAGTAAATTAAAAAACTGTTCATTCATAATTAGACTAAGAACCGTCCGTATTAAACTAATCAAACAATTTGAATTGGGAATAACTAAAGAGGTTTATGCACCTATCCGTGTGGTGACGGAGTAAGAATACAGTTTTTTACAAAGAGTGAAAAACAGGAATGTAGTTTAAAGATGTTAAAAGGGATCCGAACCTTTTAAGTTGTCTCTTAAATAAATTATTTTAATTTCACGATGAACGCGTTAAAATAAGGGGCATATAAATATACTCAATATAATATACAGATAAAATCTATCAAGAGAAGAATAACCTGACACAAAATGGTCAGATGTATTGGCATCAATCCAAGTCCAACCAGGTCAATTTCCTCCTATTACGGAGGAGTTACCGAGGCCAATATTGGGACTTATGTGGGCTGAGATGATGAAATGTAACCAATGGAGGTAGACATTATTTTGTGGTACCAGCTAAGAATATCACCAACCCTCACATTGCTCGTGGATATGGTAAGAGACGACTAAGAGAGCCCGCAGACATACAATTGCAAGTTGGGCGAAGAAGCTTAATCGATTTAGTCGGTGCCAGTATTGCCAGCGCGGTGCGTGTGCGTGAAAATGCGGAAAAAAAAACCTTTAATTGCTCTTTATAAAAGAAGACGAAAACAAAAGAGAACATTTTGGGTGCATCCCATATTAAGTAACAGATTACAAAATGGGAAGCATCATACATTGCATTCTAAACTTAGATATTACCCTGATAAATGGTTTCAAGTCTTTTTTGTACAACGCTGGTCTTTTTTGAACTTCCTCTATGAGCTCTTCTACTTTTTCGTTTGCAACAAGTGATTGGGCGGCAGACGTCGTACCCGTCGACGAAGATGGGGAAATCACGCGCACGTGTGGTCATCTTGCATCTTGCAGTGCAACTGCCCAACAAAGTTGGATGGTGTGCGAACTTGTATAGGATAACCGTGCTAACAAGCAGTTGACCGATAGTTGGACAACTTTTTAATTGTGCGTAATCGGAAGGGAATCTTGATTCTGATACGATCAGTGTCCAATTAATTAGTTGGACGATTTAGTTGGAGATGATGTGCGGGCTAGCATAAGTAACTACATCTAATACACCTATTTGCGATTTAATCGTCCAACTTACAATTGTATGACGGACATGTTGGTATAGGGTTACATTTCGAGTTTTCCTTCTCTTACACAGACCTTATGTGCATATTATGTCTCTTAGACGTCTTTTGCGATATCCACGGGCAAGATAGGGAGTGGTGATTTGTATTCTTATTCCGTCACCACACAGAATTCGTAGTTTAAAAATTCTTGATCGTTTTATTACATGTTTTGTTGTTATGTACCTCATAATGGTTAATTGAGAATACAATTAGTCAAATCTGTCACCACTATCGGCGTAAAAACCAACTATTATTCACTCGGAGAAAAGCCACACTATCCCAGGTAACTTATACTGTCTACTGCGATCTAATCTACACACCTAGACTTGGAAATTATACAAAACTATTGTCCCTTGAAGGTGAGCAAGTATGATCCCACAGTAGACATCAATAGGCTAATAACTTAATATCTATAAGTATATAAAGGAGCTACATGACTGACTTAGAAACATAATATTTTTATTTTTTTTATTTATTAAACTTCATGCAACAATGGCGGACTTAATGCCAAAGGCATTCTCTACCAGTCAAGCATAGGTGATGCAGAGACGAAAAAAAGGTAGGTGCGTGTTCCGAGATAGCTATATTATTGTAAAATGAAAAAGAAAATATATTTTACATAGATAAATAGGTATATACGAAAATATATAATACATACCAAAGATACATACATACCCAAATACAAAGATAGATATGATATATATTAAGATATATAAATATATACATACACAGTATATATACATAATTATAAGGACATTATATCAGTTGTGATGATTCTGCCAACTCGTTTAAGAGATGGAGTCGAACGCTCTTCTTAAATGTTTGACGACTAGTTGCCATCCTGATACCGAGAGGTAGTGAGTTCCAGAGGAGAACCGCCTGGACAACGAAAGATAGAAGAATATTCAAATTATATATTTTTTTTTCATATAGAGATCATCATCATCATCGCAGCTCACATATCTCCCACTGTTGGGCTCGGGCCTACTCCACAATAGAACGCCAAATGACCTACTACGCCACGCTGCTCAAACGTGTTGGCATAAGGTTTTATTTCGAGTTTTTCCTGCCTTGCATAGATGTTATATGCATATTGTATCTCCTAGTCGTCTTTTACGACACCCACGAGCAAGAGAAGGGGTGGTGAATAGTAATCTTAATCCGTCAGCACATTGCCTATTAGTTCGATAGTAATAACTTATTTGTGGTGACAGAGTAAGAATACAATTCACCACTCCCTACATGCCCGTGGATGTCGTAAAAGACGACTAAGGGATATAAAATTGACTGCACAGATGGCGTAGTGGTTAAGATAGCGACCTACAGCGCCAGTGTCGAGGGTTCAAATCCCACGCGGGACAACACTTTGTGCGATCCACAAATTGTTGTTCTGAGTCTGGATGTAATTTGTGTCCGTTAATTATATGTTTGTAAAGTCCCCCGCAATACAAGGATTATTTCCTTAGCGCAGGGTGTCTTTAAAAAAAAATACGCACATAATATCTATGCAAGAGATGGAAAACTCGAAATAAAACCCTATACCAACCTGTCTGACCAGCATGGTATAGTAAGGTCAATCTCCCTCCTATTGTGGAGGAGGCTCAGGCCCAACAGTGAAACGTATATGAGCTGAAATGATAATGATGATGAAATCACTTATGACTATTAATATTTTAATATATCGCCCACCACTTATAACCTATATATAACCTTCACTCGATTACTTCATAAAAGGTTATTAAAAAGTAATTTAGTCTTCATTTTAGGGGATATAATATCCCTAGTCGAGGCCGCGGGTGACGTGACCGGGGATTAGTCCGTCACTCGCCGAGAGGCCGACCGCGCGACGGTGACCGACGTCTCCGAGGGGGGACATCGAGACGACGGGGTACTCTGCAGGGGTATTCCGTCGGGCCGACCACTGAAGACAAGAAACTGCATCGGTGGTCGGCCCAACGACTAAGGCGATATGCCACGGGTGAGTCACGGAGCCGTGCGGCGCCTCTCTGTCGGCGCCGAACGGCGGGCGAACTGACCATAGCCCAACCCCCCCAAAAAAAAGAAAAATAGGGTATAATATGGGTAAGTATTGTTCACTAAACTAAAACTTAATTGACTTGCTTAAAAAAAACACTCGTAAATCGTTGTCATTCTAGATTTTACACTATTTATTGATGTTCATGGTCACTGCTCTGTGGTGTTCTTTTAGATGGCAGTATGTCACCACCCCTTCTTTAACATGCATATTTATCTAATGATATGATTAAAGAACGTAGGTGTTCATGACGAAGCTTATAGAATCTATACTGAGAATACTTTCTGCTTGCTATTACTACTGCGTCTACGTAAACTACTATATAACGCTTGTCAAACGTGTTGGTATAGGGTTTTATTTCGAGTTTTCCTTCTCTTGTATAGATGTTATATGCATATTATATCCCATAGTCGTCATTTACGACATCCACGGTTAAGACAGGGAGTGGTGAATTGTATTCTTATTCCGTCACCACACGGCAAGTTAAAACAATATAATATGTTGTTCATAATTTACTAAATTATTTTTACCATGCTTGTACCAATCCTTAACCAATATTATATTTAAAAAGGAAAATAAATAGCCCTCGTATCCAAGAGCGCTTAATCGGTTTATTCGATATGTCTTAGACTGGTTTTACTGAAGCTAGTATTTCTTTGACTTTACTTCGGTACCCACGCGCGAACTTGCCGCTGCATTACGATCACGCGATACCTATTACACTTTCGACAAAATAAATATTTTTATCTGACCACTTAATAAAATAAATTAAATAACACTATTGTTATTCTGTGTTGAAAAATACATGTGTAAATAAATAATTTAAATTACCGTTTAACCGAAAAATCATTTAATGTGCTTAGATTAATTCGCCCGATCAAATCTCAGTATGATCTGGCCTAATCTTTTGCTCAGTGGTTATAACAAATACTATAGTGCTGTTATCTCATATATTTCACCATGAGCTTAATAGTATTTATGAATCATATTAAAGGAAAATATATGTGTAATGTCGTAGTAAAAATACAATTCACCAACCCCTTGGATGTTGTAAAAGACGATTAAGGGATATAATACGCACATGACATCATATGCAAGACAAATTGAACTCGTTATAAAACCTGATATCAACACGTCTGACCAGAAAGAAGAAGAAAGCAAAACATTTAATATGTTCTCGTTAAATCTAATAAAAACACAAACAATACTATAAAATCGGCCAATTGCGAATCGGACTCACGCACGATGGGTTCCGTACCATTAAGCAAAAGAAGTGCAAAACGCATTTATTGTATGGGAACCCAATATTTATTTTATTTTGAGTATTTGTTGTTATAGCGGTAACAGAAATAAATAATTTGTGAAAATTTCAACTGTCTAGCTATCGCGGTTCTTGAAATACAGCCTGGTGACAGACAGACGAACGGACACGCAGCGCAGTCTTAGTAATAGGGTCCCGTTTTTACCCTTTGGGTACAGAACCCTGAAAATAGATATAAAAGCTAGTTACAAAAGCAATCAATAGCACTTATTAATGTATATTGCATATTGTAGTCCATCGATATAAAGTTGTTTTCAATGCACTTATATTTGTGCATTTACTTACTAATAGAATTTGCATTAGTATCTAACTGTACGAATATAATAATATTATTTATTTTCAATATTTACTGAACATAGTAAAATACCAAAGTAAAAGATAAATAACTTACCATATTATTATTTACAAAATGTTTCATAATAAGTGATCGTTATTACACAGGTTTTTGTAAACAAGCTACAGTTTTAATTAAATCGGAAATTTTTGATATAAATTCATTGTCATAAAAAAAAGAAAAAATAATAAAATTAATTTATATATTACAAATAAAAACTATTTTTACGGATTTTATCGCGTCTTCATTGGATTTTCGATGGCTTTTCAACGTTTATGGTCAATCCTCGCGTCCTCCCGGACCTTTGACCTTGAATGATGAAAAGTGTTTGAAACATCGATAAATTAAGTACAAACACGATAATATTTTATATGTTTAATAATGGTATAAGCATTGGAAATTATTAGAACAACGTCTTTCATATTTTCTAAAGTGAAAAAAATACGAAAAGGATTCTAAAATTACTGTGAAAAGTGTTACATGAACCATGAACGGAGAAATAACAGACAATACTGAGAATAATAACAATGGTCGGTGTCCATTATGGCAGTCGTTGGGGTGTGCAAGAGGTGTATGCGCCCGTTTCTGTCGAAGACGAAGACGAGTGGCTCCTGATCACGTGCCTAATGGAAAAAATTGTAACAGGTAAATCATCATCATCATCTCAGCCCATACAAGTCCTCTTGGACTCGGGTCCCCTCCGCAATTGGAGGGAATTTGATCTACTTCACAGTGCGTGCTGATCAGACGTGTTGGTATAAGGTTTTCTGTCGAGTTTTCTTTCTCTTGCATAGATGTTATCTGCACAAGGGATATCCCCTAGTCGTCTTTTACATCCAGATAAATCATAATATTAAAAATAATTTCGTGGTATAGATACTTTGGGCTATCGCTAACTTTAACCTAAGACTTGTTTACGTAGTATGTGAAAATATTTTTTAATAATACGATTCTATCACATATAATTTTTGCGAAAATTTAGTCGTTTACGCAATGGAAGCTCTCAAAAGGAAAAAAACCTTGCTTTTGAAACATTTTTATTGGCTAAGGCGTGATGATATATAGTCTATAGCGTTCCTCGATAAATGGGCTATCTAACACTGAAAGAATTTTTCTAATCGGACCAGTAGTTCCTAAGATTAGCGCATTCAAACAAACATACTCTTCAGCTTTATGTACTCGTATTAGTATAGATGACAGCCCATTGTTTCTTGCCGCATGTTCTCAGCTTGTAGCCACGTTCCAATCCGGTTGTAGATTATTGGATTACTTCAAACGATGTATTCATTTGACAATATGTAAGTGCTCTTAAGAGACTTATGCAGAATAATTTGATTTGAATAAAACAATTTGAATCGCCATACATTAATTAAATACATTACGTATATTTGAAAACAACATTTAAATTTCATTTTAATGATTCCAAAACATAACTAACAATCATACTATCGCATATTCCAATCAATGAATCAAAGAAATAAATCAAGTTGTAGGTACTTTTATATCCGTGGTCATTAATTGCATTTGGTTGGAATGGCTTTTAAAATTTATTCCAATTGTTTCACTAATGGATAACAATAACATTTATTCACAACTATAAAGAGGTTCACGCACGCATAGCCAAATGTCTGTCGTCTGATAAAATCGAAAAAATAAAACTATTATTTATTTTAATTTTTTTTTTTTGTGGGTGGGCTGCGGTCGGCGCGCCTCCACACCACTCCGTCCGGGGCGACAGAGGGGCTTAAGCACGCAACTCCCGCAACCCACCCGAAAACCACGTCGCCTTCGTCGTTGGGCCGACCACCGGAGCAGGGTTACTTGACATCAGTGGTCGGCCCGACGGAATACCCCCTATTGGGGTACCCTCCCATCGACTGACGTCCCCCCCTCGGGGAGGACGTCAGTCTTTCCTCACGCGGTCGGCCTCTCGGCGGGTGACGGACTAATCGGAGACGGTCACGTCACCCGCGGCCTCGGCTAGGGTTTATTTACTGCATACGGTGGCAAACAAGCAAACAGATGGTAAGTGATGGTGCCGCTCATGGATAAAGATACCGATACCTATCGTGAAGAATGTGAAGAGAGTGTGAATACGTGCAATGAGATTCGGTGATACTATAGGCACCATCAAAACCCACCACATAAACACCCTCAGAAAGTTGGGCTTCTGGTTCTCTTGCTCATCGAACAATAACAAATTGCTACTACTCAGACGTCGATTTTCTGGGAGAGTGTGGTACTACTACTGTTTTATACCCGACTACAGTGAACCTACGTTCGAACGAACGGTACGAACCTCGTTCGGGAAACTTAAGAGGATCTTCTCGTCCAATATACCTCAGTGTCTGAAAACACAGGTCTACGACCAGTGTGTGTTACCAGTGATGACTTACGGCACGGAAACGTGGTCCCTAAATGTAGGCCTTATATCAAGGCTCAAAGTCGCTCAGCGTGCTATGGAGCGGGCTATGCTCGGGATTTCTCTGCGAGATAGAATCCGGAATACGGAAATCCGCAGAAGAACGGGTGTAACCGACATAGCACGAAGAATTAGCACGCTGAAGTGGCAATGGGCAGGCCACATCGCTCGACGAACCGACAACCGCTGGGGAAGAACGGTTCTCGAGTGGCGACCACGTATCGGACGACGCAGTGTAGGGCGCCCCCCCACTAGGTGGACCGATGACCTAGTGAAAGTTGCTGGGCGTCGTTGGATGCAGGCGGCACAGGACTGCACATTGTGGCGCAACATGAGGGAGGCCTACGTCCAGCAGTGGACGGCTATAGGCTGAAATGATGATGATGATGATGATGATGATGAACGATGACAGTGAACCTAAAAGAAGCATTATGAAGGAATCTGATCAGTATGTACATATATACGAATATGTTCATCTTTTTTTATTTTTTTATTACCAACGGTGGTAGACGAGTAAGCAGCACTGATGATAAGTGATACGGTCGCACATAGAACTTTCCAATACCCGGGGCATAGCTTGGCCGTTGTCTACCGTAAAGAAAATGCTCCTTTTTAAGCTTCGTTGAAAGAAGGGCATGTCTCATTCCAGAGCCTGCACTTACATGGAGAAATGATCACTGAAAACGTACAATTTAAGACCATAACGTTTCCCGGTGAAATGGATGAACCCTGCTACGGTGTCGAATGGTATATTAGTAAAACGGTGACGGTGATACCAAGTGAAATAGTTCCTGAGAGCACTCCCCATGAAAAAGCCGGTAGAGTACACAGAGTAACGCGCTGCTCCAGTGACTTCTGTCAGTAAAATTGGGATCCCCAATTGGGATCCCCTAATGATATTGCAAATTTTCTTCTGATTTCGCAACTGCGTAAGCTGTGCAAGGTTTTTTACATCTGTTAATAAGAGACTCCTTTTCTTTAAATTAAATCAAATTCCCTCCCATCGTTAGTGAGAACCTCGACTTTATTTTTTTTAATTAGATCAAAATCCCTCCGTTTGATGATAGAGTTAAAATACAATTCACCACACCCTATCCTAGCCGTAGGTGTCGTAGACTACGAGTAGGATATAAGTAGTATTATAAGGCGAAAGTCATGTCCAATGCTCATGCCATACTTATAATGGTCCTAGTTGGCAATGCGATTCTCGATGTTATCGATCATTATGTTTACCTAGAACAAACAGTCCAGTTTGCTAGATCCAATTTCGAGAAAAAGGTCAGTCAATGAATACAACTCGGTTGGACAGTGTTCGGGAATCTTAAAAAGATCTTCTCATCCAAAATCTGAAAACACAGATCTATCACCAGTGTCCTTCACCAGTGATGGCATACGGCACGGAAACATTGCTCCTAATTGTAGGCCTCATAACTAGGCTCAAATTCGCTCAGCGTGCTATGGGGCGGGCTCTGCTTGGGATTTCTCTGCGAGATAGAATCCGAAATGCGGCAATCCGTAGAAGAATGGATGGAACCGACATAACACGAAAAATTTGCATGAAGTAACTATGGGCAGACCACATCGCTCCACGAATCAATAACCACCGGAGAAGAAATGGTACTCGACTGGCGACCACCACGCAGCGTAGGATCCCTCCAATAGGCGGAGACTGTCATGCAGTGTAGGAGGGCTTTCAGTAGGCGACGACCTGGTGGAAGTTGCTGAGATATCACTTACTATCAAATTTGCTGTTTGCTCATTAGCCACCAATAGCAAATAAAGATTATTCGATAGTTTCGGTTACAATTATGGAGCACCATAACATCCCCGATAAAAATTACATGACACAATATTTACCCAAACTAATCGCTGAAATTAGGGGATATCTTTATATATAAATTTGTTATGTACGTGTGTATGTCACTGAACTCCTCCTAAATGGCTGGACCAATGTTGATGAATTTTTTGTGTATGTTCAAGGGGATTCGAGAATGGTTTAGATTCATAATTGGACCCGGTAAGTGGCGCTTATTTGAACAGAACAACGTCTGTTGTGTCATATATAATTCCCGTGTCACGATGTTGGTCCGGAATGAACGCCGAAACTAACAATCCAATTTTAACTTTTTGTTTTTTTTAATGTGTGTTCGGTTCCAACTTGAGAGATAGGATAATTTTTATTCAGATTTATTTTTTATCTACATGCAAAATGGACGTTCAAACGCAGTGGAGCAAGATGGTGTACCAAAAGTTTACAATTTCGAGTAGGGGAGAACAGGGTAATGGGCGCCTATTAAGGGACATTTAAAAAAAACACACATATTATAGTAAACATTCTCATAATCTTTGATTAGACATTGTTACATTAATTATTAAAGTATATTTTAATCATAGTTATAATCAATCACAACCTTGTATTAATGTACAATAACGATTTTAAAAATAAAGTCACTCGCTCTCATTACCCGACACCTGAGGGTAATGAGAGCCCATTTAATTATCATATATGTAATGGCAGACATACCACTTGATCAGCATCATTACAGCTTATATACGTCCCACTGCTAGACTCAAATCTCCTCCACAATGGGAGGGAAATTGACCTACTATACCACGCTGGTCAGACGGATTGGTATAAAGTTTTATTTCGAGTTTTCCTTCTCTTGCATAGATACCATTTACTTCTCTTAAAAGTTGAACTAAACATAGGTAATTTAAATTAGATCTTAATTATTAATATGAAGAACTACCTTGTAAATAGAACAGAAAAATTGTAAAAATGGGTAAAAAAAAAATAAAAGACCGATTTTCTACGGATCCAAATATAAAGCACATATGTAAGAATCTGGACTATCACTGCCAGAACATCGTTTGTGGAATCAGTTATCACGGCTTCGGTACCACATCTTCCCACTTTTGCTTTTGTGAAGTATATCAGTTTGCGGAGATAATTTGCACACCGAAATGCCTCCAATCCTGAGAACAGTGATAACATTTTTTAATGTATTAACCGGCCAAGAAGCTTTTGTGGCTGAGCGTTTTGTTTTACGTGGCATCTGAAATAAAAAAGAGAAGATATATTTATCTAAATTTACGTAAAAGTATACATATTATGAAAGCTAATGGGGTAATAGGAGCTATGTCGGGTAATGCTAGGCTACCATTACCCGCTGATGACCTGTTTGAAAAGTAACAAAATAAATATGTAATTCTATTTTCAATCACAATTTAACTAATTATACTTATTAGTAAATGAATCTAAGGATGTAATAAACATAAGCATAACAAAATAAGAATGTAACTATAGTCTTACCTTGGCGCTCGCGATCAGTAGTTTTTTATAAGCAGAAGACGAAAAATACATAACTTTCCCTCCTGACTTAAAGTTTGGCACTAAAGTTTCCTGTTCATCAGGTTCTGGATGACTAACGGCTGAATATTTACCATGGCGCAAAAGTGCGTATTTTTCGTTCAATTGTCGTCGCTCCCATTACCCGACCGCTCTCAATACCCCGCGTTCCCCTACTACAACGTATTGTGTGACATCCATTACATTTGATCATTTCAGAATATGAATTCTGAATATTATAATTTATAATATATCTATATATTAATACGTGAAGCAAAAACTTTGTACCCCTTTTTACGAAAATTACGTGTATGGAAATATGAAATTTGGCACAGTTGAAGTATATAATGAGGAGAAGGGCATAAAGCTGAAATTTCATATAAAAATTAATTAGAAATACATTAAAATCATTAAAAAAGACATTGTGCACACTACAACGCAATAGCTACACACACACGCACACATGCACGCGCCCATACACTTATTTAGGGTTAAAATCTCTGGTCAAACCGAATGTCAAATAAAATAATCATAATTATGATGACAATGTCTAATAGGCATTTGTACTTAGTACTTTATATATTAGTTATTAGTGAAATACAGCTTGCTCAATTTACAATTATACATAAATAAAATTAAAAGAAAATTGTTTTGCAGAAAAATTAATTAAAATGAATTATGGCTGAATCGACCACACTGCGACCACTAGTATTATAAATTATGTTAATATAATAATTTTGTTAAAATTGTATGCAATTTACATCTTATATCTTTAATCGAGCAATTCTTGTATATAATATAAAATTTTGTGAATGAGGACTCTACAAGCTTCATTTATGCGTCAAGGAACAACGAAAACAACTTAGTAACATATGTATATAAACAGATTAATTGAGAGAATTAAATGTAAATTGTGTCAAGGGCACTCGATTTCGATCCTAATTACGTGTTATTATCGGGCTCACACGTAAAATTTTATTTCTCTTCTACACGACATCATATCGTATAAAACAGTGGGTCTTTTATTAGTAACGTTTGATAAAATCAAATATAATTTATTTTTATGGACACTTATAGTTCCTGTTTTATCCAAAAATAAAAAAAATACTATATTATTAAAAATACTAAGTGTATTGACAAAGTAAGAATACATTTCATCACGCTCTTTCTTGTCCGTGGGTGTTGTAAAAGACGACTAAGGGATACAATAGGCATATAAATAACATCTTGCCGTATGGGGACGCCGTAACACCGAGGTTCGTCGAGCCATAAGTCCTGCCCATTGACACTTCAGCGTGCTAATTCTTCGTGCTCTGTCGGTTACACCCGTTCTTCTACGGATTTCCGTATTCCAGATTGTATCTCGCAGAGAAATCTCGAACATAGCCCGTTGCATAGCACACTGGGCGATTTTGAACTTAATTATGAGGCCCACATTTCCGTACAGCATCATTGGTAACACACACTGGTCGTGGGCCTGTGTTTGCAGACACAGGATGAGATGATGGACTTAAATAAACTGTGATGATAAAGATGACGTACCTATCCACACTGGCCTAATAAGAAAAGTGATGGGAACGGGTTTCCAGTAGACGTAGGTTTGTTTCGTACTTGAGGGTAATCATTCTCCCCTCTCAAATGAGGTTAAGAAAACCTTAATAAATCTACTAACGATAAACTAAGCTAAAAAAACACGCCCCTTTTTTAGGGTTCCGTAACCAAAGAGTAAAAACGGGACCCTATTACTAAGACTTCGCTGTCTATCCGTCCGTCTGTCACTAGGCTGTACCTCAAAAACCGCGATAGCTAGACACTTGAAATTTTTACAAATTATATATTTCTGTTGCCGCTATAACAACAAATAGGTACTAAAAATAAAATAAATATTTAAGGGGGCTCCCATACAACAAACGCAACTTTAATTGCCATTTTTATAGATAATGGTACGGAACCTTTCGTGCGCGACTCCGACTCACACTTAGCCGGTTTTTTAAATCTAATAATTATGTCAATGGTTACCCTTCTAGGAACTGGATGGCTTTAAGGTCACAATGTTAAATCCTGAAATAAACCAATTTGGTCACGAAAATGACCAACACGTAAGTTTTGTAACTGCAATGTTGCTTACGGGTTAATCTTGATAGGGCTGGGCTACCTACAATGTGGCTGACTTTTTGAGTGAAAATTGATGAAAATAAAAAACACTTATTATTTAGTCCCTGCTCGCTTCGCGTGACACATTGAACGAAAATATACAACCCACTTGCCAACGTACAAAAAACTTTCCGTGTGGTGACGGAGTAAGATAACAATTCACCACCCCCTATCTTGACCGTTCGCGTAGTGAAATATGTTTATAATATCGAGGGGTGAAAGGCTATTTGGTTGAAGCGACATTTAGGATGATATTGAGTTATATACATATTCGGAATCAGCGAATTTTTCTCCGTCGAATGATACCGAATTCATTAAAATCAGAGCACTTTTTTTTCATATGCTGAACTCTTACACTTTCCATACGCTGAAAAACGAGGGCTTAAGGCAATTTGTATTAAGCGACATTTATCTTTGTAACTAAAGGTACGTTTTATTTAGTATTAGCACCAAGAATTCGATGTTTTTAATTGAATTTTAATTAAATTTACCCCATTCAAATAGCTCAAGAAGTTTTTTTGTTATGATTTTTTTTTTCTAAAAATTTAAACTTTAAAAGGCTCTCCTGTAAAGTTACAAAAATGTCGCTTAAACCAAATAGCCTTTCACCCCTCGATATGAATATAACATCTAAGCTTTTTTTGTATTCGTTCTACTATTGTGTGTGGGGATGTAATTGAATGTAGTTTCATTTACGTGTCTGTATCTCGATTAATTAAAAATAAATAATCGATTATAAAATAATCGAGTTTTTCTCCCAACAGGATTATGATGACTTTTTTTTAGGAAAATGTGAGCTTCATTTTCTAATATAGAATGAAACAATCGTGATGACCTTTTTTTTTAGGAAATCTGGCAGTGAATAATCGATTAATTTCGATCGAATTTCGAATAATAAAAAATCGATTAATAATCGATTTTTATCATTTTGAAAATCGATTGTAAAAATCGATTATTAATCGATTATTTTTTGTCATAATCGATTATTATAAAAATCAATTATTTTTTCACATCCCCACTAAGAACTCACTCTTTCGATTCATCGAATTTTAAATCACAACGATTCTAAAGAAGTTTCACTTCTAAAACTAAAAATTATGAAATAATGAAAAATATATAAAAAATTAAAAACCCCTAAATACTAAAAATACTGAGATGCGATCTCAGGTTGTTTGAACGCGACTGGACAACTTCCCAACTGAGCTATTGTCACTCTTGACGACGATAGCTAAATTGACATTCCTATTCTAATGACATTTTTTATAAATAATACCTAGCTAGATCAATTTTACGTCTCCGAAACCTCTAGTAGACTAAATTTCATGAAAGTCATTGGTGCTGTTTCCGAGATTCTGAAAAATAAAGAAATATAATAACTAACCTAACCTAACATTACTTTTATCCCGTCGCATCATAAGGCTTTACTACGTCAGATGTCCATTCTATCATTTCCTTCTATAGTAAACGTACACTCTTTATAATTTCCGTTTATTGTACAACAACATCAAATGAAATATGAACCTATATTAATGCAAGACCAAAATAAACTTCATAACAATTAATTCTTAACAACGTTTCTCGTCCGCCCACACGCACTTCGCGTGACATTTGACCACGGCGATATTCCAACTTGTAATTCATGGAATCGTACACGCACATTCTATATGGGTTAGTGGTTGTTTCAGTACATCCTGTGTCGAGGTCGGAACGACCCTTCAAATTATAAAAGGCTATAATGTTTTATTAGCGGGCATAAAACAATAATTCTTGGCGTTGCTTTCAACTTTTAATTAAAAATATTTAAATGGGCTGTTTGTTTAATAGTTTGATGTGAACGATGACCATGAGATCTCTTATTCGATTTCCAGGTATATAAATTCTCAAACTGGCAGTCGGCCCAAATGAAAGTGAAGAGGCAATAAAATCACCCTGCAACTCCGCCCCCTTTCGTTATTTTGCTATCAGCAAACCCCATTTTCGTCTACCTCACCGTGTGGTGATGGAGTAAGAATACAAATCATCACCCCCCTATCTTGCCCGTGAGTGTCGTAAATGACGACTAAAGGATGTAATATGCATATAGTATCGATGTAAAAGAAAACTCGAAATAAAACTCTATGAAACCACGTCTGACCAGCAGTGGCGGCTGGTGGGTCATCAAAGTGGTGGTGCACTTTACTTCCTCACTAAGTATTAAGATCAGAAATTGCAATGGAATAACAATTTACGTAAAATTTTTTTTAATTATTTTTGAACGCATTACATTTTGTAGGTGTACTTGCGAACAAAAATAAGTATTTTGTTTGTTTTTCACACTTCAAAAAATATTTATAAAAGAGAGCCTTGGCGGTCCCGCCAAGACATTCGGGAACAGACTCATTTTTCAGCATATTTCTATGAACTATCTTCTGTCTCACGCGCCAGGCGTTTAACTCCTACCTAATACAAGTTGTATGGGCACTCCCCGTGCGCTCGCCTCAGCGCACGAGTTTTTTTTTTACAAGGAATATAAGTTTTAATAGTTTAGTAATGCGCTTATATTGTTTCGTCATAATTTGAAATTTTATTTGTTATGTATGTTCAAATAATAAATATTAATGGTAATTTAAAAATAAGGATGAAGTTAAATTTTGTAGTTTTTAAATATTTTGATTTGGTGGTTCAGCGCACGAACGCACTTAAGGTACAGCCGGCACTGCTGACCAGTGTTGTATAGTTGATCATTTCCCTCCCATAGTGCAAGAGGCCCGAGGCCAGCAGTAGGACCTCTATGGGGTAATATGATAATGAACTAAATATTTTTTGTTATCAAATTCATAGATGCTTTATTTCACTTTAAAATTAATCCTAGAGAAATTATCTCCTCGAAATTAAAGTATTTTTGCGTGATTTATGGTTTACTAGCAGTGCACTACAGTTTCACCCGCAGTTCCTTTTCCCGTGGGAATATCACGATAAATTATAGCCTGTGTGTTATTCTGATATGTAAGCTACATAATTGTGAAGTTTCATCAAAATCTATTCAGAAGTAATAGCCTGAGCAAACACATCTTCACATACAAAATTTCGCGTTTATAATACTACTAAGGACTTAAAGTATAGAGTACAATTATCCAACACTTGCGCCTGCTAAGCGTAGCTAAGTTTTCCCTCTCCTTGCATAGATGTTACCTGCATATTATATCCCTTAGTCGTCTTTTATAACACTCATGGGTAAGTGAGCGTGTGATGAATTGTATTCTTACTTCGTCACCACACGGAAACAATAAATTATGTATGTCAACAATAAATAATGATTATTAAACAAAACTGTGAACAAATAAATCGATTAGCGATTAGGGTAGGCAAATAATATAAATGCAGGTAGTTTTTTACGTTTATCAGACAGTACTGTCATCAAGTACTATTTGCTTTTGTCCATTATCATTAATATGTGTCCTTCACCGTTAAGTACGGATAGAATAAAAGTCTTTTTATATAAAAAAAGCTTTTTTCTGCCTTTATTAAGTTTCACCTGAATATGTGTCTTCCATTTCCGTGTGGTGACGGAGTAAGAATACAAACCTTCACCTATATTGCCCGTGGATGTCGTAAAAGACGACTAAGGGATATCACAAGCATATAACATCTAATCTACTCGTATGCAAGAAAAAGAAAACTCGAATTAAAATCCTATACCAACCTGTCTGACCAACATGGTATGGTAAGGTCAATTTCCCTCCTATTGTGGAGGAGACGCGAGCCCTACAGTGGGACGTATATGAGCTGAAATGATAATGAAATGATGTGTCTTCCAAGCTTCGCCTAAATGTGTGTCCTCCAAGCATCTCCTGTCATGGAATCTTTGAACTCGATATCTGAACACTACTTATACCTTAGACTAATTAAAAAAATTGCACGCTTATCAAGGACAGATGACAATTTATATTTACATATTGAACATGGTCTACTGTTTATGATTTTTACATATAATTTGAAATTTTTATACTATTATTGACATGCTTTTTTTTTTTTTTTTTTTTTTTTTTTGTGGGTGGGTCGCGGTCGGCGCGCCTCCGCACCACTCCGTCCAAGGCGACAGAGGGGCTTAAGCACGCAACTCCCGCGACCCACCCAAAAACTACGTCGCCTTCGTCGTTGGGCCGACCACTGGAGCAGCGTTAACTTGTCGTCAGTGGTTGGCCCGACGGAATACCCCCTATTGGGGTACCCTCCCATTGACTGACGTCCCCCCCTCGGGGAGTACGTCGGTCCTTCCTCACGCGGTCGGCCTCTCGGCGGGTGACGGACTAATCCCCGGTCACGTCACCCGCGGCCTCGGCTAGGGCGGCAGTAGGCGCAGGTAGTTGCGCCTACGCCGCCCCAGTCGCCGGCGGCGGATCTCCTCATCGAGGCTGCGCTCCTCGCGCAGGCGATCCGCCGCCTCCTTCCGCGAGATCACTATCTCGTAGAAGGCTGCGACCGCGTCCCAATTCTCGACGCTGTCGACCATCGCCCTAGCGATAGCCGGCAGCGTCAGGTCCGTACCGATGATTGCGACGAGTTCACAGCGCTGCACTGCCCAAGCCCCGCAGGCCTCGAGCGTATTCCAGGGGGCTGCCCGACTTCCAGGGGGCTGCCCGACTGGCACAGGAGGGAGTAGCACTCGTCGTAGATCGGATTGGCATGCTGGGTCTGAGGGTCTCGCTAAACAAAACTGAGGCCCTCCTATTTCATGGCCCACGTCGAGGTCTCCCCCGAGGAGCACATATCAGTGTGTCTGGGGTTGCCGTGTCGGTGCGGGTCCAGATGAAATATCTGGGCCTGCACCTCGATAGCAAATGGAATTTCGGGCCACACTTTGCCCAGCTCGTCCCTAGGCTCACCAAGTCAGCCGTGGCATTGGGAAGGCTTCTGCCAAATACTGGCGGTCCTGGGTCGTCCTGTCGGCGTCTCTACGCTGGAATCCTGCGGTCTATGGCGCTGTATGGTGCCCCTATCTGGTCGGAGTCCCTCACCGCCCGCAACAAGGCGCTCCTGCGTCGACCGCAGAGAGACATGGCGGTGAGAACTATCAGGGGTTATCGTACAGTGTCTTGGACTGCGGCGACGCTACTGACAGGCGATCCGCCTTGGCCACTTGTGGCTGAGGCGTTGGCGGAGGTCTACCAGCTCCGTGCAACAGCGCGGGCCAACGGCGAGCAAGTCTCTGCAAGGAGACTAGGCAGAGCACAAGAAGTGGCCCGAAGGGAGGTTATCCGGCGGTGGAGGGAAGACCTGGAGTCCCCCGTAGCAGGGCGGGGGACTGTGGAAGCGGTTGCGCCGCATCTCCACCGCTGGCTCACAAGGAAGCACGGCAACCTAACAATTAGGATGGTGCAGGTGCTTACCGGACACGGGGTCTTCGGTAAGTACCTGCATATGATTAGAAGAGAAGAGACCCCCGGATGTCATGAGTGTGGCGCGCCAACTGATGATGCGCGTCACACATTGGAGATATGCCCCGCCTGGGGGTCTCAGCGCCACGACCTGTCGGCGGTACTTGGAGCGGACCTGTTGCTGCCGACCGTTATCGCAAAGATGCTTGGCAGCGACAGGTGCTGGTCGTCGATGGCCTCATTTTGTGAGGCCGTCATATCAAGGAAGGAAGTGGCGGAGCGGGAACGCGAGGCGCTTGCGTCTGCTGACTCGCTTCGTCACCGGCGACCCGGGAGGAGGAGGCGACAATATGCCCACCTACTCCCACCGCCTTGAACAGTAATGACAGGACGTGGCCAGACGGTCATGCGTTGGGGTGTCGGGGATTGAATGTCATCAGACGACCTCTCCGGCACCCCGTAAAAGCGCGGCAGGGGCCGCTGTGGTTTTAGTGGGTATTCCGGCCCGTATGTGGTCGGTGAGTCCCACACGGCCCCCCCCCCGTCCGTCACTGGCGGGGGACAGTGCGTAAATGCATTTCCACAGCGTGCACAAAAAAAAGAAAAAGGCCTCGAGCGTATGGCGCGCCGTGTCCTCGTCGTAATCGCAGTGGTGGCAGGACGGTGTACTCTCCCTCCTAACGACCTTGTGCAGGTATTTGGCGAAACACCCATGCCCCGTCAAGACCTGCACCAGTCGGAAGGAGAGCACCCCGTGCCGCCTCTCCAACCACTGCATCAGCACCGGCCGGAAGGCCTCCACGGTTCGCACCCCGAACCGAGGCCTCTCCAGCCGGACTGCCCAACGGGCAATGACGTCCCGGCGGGCGTCGACGCGCCAGGCGGTGAGATCCCTTAACGAGACCACACCGCCCTCCGCTCGCACCCCCGTCACCCGCCGATATAGTCCGGCGAGCATCTCCGCCTCCAGGTCCCACGGGGGAGTCCCGGCCAATAGGCACGCTGCCTCCGTCGCCACCGTGCGGTATCTACGGATGGCCCTGACCGCCATGACCCTCTGTGGTCGCCACAGAAGGGCTCTAAGTCGGACGGTCATGGACCCCGCCCATACCGGTGCGCCGTACAGGGCTATCGACCGGATGATCCCCGCGTAATTATTGACATGCTATAGAGTAATTGTGTTTTAATATTTTAATAATTGTAATGAATAGAATTTATTTAATTAATTAGTTTCAACTACTAGATATAGCTAATAAGCCGTAACAATAAAACACTGTATTAAACATTTCCACGCCAAGCATATATGGTAGAATATGCTGGATTATGTTATATAATTAAGACCTACTATAACCATATTTTTGGAAATAAAGATTATTATTATTATTAATAGTATCTTACACTATCGTATTATCATTTAAAGTGTTTGTGTCCATGTGGGGAGGGAGGGAGAACACAATTCACCCAACTGTCTTGCCTATCATCATCATCATCTTGCTCTTATCCCAATTACTTGGGGTCGACGCAATATGTCATCTGTTTTGACATATTGCAAAAAGTTTCGGCAATGACTTTTATGACCGGCCGCCTGCCTGACGTCAACCCTCCATGGGAATGTAATCGTTGACCCATATGGTACCAGATGGAGTTGGTCCGGGTCAATCTAGGGCTCTTAGTCGTCTTTTACGACACCCACGAGCAAAGCAAGGGTTGGTAGTATTCGAAGCCGCTACCACACAGCAGTCAACCCAACTGTCTTGCCTATGAATATTGTAAAAGGCGACTAAGGAATACTCGAAATACAGCCCTATACCAATGCATCTGACCAATGTGGTGGTAGGTCAACCTCTCCCCACAGAGGAAAAGGCCCAGAAATGGGACGTTTTTGAGCTATGATGATGACAAAAATGTATGTATCATTACCTTTACCAGGATCAACAGGATTGCGGACTCTCGGAGAAAATCGACGTCGGAGTAGTAGCAATTTGTCACTGTACTTCGTTCGGTGAACGAGAGAGCCGAAAGCCCAACTTCTGAGCGTATCTGCGTGTGCTGGGTTTTGTTGTTGTATTTAGTTTCACCAAAGCTCATTGCACATATTCACACTCCCTTCACTTTCTTCACAGTAGGCAGCAGCCTAGCAAAGGTAGCAACACTAACCTTCAGGTGTACTGTTTGCTCGTTTGGCAACGTTTCACCGTTTGCAATAAAAAAAAAGTTTTCCAATACATATATAGCATCTAGCTGACCTAACAAACGTTATTCTGTTCAAAACTAAAAGAATACTAAAAGAAATTCTCCTTGAAATTGAACGTAGCGCCATCTACCGGTTCCAATTATTAATCTAAACCATTCTCATATCCATCGGAAGAGACACAAAAAATCATCTAAATCGGTCCAGCCATTTAGAAAGAGTACCATTGCAAACACACGAACAGAAGATCTCCCTTCTTGTGTTCTCTAACACCTCGGCTAAGCCGAGTGTGATTATTTTTCTCTACACTAAATATGAAATAAAACTGTTTTTGCTGCCATTACTGATATCCATTGGACATTTGTCTATGCAATACAAAGGGATACTCTATGAATAGTATTAAATAGAAGGCTATTGAGTTAAAACGTGGTGGACGAAAATATATTTCTAGAATGTCCAAAGTAAGGGATACAGATAGAAGGAAATCAAGTATTAATTTTGTTAATTTCAAACGATTCCACTTTTTGGACAGGTATGTAATTGCTTTCAAAATGTTTTCTAGTATTAACTTAGCCTTAGAAATTTTTTTTGGGACCAATCCCACCACACTGGCCACCATTGTAACTCCTGTAAATCAGGATCCACAATGATCTCCATAGATCACATCGAGATTTGAGCCTCGGACGGTTCCGGGAAATGATTTTTATTATCTTGGGACTCGCAACAAATTTAATTAGAAAAAGTTAAACAGCAAGAGTTGGAAGAGATTGATTCCACTTCCTCCTTTGCAATGCAGAAGATATGGCTTTACATATGAATTGTAAGTAATGTTTTAAGAGGCTTTTTTTAAAGAAGGTTTAATCCTCTTTTTGTTCTGCATAAGTCATATAATATATTCCCCTATTGAGTAGGAACTTAATTCAGAATGGGCAGGCAAATAATAAAAATATCAAACTGATGGATCAAGTATGGACTTGAATTGAGTTTTGCTTTGAGTATGCTTTTTCTAATAATAATGAGTATGATATCTGCTTACGTCTCTAAAGCAAGCTGAAAGGCGTTGAAGTCTGCTCTTATTCCTTAATCATCATCACAGCTCATATATGTTGGGCTAGAACCTCCTTCACAATGCTGGGAAAATTTACGCATTGGTATAGGATTTAATTGAAAAGTTTTCTTTTCTTGCATAGCTGTTATTAACAAATAATCCCTTAGTCGTCTTTTACGACACCTACGGCCAAAAAAGGGGGGTTGTTAATTGTATTCTTACTCCGTCATCACACTCCTAAATATTGCATATACCTACACAATTTGAAATGAAAAGTATATTTCTCTCCGTGATTCATTTTTTGAAAAAGTACAAGGTTCTTTAGGAAAACATAATTAAAGAGATCATTATTATTGATCATTGTTAACTCGTACGCTACACAATTATAGGTTTCTTTCGGATATTTTGACAGAACATTACAACAACTACAGCTATAACAGTGTTAGGTATTGTTTACTTTAGCACTTTCTCTGCATTCTATCCATCAGACTACAGACGTCCACTGTTGGACATAGGCCTCCTCACAAGAATGCCACTTGGAACAATCCTGCGCCACTTGCATCCAACGGTTACCTGCGACTTTGAGAATGCCGTCAGTCCACCTAGTGGGGGGTCGTCCTACGCTGCGCCGTCCCATTCGTGTTCGCCACTCAAGAACCTTTCATCCCCAACGGTTGTCGGTTCGACGACCAATGTGACCTGCCCATTGCCATTTCAACGTGCTAATTCTGCGGACTATGTCGGTTACACCTGTTCTTCTACGGATTTCCGTGTTCCGGATTTTATCACGTAGAGAAATGCCGAGCATAGCCCTCTCCATAGCACGCTGAGCAACTTTGAGCTTTTTTATAAGGCCGACATTTAAAGACCACGTTTCAGTGCCGTAAGTAATCGCTGGCAACACACACTGGTAATAAACCTTTGT
Organism: Lymantria dispar; assembly: GCA_032191425.1. Lineage (NCBI taxonomy): Eukaryota > Metazoa > Arthropoda > Insecta > Lepidoptera > Erebidae > Lymantria > Lymantria dispar. The sequence continues at coordinate 8,904,101 of CM063463.1, read as the reverse complement.
TTTCAGACACTGCGGCATATTGGACGAGAAGATCCTCTTAAGTTTCCCAAACGCTGCCCGGCCGAGTTGGATTCGTCGGCTGACCTCTTTCTCTGCATTACATTACATAAAACGCCAATAATAAAATTATTTAATATAACATCTTAAACCACTAAAAACTTAATATAATTTAAGAGTGCGATATCATATTTTCACGGGAATATTCATTATTATAATTGCCCGTTAGTTTTCGCGGGTAATCTTATTCTCTCTTATCTATTTTTTCGAGAACATGGAATCAAAAAAATATAAATATACAACACTCCAGCGATATTTATAGTGCTTATTTTCACGTTCTACAGAAGCCGTGAATCCCGTCGACGCATCAACCACCCGCCTTCAGCATTATACAGCGCTGTCGGCGAAAGGCTACGTACTAATACCCCAAGAGGTCTACAATGCGCTTTGTTCTGTGGAGGAGCAAGATGTCCTTACGAAAGACCTCAAACTGGAGCAGCCATACAAGGATTGTATTCAGACTGGTAAGTTACAAAAACATTGCTATTCGTGAATTAAAATTTCTTTAGACGCGTCATAAGAGTAAAACAAAGTTTGGCATTACGTTTTTTGTACTGGTTACAGTAGGTTATTAGGTTACAACAATAAATAAATGTGTTTCGAGAATCATCTTGCACTTGATGGCACCTTCACAGACTAGTATTACATATTTAACCTTACCAATAAGCACTAATATCACATATAATCATAAATATCTGGTTGACCGAGCTTCGCTCGGAATATTTTTGTCGAATTTATTTAGATATATATTAATAAAAAATAAATAATGAAAATTATATAAAAAATTACAAAAAGAGAATAATAATAACACTGAGATTCGAACCGACGCTGTTTGATTGAAAAAATACCAAAATTAAAACCTGTCACCTTCCCATCTGAGCTATCGTATCTCATGACGTCGCCAACGAAATTTGAATTCGTATTCTTTTAAAATTTAATGTCATTGTTTATTTTGCTAAAAACACGGACAAAACAACATTTTCTATAAATAAAACCTAGCTAGATCGATTTTTTGGAACCGAAACCTCTAGTATGCCAAGTTTCAACAAAATCGTTGGAGCCATTTCCGAGATCCTGAATATATTTATAGGTATATGTATATGTATATTATATAGGTATATATATATACAAGAATTGCTCGTTTAAAGATATAAGATTACACTAAATATACAATAATTATATGTATAATACGGCACTCTAAAACTACAGCATACAGCCTAGCTGAGTAACAACTCGATTACACACGGCTTCCATCTTATTTTTATAGGTCGCAGCCGTGTTAAACATAGGTATTTGAAATCACCATCACTTCAAAAATAAAATACAAACCTTTTTGTTTACGAGATCTTCCACAGAGAAGATACCCGGTCCTTTGGTAGGCTTACTTGGGGATATGGATCCAACACGCAGAGGCCTCTGTAGAAATTTAATGTTAAAATGGGATGGGACATCTACCGCCAACACTCCACGTCTGCACATAATACTCGTGGAATGCAAACTATCTTCAATACCATCATGTCTTGAACTAAATAAATACAAACTAAATAAATTCAAATAAATACAAACCTTATTATTAACCTCATGATGACATAATTATACAGAATATTTTCGAAATCATAACACGTAAAGATATATAAATCGGTCAACATACTAGTTATATTTTTCTTTTCGTCTTATTTAAAATGCCCATGTATCGAAATCGTCATTTTAAACCAAAGAGACCTATAGAATTTTCACTTCTTACGCGTGAAGACATAGGATACCCCCTTTTTTTGAACACCGAATGTACCTAGTCTAAACACACACTGCAATGTAGGGAAATCTATTACATTTTAGGAGTATGATATGTTGTTTAATTTTAACTAAAATTCTTTTATTATTCTATATTTTAGATTTAAATATTTACTAAAAAAGAAATAGTAATTAAAAGAAAATCTCGCCGAGTTTCTCTGTGGATCTTTGCAGGCTTCCCCTTAAACTAAATCATGGTTCTTTGCCTTACATAAAAGAATGAGAAGCTGTTAATATTAATATGTACATATACTAACTCTCACACTTTATACGCGGCGATAACAAGAGGTGAACCTGACGAAAAACTCGCTCCACAACTTCCATGCACCTTGGAGTAATACCCTGTTGATTAAATTAAAAAAGATGATTTCCGTATTGTGACGGTGTAAGAATACAAATTACTACCATGCCGCCTTGCCCATGGGTGTCCTTAAAGACGACTAAAAGATTAAATCTGGTTATAACATCTATGCAAAAGAGCCCCCTCCACAATGGAAGGGAAATTGACTTTACTATACCATGCTGGTCAGACAGGTTCCAGTTTTCCTTCTCTTGCATTGATGTTATATGCACATTATATACCTTAGTCGTCTTTTACGACACCCATGGGCAAGATAGGGAGTGATGCATTGTATTCTTACTCCGTCACCACACGAAAAAAAAAGAAAATACTTATTCCATAATATTTGAAACTGTCTACACATTATGAGAGACAGAGCATTTCATCTATCAGATGATCGATATCCACTTTAAAACATAGGTAACCAAGGGATGATAAGCATTTCAGTCAAATCAGCAATTGCAGTTTGCTACTAATCCTACAAATATTATAAACGCGAAAGTTTGTATGTGAAGATGTTTATTGCTCTTTCACGCAAAAACTACTATGTAGATTTTGATGAAACTTCACAATAATATAGCTTACATATCAGAATAACACATAGGCTATAATTTATCCTGATGTTCCTACGGGAAGAGAAACTGCGGGTGAAATCGCAGGGCGCTGGTAATAAAAAAAATCATTGGAGATGGCTTTTTTGGGTGAGCTATGGCAAGTACACATGCCGTCCGTTCCATCCAGGTTAAAGAAATGGGGGCGTCATAACCCACCTTATTCCCTCTCCTTCGGCATGGAGGCGGCCACTGCTACCGAGTTCCATGGCTAGTTCCATGGCTGGCTAGACCGACGGGATACCCTCTCGGGTACCGTTCCTCCTTCAAGCTCCTTAGAAGGCGGCCTCGGCCTCGACGGCATCAGGCGCAGGTATCCACTGGAGATGACTAATACATATTCAAGTAATTCTTCAATTTAGTACTTCCAAGTGAAAGTAAGGTGTGGTGACATAATGGACGGAGGCCTGGAAATAAGTTTCAATATGCATCCTTTATGTACGAGATACAAAAAACATGCCATTAACCCGATTTCATCAAGCAATATATAGAACCATCGATTATGGCAGTAACCTTGAACTTTTACAGCTAGAAATAGCATAGAGACAATATAATTTATAAACCCCGTACATATTTTAGTTTTCAATCTACTTAGAAAGCTTCAACTCTAGTTAAATATATCTTGCATTTGCAGTAACTTCACGTAACGTTAGGGTAACCAAAGTTATTTAAAAAATAAGAATATGCATAGCGTACTTTTATTTATAATTAACAACCCGCCCTCGCTTCGCTTCAGTTTTAGTCGTTTTACCCGCGTAATTCCCGTTCCTGTGGGAATACCGGTATAAAATATAGCCTAAGTTACTCCCTGATATTATAGCTTTCCATTGGTGAAAGAATTTTTGAAATCGGTCCAGCCGCTTTGAAGATTACCCGGAACACACAGACAGACAGACAAAAAAAAATGAAAGTGATTTTTAGTCATATGTATAGTGCAAATAACCGTGTGAGCATGAAAAAAGCCTATTATTTTAACATTACAAACAGACACTCCAATTTTATTTATTGGTATAGATAAGAATATGCATATCGTACTTTAATCTATAACTAGCTTCTCCCTGTGTACTTCGTCCGCATAGAATAGTTACTTTGGACTAACGCTATCTTTAACCTGTGACTCTGTTTACGTAGATTCTGTCACACATGATTTTTGCGAAACTTTAACCGTTTACGTAGCAGATGCTCTCAAAAGGAAAAAAAAAGATTTTGAAACATTCTTCATTGGTGCTCCGCTCCTATTGGTCTTAGCGTGATGATATACCCTATATAGTATTCCTCTATAAATGGGGTATCTAACAATAAATATTTTTTCAAATCGGACTAGTAGTGCCTGAGATTAGCGCGTTCAAGCAAACAAACTTGTCAAATCAATTGTCAAAGCTGTACACATCTCGTATCAAACATATAGCCAAAATTTTTGATAATAGTTTTCAAACCAGTCGCCTGTTTGTCGTCAACCCTCCGCAGGAATATAATTGCTGATCAGACGGCATCAAATAGAGTTTATCTATATAAACTTTATCGTCTTTTGCGAGTGCAAGTAATGTAAGATATTAATAGTATTCGTAGCCACTACCACACAACAAATTTTAATAAAATCGTGAAAAAAATAATTCATAGAGGTAGGACCACACTGTTGATAGTTGTCTGTCTACAGCTGTGGGCCGGTCCATCCGGGGCAGTACTACACTGAGCAGAAAATAGACGTCTGAATATTAGCAATATGTTTCTATGCTTCGTTCGCTGAGCGAGACAGCCGGATACCCAACTTTCTGAGGGTGTTTGCTTATGGTCAAATCAAATCATTTATTCTACATAGGCCCCTTAAGGTCACTTACATATTGTCAAATTTCACAACGTTTGAACACAATACAATAATCTACCACCGGATCGGAACGCGGCCACAAACTGAGAAGATTCGGCAAGAAACTCAGCGGGCAGTCATTTTTTTCTTTAATCTATTAAATATACATAATATTATGCTTCGTACAACATATATGGTATTAGCTCCAGTGTGATGCCCTTCGAAATTGTATATATGTATAAATTTTTAAAATTTAGTACAAGACTAAAATAAATTGAAGAATCAAAGTAAGGAAGAAAATATGGCTGGACCAGATCCCACAAGCATGATGGTGGGTTTTGGTGATGCCTTTAGTAATACCGAACCTCATTGCATGCATTCACAATCCCTTCACTTTCTTAACGGTAAGCAGCGGCCTTGCAACGGTTCATGAGCGTCAGCATCACTTACGATCAGGTATACTGTTTACTCGTCTGCTACCGTTTGCAATAATCTATACCAATAAATAAAATTGGAGTGTCTGTTTGTAATGTCAAAATAATAGGCTTTTTTTATGCTCACACGGTTATTTGCACGACACCTATGCCTAAAATAGCAATTAAAAAATGTTTGTCTGTCTGTCTGTTTGTTCCGGGTAATCTTCAAAATGGCTGGACCGATTTCAAAAATTCTTTCACCAATGGAAAGCTATAATATCAGGGTGTAAACTAGGCTATATTTTATCCCGGTATTCCCAAGGGAACGGGAACTACGCGGGTAAAACGACTATAACCTATAAGGGAAGAGAAGCGAGGGCGGATTGCTAGTAAATAAATAAAATAAAACTATATAAGACAGTATAAATCAATTGACCCACTATACCACGCTGGTCAGACGTATTGGTATAGGGTTTTGCTTCAAATTCTTCATCTCTTGCATAGATGTTATATGTATATTATATCCTTCAGTCATCTTTTACGACACCCACGGGCAAGAAATAGGATGGTGGTATTAAAAAATAGTTCTTATCAAATTATTTTTATTTAAAAAAATAGGCCTTTTTTCAGAATTAACATTATATTAACAATTTTTTAAAATTATATTTGATTATAATAAGATTAGTATTATTAAAAAACTAGCAACCCGCCTTCGCTTCGCTTCGGTTTAAGTCTTTTCTGCGTAGTTCCCGTTCCCGTGGGAATACCGGGATAAAATATAGCCTAGTTTACTCCCTGATATTATAGCTTTCCATTGGTGAAAGAATTTTTGAAATCGGTCCAGCCGTTTTGAAGATTACCTGGAACAAACAGACAGACAGACAGACAAAAAAAATATAAAGTGTATTTTAGGCATATGTATAGTACCACTGATGTCAAGTAACCCTGCTCCGGTGGTCGGCCCAACGACGAAGGCGACGTGGTTTTCGGGTGGGTTGCGGGAGTTGCGTGCTTAAGCCCCTCTGTCGCCCCGGACGGAGTGGTGCGGAGGCGCGCCGACCGCAGTCCACCCACAAAAAAAAAAGGCATATGTATAGTGCAAATAACCGTGTGAGCATGAAAATAGCCTATTATTTTGACATTACAAAAAGGCACTCCAATTTTATTTATTGGTATAGATTAAATGTATACGTGAAAGTAGTTGAATTGGGACAACCTAATTCAGTGTCCGCCATAATGCATAATGACGCATTATTAATTATGAAGACAATGTAGGCTGTATCATAAACATAACTAAAACACTATATAGCATAATATAACTTGTTTCCGTGTGGTTACGGAGTAAGAATACAAATTATCACCCCTTTTCTTGCCTGTGGGTGTCGTAAAAGAAGACAATGACGAAATATGCATATAACATCAATGTAAGAGAAGTAAAACTCGAAATAAAACCTTATATCAAAATGGCTGACCAGGATGTTAGGTCAAATTCTCTCCCGTTGTGAAGGAGACCCGAGCCCAACATTGGAACTAGTGTTGCCCAAAAAAGTCTTGGTCTTGCGGTCTTGGTCTTGGTCTTGCGAGAAATGCGAGACCAAGACCAAGACCAAGACCGCTTAATTTTTGCAAGACCAAGACCAAGACTGGCCCTGCAAGACTTGAGCAAGACCAAGACTGGGCCTGCAAGAGTCTCGCGGTCTTGCATTTAATTCAAATCACCATTTCAGCTTATATACGGTTGAGCTCGTGTCTTCTACATAACAGGAGGAGAATCGGCCGTGGACGGAGGGGAATCGCCACGGTGATCGGCCGTGTTGTTGCAGGTCATACATGTCAACTTTTCCTTCTCTTGCACCGATGTTATATATTATAGCCCTTAGTCGTGGGTTCGCAGTCACGGGTAAAATAGGGGGTGATGAATTATATTCTTACTCCGTCACTACACGGCAAGTCAAATCAGTCTTGAGATATCCATCTATTGGCCAATCGATTCCCAATGTTGGTGTTGGCTTTTCAGAATTACTCTTCGGAAAGGCTTAAGGACAAAAATACCGTAATCACGAGAGTGCTCTTGCCCATTATACATATTTATATATCCGTTTATTCATTAGCCCAACGACGTTTACTGTTGGACATAGAAATATGCCTACAATTAATCTATATAAATGTCCATGTAGGGACAGAGTACGATCACCATCAGGCAGTACATGAAGCGTTGCTCCCAGCGCTATTTTGCCTCTGCCACGACTCACCCCAATCCACTAGTGGTTGGGGCGGTAAACTACGTCCCCTCAAAAATATCCGCGGTCCGACGTCCTCGTCATCTTCTTGAAGAAGAAGATGACGCTATTATGATCGCCCAAGAAAGGACCTACACAGCTCGCGCAGCGATAACAGATAAAACTCCGCGGTATCGGCCTCGCCGTCGAGGTCGAAAACCGCGCCGCGTAAAAGTCATTAACCTAAACTTGTTCACGCCCACTTTGCTCTCAGCGACGCCCCGAGCCGAGGTCCGTTCCCCACAGGGGGGAGCCCTCGGGCGATGTTCGCTTAACTTACTTACCGGGTTGAGAGCCATCAGCGCTCACCCATTGACCGCGTTAAGCTGTCAAGGTCATCTGCGACCAACAGCTACACACACACAAAAAAAAAAGACAGAGTACGAATATAATTCACCACTCTCTTACCCGTGGATGTCGTATCAAATCGGATCGGGCAATGGTGTTAGGAACCCATGAAAAAAAATTGAAATAAAAATATCGATTCGTTAATGAATTGAGAGACATGTAAGTTCTCAATTTTGTCATCGTTTTTTCGTGTAAATTGATTAAAATGTATAAAGGAATGATACTTAATCTACAACATATTCGTATTTTGTTAAATGTTCATTAGAATTTGAATAAATCAATGATTACGTTTGCATAAGCAAGACAAACTTCGCTTTAACATAAATCAGCTGATCGGCCGATGACCGTTGATGAGTCGCCTTTGTACCTACGTAACCATTGAAAGGTTCGCGCAAATCTAATACCTATTTATACTGTCGAAATTTTACATGCTTACATATATCCTGTCTGTACATACCTACATAATGCATAAAATTTAAGGCATAAACTCTTAGACACACATTTTTGTAATCACTATAACTTTTACGTTATATTGTTATTGTGTAATATACATTCTAATTATGATCTATGACTGTTGAACTACAACATACATGAACAGTTGTCCCATAACCTGATACACCCTGTGTATATAACATATGTGCAAGAGAAGTGAAACTAGAAAGAAAACCCTGTATCAACATGTCTGACCAGCGTGGTATAGTAGATCAATTTTCCTCTTACTGGAAGGAAGCTTAAGCCAAGCAGTGGCACTTTTATGAGCTGTGACGATGACGACGAATATCATACATTTTACAAGTATTAAAACCATAAAATTTTAAATCAGTTTTATATGTTCTTGAATAAATAGTATATTAAGAGCTACATGGATTCAGCGGCCAAGTATTTATATAGGCAATAGAGCAACAGGTTTTTTCAAGTATCCAGAGTATCAGTAACTAAACTGGAAATACAATAGATACATACCACTTAACTTAAAGGAGAATATAAACAATCGCATTAATTGTAAAATATCGCATTGATTATAAAATGACATAAAATTTATTGTATCAACTGCCTCGTGTGGTGACGTCTTAAGAAAATAGGGTCGAAAGTCCTGTCATAAGAGTAGTAACGCTGTCTAATGGAACACCAGGGGAATAGAAGAGTAATTTTCTCCAGTGGTAAGTATTGTATTCAATAGTGAACTATAGGCTAGCAGATGGATAGATAGGATAGGATATTTGATTAATTTAGTTGGATTTTTCATTGCCATGATAAATTACTGTTACGTTATTCTAACTGCAAAACTTTGCGAGACTCTTGCTGCAATACCAAGACTCGGGTGCGCAAGACCAAGACCAAGAGTCGGGTGCGCAAGACCAAGACCAAGACGAGACCAGGTGTGATGTTGCAAGACCAAGACCAAGACCGGTCCAAGTCTCGTCTTGGTCTTGCATTTGGGCAACACTAATTGGAACGAGTGTGGGCTGCTGATGATGAATATTATAAATCCGAAAGTATGTTTGTTTGCTTTCACGCTTAAACCACCGAACCGATTTTTAAAATTCTTTCACCAATGGAAAGCTATAATATCAGGGAGTAACATAGGCTATATGCCGGTATTCTCACAGGAACGGGAGGCGGGGTAAGGCGACTGAAACCGAAGCAAAGCGAGGGCGGGTTACTAGTAGCTCTCGAGTATAAATATATTTTAAAAAAAGTAGTCGCGTGTCTCATTCTGACCCTCCGCATAATGTTTTATGTTAATTATTTATACTTACTTATATACAGGCCTTATTAACACTGCAGTTAGCATTGCTGCAAACAGCAAAACACATTTTTCATTTAAGAATGTTTCGTGAAAATATTAATTTGATATAACACATTTGAATAAAAACTATTTTACAGTAATATTTCTTATGTTTGGTATTACACATATGAAATAAAATTAATTATTTCTCATATGTACGCGAGTATTACACATTGTAAATAAAACTTTACGGATTTTACCACGTTTGTATTTAATTTTTGATTACCCGACGTTTCGAACACTTTACAGCGTTTATGATCATGGGCGGACTAAGATGTCTCACGTCCAACAAGTCATCGTTATTACAGAGATGGTTTATCAACCGCCCTCTACAATATCATGTTTGATAAACCATAAATCCTCACAAAAGAACATCCTTCAACCTTCTACAACCTTCCTTAATTCATCATTCATCATTTCAGCCTATTGCCGTCCACAATGCTACAATGTGCGGTCCTATGCCGCCTTCATCCAACGACGCCCAGTAACTTTCACTAGGTCGTCGGTCCACCTAGTGGGGGGAGGCGTCCTACACTGCGTCGTCGGATACGTGGTCGCCACTTGAGAACCGTTCTTCCCCAGCGGTTGTCGGTTCGTCGAGCGATGTGGCCTGCCCATTGCCACTTCAGCGTGCTAATTCTTACACCCGTTCTTCTGCGGATTTTCGTATTCCGGATTCTATCTCGCAGAGAAATCCCGAGCATAGCCCGCTCCATAGCACGCTGAGCGACTTTGAGCCTTGTTATGAGGCCTACATTTAGGGACCACTTTTCCGTGCCGTAAGTTATCACTAACATAACACACAATGGTCGTAGATCTGTGTTTTCAGACACTGAGATATGTTGGACGAAAAGATCCTCTTAAGTTTCCCGAACCTTCCTTAGTTATTTAAATAATAAATGTAAAGTAGCGGGCCTGTTCCTAGATTTAAGCTCGGCGGTGGATAGTGGACCATAATATCTTACTATCTACTGTAAATTTGTTATGAAATAAATGTATTATGTCTCAAGGAGTAACTCTGATTCTTTTTCGGACGGAAGCTACGTACTAGTTCCCTTACGGTAGTAGTCTAACTATAGTGCGAGCACATGAGTTATTTATATATTAATGTATAATTATTAATCAAATATACAACACAAAAAGCACAGGTAACACACACCAAGCTAGTCAGACAGGTTGATACAGGATTTCATTTTGAGTTTCCTTCGCCTTCATAGTTATATGCATATTTATATCCCTTAGTCGTCTTTTATTATATCCACGGGTAAGATAAGGCGTCAATTGTATTCTTAATCCATCAGAAACGGCAAGTAAATAATCATTATCTACACAAATAAAAAATATATGTTATCTTTTTTAAAAACAAAATGTATGCACAGGTAATTAATATATTTTTTGATTATTAAATTATACCCAAAATCACAATAATTAACTACAGAGATATTAATATTAAATTAATTTTATAAAGAATATAAAACCCTGAGCCTATAGATAAAAAACTGGTAGCCTTAGTCATTACCATTTTTTTTTATACAAGATGACATAGTGAACAAGATACTAATCTTCCCGTATCGCGGTTCCCATGTTAAAAAGATAACGCTATCCACAAATTGTTTTAAGCCTGGGTATACTTTATCACTAAATTGTAAGTAATCATTATAAATATTACTTTCTTAATACAGCAAGTGTGGTGACGGAGTTAGAATACAATTACACCACCGCCTCTCTTGCTCGTGGGTATCGTAAAATACAACTAGTAGATACAATAAACATGTGACTTGTGTGTAAGTGAGCGAAAACTCGAAATTAAACCCTATACTAACATATTTGCCAGCGTGGCATATTATTACCAATGACGACAAGTAACCCTGCTCCGGTGGTCGGCTCAACAACGAAGGCGACGTGGTGTTCGGGTGGGTTGCCGAGTGGTGTGCGTTCTTACGCCCCTCTGTCGCCCCGGACGGAGTGGTGCGAGGAGTACGCCGACCGCAGCCAACCCAAAAAAACTAAAGCGTGGCATATTAGGTGAATTTCTCTCCTATTGTGTAGGAGGCTCGAACGCAGCAGTGGACATCCTACTGCTGACACTTATGAGCCGACATGATGAAGATGATGAATACAGCAAGCAAACATACAATTATTTTTTCACTATTGAAATCAACTCGGAACATTCAGCATAAAAGTTATTCTGATTACTACGCCTTATTGATCATATAAACCTATTCGGCCTATAAATAGTAGTAGAATTGTGAACATAAATTGTAATAAAAGAAAGACAATAAAATGATATGTTTCGCAGGGTAACAGATGACATTTTAGCGATGGCACGACCCAGCACCGCCGCCATTGCTGCCAGAAATATTATACAACAGTTTCATAGGTAAGTATATTTTTTTTTTGTCTAGAGTATGGCTATTACATCCCTATTTAGGTAAAAGGACTTTCAACAATGTGTAAGCGTATTCTGATAGAAGGCGTTTGGAAATGTTTCCACGGTTGGAAATGTTTCACAAATCAAATTCTCGCTCTGTCTTTAGCCACTAAAGCCGTAGCGAGAATTTGATTGGTGTACGTAAGCCTACGCTTGTCTAATTGGTAAGACGATTTGAATGAATTTCAAATAAATGTGAGTAAACATCGCACAAAAGTCTTCCGTGTGGTGACGGAGTAAGAATACAATTTACCACTCCCTAATAGGGAGTGGTGAATTGTATTTACGACATCCACGGGAGCCCCTATGATGCCCGTGGATTTCGTAAAAGACGACTCAGGTATATAATATGCACATAACATATGTGCCAGAGAAGGAAAACTCGAAATGAAACCCTATACCAACATGTCTGACGAGCATGGTGTAGTAGGTCAAATTCCCTCCCATTGTGGAGGAGGCCCAAGCCCAACAGTGGGACGTATGTAGGCTGCGATGATGATGATGATGAAAAATCACTCACAAAACAAATTTTTTATACATATACTAGCATATTATATACTAAACTACAGGAATTTAGGGACCTTAAGAGATGTTCAACCACTTTTTTATTGATTTTGTTGAGAGATAAGTTAGCAGACCACCTGAGGATAACTGTCGCTAATTGATTTAAATAATACTCGGGGACAGTCCGCTTGTTGCCTCCTATAAAATGTGGTCCGGCTTTTCCTCATTAGACGAAGCGCAGTAGCTAATTGCTACTACTCCAGCAGCAATTTTCTGCGAAAGCGTAGTAGTACCATCATCATTATTTCAGCTCATATACGTCCCACTACTGGGCTCGAGCTTCCTCCACAATAGGAGGGAAATTGACCTTACTATACCATGCTGGTCAGACAGATTGATATAGGGTTTTATTTCGAGATTTCTTTCTTTTGGATAGGTGTTACATACGTATTATATCCCTTAGTTGTCTTTTATGACATCCACCGGCAAGATAGTGAGTGGTGAATTGTATTTTTACTACGTTACCGCACGGAAAGTAGCAGTACCATAGACGAGGCTAATCATGAATGTATACAAAAATCGGTCAGTTGTATGGCTCTATCACTATTCTATTACATTTATTAAAATTCATCGTGCAGCCTATCGCCGTCCAGTGCTGGATGTAGACCTCCCACATGTTTCACTACAAAGTGCGGTTCTGTGCTGCCTGCATCCAACAACGCGAAAACAACGTTTCCAGTGATCGTGCAAGCTCTGGAATGAACTACCTGTTGCTGTGTTTCCCGATGTCATAACATGTCCTTCTTTAAACGAGGTTTAAGAAGAGTATTTCCTTCACGGTAGGTAGCGGCCTAGCTGTGCCCCTGGTATTGCAAAGGTCCATGTGCAGCAGTTTCACTTACCATCAGGTGTGCTGCTTGCTTGTTTGCCACCGTTGGCAATAAAAAAAAAAAAAAAAAAACGCCTAGTAACTTTCACCAAATTATCGGCCCACCTATTTCGTCCTATACTGCCTCGTACAATACGTGGTCGGCACTAAAGAAGTTCCCCTGTGATTGTCCGTGATAGGGCCATTGCCACTTCAACGTGCTAATTCTTCATGCTATTATAAGCCGTATAAGAAGTGTAACTCGGTTACGCCCGTTCATATACGGATTTCCGTATTTTGGATTCTATCTCGCATAGTTCGCTCCATAGCACGCTGAGAAACTTTGAGCTTATTCATGAGGGCCACATTGAGGGACCATGTTTCCGTGCCACTGGTAACACATCGAAAGGCATCACACTGAAGCTCATCATCATCATCTTGCTCTTATCCTAATTACTTGGGGTCGACGCAATATGTCATCTGTTTTGACATATTGCAAAAAGTTTCGGCAATGACTTTTATGACCGGCCGCCTGCCTGACGTCAACCCTCCTTGGGAATGTAATCGTTGTAGTACCAGATGGAGTTGGTCCGCGTCAATCTAGGGCTCTTAGTCGTCTTTTACGACACCCACGAGCAAAGCAAGGGTTGATAGTATTCGAAGCCGCTACCACACAGCATAACAGCATCACACTGGAGCTATTAACAATATAATCAATAAAACTAATAAGTAAATGAATGAAAAAGAAGACAATCCCACTGAATTTCTTGCCGGATCTTCTCAGTGCGGTCGCGTTCAGATCAGGTAGTAATTTAAAGTAAAATGTAAAAAAAAATACAATAAGTGCCCCTGCGGGACTTACACATAATAAAAGATTTGAATTTGACACACTGGTCCTGGTACTGCGTTTCATACATTGAGGTGTGTTGGATGAGAAGATCCCAAATACTATTAAAATTAAAATCTATTAAATTATTTTTGTAGTGAAAACTCTTATGTATATTAGGTTTACATGGGGCAGTAAATTCAATTAGGTCGTCATCGAAATTGTCACGTGTCCGTGTTCGCACTTACATTATATCAGTAGCTGTGTAATGTGTGCAATGTTTTTTTTTTTGCAAACGGTGGCAAAACGAGCAAACAGTACACCTGATGGTAAGTCTTGCTGCCGCTCTTAGACCTTTGCTAGGTCGCTGCCCACCGTGAAGAAAGGGAGTGTGAGTGCGTGCAATAGGGTTCAGTGAAACTAAAGGTATCACCAAAACCCACCACGCGCCAACACACTCAGAAAGTTGGGCTTCCAGGTCTCATGCTCACCGATCGAAGCGCAGTAACAAATTGCTACTACCCGGACGTCGATTTTCTGCGAGAGTGTGGTACTACCCCGGACAGACCGGCCCGCTGGCTGTAGACAGTGTGGTCCTACCACTAATGTAACTCTATCTTTTTTTTTTGGATGGGCTATGGTCATCACATACGCCGTGCATTCCGTCCGGGGTGACGAAAGGGTGAATGTAACTCCGAGCCGATATAAAAAATTAGCAACTGTTTGTTCATAGTTTTGAATTTTAATTCTGTCGGTAGTCCTCATCGCTGCTTTATATTCTTTGCTTTTATAACTTATATGCGAACCATTACACAGCTTGGAACTCCTCAACAATGAAAATGAAACTGAACACAAACAGATTTAATTAGGTATTCATTTTATTTTTGTTAACTACTTAAGGTTAATACATAAAAGATGTTTAAAAACAATCATCTTTTATTATTTTTAAGTGACAATTATTTATATTCATTAATTATAATATGTAAAATAATATTAAATATAAACTTTTACTTTATAATAAGCACCATTTCAATAGAAACAAAACCGTGCCGTAGTGCAAAAAATATACACATATACGAATTTTTATATACATACGATAATTTCGTATTTGCCCTTTAAAACAAACCATTTTGAAAAGCGTTAACGCCATTACATTCCGTCTTAATAACATAGCAAATTGTTTTATATTATGTGTCTGATTGCCTCTTAATGGATTAAAACGGTAACTCCACAGAAGACGTAGTGGTTAAGATACCGAACTACCGGGCTATTGATATGAGTGCGATTACCACGCTGCAGTTCCCGCTCAGAAAAATTGGTCACGAAATCAGAGAAAAAATCATAAATTTCACTAAAATATGCCGCCTTATTATAAAACGTGGTCTAAGCTATGGTTTAAACCTAGACTAAGAAGTCCAGGTTTGTTATGGTATTAAATATCATACAAGCAGTTAGTCTGGACTTCATTAGAAATCAAAGACTAATCAAGGATCAACTGATACCAAAGATAGTCCCTGGACCAAATAATTTCCACAGATTCTATACAGAATTCAGAGCCTAATTCTCTTTTTCTTTGAGATAATCTTTATTTCGAAGTTTCGTTCCTAACTCATATTTTTATTTAGGAACACAAAAAGTACCAAACTTTTTGGTATCAAGTAATTAAGTTAATTTTAATAATACATGACTTTTTGAGTCATCGCAGCTTTCGCTACAGGGTGGAAGGGACGTTGTCGACCCCCCTCCCTCTCAAGGCCGGTGTCCCACAAGGCTCGGTCCTCGCCCCATTTTTGTTTACGCTGTATACAAGCGACATGCCCAAGTTTACTCGTGTTCACACGGCGCTTTACGCCAATGATACCGCACTCTATTGTGCAGGTATGTCCCCGACAACCGTAGTCAATACACTCCAAAAAGCGGTTACCGCTCTTGCCAATTGGTATAGGAAATGGAGAATAGAAATTAATCCCGAGAAGAGGCAAGCGGTCATGTTCACTAAACAAACTGCCCGCCTGTGCCCTCTGGACAGTATCCCCCCTCTCACTCTCTTCGGCCGACCTGTCTCATGGAGCAGAGAGGCCAAGTACTTAGCAGCTTACAGCTTTCGTGATGGGACGCCTTCACTGCCTATTAAACGCAAAATCAAAATTATCACTTAAAAATAAAGTCCGACTATACACTGCCTGCATACGGCCGATCATGACCTATGCTAGCGTAGTGTTCGCGCGCGTTAGGCCACACAGGATCCGCAGGTTACAAGCACTACAAAATAGATTCATGCGACGGGCTACGGGGGCACCGTGGTTCATTCGCAATGTCGATCTACACATCGACCTCGAACTGCCGACCATCAGGCAGTACATGAAACGTTGCTCCCGCCGCTATTTTGACTCTGCCATGACTCATCCCAATCCACTAGTGGTTGGGGCGGTAAACTACGTCCCCTCAAAAATATCCACGATCCGACGTCCTCGTCAACTTCTTGAAGAAGAGGATGACCCTATTACGATCGCCCAAGAAAGGTCTTACACCGCTCGCGCAGCGATAACATATAAAACTCCGAGGTATCGGCCTCGCCGTCGAGGTTGAAAACCGCACCGCGTAAAAGTCATTAACCTAAACGTGGCCACGCCCACTTTGCTCTCAACGACGCCCCGATCCGAGGTCCGTTCCCCACAGGGGGAACCCTCGGACGATGTTCGCTTAACTTACTTACCGGGTTGAGAGCCATCAGCGCTCTCCAATTGCCCGCGTTAAGCTGTCAAGGTCATCTGCGACCAACAGCTATACACACACAAAAAAAAATTTAAACTTGAATTTTTATCCGTTCACAAATGTTTAATTCCTTAAAATAAGTGTATCCTGCAAATCATGTGTATCCTGTAAATTATGGTGCTTTATGTAAAAAAAAACATGCTGGCAGGACTTTATATCTAAGAAGAATTTATAATAATAATAATTTATTATAAATTATTATTATTATAAATTATCACTTTCTCCTAGAGTATACCTAAAAAAAGCTCATCACTATCCCGCAATGATAAAAAGTACTTTGAAGTACCGATACTTTTGTTTCGATACTTTCATGAATACTTTACTTTTTTTCGATGAGTATGAGTAGTACTCATGAGTACAGTGTTGATACTTTCCATTCGATTCCGTGTCCTTATTTTTATCTACTAGATAATTTTGAGTAAAATAATTTGTATTAGCGTGACCGATTGGGGGTGCATTCTTCGGCGTAATAAGCGGGACCTCATGTTAGACAGCTTGCAAGTCACGTCTGGATCTTGTAGCAACTCGACAAAATTCCTAAGCGTTCAGACGTTGTTGCGATACCTACTAACCTAAAGCTCACATATAGGCCCCTTAAACTCTGCTAAATCCGTTGTGCTTTATTGCTGCGTTTCACGCTGTTGTACATCCTCTTATCTACTGGTTTATTAGCTAATTTTGGCTCACATTCAGAAAGTTTCACTTCCCTGAGGTGAAACCTTACCTACTCCTCCTGTTTTATCTTTTCTAATTAAATTTGTTGAGGGTTACAAGACAATTAAAAGCGTTGCTTGGGGCTTCCTGAGGGTCAAACCACAGTGTCTTTTACAGAGACCATTGTGGATCCTGGCTTACAGGAATTACAATGGTGGGAATGTGTGGTGAAATTAATCCCAATAAAATAAAAAAGCATGGCCGTTAACTCGCAAAGCGTAGCGTAGAATGTACTAATATATTTTATGTATTTTGATTATTTCTTTACATTTTTAGTTGGGGCATACGAAGTGTAATCAACTTGCAGATACCTGGAGAGCACGCCAGCTGTGGCCCCCCCCTAACAGCCTCCGGATTCACTTACGAGCCAACAGTGTTCATGGCGAACGATAGTATGTTTATTTTTTAATTTGGTTTTAGCCAATAGGTAATTAAAAAAATAAAGAAAAATAGAAATAATAATAAAATAAAACATAAATAGGCAAATGGGAGCCAAGTTTAATATTTTAATAATTATGGTATGATTGTCGATTTCACCGAAAGACTTACGATATAAATGGGAGCCAAGTTCTGTAGATAACCCTGAAATTTATTAGAAGAACATAATTTTCTTAGGTAAATTTAAATCACAACTTCTTTCTCTTTTGCTATAATAAGTATTGCTAAATACGATTTTATAAATTATAACTGTAGAATTATTTACTATTATTTATTTATTAAAGCAAATTACTTATGATTTATATATCATAGAACCTTAAAATTTACTTTCACAAATTTTTAGATGCTAGTTATTTTATATTTAGCTAACAACTTATAGTCTTTATGTTATACTAGCAACTCGTACTCGCTTCGCTTCGGTTTAAGTCGCCTAACCCGCGTAGTTCTCGTACCCATGAGAACACCGGGATGAAATATACTCTATGTTACTTCTTGATAATATAGCTATTTTAATTAAGAGCTAATTTCCATTGGTGAAAGAATTTTTTAAATTGGTTCGGTGGTTTAAGCGTGGCTGCTACCCACGGGAACGGAAACCAGGCGGGTAAGGCGACTATAACCGAAGCGAAGCGAGGGCCGGTTACTAATAAATAATAATGCAAAAAAAAAACTTACTTAGTTATCTAACCGAAAATAATAATGACCAATGACCACAAAGTTAACCTTGAAACGCATATATTTTACAGTATATTATTACAACTTCGCATGGCCTGATTATGGAGAAGCCAGCTTAAGCGGTCTACTGAATATGGCAAAAGTTCTTTCATTCGCATTGCAAGAAGGAAGAGTTGCTATACATTGTCATGCAGGTACGTATGCCATTGTAATTACCTCTTATTAAAGGTCCCCGTGTGGTGACGGAGTAAGAATACAAATCACCACCCCCTCTTTTACCCGTGGGTATCGTAAAAGACGATTAAGAGATACTATAATATAACATCTCTGCAAGAGAATGAAAACTCGCAATAAAACCCTATGCCAACACGTCTGACCAGCGTAGCGTAATAGATCAATTTCCCTCCTATAATGGAGCAGGCTTGAGCCCAACAGTAGGACGTATATGAGCCGACATAATCCCTATAACACGACGACATAAGAATACAATTGTCGCCAAATCTTACTTGGCCGTGGTAATCGAAAAAATCGATTGAGGTTTTACCACGAGAATAGAAAAAAAATCGACCAAGTGTGAGTCGGAATCGCACGCGAAGGGTTCCGTATTATAGAGCAAAAAAGGGCCAAAAAAGTCGCGTTTGTTGTATGGGAGCCCCCTTAGATATTTATTTTATTTTGTTTTTAGTATTTGTTATTATAGCAGCAACATAAATACATAATTTGTAAAAATTTCAACTGTCTAGCCACCGCGGTTCTTGAGACTGTATCTCCCTGGTGACAGACAGACAGACGGACAGACATCGAAGTCTTAGTAATAGGGTCCCGTTTTTACCCTTTTAGTACGGAACGCTAAAAAGTAGTGTTTTAGAAAAGGTATGAACGATTTGATAGATCACGCTAGATCACGCAAGTCATCAGTTATAAAAAAAAAAATACTTTTAGGATTATATTAAACTACACAAATTTACTAGATCGATACATTGCCTCTGGCATACTAAATTTCATGGTAATTTTTAAAGCGGTTATGTAAAGACATAGCAATATATAATTGTGCTAATATGATAGCTCGTAGATTTGCACGTTGTTTGAGGGACGTCAAAATCACTTTGTTTAGAACATTTTGTACGTCCTTCTATACGTGCAGTTTGTGGAAGAGTTATTCGCGGGAACAGTACAGTGCAATGCGGGTACAGTACATTAATGCGTTCAGTAGGCCTACTTTTGAAATCAATTCTAATTTCGAATCCGATTCAATTCCAATCTCACCAAATTTATATTTGGTACTCTTAAACAAAATTGAGAATGAATTCTTCGCATTTGCCGTTGTTATTTTCACCAAATGTGCCGTATTTTATTACTTTAAATTAATAACGTTACCGAACTCGATCATTACAAAGATGCTTTCTTGAAATTGTGCAATATTAACGATTTTAAACTATGTCAAAATCACGTCGGGAGTAGCAAATATTTGACTTAATCGACGAGAGTCGAAATCATTTAGTTTAAAAATATTCCTTCGAATTTGATTCCAATCGTGCACTAGTGCCGCTCTCAAGAGTAGCAAATTGCTCAAATTCGAGCTGCGATAGGATTTAGGATTGGAATCGAGATTCAAGAGTAAGCACACAGGGTGCTGTTGGGGCTGCCTCGGTTCTGTAGTGCATCGGGCATGTTTGCCGAAGCGCGTGTGAATTACTTTTACGCAACCATGCGCAAGCGGTGCACGTCCCTGCTGCGCAGGATTCGGGCCAGTCCCAACAACAAACTGAGCGCATTCGCAGAACGTTTCGACTGTCAGTACTTGAATCACTGTAACATGATTCATATACGGACTATTATAAAAATATTATTTTAAATTATTGTACCTATATCTATTTTAATTTTATATAATTGTAATTTTCTGTTTTTATGTTTATAATTTATTAATTCAATTTGTAAATGATCCTGGTTGGTCGATTAAATAAATGAATTATTATAATTACAATATACCTACAATTGCTTGTTTAAAGAACCAAACTATGTCAGAGACTTCCTTAATTATCTGAATGATGAAATGTGAAGCTTCTAATAGTGCTGATATATATGTACAATGCATACCTGCAAAAAGAAACCTTTTTTTTTAAGACAACACCCTGCGCTAATGACGTAATTCTTGTGTTGCGTCGAACTTTATAATTAATTAACGGACACAAATTATATTTAGATTTAAACAATTTTTGGATCACACAAAGTGTTGTCCTGCTTGGGATTCGAACTCGCGATACTGATACTGTAGGTCCGTATCTTACCTATGCCATCAGTGCAGTCACTATGCAGTTTCTCCATAAACATACAATTTAATAAGAATTCCGCGTTCAAACAAACATACTCTTCTACTTCATTAAAGTTTATAAATGCAGAGTTAAGTTTAATTATTACGGACATTGTGATGTCATTTCTAAACGATGTCGCAGAACATAATAAGCGCTTCGAACCGTTCTCAGCTTGATTAATTACACAAATTTGACAAACATGACAGTATTAAATGCAATCTCTTGGTTAATATACTATATGTTGATAGCTACAACAATAACAATATTAACAACGTTGGCATTAACAACGTTGATGCTACTATATGTTAAGCTTATAATAGAACCGATTAAAGGTGTATGCAAATCGAGTATACGACTTGATAATAAAATCGTACTGTGGTGGAAATACTGGTATCGGTCTAGAAACTGCAAGAGATCTCACTTCAAGAGGTGCGAAAGTCATCATCGCCAGCAGGGATGACAAAAAATCAGCAGCGGCGGTCGCTGATATCATCAAAACAACAGGAAATGAGGACATCGAATTTAAACACTTGAATTTGAGAATTTCAACAATACATACGATCGTTTGGATATTCTGATCAATAATGATGGGTGCAGTGTTGGCAAGAATAATATTAGTGATGATGGCATTAACATATTCTTACAAGTGAATCATTTTGGACCTTTCCTACACACAGGCGTTGCGCCAGGAATTAGGTTGTCCATATTAAAATATCGAGTATGTAATCACTGTATTTATTAGGAGTTATTGCTGGAGAAGTGAGTGAAGTAAAACTGTGTTCTATTCTAATCTTACAATGTTTTTATAACCTCCGCTTTACAATGAAACGGTCTAAGTAGTCTTAGTAACTACAATTACTTTTTATAACAAACAAATAAAACAACTATTTTTACTATCGGAATATTGCTAAATAATAATGATAAATATTCTAATGCATTTAACATTACACAATTTACATTAATGTAATAGGCGTGACGACAGTATAAAAGAATCGATGCATTAATGATTTTAAGGGAAAATACATATTAAAAAAATTTAATACGCTACTTTAGATTTATCTAAATAATTGAGATTGTTAAGATTTTCAATAAATTAAATCATTAAAATACTGCATTCGGCCATTTTGGCTGAAACCCCAATTACAGTGTATTACGTCACGTTAAGGTAAACTACTCTGTTTGTTGTTCTCAGTACTACTGATTACGCATTTGAATTGATTTTTTATTTGTTTACGTGTGATTTACCGACTCCACTCGATTATTACAATGGAACCAAGCTTTGTTAAAGCAAACAGCTCAAATTTGCCCAGGATTGATGTATTGTCGGCTGGTGGCAGACTATTTGGAGGGGCGCAGCGTCCTCTACGCCAACCGAGTAGGGGACGTTGTGCAAACGCCCATGACGTGCGGTGTTCCACAGGGGTCGGTCCTCGGACCCACCCTGTGGAACATCAGCTACGACTGGGCGTTGCGGGGGAGCCTCCCACCCGGGCTGGGCGTGATTTGTTACGCCGACGACACGCTTGTCACAGCCCGCGGTGGGACGCTACAAGAGGCGGTAAGCCTGGCGACCTCAGGCACCGAAGAGGTCGTCAGGTTGGGCAGACCGGCTGGAGAGGCCTCGATACGGTGTTTGTTCCGTGGAGGCCTTCCGGCCGGTGCTGATGCAGTGGTTGGAAAAGCGGCACGGGGTGCTCTCCTTCCGACTCGTACAGGTCTTGATGGGGCATGGATGCTTCGGCAAGTACCTGTACAGGGTCGCTAGGAGGGAGAGAACTCCGTCCTGCCACCACTGCGATTGCGATGAGGACATGGCGCAGCATACGCTCGAGGTCTGTGCCGCTTGGGCAGAACCGCGTCGTGAACTCGTCGTAATCATCGGTGCCGACCTGACGCTGCCGACCATCGCTAGGGAGATGCTCGGCAGCATCAGGAATTGGGACGCGGTCGCAGCCTTCTGCGAGGCAGATATCTCGCAGAAGGAGGCGACGGGTCGCGAGCGCGAGGAGCACAGCCTCGATGATGCAACCCGCTGCCGGCGACTGGGGCGGCGTAGGCGGGATTACCTGCGTGCAATGCCGCCCTAGCCGAGGCTGCGGGTGACGTGACCGGGGATTAGTCCGTCACCCGCCGAGAGGCCGACCGCGTGAGGAAAGACCGACGTCCTCCCCGAGGGAGGGACGTCGGTCGATGGGAGGGTGCCCCGGGTAGGGGGTATTCCGTCGGGCCGACCACTGATGACAAGTAACCCTGCTCCAGTGGTCGGCCCAACGACGAAGGCGACGTGGTGTTCGAGTGGGTTGCGGGTGTTGCGTGCTTAAACCCCTCTGTCGCCCCGGACGGAGAGGTGCGGAGACGCGCCGACCGCAGCCCACCCCAAAAAAAAAAAAAAGATTGATGTATTGATGTTGGGTGATTTCCTCGGTACAAATAAAGAATTTTGCTCGCCTGAGTTTAGAAACGTAAAAACTTCTTTGTAAGTAAATTTTTGTTTATCTTTACTACCATGTTTCTAGTAACCTAATCTCTAGTACCAACTTAGATATAATCTAACTCGTTTTGAACTGATGTGAGTTTATTTTATTTTCATAGTTTATTTTTACATTAAACTTGTCATTGTTTATTCTTGAGGTTAGCTCCCTCACAGCTTTGCGAGTTTTAACCACTTAACTCTTATTATTTTCTTGTTAGGAACATGTACAAATACTTTGTTGGGGGTTTTTATTGATGTATTTTTGCACTGAGGTACTGCACACCACTTATAAACTTTGGAATTCAGTTTTATCACAAGAATTAATTTAATGATTTGCTTACTTTCTTCGCTACACATAGACACAAGGACGTGGTTACCTTAACGTGACGTAACAGCCGACGCCATGACACCGGCGAGCTGTTTTCGCGCTATATTTAAAAAATATTGGCAAAATTGTTTTAAACTTCTTTAAACATAAATTTATTACTGAAATATAGGTTTTTTCGTAAATAGTAAGTGTGTACCCACATTACGGAAAAGGATTTCAAAATCTTTCGTCACGCCTATTAAAGGAAATATTGTTCTCATATATTGTACAACAGACGGCGCTCTAACTAGAAATAAATTGCAATCTTTATTGTGTAAAAACAACTAAATATGGTTACAAATAATTACATTAATTCTAATCGATTTTAATTTGATCAATTCTAGAAATCATTCTAAAAGTGTCTTAAATATCATAGCATGGTAAATAGCAGTGTTGTTACTACAAATAATTATTTAAATATTAGTTGCAAATATTTCAAACATGTTTATAACTATAATTGATAACACATACATCAACAATTTACAAATATTGCCGATAGAGGGCGATATGCGCCCATATATACATACCACCTACCTTTTTCTTTTTATGAGTGGGCTATGGTAAGCGCGCACGCGGTCCATTCCGTCCGGGGCAACGAAAGGACGGCGCGCGGGCTCATAAGCCACCCGTACCCACGTCGCCTTCGTCGTTGGGCCGACCACCGGAGCAGGGTGACTTATCATCAGTGGTGCATACCACCTACCTATAATAACAAACAATATCTCGATGTATTTACTTGCTTAGAAAACGCTATTAGTACATATACAAATTACCAGTATACAGTGGCGGACTAACCCCGTCAGAGGCCCGGGGCGGCACAGCTGAATGAGGCCCCCAACTTTAAAAAAATAGTTTTACAAGCTTTTTATTCAGTTCATGTTTGTATGTATAAAATGGGTTTATGTTTATTTCGGTAAAATCCGGCAAGTGAAATTTAAATGAGACTTAAATCATTTAGGCTAAATAAACATTATATACAATACCTACAATATGGAATGGAAACGGGTGAGGAAAAATACGAATCAACTGACAAGAAAAAATTAGATATAATAAAAAGATAGTTTTTATTTTTATTTTTGTAGCCTTATACCTGCCTTATACCTGTGTTTTCGTGCCTTCAATTTACTGAACTTCTCAATAATTTCTGTGAAATCGACTTCTTTTGAAATTTTTCATTCTGTTGAAAGCAGGGCTAGATTAAACAGTCGCTCTTGACCTTGATTAGTTTAACGCATTAACGACCAAAAAGCGTTTTTTTTTTCATCATTTTTAGGGACCCTATTACTAAGACTTTGCTGTCTGTCACCAGGCTGTATCTTAAGAACCGCGATTGCTAGACAGTTGAAATTTGCACAAATTATGTATTTCTGTTGCCGCTATAACAACAAATACTAAAAATAAAATAAATATTAACGGGGGCTCCCATACAAAAATCATTTTTTTTTGCCTATTTTTTATAGATAATCGTACGAAACCCTTCGTACGCGTCCGACTCGCACTTAGCCGGTTTTTAGGCAAATTGTCATCATTAAAAAACGAGAATTTTGAAATGAGACATATGGTTTCCCGTACTTTACAGAGTGTTCTTTCAGAATCTGGGGTTAAAATTGCGGTTTTCCACTACCAAAAAAAATATGGCCGCTTTTAACCAAAAAAAACACGACAAATCGAAGACATTTTTTTCATGATTTTTTTCTCATACAAAATGCCGATCGAAGCCCTCTTTTTTTTCAACCATGAGTGCACTAACTAATTGTAGTTGAACGACAAATTTTTGAATTTGTAAATATCAATATTTTCACTCCCGAAATGGCGTTTTCCGCCCTTTAAGCGGCGAGTAAAATTTTACATTTCGCAAAAAAAAAGCAAATTTTCACGAAAATTGGTGTCCCGGGGTTTTTTTGGTCGCTAATTACGATTCTGCCCTCAAAATTTGAAAATTAAAGATGGCGGATCGACGGCGGCGGCGGATTTTACTCTTAGCGCAACCCAGAGACAACAATGTGGACGTGGTAAATTTTGGGGGCAGAACCATAATTAGTGACTTCGAAAACCTCCGAGTACTCGATTTCATCCGATTCAAAAAACCTTTTTTATATCTTGTCGGTTATATTGATCCGCTATCTGACCTCTATTTGACCTTCAGGGGTCACCTTGATACATATTTGTACGTAATTTTTACCGCTCTTTCCATTTCCGATATCAAAAATAGGGGTTCTCATTTAAAAAAACAAAGTTGATCTTGAAATAACCTTGAAAACGAAGTTCAAGGTCAAATTCAAGGTTACCATGACATACGTTATTAAAAATTTCGTTTAACGTGTTTTTTTATATTTCGATCAAATCATCCCCCTCCAAGATAATCAGGGGTTTCCATACTTTTGCCGCGCCCTGTATATAAAGATATCTTTAATTATTTGCACATATTATGTGCAAATAATTAATGTTATTTTTAATCATTTCAACTAACATACGTCCCACGATTGGGCTCGAGGCTGCTCCATGATGAGAGCCAAATTGACCTTACTATATACCATGCTGGTCAGACAGGTTGGTATAGGATGTTGTTTCAAATTTTCCATCTCTTGCATAAATTTTATATGCGTATTATATCCCTTAGTCGTCTTTTACGTCATCCACGGGCAAGATGTAGGGAGTGGTGAATTGTATTCTTACTCCGTCACCACACGGCTTTATGTTATGTTTAATTAATTATTATTCATAAAAAATGCCAAAGGGGGATGGCTTGTGTACTGCGCCGTGGCCTCGGTGATAGGACGGTGTGCTCTCTCTCTTCACGACCGTGTGTAGGTACTTGGCGAATCATCCGTGACCCGTCAACACCTGCACCAGTCAGAAGGAGAGCACCCCGTGCCGCCGCTCTAATCACTGCATCAGCACTGGCTGGAAGGCCTCGACGGTCCTCACGCCGAATCGAGGCCTCTCCAGCCGGTCAGCCCGACGGGCAATGACGTCTCGGCGGGCGTCGACCCAGCAGGCGGTAAGTTCCCTCAAGGAAACCATACCGCCCCCCGCTCGCGTCGCCGACACCCTTGATTTACCAGAGTTTATGACAATCTTAGGTAAATAGAAATAAGACCGTCTTTCGCTTATATTAATATTCGTGAAATGTTTCTGTTACTAAGTCGCTGGCCAAAAATCCTTGCTGAAAATGACGCGTATTAGCGTCATGCGGTACCTATTCATAATTTGAAGCAAAAGCGAGTGAGTGGTATTTCGTATATATAGATAGATATGAACCATGACCTACTTACTTGTAAAATTAATGCTACCTGTACAATTATTAGACGGCCGATTATAAGCGGCTCTTTCACTCTCTGTCTCTGTCTACAATATACTGACGACGGAAGGAATAATATAATAAGACAGGTATCTCAAGAAAGAAAGAAATAAGAGGTAAATATTGTTTATTTGAGCACTCACGTCTTTACATATTGGGTTTTTTTTTAGATTAAAACAATGCCAATATCAATATGTAATAATAATTTAATATAAATTAATTACAACTTAAAAGTAACTCATTATTATACAATTGCTATAGCAATGTGTTGACTATGTGTGATTATTAACTTTTCTCCAGATATCCTAACATTTACGATCGCAGTTTAGCTACCTATTTCAAAGTTATGTTTTTCCCTAAAATCTTCCCCCATAAACAAATTAATTAATAATAAAAGATTATCAATCTCACTAGTTTCGCATTCAAATAAACATTGTTAAACTTGTTATAGTTGCCTAAATTTGGTTGTTTTAACATTTAAGGTCGTTGTGTCTGTAAAGTCATGGTTAAGCAAAGATCGCTGATCATATAAATAAGCGCTTCGAATCGTTCTCGGTTTAGTATAATCATATAAATTTATTCGTTAAACATGACACTAACTACAATATTTTGGGTAATATTATCCATATTGATAGCTATAATAGTAATAATATTAACAGTATTAGGAACACTGACCTTTCTGCTTATATATATGAAACTTAAAATTGAACCGGTTAAAGGTGTATGTAAATCGAGTGCACGACTTGATAATAAAATCGTACTAGTGACTGGTGGAAATACTGGTATTGGTCTAGAAACTGCAAGAGATCTCGCTTCGAGAGGGGCGAAAGTCATCATCGCCAGCAGGGACGACAAGAAATCAGCAGAGGCGGTCGCTGATATCATCAAAACAACAGAAAATGAGAACGTTGAATTTAAATACTTGAATTTGGCCAGTTTTAACAGCATCAGAAAATTTGCTGAGAACTTCAACCATACATACGATCGTCTGGACGTTCTGATCAATAATGCTGGTTGCGGAATCATTAAGCGTAAAGCTAGTGAAAACGGTATTAACATATTGATGCAAGTGAATTATCTTGGACCTTTCCTGCTCACAAATTTACTTCTAGATAAAATAAAAGCATCAGAAACTGGCAGAATAATTAATGTGTCTTCATATCTATATCGTTTTGGATTTGTATCCCCTAACAAATTAGATGGAATGCATTTGAGTATTCAGTTAGTGCAGTACGCCAATAGCAAGTTTTGTGTTGTTATGTGGACAAAAGCATTAGCGAAAAGGCTATCTTCAAACGTTACTGTGAATTCGTTACACCCCGGTGTTGTGAAGACTGATATATTTAAAGGAATATATCCTATTTTACGTCATTGGTTTTTAATCTTATTAGATATATTAAACTTCAAAAGTCCTACAGAAGGTGCTCAGACAAATATATATTTAGCTGTTTCTGAGGAAGTTGCCAATGTAAGTGGTAAAGATTTTATGGATTGTGCAGAAGCTGAATATGCCCGTATAGCTGACAACGATGAAATGGTAGAAAAAATATGGCACAAAAGCATCATGTTGACACATCCAAACCCGCCTATAGAAGTTATCACATCATAACTTAAACATTATTAACTGCCGAGGCTATTGCAATATTTAACAAATTTAAAAAATTAAGCTGCTAAGTATAATTTTAGTATAAAAATTTAAGGAAAACAATTAAATATACTTATATAATAGCGAATAAAAACAACGATGATATTATATACTGCCATTCCATGTATTTAAAATATATCTTTATATATAAATTTCTTGTGTATGTATGTATGTCACTGAACTTCTCCTAAACGGCTGGACCGATGTTGATGAAATTTTTTGTGCATATTCAAGGGGATTCAAGAATAATCCATTCAGATTCACAATTGGACCCGGTAGGTGGCGCTTATTTGAACAGAACAACGTCTGTTGGGTCAGCTAGTGTATTATATGATCCTTGTAAGGCTAATGTGTCTATATTTATACGTCAAATACAGAGACTTGAATACTGGCCCCATTATTTTTTGTGTCAAATCGGGTAATTGTAAGAAAAAATATTACATGAAAGCTATTAAGAACACGAGAAAAGCCTTGTAGGAATATATATGGACTTAAAGCCAAATAAAAATTCTACTCTACGTTTAACTCTAATCTGTTTACGACGTTAACTATAAAAACGTTAACAATAACTATAAAAAAATAGTCCGAATTAAGGTTTTTGAAATAAAATATTATATTCATTCCTAACGTATGTATTTTAATACTTTATTATAAATTTATACTAATAATTAATGAATACAAAAAACTTTTACATGTTTATTATAAACAATTTCAAATTTATAAAATTTGAAAAAGAATCACGTATTTGAAATGCGCTTGCCATGGTCACTATGGCGTTATAATGTGAAAATAATTTCCTGATAATGCAGTAGTAACGGCTTCTACATATAAAAATTATAAATAAATTATTTATAACTTCGATATTGTCGACCTGTTGTGGTTACATCTATATTTATAGGAGATGAGAGATCTCGAGCGATATATTGACTCATCACTATGGCTCTGGAACCATAAGGTGTACAGATTTGGCAGTAATATTCCTTTCGTCGAGTAGAGGTCAGCTAAGAACGGATTTTACAAAATTCCCCCTACAAGGGGTGTTGCGGGGGGCAGTCCGGCTGGAGAGGCCTCGATACGGTGTCTGGACCGTGGAGGTCTTCCGGTGCTGATGCAGTGGCTAAAACGGCGGCATGGGGTGCTTTCCTTCCGACTGGTGCATGTCTTGACGGGGCATGGATGCTTCGGCAAGTACCTGCACACGGTCGCTAGGAGGGTGCGTACACCGTCCTGCCACCACTGCGATTGTGACGAGGTCACGGCGCAGCGTACCATCGGTGGAACTGGGACGCGGTCACAGCCTTCTGCGAGGCAGTGATCTCGAAGAAGGAGGCGGCGGGTCGGGCGCGCGAGGAGCGCAGCCTCGACGAGACGACCCGCTGCCGGCGACTGGGGCGGCGTAGGCGCGACTACCTGCGCGTCATGCCGCCCTAGCCGAGGCCGCGGGTGACGTGACCGGGGAATTAGTCCGTCACCCACCGAGAGGCCGACCGCGTGAGGAAAGACCGACGTCCTGCGCAGGTATTCGGAAATGCTCCCACAACCACCAATGCCCGTCGAGCACCAGGCTCAAGTACTTCATATGGGCCTGGATGGTGATGGTAACGGAATTGACGGTGATCGAAGCGTCGGCGGGGGGTCCGGCGGTATGAAGCCCATGGAACAAGAGGGCCCCCGTCTTGTCTAGGGCTACTCTCAACCCCAGCGCTTCGATCCGCCTGACAATCTCCTCGGTGCCGAGAGTTGACAGGCGTGCCGTCTCCTCTAGCGTCTCACCCCGGGCTGTGACGAGCGTATCGTCGGCGTAGCAAGTTACGGCCAGTCCGGGGGAGGCTTCCTCTCAATGCCCAGTCGTAGCCGATGTCCCCTACTCGGTTACTAAATCTATATAGAGTGGGGTATCAAAACATTTTTTTTTATTGCATACGGTGGTTAACCAGCAAACAGTACATTTGATAGTAAGTGTTGCTGCCGCTCATGGACCTTTTCAACGCTGCTACCTACCGCGAAGAAAGTGAAGGGGGTGTGAATGCGTGCAATGAGGTTCAATGTGGTAAAACCCATCACACGCAAATACCCTCAGAAAGTTAGGCTGCCGGCTCTCTCGCTCACCGAACGAAGTGCACGAGGAGTGGAGTAACACATTGCTACTACTCGGACGTCGATTTTCTGCAAGAGTGTGTTGTGGTGGTGAGTGTGCAAGACTGTCCGACCATTATTAAAATGATAAATGGATTTCAAAAGTATATATAACTCATAGGCTCGATCCACACTATGATGCTGATCACGGTCCGATTTCGCTCCGGTCTCGGTCCGATCAAATCTCGCTGTGTCCACACTACGGCTCGATCTACACTGTGATGCTGTTCACGGTCCGATCTCGCTCCGGTCTCGGTCCGATCAAATCTCGCTGTGTCCACACTACGGCTCAATCCACACTGTGATGCCGTTCACGGTCCGATCTCGCTCCGGTCTCGGTCCGATCAAATCTCGCTGTGTCCACACTACGGCTCGATCCACACTGTGATGCCGTTCACAGTCCGATCTCGCTCTGGTCTCGGTCCGATCAAATCTCGCTGTGTCCACACTACGGCTCGATCCACACTGTGATGCCGTTCACGGTCCGATCTCGCTCTGGTCTCGGTCCGATCAAATCTCGCTGTGTCCATACTACTAGTTCCAAAATCAGTCTGTCTCGATCCATGGTCGTTAGGCATGAGTTCGAATCCCATGTGTGACGATCATTTTTCTCTCGTAATCAAGTTTTTATAAGTCAACTATTCTTTTAAAATGTTCGCGAATTTCACCATATACACTTTTTTCTCGGAAAAAAAAAAAACGCTTATAGAAAAACTTGCGAAAATAATTATAGTGCGATTATTTATTATTCATAATCAAATGTTATAAATCACACGCATAAATTACATTACTTACCTTTTTCAGAATTCCACGATTTATTACTTACTAGCCATTACTAGAAGAAAAATATAACGTCTCCCTGCACGACCGAAGAAATACTGGAGTTAGTGGTAGGGATGGCGATCTGAGATCGATTAATCGAAGAATCGATTTTTCAGGCTCAAAAGATCGATTTTTTAAATCGATATGTTGTTCTGAATCGATTCAGTGAATTGATCTTTCACCTTTGAAAATCTACATTCGATTTTTTTTTCTGTCCATCGATACTAAGATAAATAACACTTTCAGATGTCCTATAAAAAAACCTCATCACAATCCTACCAGGAGAAAGGTACCCCATACTTTAAAAACGATTCTTCGATACTAGTGTTCCGTTTTCAATCGATTCATATCTATATTATTGTAAGACATTACTCTCTCCAGATTTACTAAAAAGAAAAAAAAAAGGTCATCATAATCCCGCCAGAAAAAATACTTCGTATAGAATTGGAGGAAAACTCAAAGAAGATCGATAGATCGATTAATCGGGGATCGATCCTTCAGACCTCGATTTTATTGTGATTCGATTCTTTGGACGACGATTCAAATCGATTCAAGAATCGATCTTTTTCAGAAAGATCGCCCATCCCTAGTTAGTGGAGTTGAAACAAAAACGTACTCACACTGTCGGTACAAGTCATGACAAGTTCGATCTCGCTCCAGTCAAATATTCTTTTCGACCAACCGGTACTGGCGCGATATCGAATCGAAACTAGAGCGATACGATAGTGTGAATACTATGATTCTTTCTTATTTAAGAATATTTTACCAGACCGGGAACGGACCGAGACCGGAGCGAGATCGATCCGTGAACGGCATCACAGTGTGAATCGACACATAAGGTCACCATAATCATCTCAGCGTAACATATTTTATTTTTGTGTGGGCCATGGTCAGCGCACTTGCCGCCCGGCTCCATCTGGGGCGACAGAGGGGCGCCGCGCGGCCCCATGAACCACCCGTAGCAGGTTGCCTTCGCCGTTGGGCCAACCACCGGTGTAGAGTTCCTTATCGCAATGGTAGCGTGTAAATATGCCACTAGTTGACCTTTCTCTATATTGGAAAGACAATTGGTATAGAGTTTTAATTCGAGTTTTCTTTCTCTTGGATAATATATCCCTTAGTCGACTTTTACGACACACACAGCAAAAAAATGAGATGGTGAACTATATTCTTGCTCCGACACCACACGGAAATATAAAAACGCTTACATATATGTAAAAGGGAGCGATAATTTGCACTCCGAACATATTATAATAACGCGCCTAGTGAAATAATAATGGCTATTTATTAAGATTGCGAATTACAAACATTATACTCATGGCTTAGAATAATAACGTATAGAAGGCAAGTTCGCGCACAAAAAGTGAAGCATTTCAATTAGAGCCTAATGGAGTTCACGCCGGTACCGTTCCGTAATGTACACGGTCACTGCACTCAGGGCTGGGCAAAATACATGTTTTGATTTAATTAAAATACATATTACAAAATACTCCATTGCATGTATTTAAAATACGAAATACAAAATATTTCTAAATTGTGTATTTAAAATGCAAAATACATTTCTTGCATTTTAACGATTGTTATTTAAAATACAAATTACAAAATACGAATTACAAATCCCTTCTTTTATGGGTGGGATATGGTAAGCGCACACGTCGTCCATTCCGTCTGGGCCAACGAAAAGACGGCGCGCGGGTCCATAACCCACCCGTACCTACGTCACCTTCGTCATTGGGCCGACCACCAGTGTCGAGTTCCTTGTCCTCAGTGGTCGGCCCGATGGAATACTCTTTCAGTACCCTCACGTTGTCCCGGGACGTCGGTCGCCGTCACGCGGTCAATCTCTCTGCGGGTACCGGACTAAAGTCCCCGATCCAGTCACCCACGGCCTCGGCTAAGGCGGCATCAGGCGCAGGTACTCGCCTGCACCGTCCGAGTCACCGGCGGCGGAACGTGTCACCGTAGAGGAGTTCATCTCGCGCAGGATCACGGCGCTGCTCAGCCCACGCGGCACACACCTCGAGTGTGTGCTGCGCCGTGTCCTCGTCACAATTGCAGTGGTGGCAGGCCGGTGTGCTCTCTGTCATGACAAGGAAGGAGGCCGTGGAGCGTCGGGGATACTCTCCGGCACCTCGTAAAAGCGCGGAAGGGGCCGCTGTGGTTTTAGTGGGTATTTCGGTCACCTCTGTGGCCGGCGAGTCCCACACACATTCCCCTGTCTGTAACCGGCGGGGGGATAGTGTGTAAATGCATTTCCACAACGTGAAAAAAAAAAAAAAAAAGGCCGGTGTGCTCTCCCTCCTGACAAGTGCAGGTACTTGCCGAAGCATCCGTGCCCCGTCAAGACCTGCACCAGTCGGAAGGAAAGGTTATTCTAAGACCTAAGGGTTAAATGAAAAGTTAAATAAATATTAAGAAATAATTTAAAGGCTGAGCCTGAACATCACCTTTAAACACTTATATAGTAGGTAGTAAAAGAAGTGCTTTACAAAAACCTTGTAATTTTAAAGCAATTAAATCTTCTTATATCTCATCAAAACAACTTATATTAAATAAATGCTACATCATTTCATACATAACTAACTTTTGGTCGCGACTTGGTCCGCGTGGTATATATACTCTGGACTTTTTTTTTTTTTTGTGGGTGGGCTGCGGTCGGCGCGCCTCCGCACCACTCCGTCCGGGTCGACAGAGGGGCTTAAGCACGCAACTCCCGCAACCTACCCGAAAACCACCGCGCCTTCGTCATTGGGCCGACCACCGGAGCAGGTTTACTTGTCGTCAGTGGTCGGCCCGACGGAATACCCCCTACGTGGGGTACCCTCCCATTGACCGACATCCCCCTCTCGGGGAGGACGTCGGTCTTTCCTCACGCGGTCGGCCTCTCGGCGGGTGACGGACTAATCCCCGGTCACGTCACCCGCAGCCTCGGCTAGGGCGGCATGAGGCGCAGGTAGTTGCGCCTGCGCCGCCCCATTCGCCGGCGGCGGATCTCCTCATTGAGGCTGCGCTCCTCGCGCAGGCGATCCGCCGCCTCCTTCCGCGAGATCACTGCCTCGCAGAAGGCTGCTACTGCGTCTCAAAATAAAATCGAGGCCTGAAGGATCGATCCCCGATTAATCGATCTATCGATCTTTATAAGGAATGCATGAAGTCGAACTGTCTAATATTTTTCATTTAAACTAGTATTTTTTTGTTAAGTTTAATATTATAACATTAGCATTATTCTATACTTTGGAGTTCATGTAATCATTATATTTTTAGATAGGGTACAGCCATGTATTAATGAAACTAATACATAGAGGAATAATTATTCTTTTATATTTGCTTGACAGACAATTTATATGAATATTCAATTTTTAAAACAAAATTAGACAAGTGTGCTTAAGACCACAGGAATGAAGTGAAACTTCTTAGCTCCATCTATATAAAATATATACCAACACATACATATATATATATATATATAACACCACAACACATTCACCAGCTTACTCTCCGAATCTAGCGGGAGTAAAGAAGATTTGCTTCAAAAACTAAATTAGACATCACTAAGTAAATTATAGTACGGTCAACGAAACGAGAGAAGTAGTCAGGGCGAATGAAGCGAGCCCTAACACTATCGCAAAACCTGAACATTATTTGACATTGAAACATTGTTTAATAGTTTCTTTTTGAAAGGAAGACTTATCTTCTATATCATCATTATTTGCTTCCTATAAACAAAACAAATTAATAATTTCCATACATAAATAAAAGAAAACTAAACTAAAATATTGAAATTTGGCATATTATTCAAGGTACAATTGTTTTGTGTAGCTTTATAAAGCCTTTGTCTCATATTTATCACATTCTAAAAAACGCTTCGAACATACAATGCTTCCTTAGGTATGCTTGAAGAATTCTTCGGATCTTTGACTTTCGGTAATACCAATATCCATTCTCCACACCTCATTGGACCCCTAGAAAAGCTGAAAGGCAAAAATAAAATCTGAAATCTATAATTTTATTACATGCATTGAGTCAAAATTACTATTAATTATTATTCTTACTTGAAAGTAATTTTACTAAGTAAACTCATAGCTGAGAAATTTTAAGGGTCTAATAAAATTTCACTTAACTTTTGTTACTTAAAAAATTATCTTTAACTATTATTATTGTAAGTCAAATCTATGTAATAAATGTTCATGGTATCTTGCAGTCTTGTGGTGTAAACTATTGGTTTATTTTTAATTATGTTTATAACAGATCCTAGCTTGATGGTAACACCCAGCCAACCTCTCTATTGAAATTTTTGTGTTGTTGTTTTTTTTAAGCATTAAGTACTAAATCTTTTTGTAAACCCACTCAGATTATACGCAAACGATCTATTTACTTCATCTAATTTTCTTTCTTAAAATCAGCTTTTAAAAATAAGTGACGTAACATCAACAAAAAGAATATACAAAACAAAGTGTAAAAAATTAACACACATTAATTTCCTTTAAATAAGTAAAAATAAAATATTTATTCATTTAAAAATGAAGTTACGAAGTTAGCATAAAGTTAAATATTACTTAAAATTAAATTTAAAATGATTAGCTTAATAAAAAATTAAACATAGCAATAAAAAATCGACTCTATCGAATATCAGAACGGGGTCACGTTATTATTCGACCAAATTAAAAGGAGATATTAATGTCTTATTCTACATTAAAAATGATTCCATTCACATTTGTCGAATTATTCTTACACCGTTGAGTGAAATTTTGAAACAAAAAATCTAAATCACCATATTTCACCCGATATTTAGTAAATTAAACAATAAAAACAAATCAATGAACTGTTTAACTTACTGGAAGTACGAAATCCCATCCTTTTTTAACATTTTTGACGTATTATTTTTACAATTGTTCAATGAACACTTCGTCATTTCTAACGTTCATACAATAATGCGGTCGACACAAGACTACTTGAAAAGAATGCTAAATTCTTGTTGTAGCGCTCTTATTATGGGGACATTTTTGAGACGCTGTTTGTGTATCTTGGGTTTTTTATTACATCAATGCTTTCAACAGACACTTTTTAATATACTGAGATGGTTCTTCTTACTTCTACCCTCCATAATAATAATAAAAAAAGTAGTCTGAATTATGGTTTTCTCATTAAAATATCATATTTTTTCTAACGTATTTTAAAATTTTATTATACATTTATATTAATAATTAATCAATACGATTTTTTTACATATTTATTATAAACAATTTCAAATTGTTAAAATTTTAAAAATAATCACGTATTTGAAAATGCGCTTGCCATGGTCGCCATAACGTTGAAAATAATTGCCGGATAATGCAGTACTAACGGCTTATAAATTGATATGATTGATTTAAAATTTAAGGTCAAAAATATATATTTCTTGTGCACGTGCGTATGTCACTGGACTCCTCCTAAACGGCTGGACAGATGCTAACGAAATTTTTTTGTGTGTGTTCAAGGGGATTTGGGAATGATTTAGATTCACAATTGGACCCGCTAGGTAGCGCTGCTGTCGATATAAAGGAGAGTTCCTTTTACTATTTTTTTAGATTTGAACGAGAACAACGTCTGTTGGGCCAGGTAGTTATACACGGTGATTTTATATCTTCTTACAAAAAAAAAAACCATAAAAGTATCCTGCTGGGCTCGGGCCTCCTCCACAATGCGATTTTTTTATGGTTGCTAATAAAAAGACTTGTGTATACCGAAGGGGCTCGTAATCGAGACCAATTAAAAGAACAAATTATTTCAGCTTTCAATGTGATAGAAAGTGACAAAGTGACACTAAATAATTTAAGACGTAACCTCCAAAAAGTTCATGTTTATGCATAGACAAAAAAGGGTGAGTAATTTGAACAGTTATTTCAATATTATTGATAGAACGATATTCTTGTGTACCTATTCTTGTTACTTTATTCGCAATTACCTATAGTGTAAATAGCTGATTCCATTTTTTCTACACCTGAACCAATTTACTTTATTGAAATAATGATTACTAGTAGACTAGTAAATACCAAGTCTCTCACTAAAACTTTACATTATTGTTTCTGATGGTCCTAGGTGCGTAGAAAGTATTAAGGGAAAATTGGACTAGGCACTTACTGAATACGTAGTGGTATTTCGAAAAAGGACGTAGGTAGATTATGGTACAATTTTACGAGTTGACAATCGAACTTTTTCTAAGGTGTAATATGAGTGATCGGCGCGGGCGGCGCGGACGGCGCGGTAAAGTGATCGCCGCGGTAAAGTACCTACATGGTACATCAGCTGTGTTAAGTACCTATGCGCTCGCTACATGTTTCCTTACTATTTTAATTAATAATTGTTTAAAATCATTTTTATTAAAAAATATTCTAGTAAATATTTTTTTTAACCTTTTAATTGTACGAATGTATAGTAGATACTGGATACTTTAATTGACCTGCTTTTGTAAGACGACATAAATGTCACCGTGTATATAGATAAATTACTTATAACTTCGATATTATCGACCTGTATAGTAATCACAAAATAAAAGGCCCGTTTTAACAGTTCACGCCCAAGAAGTTTTCTATTTTTTACCGATCAAACTGTTTTGAAGGTAATTACATTTTTCATTGACGGGTACCGGCCACTGGGCTAAGTGCTGTGGCATAACGATTTTTTTCATATCGTCCACAGACTATTAATAATCGGTTAAGGAAAAATAAATCGATCAAGATTTATTTTTTAAGGCGGACTCGTACTTGCCTTACTTATTATATATATATATATATATATATATATATATATATATATATATATATATATATATATTACTTGTGTAGTGATTTTTACTGAATATTCGAGACGTCAATATTGACAATATGAAAATAATATATATATATATGAGTAACGATAACTCAACTGACAATTTTGGCTCATCATCTTAAGAAAATGATTGATTAAAGATTCACTTTTTCTCGGTATTTTTGTGATTGAGTGAATGTTATTGTATCGGAAAAATATTAAATGATAGAAAAATGACCATTCGTAACATTGTATCATTTAGAATATCTACAATATCACAGTTTAAGTAAAATTTTCAAATCAGAACTTTAATGCAATGCACTTTACAATACATACAATCAAATCGATTATATATTCATATAAACTTGATTCGATTTATCGTGAGTATCGAGTACTGAATCGTATGGTTCATCACTAAATACATCGGTAAGACCAAGTGTCAAAACGGCCCTCTTATTTTGTGACAACTATAGTAATGTTATCAACATTTAATAATAGATTTTCTTAAGAATAGTATCTATATTTCTTACGTGATTTTACTTCCCCTTTTTGTACGGGAAAGTTTAGTTTTCAAGTTTTCTGTCCCGCTGTCACCGGCCGTACAAAAATGTCCCGACTTTGCAAACAGTCTTAATGCCCATTTCTTATGCTAATTGGGACGACCTATTCCTACAAGATTTTTCACGTGATCCTTATTTTTTAAGCTTTTAAATTTATGAATGTTTATCCGCCCGTGACCATGAATGCTGTAAAGTGTTCGAAATGTCGGACAATCATACGAGTAAATCAAATACAAACGCGATGAAAGCCGTAAAAGTAGTTTTATTTACATGTAGGTATAGCGACCACGTAAACATCAGAAAAATATTAATGTTTTTTTTATTACCTAGTTTTGTAAACACCCCGTTCTGACATAAAAAAATACCAGGGACGTTAATAAAGCGTCCGGTTTTGACGTTATAAAAATATAGTCACATTAAATACAACCGTAATTAAGCGTAATTAAAATGTAAAAATTACTAAATTCAACTATAGGTATTCATCAATCTGATATAAAATTATTATTTAATCGTATTAAATTAATCATAAGAAGTTTTTGCTATGTTATAAGTTTTACGAGTCATAATTTGGCGTTTAATAAAAACATATTCATAGATATCTATCTATTTAATTTATACGTTAACTTAACATTTGGTTATTATTATCTATATCTATACCATTAAATAAAATTGGAGTGTCTGTTTGTAATGTCAAAATAATAGGCTTTTTTCATGCTCACACGGTTATTTGCACGACACCTATGCCTAAAATAGCAATTAAAAAATTTTTGTCTGTCTGTCTGTCTGTTTGTTCCGGGTAATCTTCAAAAGGGCTGGACCGATTTCAAAAATTCTTTCACCAATGGAAAGCTATAATATCAGGGCGTAAACTAGGCTATATTTTATCCCGGTATTCCCACGGGAACGGGAACTACGCGGGTAAAACGACTATAACCTATAACCGAAGCGAAGCGAGGGCGGATTGCTAGTAGTATATACAATGCTTTGTCCTGAGGTGACAACGCACAGCCTAATCCGCTGATCGTAGAGACTTGAAATTTCGAGGGTGTGTAATTGTTGACACAAAGCTTAGTTGTTTACACCGCCCATAAGGCATACATCTGAATGAGGGCCCACTTAGACCAGCTAGGCTTAGACTGGCTTCCTTCGAGACAACTGACCCCTGAGTGTTCTTTGTGGGACGTATGCATCCGATAAGAAGGGATTTTTAAAAATTATACCTCTATGGGGGTGAAAAAGCGGGACAAAATTTGTATGGGACAATGTGATTCCTTGGTCCAATCTATTTCAAATTTTGCATAAACATTCTTTAACAGAATTAATGAAAGTCGCGTTTTGTATTTTATTGAAATTCATTTCCTAACAAAGTTAAAAAGGGGTAGAAAGTTATTGTGGGGGTGATTTGCTTCAAAGTTGGTAACAATACTCTTTAGTGTTTTTGATTTAAATAACATTTTATTTTGACACATGTTTGAAAACTCAATTTGATTTTATTAAAAAAACCGGTTAAGTGCGAGTCGGAGTCGCGCACGGAAGTTGAACACCATCCTTACTAATATTATAAATGCGAAAGTAAGGATGTTTGTTTGTTACGCTTTCACGCTTAAACCACCTAACCGATTTCTGAAATTCTTTCACCATTGGAAAGCTATAATTTCAGGGAGTAGGATAGGCTTTATTTTATCCCGGTATTCCCACGGGAACGGGCACTACGTGGGTAAGGCGACTGAAACCGAAGCGAAGCGAGGGCGGGTTGCTAGTTATCTATAAAAACGACATAAAAATCATGTCAATCATATTTGTTTTCTTTTTAATTTAATTTAATATATTTATTTATAAAGTGAATATATCACTAAATATTCTGTGAATATGTCACCGTATTATTGTACGAACCGTTAGTTTATAAACTATCTAGTGCGATTATAAACTATCGACAGATTGTGAACGGACACAAAAACTTACAATCTAACGCTTATATTTTCGTAAGATTACAAACTGATTCTGTTCTATTTGAGTTTGAGTTTTATTTCAAATCCTTGTCTTGCTGCGTTATTTGCACACATGGGCATGAAAGAAGCTAGTGAATTGTATTCTTACTCCATCACCATGGGACGTGTATGTAAATTTAAAAAAAGTTTTCAACACAAGATTTTAATTTACCGCCATTACTGTAATAAATTGTTGGCAACCCTGATATTTTTTTTATTTGGCTAGTTGAATGTTTGCTACTCGACCACAAATAAATCGTTGAACAGATTTGAATGATAATTGGCATATATCTAGATCATTTCCCGGATTAACAATTGAGATACTTTTCAACTGGTTAATATGTTTGCTTGAGAATTATATCAAGTAAACGTAAAAAAGTTAAATTGTAGTTAATTCTTATTCATTTTTAAAAAATTTAATTATTTTTAAATTTTTCGCCGTTCACAATCGGACGTAGGCCTCCTGTAAGGTAATCGCCACATTTGATTGGTGGCTTGGCGATCGTGGTGTGATATTATAAGTTTCCTAGGCGAGAGCCATGCACTTTCCTCGTGAATTCTTAGCAAATTTCTACGACTGCAACTGGCAAATGGTGGCGACAATTGAATTCCTATCAAGTCGCAACACAGAATTTATATCAAGCATAATCCGTAAAACGGTTTTAGATAAAACTTCATCTTGAGCAACTTTTTATACGTGTGAAGCCGCGGGCAGAAGGAATTATAAAAATAAAATAGTATTTGATTGATGAGATTGTAGTCAAACTTGTTATTTAGTCTAGTCGACAAGTTGAAAATGGTACAAAATAGAGATACTGCTCTTAAAATTACGTGCGATAGCTCATTGGATCCGGAATGACGTCTAGAAAAATGTGCTAAAAGCGTGTATTAGCACATAAAAAATTGCAAAAGTTATAAACAACAAAAACTTAAAAATCCAAGTAATGTTGTTCAAGTAAAAAAATTGTTATAAACAAAGTATCAATATTTTTTTAACTTTTATGGCACGATCTTGTTAAGTATGTATGTAAGAAAGGCTCTACGAAGCGAAAATTTTTTACGACCATTATTTAAACATTTTTTTTCACTTATAATTAAGACGATAGTTCGAGAAAATTTCGTTAGTTAACAATAGTTTAACTCGTTGAAAAATTAACTTTAAGTAAAATTTCCAACGGGTATAAATTATTTATAGTGTTCAGAACACACCATAATTTTTTCAAATTAAAAAAAAATATTTAATACTTTAAATAAATTAATTAATGCGCCGTACTCGCTTTTGACGCCACGCGCGCATCCTAAAAATGTCACGCGCAGACCTATCTTCAGCGTTAAATTAAAATTATAAATAATGGAGATAGAGTTCCGGGAGTTAGGAGTTTTTTATTGGAAATTTCCTCCTCTTTCAGAATCTTTTTTTTAAATTCCTTAAATATTAATAGTTTATGAAATATTGGCAAAAAACAAAATGCCATTTTTTTTTCATCTTTAATTGTTTATAACTTTTGCAATTTTTTATGTAGCTAATACACGCTTTTAGCACATTTTTCTAGACGTCATTCCGGATCCAATGAGCTATCGCACGTAATTTTAAGAGCAGTATCTCTATTTTGTACCATTTTCAACTTGTCGACTAGACTAATTTAATTTTTTACGACACTGATGCCAATTTAAGACTTACTTTAATATACTATAATATACTGCCTTATTTTGTTTATTCGCGCTACTATGACCTTAAACTTTGCAGACCTGACGCTGCTAACCATCGCTAGGGAGATGCTC
Source organism: Lymantria dispar (assembly GCA_032191425.1). Classification (NCBI taxonomy): domain Eukaryota; kingdom Metazoa; phylum Arthropoda; class Insecta; order Lepidoptera; family Erebidae; genus Lymantria; species Lymantria dispar. The sequence goes on along the minus strand of CM063463.1, from coordinate 8,861,263 downwards.
GGCAACATCAGGAACTGGGACGCGGTCGCCGCCTTCTGTGAGGCTATCATCTCACGGAAGAAGGCGGCGGATCGTGCGCGAGAGGAACTCCTCTTCGGTGACACGTTCCGCCGAAGGGGACTCTGATGCCGCCCTAGCCGAGGGCGCGGGTGATCGGATCGGGAACTTTAATGCTGGGACAGGGATATCGAGAGGTGAGGGTACTCGAAAGGGTATTCCGTCGGGCCGACCACTGAGGACAAGGAACTCGGCACTGGTGGTGAGCCCAATGACGAAGGTGACGTGGGTACGAGTGGGTTATGGGCCCGCGCGCCGTCCTTCGTCGCCCCGGATGGAATGGACGGCGTGCGCGCTTACCACAGCCCACCCATAAAAAAACCGGCTATGTCACGATTACACATAACTAGTGTTGCCCAAAAAAGTCTTGGTCTTGCGGTCTTGGTCTTGCTAGAAATGCGAGACCAAGACCAAGACCGCTTAATTTTTGTATGACCAAGACCAAGACTGGCCCTGCAAGACTCGAGCAAGACCAAGACTGAGCCTGCAAGTCTCGCGGTCTTGCATTTAATTCAAATCACCATTTCAGCTTATATACGGTTGAGCTCGTGTCTTCTACATAATAGGAGGGAAATCGGCCATGGCCGGAGGGGAATCGCCACGGTGATCCGCCGTGTTGTTACAGGGTTTCATGTCAAGTTTTCCTTCTCTTGCACCGATGTTATATATTATAGCCCTTAGTCGTGGGTTCGCACTCGCGGGTAAAATAGGGGGTGATGAATTGTATTCTTTCTTCGTCACTACACGGCAAGTTATCAGTCTTGAGATATCCATCTATTGGCCAATTGATTCCCAATATTGGTGTTCGCTTTTCAGAATTACTCTTTGGAAAGGCTTAAGGACAAAAATACCATAATCGTCACCCTGTTGGTTAGTCTTGATAAGTTTCACACGAGAGTGCCCTTGCCCATTATATTTATATATCCGTTTATTCATTAGCCCAACGACGTCCACTGTTAGACATAGAAATATGCCTACAATTAATCTACATAAATAACGCCCAGACTGCGAGTCTGGGTGTTATTTTATAAAAGAATTATTATGCGTAGATTGGTATGCGCACGTAAAGATCACAATATAATAATGTGAAAGAGAAGTAAAACTACTAGAAATAAAATTCTACACTAACATTTCTGACCAGCGTGGTATAGTAGGTCAATTTTCCATCTACTGGGAGTAGGATTAAGCCCGGTAGTGGCACTTTTATGAACTGAGACGATGACGACGAATATCATACATTTGGTGACCCTCTTCATAGGTATATTATTAAAAACTATTGTTATCTATATTTATCATAAATCGGGAGAAATTGTTTATTTGAACGCCCTAATCTCAGAAAATATTCCAAAAGAATGTTATTTTGTCAGATAGTAGATATGTTTATCCAGAAAAGTTTTAGGCTCTAATACATACCACTCCGACATACATATTGGTAAATTGGTCCGGAGCAATGTCTATAAAGGGTACCTTTTGTTTTTGTGTGACTTTTTTGTTAGCCTCAGATGGCTATGACAACTTTACCTGGACTGTAGGTTGAGCGCTGAGGGCTCTCAACCCGATATAAAGGGTAACAAATCGGACAATATTCTGGACTGATTTCAAAAATTCTTTCACCAATGGAAAGCTATAATATCAGGGCGTAAGCTAGGCTATATTTTATCCCGGTATTCCCACGGGAACGGAAACTACGCGGGTAAAACGACTATAACCTATAACCGAAGCGAAGCGAGGGCGGGTTGCTAGTATATCATATATAGTCCATGTATCTATACCAATAAATAAAATTGGAGTGTCTGTTTGTAATGTCAAAATAATAGGCCTTTTTCATGCTCACACGGTTATTTGCACGACACTTATGCCTAAAATACAGATTAAAAAATTTTTGTCTGTCTGTCTGTCTGTTTGTTCCGGGTAATCTTCAAAACGGCTGGACCAATTTCAAAAATTCTTTCACCAATGGAAAGCTATAATATCAGGCCTAGTGTTGCCCAAATGCAAGACGAAGATGAGACTTGGACCAGTCTAGGTCTCGGTCTTGCAACAGCACACCTGGTCTCCTTTTGATCTTGGTATTGCACACTCGAGTCTTGGTCTTGGTCTTGGTATTGCAGCAAGAGTCTCGCAAAGTCTTGCAAGTCTTGCAGTTGGAATAACGTAACAGACATTTATCATGGCAATGAAAAATCCATCTAAATTAATCAAATATCATCCTATCCTATCTATCCATCTGCTAGCCTATAGTCCACTATTGAATATAACCCTTACCATTGGGGAAAATTACTCTCCTATTCCCCTGGTGTTACATTAGACAGAGTTACTACTCCTATGACAAAGAAAGGAATTTCGACCCTATTTTCTTAAAACTTCACCACACGGGGCAGTTGATACAATAAATTTTATGTCATTTAACATTCCCCCTTTCCAACAAAAAAGATTTTTTCAATTTGATTGGCAGGCGACGGAGTTATTTGACTACTGACGACAAGTCACCCTGCTCTGGTGGTCGGTCCCACAACGAGGTGACATGGGTACGGGTGAATTATGGGCCCGCGCGCCGTCCTTTCATCGCCCCGGATGGAATGGACCGCGCGTGTGATTACCATAGCCCACCCATAAAAAAAATAATGGCTTCCTAACACCATTGCCTCAGTCCGATTTGATACGACATCCACGGGTAAGAAAGTGGTGAATTGTATTCGTACTCTGTCCCTACACGGACATTTATGTAGATTAATTGTAGGCATATTTCTGTGTCCAACAATGAACGTCGTTGGGCTAATGAATAAACGGATATTTAAATATGTATAATGGGCAAGAGCACTCTCGTGATTATGGTATTTTTATCCTTAAGCCTTTCCGAAGAGTAATTCTGAAAAGCTAACACCAACATTGGGAATCGATTGGCCAATAGATGGATATCTCAAGACTGATTTGACTTGCCGTGTTGTGACTGAGTAAGAATACAATTCATCACCCCCTATTTTACCCGCGAGTGCGAACCCACGACTAAGGGCTATAATATTTAACATCGGTGCAAGAGAAGCAAAACTCGACATGAAACCCTGTAACAACACGGCCGATCACCGTGGCGATTCCTCTCCAGCCACGGCCCATTTCCCTCCTATTATGTGAAAGACACTAGCTCCACCGTATATAAGCTGGAATGGTGATTTGAATTAAATGCAAGACCGCGAGACTCTTGCAGGCTCAGTCTTGGTCTTGCTCAAGTCTTGCAGGGCCAGTCTTGGTCTTGGTCTTGCAAAAATTAAGCGGTCTTGGTCTTGGTCTCGGTCTCGCATTTCTCGCAAGACCAAGACCAAGACTTTTTTGGGCAACACTAATCAGGGCGTAAACTAGGCTATATTTTATCCCGGTATTCCCACGGAAACAGCAACTACGCGGGTAAAACGACTAAAACCGAAGCGAAGCGAGGGCGGGCTAGTATGTTAATATATTTAATTATTAGTACAGTTGCAAAAAAAAAAGAATTTCATAGAACATTTCACAGCTAATTACGAATCACAATTGCTTCTACTATAAGGGAGCGGGATGCATTTAGACAAATTTATTTAACAATTATATTTTCATTATACCTTAGAATGTGTACACATTTTCGGAATAACTTGAAATTCTTATAGTTGAAATAACATTTAAAATTCAGGCCATGCTTATGGTGGCTTTGCTATCATTGTCCTTTAAAATCTTTAGTATAATAATAAAAGTGTAACAAAATTGATAAAATTTAAACTATCGTAAATAAATCTGCTGTAAAGTGATCATCATCATTTCAGCTTATACACGTCCCACTGTTGGGCTCAAGCCGCCTCCGAGAATAGAAGGGAAACCGGGTTATATGGTTATAGGCTCGCGCAGGCGCGAGTACCTGCACCTGATACAACCCTAATCGAGGGCGTTTACAAAAGGAGGGTACCCCACAGGATATCCCGCCGAGCTGGCCACGAACTACAAGGAACTCGGTACCGGTGGTCGGCGCAATGGCGAAGGCAAGGAGTGGTAGGACCACACTGTCAACAGTTATCTGTCTACAGCCGCGGACCGGTCCGTCCGGGGTAGTACCACACTCTCGCAGAAAAAGAGAGAGAGCCGGAAGCCTAACTTTCTGAGGGTGTTTGCGTGTGGAGGGTTTTGGTGGTGCCCTTGATATCACCGAGCCTCATTGCACTCATTCACACTCCCTTCACTTTCTTCGCGGTAGGCAGGGGCCTTGTAAAGGTCCATAGGCGGCAGCAACACTTACCATCAGGTATACTGTTTGCCACCGTTTGCAAAAAAAAAGAAAATACAGTGGGTTACGAGGGCCGCGTACTACCCTTTCCTCACCCCGGACAAAGAGGACGGCGTGTATGCTGATCACAGCCCAGCCAAAAAAAAAAGAAAACATGGCCATAGTAATTGCAGCCCATAATGCACTTGTTTAGTAAAACATAATGGAGTGTGAACAATCAAACGCCAGCGTTACTTATTTGAAATTATATTTGTTCAATGAGATAGTTACAAAAGGAATGAAGACCACTTTGGAGGTGGCGATAATAGAAACGCTTACATACATGTGAGAGCTATCCGTGTGGTGACGGAGTAAGAATACAATTCACCACTCCCTATATTGCCCGTGGATGTCGTAAAAAGACGACTAAGGGATATAATTTGCATATAACATCTGTGCAAGAGAACGAAAACTCGAAACGAAATCTTATACCAACCAACATGTCTGACCAGCATGGTATAGATGGCCAAATTCAAGCTCATTGTGGAGGAGGCCCGAGCCCAATAGTGGGACGTATGTAGGCTGCGATAATGATGATGATGATGACACAATTTGCACTCAGAATATATTATAATAACGCGCCTAGTGAAATAATAATGGCAATTTATTAAGATTACGAATTACAAACATAAGGGTCAAATAGAAAGTTATACTAGTATAAACATGAAGAAATAAATAAAACTACTTTTACGGATTATATCGCGTTTGTATTTGATTTATGATTGCCCGACGTTTCGAACACTTTGCAGCATTCATGGTCACGGGCGTACTAAGGTGTTTCACGTCCTACAAGTAATCGTTATTACAGACTTTTATAATTATCTACCCGATACAGAAAATTAGTTATAAATTTATTAAATTTTGACCTTAATGGAAAGCTATAATATCAGGGAGTAATGTGCCTACAAAATATAGCCTTATATTTTATCCCAGTCTTGCCACGGGATTGGAAACTACGCGGTTAAGGTGACTGAAACCGAAGCGAAGCGAGGGCGGGTTGCTAGTATAAAATATATCCCATTCATTGGGCGATTAACATGAACGATGACGACGGTTATTATGACAACAATGTTTATCTAGTAATATAAGAGATAGGAATTCTATGTTAGCATTTTAATCATTTTCTAAGGGTCTAACTAGGAGAGTGGGCTATAGCTTCTTATTTAGATCTAGCTGTTATATTTTAGCTTTTCCTCTTTTACGTTCGGGTGCCGACATTTATGCAAGAGCCAGAAAACTCAAAACAAACCTCTATACTAATCCATCTGACTAGCAACAGTACAATAAGTCAATTACCCTGTCTTTGTGGAGAAAGTTTGAGCTCAATAGATGCTGTTCGCATCAAATAAATATTACGAAAAATAAAACTTCAATTACGTACCACAATCTACAACGGTTATTGTAAAATCGTCATAATTGTGTCGTTATAATATCAATTTATTTAAACAAGCTTGAATCGGATGGTTAAAATAAATAAGCACTCGTCTACATTGCCAAATTGCTTACATATCAATCTAAACAATTAAGTATAACCGAAGTAATTATTAAAAATTTACTAAAACACGAAGACATATTACGTGAATTTTGATTTCAACAGATCAATAAACTTAACTAACATATTGTTTTAAATGACAATAGTAAAAGTTAATAACATTTTACATGAGAATTGCATCTGTTTAATAATTCAAACGTATCATCACGGCTATGTCACGGCTACATATATCGCTGACCATATAATAAGCGTTTCGTACCGATTTGGAGTCAGTACAATATTATAATTCGTTAAACATGTCACTAACTGTAGTCTCGTCTTTGTCATACTATTTATTGGTTACTATAATATCATTAATATTGTCAATATTGTTATTAGTAATATTGATATTATTATATGTGAAATATAGAATAGAACAACCGGTTAAAGGTGTATGCAAATCAAATGTACGCCTTGATAATAAAATCGCGCTAGTGACTGGTGGAAATACTGGTATCGGTCTAGAAACTGCAAGAGATCTCGCTTCGAGAGGTGCGAAAGTCATCATCGCTTGCAGAGATGGCAAGAAATCCGCAGAAGCGATCGCTGATATAATCAGCACAACAGGAAATAAGAACGTCGAATACAAATATTTAGACCTGGCTAGTTTTAAGTGCATCAGAGAATTCGCTGATAATTTCAACAATTCGTACAAACGCTTGGATATTTTGGTAAATAATGCTGGTTGCGGTGGTCTTAAACATAAAGCCAGTGAAGATGGCATTGACATAGTGACGCAAGTGAATTATCTTGGACCTTTCCTGCTCACAAATCTACTATTAGATAAAATAAAAGCATCAGAAGCAGGCAGAATAATTATAGTGTCATCATACGCACATCATTATGGACGTGTATCGCCAGATAAATTAAATGGAATGCATACGAAGAGTCAAATGATGAAGTACGCCAACAGCAAGCTCTGTGAAGTTATGTGGACAAAAGCATTAGCTAAAAGGCTACCTCTAAACGTCACTGTGAACTCCTTACACCCTGGTCTTGTTAAAACTGATATATTTAACAAGATGTATCCTATTTTACGTCATTGGTTTTTAATGTTATTAGATATATTTAATTTTAAAACTCCTTTAGAAGGTGCTCAGACCAATATATATTTAGCTGTTTCTGAGGAAGTTGCCAATGTAAGCGGCAAATATTTTATGGATTGTGCACCGGCTGAATATGCTCGTATAGCTGATGACGATGAAATTGTAGAAAAAATATGGCACAAAAGTGTTATGTTGACGAATTGCTAGTAAAAGTAACTAACTAAAAAGTAACTAGTACTAACGAATCATTAGGATTCGGTTTTAATAGGATTTGAATAACGTTTAAAAAATATTTAAACTATCATCATCATCATAATCATCATCTAAGCCCGTACATGTCCCACTGTTGAGTTCGGGCCTCCTCCATTATCGCAGGGAAATTGACCTACTATACCACGCTGGTCAGACGTGTTGGCATAGGGTTTTGTTTCGGGTTTTCCTTCTCTTTCATTGATGTTATATGTATATAATATCCCTTAGTCGTCTTTTACGACACCCACGGGCAAGAGAGGGGGTGGTGAATTGTATTCTTACTCCGTCACCACACGGAAATTTTTGATTTTAATTTTTGAAATGATGATGATGATGATTAAATATTAATATTAATTCATTTATCTACGAATGGTATGTATATATCCTGATAGTCCCTTATTTCCTTGCGCATGAATACATCAATATACCACGAGAATCTCATGAAATCAAATAAGTAGTTAGATAGCATTGCAGCCGGTCTCTAAGCCATCTCAGCGTCGTCCATCCCAGACTGGGGGTATCTCCTTCACCTGTAAAGAGGACACATTATATCACACGGCAATCATTATATAGGTAAAATATAAATACCATATACATATATATATACATATATATATATATATATATATATATATATATATATATATATATATATATATATTTTTTTTTTTTTTTTTTTAATTATGATATAACTTAACATTTGTCTCATAATAATTACAATCTAGCCATGAGGCTAATATGTAATTTAAATCTAACTTAATTTGCTAAGATTTACAAAATAAGAATGTGTCCATTGGCACTTTTCTTATAGTCTACCTATATAGATCGTCTATGTTATTTTTTTTAATTAAATTATTAGTACCGTTACAGTGATAAGTAAAATTGAAAATTTGAAATCACTCCCGAAACAAACTAAAATAAAAAAATATATTACGTTCTTTTCAACTGGAATTGTCAATTAATTGTCATTTAACACTGCTGACACTCTTACACTGCTGGATCAATAATAACCAAACCAAGACGTCCTTGCCCGTTGGGCAGTCCGGATGGAGAAACCTCGGTTCGGTGTCAGGACCGTCGAAGCCTTCCGGCCGGTGCTGATGGAGTGGTTGGATCGACAGCACGAGGTGCTTTCCTTCCGACTAGTACCTGCACACGGTCGTGATCAGGGAGAGCACACCGTCCTACCACCACTGCGATTGCGAGGAGGACATGACGCAGCACACACTCGAGATGTGTGCCGCGTGTGCCGAGCAGCGCCGTGAACTCGTCGCAATTCTCAGTGCCGACCTGACGCTGCCGACCATCGCTAGAGAGATGCTCGGCAGCCTCAGGAACTGGGACACGCACGTGAGAAACGCCTCAACGACGACACGATTCGGCGCCGGCGACTCGGGCAGCTCAGGCGCAAGTACCTGCACCTGATGCCGCCCTAACCCAGGCCCCGGGTGACGGGACGGGAGATCAGTCCATCACCCGCAGAGAGGCTGACCGCGCGACGGCGATGGACGTTCTGGGAAAGGGACGTCGAGAGGAGAGGGTACCCCCTCGGTCCCGGTGGTCGGCGCAGCGACGAAGGCGACGTGCTACGGTAGATTATAGGGCTGCGCGCCGCCCCTCTGTCGCCCAGGACAGTGCCGGGCGGTGAGTGCGTTGACCATAGCCCATCCCAAAAAAAAAAGGGGCTTTAATTATTCGATTGTTTTTGTGTTTTCATCGTCTTTTTATATTCTATATATATATAATTAAAAAAATTGTTACATAGTTGATAAAAATATTTACTTATAAAAGAATCGCTTGTCTAGGAATTAATACACAATGATATCCATAAATAATGACTTGCTTAGAATAATAACGTATAGAAGGATAGTGTCAGTACATCGAACTTTAAAAATTTTAATCTAAAAATACTAATGGCGGGCAGACGATTACACACGTACACACGGAAACCACTATACAAATTATGAAATCAAATTTTGTTTTTATTAACATAAATCGTCGAATTACTTTTAAAAGTAATGTTAAAAACCTTTTTATGTTTTTCAAATGTGTTGTGGCACCATTTGAATGCACAAGCCGTCATAATTACCTATTTATTTTTTAAGAGTTGCGTACGTTCGTGCAGTGCAATGACTTCTACATTACGGGACTGTTCCGGCGTAGGCTCCATTAGGCTCCAATTGAAATGCCTCACTTTTTGTGCGTGGACTTACTTTCTATATGTTATTATTCTAAGAATGAATTGATAGTTTTTAAATTATAATGATCAAAGGTTGACCCATTGTATTCAAATTAATTCAACACGAAATGTTAATAATGAAGTCAATTCCATTACAATGAAAGACTTATCCTTAAATAAACTTATCTATAAATATCTAAATAGTAACGGTAGTGGATTCAGCGTGATAATTTTTAATGCTAAGTCAGTTACATCCTTTCTTCTGCTGATTTCCGTATTTCGAATTCTTTCTCACAGAGAAATTCTAAGCATAGCCCGCCCAATATCACGCTTAGCGAATTTGAATTTAATTATGAAGTATTTAGAGACCACATTGCCGTGTCATAGAACTGACATTCCTGCGTTCCTATACAAACACAAAATAATGATATAACTTTAGGACTCGATATAATTTTAGCACCACCAAAGGGACTGCAGTACCGCCCAAGTTTCGAATAAATCAAAGGCTTTCTTATAGTCCACAAACGATATACACAGATGCCGATTATACTCCTCGGTCTTCTGGATAATCTGCTGATAGCATATCGATGTGGTCTGCGGCGTTTTCGGCAATTGGCTTATTCAGGCGGCTAGAAATCGTCAATAATGCACATGATTCTATTTGTAATGATACTCGAAAATAACTAGTAAACGTAGCTGAAGAGTAAGATGAGTCTGTAATTCTTGATTGATTGATAATTTATATGTAGAATATGGGTTAACAATAAAGATAGTAAAGTCAATAATACAATATGTTCAATGCCATATCTAACCATCATCGGTGTACAAATTATATAGTCCATTAGACGTGTCAAAATAATGTGTATAAAATTTAATGAAGTGATTATTAATTTCTATTGATTGAATATATAAAGTCAGTGAAGTTAGAATTCATTATGTCAAGAGTTAAATTATGTATTTTGATGAAATTGTCAAATGGATTAATAATTATCAATAATATTATTGTAAATTATTATAAAGTATCATATAAAAAAATCATTTATATAATAATAACATTTTGAACATAATATTTCCTGGACGCACTTTTTGAAGCGGTTGATGTATTCAATATCTCTAATCTGTTTTGGAATTTTATTATAAATATTAATGGCCATAAAGAATATACTTTCTTTAGAATAGTTTCGTCGTTTTTCTTAAAGAATAGCACTACCACACTCTTGGTCCACAAGTCCTAAATGCCGCCCCAGTACACATACCCCAGTGTCTGAAAACATAGGTCTACGATCAGTGTCTGTTACCACCGTTTACTTACGGCACGGAAACATGTTCCCTAAATGTAGGCCTAATAACAAAGCTCAAAGTGGCTCAGCGTGCTATGGAGTGAGCTACGCTCGGGATTTCTCTACCAGATAGTATCTGGAATACAGAAATCTGAAGAAGAATGGGTGTAACGGACATGATACAAAGAATTAGCACGCTGAAGAGAAAATGGGCAGGACACATCGCTCGGCAAACCGACAATGGCTGGTCAATAAAAGGTTCTATCGGACGCGCAGTGTAGGACGGATTTCACCGCGTTTCCGTCCACGAAGTTAAAAAATAAAGCCGCTATCATTTTCGGGCAATTTAAATGTAGCTATTTTGGCAGGCTTATTCTGTGACATCAGTTTGCACAAGTTGAATGTCAATAATGAAATTTTTATTCACAGAGTTACTGAAAATTCAAAAAGTAAGTGATAAAATTAAATTAAGTATATATAATATACAGGGTGTATCAGGTTATGGGGCAACTGTTCGAGTATGTTGTAGTATACCGGCCATAGATCGTAATTAAAATGTATATTACACAAAAAACAATATAACATAAAAGTTATAGTGATTTCAAAAATGTGTGTCTAACAGTCTACGCCTTAAATGTTACGTATTATGTAGGCATAGATAGACAGGATACATGTAGGCATGTAAAGCTTCGACAGTATAATTTCATTCATACATACCTAGAATTGCGCAAACGCTTCAATGGTGCCGTAGGTACAAACGTGACTCGGCGACGGCAATCGAGCGCTCAGCTGATTTTAAGCGAACGTAAATGCTTATGCGAACGTAATCATTGATTTTTTCAATTTTTATTGAACATTTAACAAAGTACGAATATGATGCAGATTAAGTATCACTGACTTTATACATTTCAATCAGATTTAAACGAAAAAACAAAGACAAAATTGAAAACTTTACATGTCTCTAATTTCTTAACGAATCGATATTTTTCCTTCTAATTTTTTTTATGGGTTCCTACCACCATTGCCTACCTCACGTTTGACCACTTGCCCCATAACCTGATACACCCTGTATAGATTTTCCGTGTGGTGACGGATTAAGAATACAATTCACCACATAGATCTTACCCGTGGATGTCTTATAAGATCACTAAGGGATATAATATCTACATAACTGTGTAATAAAAGGCAAACTCGAAATGAAACACTACACCAACATGTCTGACCAGCATGGTATAGTAGGTCTATTGCCCTCCTAATGGAGAGGAGGCCCAAGCCCAGAAGTTGAACGGGTACGAGCTGAGACGACGAAATATTATAACTTTGATAACTTCATTTATTTGTATAGAATAAGGTGTTACACAAATGTATAGAACCAAGGGCGTCGCCAAGAGGAGGCAGGGGAGGGCAGTTGAGTCATAGAGATCAAATTGATTTAGTTATTGTGCTGTCGAGGGCTTGTGAAGTTTTATACATTGATATTAGAACCGTTCTTATTACAATCGTCATTGAGGCAAAGACTTCCAAAGTGTAACGCTTCATGCTTTCGACTGTACCAGGCGCTCATATTTTTTATCCTCCATAATATTGCCTCATTGCACCCCCTGTTAATGAATTTCTAATCCATTATTATATGAAATTTCAGTTTTATGCACTTCTCCTCATCTTAGACATCAACTGTGCCAAATTTCATACTTGTTCATCGACGTAATTTCTTAAAAAGGGGTACAAAGTGTTTGCTTCACGTATTAATATATAGATAAAGTAACACAATTAAATATCTATTAACAGTAATAACTAAATAATATTTAATTGTAACAAAATTTACTAGCAGCCAAATAATTGTAATTAATTAAAATATCAATGTCAATACCTACTGAACGAATAGATTAAATTACACGCAAAAAAATTGTAATTAACTAGCTGACCCAACAGACGTTGTTCTGTTCAAATAAAATAAAAGGAATTCTTCTTGAAATCAACGGCAGCTCCACCTACTGGGTTCAATTGTGAATCTAAACCAGTCTCGAATCCCATTGAACGCACACAAAAATTTTCATCAACATCGGCCCAGCCGTTTAGGAGAAGTTCAGTGACATATACACCCGTATACAAGAAATATATATATTAAGATTAAAATATAAATGTTATTAATTAAAATATAATTGTACTGAATGAATTGAAAATAATAACGAAAATTATAGTAATAATAAATTAATATAATTACAATTTACAAAATAAATACATCATCAAGGAAATCTTTTATGTTATAATTGCATTCATTTGTCAATATATTTTTGAATTTCTTTTTAAATGGAATAATGTTTATGTCCTGTATTTTAAGGCATTTGATATTTTATTATAATATTAGGGGAGCCATGCAAATAACACTCTTCCCTAAAAGGAACGTCTTGGCCGCGTGTATCTATGTTTTCAGTCTGTATTTATGTTGTTCTTATGTGCCAAAATAATATTAAAACTACACCTGACAAATTATATTTCCTTATGCCGAAAGATGCAAGGAAGTATAAGAGATAAGTGGTGCAAGCCAAGGTGATAAAAAGAGACAATATGTCGTTTTTGAGCAGTTTCTATTGCTGTGAAGATCATTTTAACGTAAAGACATTAGAAAAATCATAAAGTATCATTTTTAATTACGTTAACATTTTTATTTAAAACCGGTTTTCATCAGTCATTGTGTAAAATTATTTTTTATAAGGATTTTATATTTTAACATGGAAAACCAAGAGATGAAACAACTGTGAAACCATACAAACAACTGGATGTCAGGAAGACGTCGATTACAAATTGACGTAACTGAGGCAATTAGAAAGAAGTCACCTTTTGTTGATTAAATTTCGCGAATTTTGTTGATCAATTTTCAAAAAAGAAATGTAAAGTAAGCTACGCTTTTAAGCAATAAAATAAAATACAAATAAAAATATTTTGTTCATTTAGCATATGCCCTAAAGTACTTTTATAATATAATTTTTTTTAAACAATCTTGATTCCTAGATGGTTAACAGCAATAAGCACTCATGTAGATATATTGTCAAATCGCCTAACTATAAATCTGAATAGTTAACGAAGTAATTAATAAAATACGAAGACGTATTGCATGAGTTTTGCTTTCAACAGTTCAATAAACTTAACACATTATTTAAATGATAGTTGTAAAAGTCAATAACATTGCATGAATATAATAATTTAAATGCCTCGTGATATCTATGACACGATTAGACATATATCGCTGATCATATAATAAACGTTTCCTACTGAAATCAAATCAGTGTAATGATATAATATCATTCGTTAACATGTCACTAGCTATGGTATCGTCTTTGTCATACTATTTGTTGATTACTTTGATATCATTAATATTATCAATATTGATATTAGTAATATTAATATTATTATATTTGAAATATAGAATAGAAAAACCAGTTAAAGGTGTATGCAAATCAAATGCACGACTTGATAATAAAATCGCGCTAGTGACTGGTGGAAATACTGGTATCGGTCTCGAAACTGCAAGAGATCTCGCTTCGAGAGGTGCAAAAGTCATAATCGCTTGCAGAGATGGCAAGAAATCCACAGAAGCTGTTGCTGATATAATTAGGACAACAGGAAATAAGAACGTCGAATATAAATATTTAGACTTGGCCAGTTTTAGCAGCGTCAGAGAATTTACCGATGATTTCAACAATTCATACGATCGCCTGGATATTTTAGTAAATAATGCTGGTTGTGGAGGTCTTAAACATAAAGCTAGTGATGACGGCATTGATTTAGTGATGCAAGTGAATTATCTTGGACCTTTCCTGCTCACAAATCTTCTATTAGATAAAATAAAAGCATCAGCTGCAGGTAGAATAATTATAGTGTCATCTTACGCACATCATTTTGGACGTGTATCCCCCGATCAATTAAATGGAATGCATACAAAAAATCATCTATTAAAGTACGCCAACAGCAAGCATTGTGATGTTATGTGGACAAAAGCATTAGCGAAAAGGCTACCTCCAAACGTTACTGTGAACTCTTTACACCCTGGTCTTGTTAAAACTGATATATTTAAGAGGGTGTATCCTATTTTACGTCATTGGATTTTAATGTTATTAGATATATTAAATTTCAAAACCCCTAAGGAAGGTGCTCAAACAAATATATATTTAGCTGTTTCTGAGGAAGTTGCCAATGTAAGTGGTAAATATTTTATGGATTGTGCACCAACCGAATACGCCCGTATAGCTGACGACGAAGAAATGGTAGAAAAAATATGGCACAAAAGTGTCATGTTGACGAATTTTGAGAAAAATAACTAAGCTCAAAACTGTAAAAATACGGTTTAACAAGATTTGCTTTATAGGATGGGAAGAATAAAAAATATTTTAGTGTGTGGTCAATAATTTTAAATAGACAAATATATTACCATTTATTAGTTACAAGAATAAAATATCAATTTAAAAAGTAATTCATTTATCTATGAATGGTATATCCGTGTAGTTAATCCTGCCTTTCCCTTGGATATCGCGTAAATCAATTAAGCAAGATATTATATTGGAAGAGAAAGAAATCTCGAGATAAAAGCATATACCTACTAACGTATTCACAAAAAAAATATCGCTAACTTCAAAAGATATTGTGACATTCATGAAATGAATACTCGGAATAAGGACAAACTAGTTGTACATACTACTCGTCTCCAAAAAATTAGCAAATCATTCATGGGGCAATGTATACGTTTCTACAATAGATTACCTAAAGATATCCGAGACCTGCCAACAAAAAAGTTTAAAAAAGCTATCAAGAATAGACTTTGTAAGAAAGCTTATTATAAAATCTCGGATTATGTAGATGATAATACTGATTGGTTGCGAGGAGCTCCTCATTATGCAATTTCCTTGTTATTTTAAATAAACTCTTTTTTAATAACTCTAATATTGTAAAGCATAGCGTGTTTGCCTAACGAAATTTTGCATTTTCGTCGTTTGTAACATGTTTGTAACATATGGTCTTGGTCATGCTCACTGAAGGATCTACTTGCAGTAGCTGCGTGGAGCGGGTCTCTCCCTTCCCTCCATAGTGGTTGAGGGGAGTGATGGCTGCTCTAGTAGTTAACTCGTGATCGGGTACCGCTTGTGGGATCTGGTCCAGCCATAATCATTTGAATTATATTAAGTATCTTGCAGTTCGAAGGACATCACACTGGAGCTAGGTCTTACAAAACATGTATACAAATTTATATCTAGTAAGAAGAAAAAAAAAATTAAAATAATAGACAAGCCCGCTGAGTTTCTTGCCGGATCTTCTCAGTAGCGGTCGCGTTCCGATCCGGTGGTAGTTTACTTTTATTCGATAATTCAATTTTATTTTGTAAAATTGACAATATGTAAGTGCCCTCTCGGGGTCTATGCATAATAAATGATTTGAATTTGAATTTGAATTCAAGCCATTTCGTTCAGCCAGCGTCGTGTTAATTTTCTACATCTATACGAAGCTCACGTCCGTGTTTCTTTTTTCTAAGATGGGCAGAGAAGATGAAGTAGATGTAGATTTTCTTTCATTCATCATTTCAGCTCATATACGCCCCACTACTCGTTTTGAGCCTCCTTCACAATCACAATAGGAGAGTAATTGACCTACTATACCACGCTGGTCAGACGGTTTAGTATAGGATCTTTCATATATAACCATTTTCTTCTTATATTGGCAATAAATTTGTACTAAAATCATCATCATCTTGCTCTTATCCCAATTACTTGGGGTCGACGCAATATGTCATCTGTTTTGACATATTGCAAAAAGTTTCGGCAATGACTTTTATGACCGGCCGCCTGCCTGACGTCAACCCTCCTTAGGAATGTAATCGTTGACCCAAATGGTACCAGATGGAGTTGGTCCGGGTCAATCTAGGGCTCTTAGTCGTCTTTTACGACACCCACGAGCAAAGCAAGGGTTGGTAGTATTCGAAGCCGCTACCACACAGCAATTTGTACTAAAGCAAATTTGTACTAAAATGTGGGTCAAAATTTAATAGCTAATTTTCTATATCAGATAGATAATTATAAGTGTCTGTAATAACGAGGTTGTTAGACGTGAGACAAGATGTCTCAGTGCGCCCGTGACCATGAACGCTGCAAAGTGTTCGTAACGTCGGGCAAACAAAAATCAAATACAAACGCGATAAAAGTCATAGTTTTATTTAAAACTAGCAACCCGCCCTCGCTTCGCTTCGGTTTTAGTCGTTTTACCCGCGTAGTTGCCGTTCCCATGGGAATACCGGGATAAAATATAGCCTAGTTTACGCCCTGATATTATAGCTTTCCATTGGTGAAAGAATTTTTTAAATCGGTCCAGCCATTTTGAAGATTACCCGGAACAAACAGACAGACAGACAGACAAAAATTTTTTAATCGCTATTTTAGGCATAGGGGTCGTGCAAATAACTGTGTGAGCATGAAAAAGGCCTATTATTTTGACATTACAAACAGACACTCCAATTTTATTTATTGGTATTATATGTATATATATTATATGTAATACTCTCGTAAACATCAGAAATCATTATATAGGGTTTCATTTAGAATTTTTCTTCTCTGGCACAGAACATCTGTGCATACATATTCGATCCCTTAATCATCTTTTACGATACCCACGGGTAAGAGAGGGAGTGGTGAATTGTATTCTTACTCTTTCACCACACGAATAATTGCAACATGTAAACAATTAGGTACACCAATTTCTTATACGGTTACAAATATCATACAATACGAATATTGTACAAAATGATTTGTTTGTTACACTTTCATGGCTAAATCACTTAACCGGTTTTAAAAATTGTACCACCCATGGAAAGCTACATTCCATGCCATGCCATTAAAAACAAAAAATCTATCGCATGAAAACACAATGTACCTCACAAATAATACATATTATATTAAATTACATTGATTAATGCGATTGCCAAATCAATCTATTTAAAAGATAAAATATAAAAAATCTTTATTATTAATATGGTAACTATAAGAAATTGTTAGGTTAGCTAATTACGCAATAACTTAAGACGGAAGGTCCTTAAATAGAGACTGAATAAATTAACTGATTTAGTATTATTACACGGATCTCACAACTTTTTAAGGTAGAAGAACTCAGTTGAAAGGCTTGGTTTTTTACAGCTGTTATCAGTTGAATCACTGATAACAACTGTTATCAATTGTATCATTGATAACAACAGTTATCAGTTGTATCATTTTAGATGCGTATATGGCGTCCTCGTAAAAGGTCTCCACCTTGTCGTCGGAGTATGCCGAGGTCGATGGGTAAACCTGTATGACCTTTAAAGAATACTTCTTGGTAATTCTGGTACGTTACGCTTGTTGACACACTCTCAATTCTTTCTACGTTGTACACGAGACACTCGTGATCGCTAAACCCTATACCACCTTAGGACGGGTGATCGTCCTAACCTGGAAGAGAAGGTTTCTGATAATCCTACAATTTCCCGCCGGATTTTGCTTAATAACTCTTCCAGCTCGATGATCTTCTCATCATTCCTAAGTGTCCAAATCTGTGCGCTGCCAGGGCCAAAGGTCGTTTTGTATAGTAACCGGATCGATGTTAGAGATTCTTCGCACCCTGTGTTCCACTGCTACCGGGCGTATCTGCAAAATTAGCCCGTAGGGTAGCAGAGCTGCCATGATTAGGGCCCCTTTTCTGTTCGCCATATGCAAGCGCGAGTATCTGCGCCTAATGCCGCCCTAGCCGAGGCCGCGGGTGATCGGACCGGGGAATTGTCCGTCACCCGCGGAGAGGCTAACCGCGCGACGGCGACCGACGTCCCAGGACGTCGAGAGGTGAGGGTACCCGAAAGGGTATTCCGTCGGGCCGACCACTGACGACAAGTCACATCTGTTCCGGTGGTCGGCCCAACAACGAGGTGACGTGGGTACGGGTGGGTTATGGGCCCGCGCGCCGTCCTTTTATCGCCCCGGACGGACTGGACCGCGCGTGCGCTTACCATAGCCCACACATAAAAAATAAAAAAAATAAAAAAAAAAAAAAAAGTGTAGCAGAGCTGCCATGATTAGGGCCCCTTTTCTGTTCGCCATATGAGAAATAATGCCGCAATCGCCACGTTTGGCACGCGGGATGGCGATCACAGTGAGATATCAGAAAGAAGAAAGAAAGACCTGCTGCCCACTCTCCTGGTGAATCTATTCTTGTTTTTCTTTTTTCTTTAAGTGACAACGCATTGTACAAAATGAATAATCCTTTGCGCCTGATGCCAACCTAGCAGAGGCTGTATGTGACCGGACCACGAATTTCGTCCGGCACCCGCGGCGAGATTACATACATGTCAAAATCATAACCTTCCATAGTCGGGTAAAATTAAAAAACGTTTAATTTTTGGGAGGCGTTATGCGCCGTAACAAGTAGGATACTTTATTATAAAGTATGGTTACAACCCTACGTATACCTTCCCCTTTACCATTGGGCCGATCAATTATATCTTTTAGTCTACTATTATGACACCCAAGGGCAAGAAATATAATGATGAATTTTTTTATTTATTTATTTATTTAAGACAACACCCTGCACTAAGGAAATAATCCTTGTATTGCGGGGGACTTTACAAACATAATTAACGGACACAAATTACATCCAGACTCAGAACAACAATTTGTGGATCGCACAAAGTGTTGTCCCGCGTGGGATTCGAACCCCCGACACTGGCGCTGTATTTCGCTACCTTAACCACTACGCCATCTGTGCATTGTATTTGTACTCCTTCATAACATGAAAAACTTTTATATTATAGCGTATTCCCGTTCACTGCTGCACGTAGTTCTTCACCATGTTTCACCACAAAAGTGCGTTTCTCTGCCACCTGCATTCAACGATGCCCAGAAACTTTCACCACATCATCGGTCCATCTAGTTTGGCCGTATTTGTATGACTGACTTACAATTCTAAAATTTTCGACTATTTAATATTTTTCTATATGATGAAAGTGTAAGAATACAATGCACTAATCTCTTTCTCTTGCTAAGAGACGGCTAAAGGATATGATATGCAGACAATATCATTGCAAGATAAATTCGAAATAAAACTCTATGTAAACCCAGGAGGGTTTTATTTCGAGTTACACCCAGCTCGTTAGGAAATCAGCAGGCTGTATTGTAAGTTAATAGCTCGCAATTGTGAAGGAGGTTCTAGTTCCGCGTTGGGATATACATGATGATGATGATAATCATTAATAAATCATTTATTACTGTAACCTCTCTATCTTTATATTTCTTGTGTACGTGTGTATGTCACTAAAATCCTCCCAAACGGCTGGATTGATGTTAATATTGTTGGGGATTCGAGAATGGTTTAGATTTTAGGAGTGGTAGGACCACACTGTCGACAGTTATCTGTCTACAGCCGCGGGCCGGTCCGTCCGGGGCAGTACCATGCTCTCGCAGAAAATCGACGTCTGAGTAGTAGCAATTTGTTACTGCGCTTCGTTCGGTGAGCGAGAGAGCCGGAAGCCCAACTTTCTGAGGGTGATTGCGTGTGGAGGGTTTTGGTGGTGCCCTTGGTATCACCGAGCCTCAATGCACGCATTCACACTCCCTTCGCTTTCTTCGCGGTAGGCAACGGCCTTGTAAAGGTCCATGAGCGGCAGCAACACTTACCATCAGGTGTACTGTTTGCTCGTTTGTCACCGTTTGCAATAAAAAAAAAAAATCACTATTGGACTGAATAGGTGGCGCTACTGACCATTTCAAGGAAAATTCCTTTTATTTTTTTATAACAGATCAACGTCTGTCGGGTCAGCCAGTATATTTATATAATATTTACAAATTTACGCTCTTAAAATTTGACACGCAAAAGAATGAACTCATGGTTTTGAATAATAAATAGAATTTTAAAACATAGTTTCTAGTTATGATTCGTTTTAAAAAATGGCTATTAAAGGGGAGAAGTAATCGTCCAAATCTCGTATCAAATATTGATATTGTAATTCGAGAAAAAGTTCATAATGATAAAAATGTTATTCGATCAATAATATAATTATAGAGATAACAAGTTTTGTCGCTCACGCACACAGATTAGGTATTCAATCACCTTAAAACTTCGGCTGGTCAATTATTATCTCTGTTGTGAAGACGATAACAACTGAAAAACACGACAGCAAAATATATTAACTAATCATCTTGTATATAAATTTCTAGCGTACGTGTGTATGTCACTGAACTCCTCCTAAACGGCTGGACCGATATTGACGAAATGTTTTGTGTGTATTCAAGGGGATTCGAGGATGGTTTAGATTCACAATTGGACCCGGTAGGTGGCACTGTTTGGGCAGGACAATGACAGAACTTGAGAACGACTACCGATTTCGTCCATCTTTTTTTTTAAGTTTTCTAATATTTTAAAAAAGGGCCTTTACCATAAAAAAAATAAGAACGTTGCGCAGAAAATTAGAAAATTTAAGAAAACTTAACGTTTATATATACTTTTCTAATGTAACCTTTTTTCCACTATATATACTTTTCTATCTTTATATATATAAATCTTCTGTTCGTATGTTTATAATTGAACTCCTTCTAAACGGCTGGACCAATTTTGATGATTTTTGTGACCATTCCAATGGATATGAATTCTCTTATCCATCGGAATAGCCATTTGGACTATTCAAACCATTCGGTTTAGATTAATAATTGGAACTGGTAGATGGCGCTGCGATCGATTTCAAGGAGAATTCAATTTTCTATTTTTTTACAAATTTGAACAGAACTACGTCTGTTGGGTCAGCTAGTTTTATTATATAAACTAACTTATGCTAAAAATAACTTGCCCAAAGTTGGTCTATTATTCCAAGGGAACATATTATTGAAATAAAAAGTAGTTTATAGTGCTAATTTAGAAAGCATTTTATCTATTTGTTTATCCAAATCTGGCCAACGGTTTGTGTGTTTGAGTAATAAACATTCAACCATCTTTACATACTTTTTATTTATTTCCACACTCACTCACAACATTATTTCCACACTCGTAGGTCAGATGCCAATAGAAATATGATGATAAATATAGCTTTTCTTGGGAATACCGGGATAAAGTACAACCTAGGTTTAGTCGCTATGCCATTAGTCCAACAATGCAGCTTGTGTGCAATGCAGCGTGCCATTACTGTAAAACTTTTTTAAATAGGCCTACATCCCACCCTTTTGTTCGCGTAGTTCCCGTGCCCGTGGGATTATCATTATAAGTAGCAGAAAGCAGTTTTAAATGGGTAAATATCACGCGATTTTACACGTACCTATAGCTGCCGTTCCCGTGGGAATACCGGGATAAAAACTGGGTGTAACCCTTACAAAGGAAATGTCGCACTCACTACAGTTGAGAGGCGAGTTGACGGTCACAGTTGGTATAATAAATTGTCCACAAGAGTGCATATCCCTTCATTCTTCTGATGATCCGTCAGCCAATTGTTACGATTCTAACAATAAACATGTACCAGTCCTATTCGATTTTAAGAAATTCTCTAGCATATCTTCGAAGGTCAAGATCCAAAGGCTCTGAACTACTATGTCACATGTTTGTTCATACAAATAATTCATACCACCCACCAATTTGGGAAACGTTTTTAGAATATTGTTAAAGATTGTTATTTTTTAATAATCCTTTCGAAGCCGAAAGGATACTGAAAATTATCTGTATACTATTTATTTGAATAATTAAACTGGTGGTTATGACAACTCTATCCAGTATCCGGAGTGTTGGGTAAGCGCTGAAGACGAGGAGGCGGCGAGTCGCGCGCGCGAGGAGCTCCGCCTCGACGAAGCGACACGCCGCCGGCGACTGGGGCGGCACAGGCGCGACTACCTGCACGTCATGCCGCCCTAGCCGAGGCCGCGGGTGACGTGACCGGGGAGTTAGCCCATCACCCGCCGAGAGGCCGACCGCGTGAGGAAAGACCGACGTCCTCCCCGAGGGGGAGACGTCGGTCAATGAGAGGGTACCCCAAATAGGGGGTATTCCATCGGGCCAACCACTGATGACAAGTAAACCTGCTCCGGTGGTCGGCCCAATGACGAAGACGACGTGCACGTGGGTGGGTTGCGGGTGTGCGTGCTTACACCCCTCTGTCGTCCCGGACGGAGTGGTGCGAGGAGCGCGCCGACCGCAACCCAACCCCAAAAAAAAAGCGCTGAAGACGCTCAATCCTAAATAACGTACACAACATACAACGTATGAAGTTCTATATAAAATAATATGTAATACAATATGTACGCTGGAAGTAGGTACATATTGCGTCGACCTGATGATGATGATGATAATAATGACGACTCTTGTGAAAGCCTGAACTTTTTAATTTAACACTTGTAATTTTTAGGTCTCGGCCGAACAGGTGTTCTAATAGCGTGCTATTTGGTCTACTCTTTGCGCATACGGGCTAACGATGCCATTCGTCTAGTGAGGAAGAAAAGACCTAAGTCTATCCAGACATCAGGACAGATTCTTTGCGTGCAACAATTCGAGCATTACCTTTTGCCACAGACGGTGGTGTTTAGTTCAAAGTGAGTACTACATTTTTCTTATATTCTCAATTCTATCATCCATTATTGAGTATAGGCCGAGGGGTAGATAATTGTGATCACCACAATTACCAAGACTGACAAACAAGTCGGTGTTAGGAGTTTGTGAAAGAACTTATTATAAAGAAGTTCATCGGTCGAGTGCTGCTCATAATCAGGTCGCTCACAAAGTCGGGTACCAGTAGCCCGACCACTTGGCACTTAAAAGGGGCACGCATCCGCCCGGCTACGGGCTCGTCCACCGCCCCGGACGGATCGAACGTTGCACCATGGTCTGCCGCAAAAAAAGAACATAGATAATTGGAGGCTCAAAAGCCAAAGTACAAAATTCATATAATACCCTGCCCAAACTGGATCACATAGGATATTAAACCAAGTTTTCTTCTTTTCTTACGTCCAGTAAGTTTCTTTTTATATCCACGACAAAGTGAAAGAGCATTTTATTACTCTGTCACTATATGAAAAATAAAAGAAAGTTGGACCTATATTAATTAAAAAAAGCATCATGTATGATACTTTCAAATAACTTTGTATGAGTTCAGAGTGTTCTATATACTTCCGTATTGTGACCACCTCCTCTCTTGCATGTAGGTGTCGTAAAAGACGACTAAGGAATTAAATATGCAAATAGCATCGATGTAAGAGGAGGTCAACTTGAAATTAAATCCTATGCCAACACGTCTGATCAGCGGGTGTAGTGGGTTAATTACCCTCCCATAATGGAGGAGGTCCGAACCCAACAGTGGGGTGTATATGAGGTGATGATGATCATGAGGCTAATTAGTAGAATAATTTAAAAATCTGAAATAAAAATGCAACTAAAACTGCCATTCATCATCATCATCATTTCAGCCCATATACGTCCCACTGTTGGGCTCGGGCCTCCTCCATAATGGAAGGGTAATTGACCTACTATACCACGCTGGTCAGACGTGTTGGTATAGGGAAACTGCCATTAATAATTTGGAACTTCAGAGAGACCCTGAATCTAACTAAAGATACAAAAACATCAGAGTTTACTTTGAAGCAATATTTATATAGACAGCGAGCGACACTTCATGGTTTAGAAGAAAGAACATTCAGAGAACTACCAAAGGTACGTTGTTAAGTTGCATACAATCTGAAGAAGTTTTAGAGAATGAGTAAAGTGAAAATAAAATAATGTCTGTGTAGTGACGAAGTATACATTCCACCACCTTTCTTGCATGTGAATGTCTTAAAAGACGACTAAGGGATTATAATACATACAAGATCTATGCAGAAGAAGGAATACTCGCAGTGAAACCCTGCACCAATCCATCGGTACAGCGTGATATAAGTAGGCCAAATTCCCTCCTATTGTGGAGGAGGCTTTCGAGCCAAAAGTGATGTTGGGTTCGTCCAACAATGGAATGATCGTGACGAGCGATAAAGAGCAGGGTAATGATGATTTGGATCCGCAATCTGCTTATTCAGATTTCTTTTATTTTCTTTTTTTTTCACTTTAATATATTGTAATCGTGCTTTCGTGTGCCAAGTTTCAAGTAAATGGGATGTCTTGAACCTAGCGAAATGTATATGAAAGAAACCGTTTAATAGATCAGTTCATTAAAGATTGTTGAAAAGCTACTAGTGTAAAGCATAAAGCTAGTATCAATCTCGCTCTTATCCCAATTAGTTGGGGTTGACGTAATATAAATTCTGTTTTCATACATATTGTGAAAGGTTTTGTCACCTCTGACCGGCCGCGTAACTGAAGTTAATACCCCTTGGGGATGTAATTGTTGACCAGATGATATCAGATTGAGTAGGCTGAGGTCGATGTAAATGTTACAGCCGTGGTACAAATCAATACAAGTTCTAGGGGTTTGCCTGATGCCTAAGTAAGCATCTAGAAATCCTATACTAAACTCATAAAACAGTTCTACGGCCGACTGTATCTATTCTATATTTTTATTCGTATTTAATCCCCCACTAATTACTCCTTAATGTAAAATTTATTCAATACGTAAATTCGTCCTTCGTTCGGGAAACTTAAGAGGATCTTCTCGTCCAACATACCTCAGTGTCTGAAAACACAGGTCTACGACCAGTGTGTGTTACCAGTGATGACTTACGGCACAGAAACGTGGTCCCTAAATGTAGGCCTCATAACAAGGCTCAAAGTCGCTCAGCGTGCTATGGAACGGGCTATTTCCGGGATTTCTCTGCGAGATAAAATCCAAAATACGTAAATCCGCAGAAGAACGGGTGTAGCCGACATAGCACGAAGAATTAGCAAGCTGAAGTGGCAATGGGCAGGTCACATCGCTCGACGAACCGACAACCGCTGGGGAAGAAAGGTTCTCGAGTGGCGACCACGTATCGGACGACACAGTGTAGGACACCCCCTTACTAGGTGGACCGACGACCTGGTGAAAGTTGCTGGGCAGTTGCTGGCATCGTTGGATGCAGGCTGCACAGGACCGCACTTTGTGGCGTAACATGAGGGAGGCTTACGTCCAGCAGTGGACGGCGATAGGCTAAAATGATGAATGATGATGAAAATTCGTCCTTATCAAAATATCGCAGTAATGACTAATCATTTTTTTTTGAAGAATTTTGCAGTCTCTAATCTTTTGAATTTTGAAGTCCCTAATCTTTTGATAGTAATAGTCGTAACACACAGCAATAATACAATAATTATGACAAGAATTTTATTTTTTCAGATAGTATACTGTCTCTGTGAGCGTCTCCTTAAACTGTGCGGGTGTCATCAAAGTATAGGGATAGACTTACGTGTCAAGAACAGACCATTCTATAAAAATTTCATGGTCTACCGCCTTCGGAAAACTAGGCCGCCCGACCCGACCACTCCTGAAGAGGTTGTCACTGAACTTGGTAAATGATATATACTTTTTTTTACTATGAAGTATGTAGGGCTAGAATATTCGTGATATAATACAGTAGTCTATCGCTCGAAGATATCAAAAGAGAAAAAAGAAAAACGATTATTAGATCTGTATCTGTCCTTTTTTTGGATAATCTTAAGTAGTATAAGACTTATAGAAAGAGCCTATTAACCCATACGGACATAATTCAAAACTACAAACTCCATTCCCGAAGCTTCTGAGAGAGTCCTCGAATATCGAAAAAATACAATAATAACAGTAATATTTCATTTATTTGAACTGCGATCCGTAGTCGCATTCATACACTACTGAATAAAGGCAGACTTACCTTTTTTCGTTCGAAAAATATACCACCATAATATGAAAAAAAAATTGACCAAATTGTATTTCAACCAAAGCGTTTCACTGAGTGGTATTAAATTTAAAAATACCGCTATATTACTATTTTTTTTTTTGTACGTATTAGTAGGTAATTACATTATTTAAGTTTTAATTTTAAGATAAAAAAATGATGTCTTAACTGTATATAATAGGTTCAATAAATAGATTGTCTACGTTACATTTGTTATAACAATCCTTACATATTCACTACAGTTAAAGACTTTCGTTGCATCATAATATATTACAAAGTCACATGAAATTTTGACGTTCCCGCCAAAACTCATACATGGCTCTAACCAAGCAATATTGCCAACAAGTAGACTATATTACCAACAGACAACAGTATCTAGTCTCTCAGTGGCAAGTTGGAAACAAGCTGGTGACAGCTTTCTGTCTGCAGACATAAATGATCCAGCTTATACAGGATAGCAAGACACTCTCGTATAAAAGTCACTTTTAATTAGTAGCAATCTTGGGGTAGCAAGCTTTGGGCGGAGGCCCAAACTCCACCGTACAATAAGCAGTGACTTCACTGTGATTATTAGAATATCATGAACCCCAGTTTACTACATACCATCAGGCGAGCTGCTTAGTCATCCTCTACTACCACCATCATCATGATATTGTCTTATTCCAATTACTTGGGTCAACGAAATATCTCCTCTCCTTCTACATAATGTCCTTATACATTCAATGAGACGTCATCTTGGTGATCACTCTCTGCCTATCCATGTCATGCTTCACTCAATTCAACCATTTTTCTTTGGTCTTCCCTTACCTGTAAAGCCTTCAACATTCATACTTAAAACTGTCATCCCATATTACTTTTGTCCCGTCTCATCGCATGTCCGCACCACGTCAAGTATTCATTCTTTAACTTCTCCATCAGAAGAGCAACTTTCAAATTTTCTGTTATACTTACATCCATTCCCATCACGCCGCACATCCTCGCATCATGGTCTACTATCCTTTTGGTAGTTTCAATGAGTAATTCTAAAAGTTATTATCATTTTGTACCGATTCCACGCAGATATCGTAAGATTAATTGTTTGCGTGATAACAGGGAATAAAATGTGATTTACGGATGATTATATGCATCTTGCAGATAATGTGAACCAGTTACCAATGGTGGAATGGCGAGACCCAGTTGAGGAGGACATTGAGAGAAATTTAGAAACAGTGACCAGGATTACGGGCACTTCTAGCAATGGCAGTATACCAGCAGCACAAATATATGAGGTTAGTTAGTTAGGCTAACTCTTTTTCTTCTGAATTCTACTTTCTGAGCACTCTAAAGTGACATTGGAGCAGCATGATTTCACAAATTGTTATGTGACTACTCATTGTCTCTCGAGAGGATCACTGCACCAGTATACACATATTAAACTTCAATGGCCTAAAGGTGTTGCCAAATTAAAAAATACAATATATTACCACCTTTTACTTTCCTATGGAAGTCACAAAATCGGCTCGTGGATTACTAGAATGCGCAGTGACAACACCAACTCCGATGAAGCATAGGGATTCGCATTATTGCCTCTGGGAAGGCCCTATTTTCCTAATAGTGAATGTCAGCATACTGACCGATTGGGGGAATTTTCTGCCTTATACAAGACAATATATCCCTTATGATAAAGTAAGCTATTGGTGGGTGGTTAAAAAATCTGAAAACGAAATTGTCCTAAAGTACTGGCAAATTTTATAGGGTCAAGAAGTCCTTTAATTGCTTTAGACAAATATGCAATATTCTTATTCTGTTGTATCAGAGAAGTTAATTTACTTCTAAACGCCTTTATTCCTACAGGCGTTTACAGTAGACCATAATAGTCTTCCCGGAGACAGAATGAAATATTTAAAAGAACTACGCAATGACATCAACCAGCAAAGGGAAGCGTTGAACAGAATTAATAAAGAGGTATGTAGTTCCGTTTTTTCTGTGAGTTCAGATGCTTCTGGCATCGATTACAATCAATCTTAAGGCTCGCGCAGAGTCCTTAAGCTCTGTCATATCCTTGATGCGGTATTGCTCCGCTTATCATGGCTACACATCCTCAGATTTATTGGCTAATAACTTAATTTCCTTTCATGTCGCCCGCTTTGGACACCCATGGCCAAAAGAGAGAGTTGTGAATTGTATTCTTAATCCGTCACCACACGGAAATTGTGGTAAATAATATTATTATATATTTTATTACACGGATTGGGTAGGCAGTAGTCGACATATCAACCTGCCGTGCCGAGGGTTATGGGTTCGATTCCAACGCAGGACAATATTTTGTACAATCGGTAAACTATTAAGATTATTTGTATGCGTTTTGTACGTCATTTTTATAAGGGGATATTGCCGTAATCGCCACGCTTGGCAGGCGGGTTGGCGATGGCAGTAAGATTTTTAGATGTTTTACATTTCCCAGGAGAGAGCTGCTGCCCACTCTCCTGGTGAATCCTCAGCCGATTTTTACGCCTCCCACGGGCAAGTAAGTCATGTGTTACCTGGTGAAAGTTGCTGGGCGTCATTGGATGCACGCGGCACAGGACCGCACTTTGTGGCGTAACATAAGGGAGGCCTACGTCCAGCAGTGGACGGCAATAGGCTGAAATGATGAATGATGATGATGAATGTATGTGTGTAAAATTCTATACACAGTTTATGCCCATTTTCACCTACAGTTTAAGTAACACCTAAAATAAAGTGACAGTGATGGCACATAACATTGATATTATATGGGATGTTCGGCGACCTGACAACTCTAGGTATCTGAATAGCATTTAATTAAACATTAGGATGATTAATTTCGCGATTAGGATTTTCTCAAAAACGATGTTTGTTCATTAGTACAAGTTTATGTTTCCTCTGGTGACAGACTAAAAGTACAAATCTCCAGCCCTTCTCCTGCCCGTGGGTGTCTTAAAAGGCAGATAAAGAATATATTATATCGAGGAGTGAAAGGTTATTTGGTTTAAGCGACATTTAGGGTGATATTGAGGTATATACAATAATATATATATTCGGAATCAGCGAATTTTTCTCCGTCGAATGATACCGAATTCATTAAAATCAGAGCACTTTTTTTTTCATACGCTGAACTCTTTTACACTTTCCATACGCTGAAAAACGAGGGCTTAAGGTAATTTGTATTAAGCGACATTTATCTTTGTAACTAAAGGTACGTTTTATTTAGTACTAGCAAACCGCCCTCGATTCGCTTCGGTTTCAGTCGCTTTACCCGTGGCATAGTTCCCGTTCCTGTGGGAATACCGGGACAACATATAGTCTATATTACTCCCTGATGTTATAGCTTCCCATTGGTGAAAGAATTTTTGAAATCGGTTCGGTGGTTTAAGCGTGAAAGCGTTACAAACAAACAAACATCCTTGCTTTCGCATTTATAATATTAGTATGGATTAGCATCAAGAAATCGATGTTTTTAATTGAATTTTAATTAAATTTACCCCATTCAAGCTCAAGAAGTGTTTTCGTTATGATTTTTTTTCTAAAATTTTAAACTTTAATGGCTCTCCTGTAAAGTTACAAAAATGTCACTAAAACTAAATAGCATTTCACCCCTCGATATAGTTAAAAATCTATGCAAAAGAAGAAAAACTCGACGAGACGAGTTGGCATAGAGTGTTATACTCTATGCCAACTCGTCTGACCAATATAGTAGGTCAATTTTCCTCCTAATATGAGGGAGACCCAAATCCAATCGTGGGCTGTATAACCTATGTGGGTTAAAATAATATTCTGTCTTATTTACCTACAGGTAGATCCAGTGATTCTAACAGGTCTGCTCTTTGAGTGGCTGGAAGGATTAAAGCAACCAGTGTTAGACCGAGAAGACTTGTCCATTATAGTTGGTCGTGCTTACAACGTAGAATCATGTATATTGGCATTAACTATGGTAAGATTAGGCAATAATTGGATTTCGTAATTTACTGCAGTATATTTGTTGAATACTAGCAATCCGTCTTCACTTCGCATCAGTTTCAGTCGCCTATTAAATCTCCAATATCATCTAAAATATTGCGATACGCGACTGTAGTCCATGATGTCTTAGATTCGATTGAAAAAAAAACTGGCTAAGTGCGAGACAGAGTCGTGCACGAAGGGTTCCGTACGATTATCTATAAAAATAGGCAAAAAAGTTGCGTTTTTTGTAAGCCCAATTTAATATTTATTATACTTTATTTTTAGTATTTGTTGTTATAACGGCAACAGAAATACATAATTTGTGAAAATTTCAACAGTCTACTTCGCTATCGCGGTTCTTTAGATACAACCTAGTGACAGACAGACGGACGGACAGACAGCGAAGTTTTAGTATCTAATAGGATCCCGTTTTTACACTACAAACAGACACTTCAATCTTATTAATTTGTATAAATATATATATATAGACATTATTTATACTGTTCTATTCCATTCCATTAAATTAATTTGGATGCTGTATGGCGGCTACGGATACTACCAACACTTACATTGCTCATGATTGTCGTGAAAGACGACTTAAGAGCTTAATATAAACATGGGTCAACTCCATTTGTAATACCATCAACCATTACATTGCGAAGAAGTGTTAACGTCCTGTAAGAGGCCGGTCATAAAACTATTCATTAAACTTTTGCTAAGAAGAGTACATTTTGCGTCGACTCCAAGTAATTAGAAGAAGAGCAGAAATATAATAATAATAATCTCCCTTACTGTTCTATGCTATAGCTACTATAGTTTATATCGGCCTTAAAGAGTTCCTTTCTCTCCAAATCTGAGATTAAAACCAATAAACTTGGAACGTCTTAAACTCGTGCCTTTTACGACAAATCGCGACGCTTGAATCACCGTCGAGTTATATAACTCGACGGTGATTCAAGCTGTATTATGTCAGAACAGGACACTTGCTGAAATATAAGAGGACACTAACTAAAACAAAAAGAACACCCGTAAATTTTTGCAGGAATAGGTATTATTATGAACTTAAAACCTAAGCAATAACAAGAACACGCCCCTATCGATATAACAAATAATAATTTAATGCTCTGTTTGCAAAAAAGGGGCATTTTGTAAAACTGGGAACTACGAGACTGACAATGGAAATGTCCCATTCGAAACGGGGCGTACGGTCACATTATCCACTATGTTACATTATAATGAGTGGGCCATAAGAACCTTTTCCTGACATCGATAAGCTTAAACCCTTTAAATTAATTACATTTTCAGGAAGACGTGGTGCTTCTAGAATACTTTCTACACTTCGCCACTCGTCTTCGACCACTAACCGCTCATAAAAAGGTGGATATCTTAAAACGTCTGCTAGCATCATTAGCCCACCAAACTGTGATGGTCAGTGGCAGATGTCTTCCCACACGTAAAGACTTCCAGAGGCTACGCGAAGGAACCTGTAATCAAGTGATCAACTTTATGCTGAGAATGTTACTGGAACTGCAGAAAGATGTAATAAAACCTGGCAAGGATGACGCCGATGTTATTGTTCCAAGACGATTCAGAATAAAGGCTTGGAAATAAATATTTTATTTAATTCTCTCTTTCAATTGTACAACCTTTAATCTTCATCCACACTTGCTACAAGTTTCCTTCAAAAGAGAGGCTACTACATAACGCTGGTCAAACTGGTAAGCATCCGTTTTATTTCTAGTATTACTTCTCATACGATGTTATCAGTTTTAGTACCCTTAATCAAGAGATGGCAAACTCGAAATATATTCAACTGTCTGACCAGGACCAGGGTGGTATCTGGTAGGTGGTAAGTTGGTGAATTTCCCTCCCTATGTGGAAAAGGTTCAAACCCAGCCATATATGAGCTGTGATGATGATAATGAATCAATTTTACGACAACCGACGTCCTCCCCGAGGGGGGGACGTCGGTCGATAGGAGGGTACCCCAGGTAGGGGGTATTCCGTCGGGCCGACCACTGATGACAAGTAACCCTGCTCCGGTGGTCGGCCCAACGACGAAGGCGACGTGGTGTTCGAGTGTTGCGTGCTATACGCCCCTCTGTCGCCCCGGACGGAGTGGTGCGTGGAGCGCGCCGACCACAGCCCAACCCAAATAAAAAAAAAAAAAAAATTATTTATACTACGTCCCCTCCCCATACACAGATACCCATTCATTTGCTACCTATTTTTGAATGACTTAAAAAAATATCATCATTCTACTGTTTTAAATGTGAAAGTTTGTGAGGATTGATCGATGGAATGTTTGTTACTTTTTCACGCAAAAAGTACGGACCACATTTTGATGAAACTTTTGGGTAATGTACCTAATAGATCAAAATAAGATATAACCTACCATTTCCTTTTTTATAATATGACCGTAATCTATACTATTATACGTAATCTATACTATTACTACTTATATTATTATATTATAAAGAGGAAAAGTTTGTATGTGTGTATGTTTGTAATGAATAAACTCAAATAATATAGGCTATATTTTATTCCGGTATTCCCACGGGAACGGGTACTACGCGGGTAAGGTAACTGAAACCAAACCGAAGCGAGGGCGGATTGCTAATTTTATAATATGACCGTAATGTTACAATAAGTATCCAATATATCGGCAAATTAGTGAAGATTGGTGGTAGTTAGTGAACTGCCCCCAATCTTGTCCGTGATTGTTCTAAAAGACTATTAACACCTTAGAATAATAACGTATAGAAGGATAGTGTCCATACTTCGAACTTTAAAAATTTGAATCTAAAATACTAATGGCGGGCAGACTATTACACACGTACACACAGAAACCACTATACAAATTCTGAAATCAAATTTTGTTTTTATTAACATAAATCGTCGAAATACTTTTAAAAGGAACGTTAAAAACCTTTTTAAGTTTTTCAAATGTGTTATGACACCATTTGAATGCACAAGCCGTCATTACCTATTTATTTTTTAAGAGTTGCGTACGTTCGTGCAGTGCAATGACTTGTACATTACGGGACTGTTCCGGCGTAAGCTCCATTAGGCTCCAATTGAAATGCCCCACTTTTTGTGCGTGGACTTACCTTCTATATGTTATTATTCTAAGATTAACACGTTCCCTGCGCCATCATTTTCAAAGAACTTCAGGCTTTGGAGATCTAAAGATCTCGTAACTAACCTACCCTTTGGTGCGTTTGAGACCTAATCAGTCTCCTAAAAATATGGTTGTGAAAATAATTTATATACTACTGTAAAAATAATTATACTACTGTGCTTTAGGGACCTAATCCATCTCTAATTGTTTTTTATGTTCTTGAATTCACTTTTACGTAGGGAGCAAATATGTATATTTGTCTTATTCATACTTAAAGTACCTACTTTACACATTAGCGCCTCCCGTAAGGAGTAAAAAAACACGATTATAGTCAACGCACAATACAAAAGTCCTGCAAGAAATCTGATAGATATCGTAACGGAACGATAACGGGTTAAGGGTGACAAGTTAACACGTAAGGTGTTAAGGGATATGATATACAGGTTAGCTCCATATCATATCGATGCAATAGAAAGAAAACTCGAAATAACACCTAATACCAACATATCTGGCCAGCGGAGAATCGTAGATTACATTCCGTCCCAAAACTGAGGAAGCCTATGCAATAAATTCCCTCCCGTTGTGGAAGAAACCACGTTTAAGACAAAATCGACGTGGAATTGTAATTTTACTAGTAGACAAAACATGAATAATTTAAAGCAAGTCTTTTTGTAAAATAACACCGAGGTTTGACCCTCAGGCAGTCCCAAAAAAGGCTTCTTAATTTTCTTAACACCTGCAAAAAATATAATTAAAAAGATTAACAGGAGTTGGAAGATACCGATTAATTACCTTTATAATGTGAAAGATAAAAAACAAAATAGAATGGAAAGGATGTACCTACAGCTACTTCTTCTTCTTTTTTTTGTCTTGGCAAATTAGCTACTAATAAGAGCCATTTTTGCCAGTGTCGAGTTATAATTTTCTTTTCAAATTATTAGTTTCTTCATGTCTTCTTCTTCTTATTTAATGGCAATGAGCTACAATAATATGAGCTATTGGTGCCAGTGTCGAGTTATTATATTGATTATTATTCACGTCTTTAGTCTTAGTCTTTCAGTCAGTCGTTAGTATGATTTGGTGCTGATATCCAAGTCAAGCCTTCTCTGGGAATTCTGGCAAAATGTCAACATGCTCGCAATTCACTATTATATCATATTCACTACATTTCAACATTTCATCAGATTTTATCTGCATTATATTACATAAAATATCAGCAAAATTATTCAATATAACACTTCAAAACACTAAAATAATGAAAAAAATATAAAAGCGCTACGTGACATTTTGATTTGTGGGTCGAAAATCCTCTTTCTTCATGTCAGTAATGGTCCGTCAGCAAGTCAAAGTGTCGCTTTCAACAGTGTAATGGCCACTGTTAAGGGTATCTTCTGAGAATGTTGGTGCAAACAAAAAGGTATGTATAGCAGTTTTATATCATATTCACTACACCTCAGTAGTTCTATACTATATGTTACATAAAATTCCATCAAAATTATTTAATATAACACGTTAAAACACTAAGGCATTTAATATAATACAAGAGCACCACATGACACTTCCAGATTCCCGCCAAAACCCCTACAGCTACTAGAAACCTAGTGCGCGTAGGGATGTATCAGCCTTCTGAGGTGAACATCCATCCATCCATCAGCCTACAGATGTCCACTGCTGGACATAGGCCTCCCCACGAGAATTCCACTCGGAACGGTTCTGCGCCACTTGCATCCAACGGTTTCCTGGGACATTGAAAATGTCGTCTGTCCAGCTAGTAGGTGGTCATCCTACGCTGTCCTATCCTAACCTGTCCTATCCTAACCTGTCCTGTCCTAACCTTTCTTCCTCAACAGTTATCGGTTCGACAAGGATGTGACCTGCTGTTGCCATTTCAACGTGCTAATTCGTGCTAAAGCCTGTCCGCGAGTTATTTGGCCAAAATTCTGAAAAGCGCCTTTAATTAAATAACGTAGGTACTTACAGAAAATGACTTTAAACCTATGTTACTATATCTGTGCCGATAGATGTCAAAACCAGTCAAACGTACAGTTATTAGTTAACTTAATTTACACATTTTACCTTAAGATTAAAAAATTATTTTGAATAATACGAAAATTACAACTGTTTATTCATAGTTTTCACTGCTGTCGACAATAGGGACACGAAAAAAATATCTATATAGATATTTTTACCTCTGCACCTCCACACTTCGCACCTCCTCCACTATGGGAGGGAAATCGACCTACTACACCATCAGACGTGTTAATATAGGGATTTGTTTCAGTTTTTGTTCTCTTGCGTAGATATTATATGCATATTATATCCCTTAGTCGTCTTTTACGACACCAACGGGTGATGAATTGTATTCTTACTCCGTCACCACACGGATAATACTAAAACCAAACTGATAAATATTTTTTCATCATCAACATAATTCATCATCACACATCATCATCACAACATAATTTAATCATCAAAATAATTACGAAAACAGGCGATACGAAGTTCGCCGGGTCAGCTAATATATTGATAAAAATATAATAAGAAATATGTGTATAACGTGAACGATATTATTAAGAAACTAAATTAAAATCGACTAAAAGTAAGACACAGAACTAATATGTGCATCACTAAGATTTTGACATTTGTTTAGTCGATGATATCCACTCTAAGTCCGTGTCACGTCATCAAATCGTAATTACACGTTGAACTGTAAAACTACAATTACTTTTAATCTTATAAGTGCAACGTAGACGATTATACTACATCCCCGATCAATCTTTAATTGAACATGTCGTCTACAGAAGATACTACCCAACAGAAACTGGCTGGACACCCACCGGCAGGTAAAACTTTGTTTATGTAGCATAAAAAAGAATGTATTTTACATTCACAATTTATTAGATAAAAAAAACATATGTTGATGAAACTGACACCTACATTACTAATAATTACAATAATATTTATACTATTTCCTGTTAAATTGGAATAGGATACAACGAAATTTATTTTGTATCAGAATAATTTGATAAACAAGACCTTGAATATAAAAATGACGTCAGAACAAAGTGTATATTCTTGCATATTTCACAATGTTTTCAAACAAAGAGTTAAGATTCAAGGTTAATAATAATAGTTTAGCGGAGGATAAATTGCAAATGCCTACACGAATGCCACAAAAAGCGTTTTTGTTATTCACCCGTTGTAACTGTAATTTGTAATTAATTCATATAGTTACACGATATATAAACCTAGATTATTATAAATATGTGGTGACAGAGTAGGCATATAATAAGGAAACAGAAACTTGGTATAAAACCTAAACCAACCCATGTGTGTTACAGTATAACAGCTAATAGATTAATATCTTTGCCATTCTTGAGGGCACTGATGCCATTTGCTGGCATATATATATCTTATGAATTAAGATAATGTATAAAATAAATCTATACTAATATGCAAAGTAGAAGAGTTTGTTTGAACATGCTAATATCATGAACTACTCATCTGATTTGAAAAATTCTTTCAGCGTTAGATAGCCTATTTAACGAAGAAGCCTATATGCTATATATCATCACTCTAAGACCAATAGGAGCGGAGCAATAATGAAAAATAATTCAGAATCGGGGTTTTTCCTTTTGAGAGCTTCTGCTGCGTGCACTACATAAACTGTTTGGTTTCGCAAAGATCATGTGTGACAGAATTGTATTATTTCAAAATATTTTCACCCTCTACGTAAACAAAGTCATGTGTTAAAGTTGTATTTATATTGCAATAAGAAATCAGAGAAGCAAGTAATTTAAATTACCAGATTTTGTAAACAATACAGTAACAGTTTATTGAACAGCTTTTGTAATAATAAAAAAATTTGTTCATGTTGGTACAATTAGATTGTCTTATCTCAAAATGTAATTTCTTCTAGACAACTTTATTACTTTCCATCTGGTAACGGAGTAAGAATACAGATCATTACCCGCCCCTCTTTCTCATGGGTGTTGTAAAAGATGACTAAGGGATATATTATACAGGTAATATATTTGCAAGAGAAGAAAATCTTCAGATAAAACCATGTGCCAACTTGATCAGCATGGTATAATAGGTCAATTTTGTCTTCTTTGTGAAGGCCTGAGCCCAACAATGAGACTTATATAGGTTGAGATGTTGAACCCTAGTATAAATCAAACAATGTGATCTTAAACAGGAGAGTTAACTCAAAATAAAAAGATGCTTAGTTTCTATTTTGATCTTAATGAAATCACTTTTGAATACATAATTAGATAAATTTAAAACATTATATTTAATTAATAATATGTAAGTTATTTTCTGTGTGGTGACGAAGTAAGAATACAAATCACCACTCCCTATTTTACCCGTGGATGTCGTAAAAGACAACTGAGGGATATTATAGACATATAACATCTATGTAAGAGAAGAAAAATTTGAAATGAAACCCTATACGAACTTGTCTGACCAACTTGGTATAGTAAGGTAATTTTCCTCCTATTATGGAGGATCCTTGAGCCCACCAGTGGGACTTATACAAGCTGCAGTGACGATGTAAGTTGCAATTGTGCTTGTAATATTTTTTTCTTTTATAAAATATTTTGATAATCAAATTAGTTGTTGATATCATATCATCATCATAGGCGAGACGACAGTATAAAAGAATCGATGCATTAATGATTTTAAGGGAAAATACATAACAAAAAAATTTAATATGCTACTTTAGATTTATCTAAATAATTGAGATTGTTAAGATTTTCAATAAATTAAATCATTAAAATACTGCATATGGCCATTTTGGCTGAAACACCAATCACAGTGAATTACGTCACGTTAAGGTAAACTACTCTGTTTGTTGTTCTCAGTACTACTGATTACGCATTTGGATTGATTTTTTATTTGTTTACGTGTGATTTACCGACTCCACTCGATTATTACAATGGAACCAAGCTTTGTTAAAGCAAACAGCTCATATTTGCCCAGGATTGATGTATTGTCGACTGGTGGCAGACTATTTGGAGGGGCGCAGCGTCCTCTACGCCAACCGAGTAGGGGACGTTGTGCGAACGCCCATGACGTGCGGTGTTCCACAGGGGTCGGTCCTCGGACCCACCCTGTGGAACATCAGCTACGACTGGGCGTTGCAGGGGAGCCTCCCAACCGGGCTGGGTGTGATTTGTTACGCCGACGACACGCTCGTCACAGCCCGCGGTGGGACGCTACAAGAGGCGGTAAGCCTGGCGACCTCAGGCACCGAGGTCGTCAGGCGGATCGAGGCGCTGTTGTTTCCCTGAGGGAGCTCACCGCCTGGCGCGTCGACGCCCGCCGAGACGTCATCGCCCGTTAGGCAGACCGGCTGGAGAGCCCTCGATACGACGTTTGTTCCGTGGAGGCCTTCCGGCCGGTGCTGATGCAGTGATTGGAAAGGCGGCACGGGGTGCTCTCCTTCCGACTCGTACAGGTCTTGACGGGGCATGGATGCTTCGGCAAGTACCTGTACAGGGTCGCTAGGAGGGAGAGAACTCCGTCCTGCCACCACTGCGATTGCGACGAGGACACGGCGCAGCATACGCTCGAGGTCTGTGCCGCTTGGGCAGAGCCGCGTCGTGAACTCGTCGCAATCATCGGTGCCGACCTGACGCTGCCGACCATCGCTAGGGAGATGCTCGGCAGCATCAGGAATTGGGACGCGGTCGCAGCCTTCTGCGAGGCAGTTATCTCGCAGAAGGAGGCGGCGGGTCGCGAGCGCAAGGAGCACAGCCTCGATGATACGACCCGTTGCCGGCGACTGGGGCGGCGCAGGCGGGATTACCTGCGTGCAATGCCGCCCTAGCCGAGGCCGCGGGTGACGTGACCGGGGATTAGTCCGTCAGCCGCCGAGAAGCCGACCGCGTGAGGAAAGACCGATGTCCTCCCCGAAGGGGGGGACGTCGGTCGATGGGAGGGTGCCCCGGGTAGGGGATATTCCGTCGGGCCGACTACTGATGACAAGTAACCCTGCTCCAGTGGTCGGCCCAACGACGAAGGCGACGTGGTGTTCGGGTGGGTTGCGGGTGTTGCGTGCTTAAGCCCCACTGTCGCCCCGGACGGAGTGGTGCGGAGGCGCGCCGACCGCAGCCCACCCCCAAAAAAAAAAGGATTGATGTATTGATGTTGGGTGATTTCCTCGCTACAAATAAAGAATTTTGCTCGCCTGAGTTTAGAAACGTAAAAACTTCTTTGTAAGTAAATTTTTGTTTATCTTTACTACCATGTTTCTAATAACCTAATCTCTAGTACCAACTTAGATATAATCTAACTCGTTTTGAACTGATGTGAGTTTATTTTATTTTCATAGCTTATTTTTACATTAAACTTGTCATTGTTTATTCTTGAGGTTAGCTCCCTCACAGCTTTGCGAGCTTTAACCACTTAACTCTTATTATTTTCTTGTTAGGAACATGTACAAATACTTTGTTGGGGGTTTTTATTGATGTATTTTTGCACTGAGGTACTGCACACCACTTATAAACTTTGGAATTCATTTTTATCACAAGAATTAATTTAATGTTTTGCTTACTTTCTTCGCTACACATAGACACAAGGACGTGGTTACCTTAACGTGACGTAACAGCCGACGCCATGACACCGGCGAGCTGTTTTCGCGCTATATTTAAAAAATATTGGAAACATTGTTTTAAACTTCTCTAAACATAAATTTATTACCGAAATATAGGTTTTTTCGTAAATAGTAAGTGTGTGCCCACATTACGGAAAAGGATTTCAAAATCTTTCGTCACGCCTATTAATACCAATATATTCATTTCAACTCATATACGTCCCACTGTTGGGCTCAAGTCTCTTCCAAAATAGGAGGGAAATTGATCTTACTATACCATGCTGGTCAGATAGGTTGGTATAGAGTTTTATATCGAGTTTTCCTTCTCTTGCATAGATGTTATATGCATATTATATCCCTTAGTCATCTTTTACGACATCCACGGGCAAGATAGGCAGTGGTGAATTGTATTCTTACTCTGTCATCACTCCGAAAGTACCAATATTTATAATACCAAGATATATTAACAACAAAATATTTTTCCACAGTGAAAGCTGGTGGTATGAGAATCACGCAGAATAAAACTACTCATGGTAAAGATACCAGCAAAGAACCTGCGAATGAAGATTTGACCGGCTTATCTGGACCATCGCCAGTGCCTTCTAATCCTGTATCAATATCTGGTGCACCAAATAGAGGGAATGCAGATTTCACTCCAGAAGCAGCTCAGGTTGCTCATAGTCCAAAACCACCAGCACATATTAATATTGTACCTAAACCCCACATTCAACAACCCAGGAAGTAGAAATTACAAGTTTATGTGGAATTTAGCAATACAGGATATGTTATCAATGAAAAAAAAAGGTTGTTTTAAATCTGTTAAATATTGAATTAGTTGTATAAATATTTATCCCTTCAAGGACAGTAATTAATCATTGAAAAGAAGAATAAAATGGACAGGTTTTAAATAAAACTATTTTACGGATTTTATCGCGTTTGTATTTGACTTTTGATTGCCCGACGTTTCGAACACTTTACAGCATTCATGGTCACGGGCGGACTAATATGTCTGAGACATCGGCGACGGACGACGATAAAATCCGTAAAGTAGTTTTATTTAAAATGTGTAATACTCGCGTAAACTACAGATATCAAAATGGACAGGGCTGTGGAAGCTCCTTGTTTAAAATGCCATGATTTCTCTCTGATAGTGAAATAGTATATCTCAGATTTGCATCAAATAAATGAATCAGTTTGTTTCAGCATTTGCATATGAAGGATTTTTTATGTTTCTGTTTAATTTAATAACATATAACAATAATCAAGTCAATATGTTGAAATATCATACCTGTTTTGTATGATATACAATTTCTTATCTATATTGATAACTGTATCATGTAGATAAGGTTAAATATAATGACTACTATGAAAATATAATTCATATTTATTGATCTACTAGCAACCCACCCTCGCTTTGGTTTTAGTCGTTTTACCCGTGTAGTTCCCGTTCCCGTGGGAATACCGCCATAAAATATAGCCTAGTTTACGCCCTGATATTATAGCTTTGCATTGGTGAAAGAATTTTTGAAATCGGTCCAGCCGTTTTGAAGATTACCCGGAACAGACAGACAAAAATTTTTTAATCTGTATTTTAGGCATAGGTGTCGTGCAAATAACCGTGTGAGCATGAAAAAAGCCTCTTATTTTGACATTACAAACAGACACTCCAATTTTATTTATTGGTATAGATAGGCAGAAAGTAGAAATCTACTGAACAAAACAAAAAACTATATAAAGTATAATGCAAAGTATTAGAAAATATATACGCAAAGTCGACTTTGCAGCTGACACTTGTTTAAATAGAACAGAACTGTAAACAATAATTTTTCCAACATAGTTATCTTCAATTGTGTAGTTATGTTTAACTTATAACAACTGAGCATAAAATAAATTTCAATGAAAACAATTTTATAGGATTTCTGACGTTTACGCGAGCTAAACACATTATAAATAAACATTTTTTTTTCACAGATTTTATAGTTTTGATTCTTTATTGCCCGACGTTTCGAATACCCGTGTTTTGTCCGTCCGTGACCACGAATTCTGAA
This sequence comes from Lymantria dispar, assembly GCA_032191425.1. NCBI lineage: Eukaryota > Metazoa > Arthropoda > Insecta > Lepidoptera > Erebidae > Lymantria > Lymantria dispar. The sequence continues at coordinate 8,819,118 of CM063463.1, read as the reverse complement.
AAATGTTCGAAACGTCGTACAATCAAAAATTTTATAAAAACATATTACAAATATATATATATTAATTTGAAAAGAGAATCAACTGATTTTTAACTACAAATATATTTTATTGGCAACATATCCTGTACATCCTGTAAAATAAAAAAAATGCAATAAAATTTAAAAAATGAATGTCTTAGTAATTGGTAACTATGAAAAAATTATTAGAGATTTAAAAAAAACTACTCTTGCGTTATGCACTTATTGTGTGTTTGTATTTGTTTGAAGACTGTTGCGAGTTATGTTATTATATAAATAGAATTAAGCAATAGCAAGACATTAAAACTAAATATAAAACGAAATTGACTTACCAGGCAAAAGGTTTTTAAAGCCATATTTTAAAGGTGATGTTTTCGTCGTCTAAGCAATAAATATATACCTAGTTAAAATCTCTTTAAGGATTGAATTTATAATAACATAGTGTATAGGTAAAATAAAATTAGTTTGGTGTTTTAAAAATATTAATATGTATTATAAATATTTAAAATAACTTACTAAGTTCAAATGCACAATATCATTCCGTATTTGCATTTCTTTATCAAACTGTCTTGTTGCGAAAAAATGTTCGGGTTTTATTTAATAATCTAATTTCCTTAGAATAGTAACTTATAGATGGCTCCCTACGCCGGATTGTGACGTAGTGTACAAGGTCAATACGTACAAGGCAACTGTATTGTATAGTGGTGTTCGTGTGTAATCGCTTGCACGCCTGTAATATTTTTGACTTCACGTTTTTGATCGCTTACGTACCGACACTATCTTTCTATACGTTATTATTCTAAGCTAATTTCAAATCATGGGATCTAATCTAATTTAAATAGTATTTAATGATAATTGAAGAGCAATAAATGAAGGTTATAATAGAAAATAAAATAATTACTTTATGGTGCTCACCCAGTGACAAAAAAGCAATACTTATGTTACATTCCTAAAGCCGGTTTTAAATAACATCTTTTTTTACATTTACGGTCATAATGTTATGCATTGGGACCATGTTTGTAATGTTTCTTTTATATTAGTTTGAAAATAAATTTTGATAAAATTATAAGTTCCTATTATGTGTTTTATTTCATTAGTAAAAATAAATTGAAGTTCCGTAGCCAAAAGGACTGTTTGGTGACGGTGGTTTCGTATGGTGACGAATACCTAGGAATACAATTCATCACTCCTTATCTCGCCCGTGGTTATCGTAAAAGACGATTATGGGATATAATATGCATATAACATCTGTGCAAGAGATTCCTGCTCTCCTCTAAATAAAACCCTCGACACTAAATAAACCATCGCCATGCGTGACCATTAACGAACTTTTAAACGTATTTTATCGAAGTATTTGTGTTTTTTCCATGTGATGACAGGGTAAGAATACAATTCACCACCGCCTTTCTTGCCCGTGGATGTCGTAAAAGACGATTATGGGATATAATACGCATATAACATCTATGCAAGAGAAGGTAAACTCGAAATAAAACCAACATGATATAGTAAATGGATTTCCTTCCTATTGGGGAGAAGACTCGAGCCCAGCAGTGGGACATGTATGAGCTGAGACGAGGCAAAAGGAATCGCTACTACTGTTACCTTTCCAACCTATCATTTGTCCGTCTCGTCTCATTAGTTTCCTTAAAATAAACGTAAATTTGGCATTTTTTTACGAAAGCAAAATAATTTCTGCTGTTTACGCGAGTATTACACATGTAAGAGCTTTTTCATGGATTTTATCGTGTTTGATTTTTACCCACGCGATGTTACGAATTCTGTTCAGCGTTCATGGTAACAGAAGGATTTACAAAAAAATATTAAAAAAGTAATGCTTAATCGTGTGCTTTATCCCTATTTTTTCCTAAAATTTCAATATATTCCTAACTTGCAATAATCGCCAATTAAGATTAACCTGCCAAACGTGACGATTATAGCATTACTAGCAACCCGCCCTCGCTTCGCTTCGGTTTCAGTCGTCATACCCGCGTAGTTCGCGTTCCCGTGGGAATACCGGGATAAAATATAGCCTATGTTACTCCCTGATATTATAACTTTCCATTGGTAAAAGAATTTTTGATATCAGTTTGATGATTTAAGCGTGAAATCGTAACAAACAAGCTTAGTTTCGCATTTATATTACTAATAATGATACTTCCCTTGGACGGCATATATCGATTATTTTTTCACATCCCTATTTTATATCCAGCTTGTTAAGAACTTAAATATCATTGGACTACCCACACGGCAATAAAAAGTTACGGCAAGCTGTTCGAGTTACACGACCTTCCCTTTCACTGTCCCGACCGGAATGTCCAGAAATAATTTATCTCAAAGAATACCTGTCTACCTCATCATCTCGGTTCATATACTTGCCACTGCTCGGAGGGAGTAACCTCCACAATAAAGGAAATTAACTTACTATACGCTGGTCCCACATGTCGGTATAGTTTTATTTAGTTTTCTTCTTCTTCTTCTTTTTTGTCTTGGCAATCAGCTACAAATACGAGCCATTTTTGCCAGTGTCGAGTTATAATTATCTTTTCAAGTTCTCAGTTTCTTCATGTCAGTAATGGTCTGTCAGTGAGTCAAAGTGTCGCCCTCAACAGTGTAATGGCTACTGTTAAGGGTATCTTCTGAGAATTTTAGTGGAAATACAAAGGTATGTATAGCAGTTTTATATCATATTCACTACACCTCAGCAGTTCTGTCGCTATATATTACATAAAATGCCATCAAGATTATTTAACATAACATGTTGAAACACTAAGATATTGAATATAATACAAGAACACCACATGACACTTCAGATTCCCGCCAAAAACTCGAACTGTTATTTATAGCTTGCAGATGGACATTTTTTTAAGTTTTCTACCATATGAGATGACACTCCTTACCTCTACACTCCATATTGCATAGATCTTATATGCATAGGTGTTATATCCCTTAGTCGTCTTTTACGACATCCACTGTTAGGATAGAGGGTGGTAAATTGTATTTTTCGTCACCACACAAATGATCCCTATAATTTAAAAGTGTTGTAAATAAGTCCGCCTAACAAGTGGACTGGACATTGTGGAAGTTACAAAGAGAATTGCACGCAGGCAAAGGGAGATTCTGGTGGGGAGACTTATGTCGAAAATTATACTACGATCTTAGAATAATAACATATAGAAGGTAAGTCCACGCACAAAAGTGAGGCATTTCAATTGGAGCCTAATGGAGCTTACGCCGGAACAGTCCCGTAATGTACAAGTCATTGCACTGCACGAACGTACGCAACTCTTAAAAAATAAATAGGTAATTATGACGGCTTGTGCATTCAAATGGTGCCACAACACATTTGAAAAATATAAAAAGGTTTTTAACATTACTTTTAAAAGTATTTCGACGATTTACGTTAATAAAAACAAAATTTGATTTCATAATTTGTATAGTGGTTTCCGTGTGTACGTGTGTAATCGTCTGCCCGCCATTAGTATTTTTAGATTCAAATTTTTAAAGTTCGAAGTACTGACACTATCCTTCTAGATACGTTATTATTCTAAGACTACGATAAACTGAAACAGTGCGTACGAAAAGAATTAAGAGTTACTCCATCTATTTTAATTTTTTCATACCATTACAATTAAAAGTATATCAAAGTTTCTTGGACGAAGATATTCTGCTTTTGTTCAGCATCGTATTAAATATCTGTTAAAACAAAATAGAAATTAATAATCAAACATGTATATTTAAAAAAATTAAATCAACAACCGTGGTTTCCGAGGCAATACTTGGGTTTTTCATGAAAGTAGGTGAGACCTAGGACAGTTGTGACAATTTTTATATAAAAAAAAATATCTCAATATAGAAATATGCCATGATTTTGAACTCTTCACTCTATTATAGCACAGTTATTACTCTTTTAAAAACAGTCATCAACTTCAAAAAAAGATGCATGGTTTCTGAGAAATGCCTCGCAAAGTGAAACCTACTCCCTTTGTCACAACTCTCCTAATACCGAGGTAAGTTGTGACCAGTACCAAGGTAAGTTGTGACAGCCGTGTATTTGATACATAAAAATACTTTTATATGAATTATAAACAAAATACGCATTGTTTTGCATAAAAATACTTTAATTGTCAATTTTGGCATAATTTGTAGGAACTAAAATAATATTTAACATTAACATAACCATTATTATTTTAAAAATAATTGTAGTGTTATTACGAGATCAATGGTTTTAAAATCAGTGAAAAATCTTAATTTAATCTTATAAACAATTATGAAACAGTAGTAATTACAGACGTACTGCAGTTCGCCTCCTGTGCAATCTTCATAAGACCAACTTTTCTTGTGCTTGATCAACAGTGTATTCCAGGCACTGAACCCACTTCTCATTTGATCTGCTACTAGCATAGGATTCAAGGCAGCATACGCAAAAATAATCATTTTCTGTATCTTCTTCGGGATCTTCTTTCGCATCACCTTCACTTTTCTTGTTGTTCTTCTCCTTGATTTTTAGGTTTATTTTTTTTCTTAACTTAGAACACGCTTTTTACACTTTTTAAGTTTCTACTATTTCAATTTCATCGACGTTTCAAATAACTTCTACATTTAATATTTTCTGCCTCTTCCGTAAATACCGTTGGACTAGCATAACCCATAGATGCAGCCATATGAGTTTCTTTATCTTAGAAAACCTGTTTCTTCTTTATGTATCTTTGCAGAGATATATTGATGAGATTGTAAGAGGATGCGGCCTTTCGAAGACTTTGACCTCGTAACGTAATTTCTTAAAGACCAATTCATAAACGACGACACCAACCATTCCCCTACCAGTCTTTCGTTTTTATTTATTAGATAATCTGAAAAAAAAACAGCACAACACCAAAAAACCTGTCCAAATAAATTTCTGACAAAAATCACACATTTAATAGGGACTTAAATTGCCGATCATCTTTATATGAAATTTAAATTTTAAGAGTTGAATAAAACAAACAAACATATACATAAACATTATAAAAACATTGCAAAAAGCATGTTAAATAAGCTCACCAGAAAATAAAAGTAAAATAGGAGTTGTGACAGCGTGTCACAACTCTCCTATGTGCCAAAAATCGCGACCCATTTAGAATAATAATTTGTAATTTTAAAACAAGAAGCAAACACAATAAAAAAGTACCGCGTGTTGAAACTTCAAAAGCCGCACAATCTGAAAAAAGAACAGCAAATCCAACATTAATCCAATAGATCACGATTTAAATACATTCAAAATATTGATGAAAAACTTACTTTCCTGTTTTTTTGCCATGTAGATGCTGTACTCACACAACCACTTGCCGTGTACCTTTAGTGCTTATTATGTCAAGTAGCGCGTCACTAAAAAGACAAATGTGCACTTTTGCCAACACGTTAACGGTCATAGGTTCCGAGAAAACGTCCCTGTTACAACTCTCCTCTGTCACAACTCTCCTCTGTCACAACTCTCCCAGGTCTCCCTATACGCGTTTGGACTCGTGCCTAATTCTTCATATGAACCTCCAAGCTCTGCTAGATGACTTCTTATCATAAAAACAACTATATTTCAGGATCGGTGCAATCATTTCACAAAAAATAATTCATAATAATTATTAATTTCATCATCATCACAGCTCATATATGATCCACTGCTGGGCTTGAGCCTCCTCCACGATGGGAGGGAAATTTACCTACTGTACCATGCTGGCCAGACGGGTGGTATAGCCATACTCTTGCATGGCTGTTATATGCACGTTTAATACCTTAATCTTTTATTACATCCACGGACAAGAAAGGGGGTGGTGAATTGTATTCTTATGCAGTCACCACGGAAAAACCACAAATATTCGATAAAATATGTTTAAAAGTTCATTAATGATCACGTATGGCGATGATTTATTTAGTGTTGAGGGTTTTTGACCTCGGCAAAGGAATCTTGTTTCTGTAACACGCTCAAACAGCTTGACATTCGAGAGTAACCTTGAAAAAAACTACAGTCTTAACTTGAGAAGAAATATTGTATACCTCTCAAAATTCTCGAACTTAATTAAAACTACTAACTTTGAAAATTTGGTATCTACCTATACACTTTTTTTGTGACTATAGTTGCCGGAGATGGCTATGACAACTTTACGCGGACTGTTGGGTGAACGCCGACGGCTCTCAACCAACTAAATTTTAAGCGACCGACACCAAGGGCACCCCTGTGGGCTCGGAGTGTTGTTGGCAAAGTAGGCACTCCCACGTTTATGAATTTACCGCGTCACAATTTACGTCCCCTGCGGCAAGGGCGGAATCGGGAATATTTACGTGTCAGGGCTGCGCAGATTGTGGATGCCTCGATCTAGCCTAGCGTATCTATACACTGGTTAAAATCATGTAGCGTATCTGGACACTGGTTAAAATCTACTTATTTGATAGCACCAGGAAAAACAATCAATTTTTGATTTGATTCTGAATCATTAATAGTAATGTCATCAATCATAATTAGTAGATATAGAGATATCTTATACATAAATTTCTTGCGTAAGTATGTCACTGAACTCCTCCTAAACGGCTGGACCGATGTAAATGAAATTGTTTGTGTGTGTTCAAGGAGATTCGAGAATGGTTTAGATTCACAATTTGATCCGGTAGGTAGCGCTGCTGTGGATTTCAAGGAGAACTCCTTTTATTTTATTTGAACAGAACAACATCTATTAGGTTAGCTAGTTGTATATAGAATAAGACTATAGTAACAAAAATAGAGTAAACCCCAAGAGAAATTTGGATGTAGGTACACCCAGACACTAGGCTGACCTTAAGAAAATATGCTTAAACGCCACGTTTAATCACCGACCCGAAAGAAAACTGTTTAACTAAGAAAATTATGGACATCATTTTGGAAAACACTCTTCAAACGGCTCGATCGATTTTTACTAAACATAAAGCTAAGAACCACCGCAAAGAAACGCTTTCACTTAAAAAAAATGCATAGATCGACACATCCTGTCGAGATCTGCTATGCCACAGACAGACATACAGACAAACTTATACTTACACCCCTCTTTTTGCGTCAGGGATAAAAACACCATCTTAATTTAAAAAAAAAATAGAGTATTGCCGGTTCAAAACTAAAAAAAATACCTAAGTAGGTACACGAAAGTATAATAAAAACAAAATTTAAAAGCAAAAGTAATTGGTTTAGCTTTTGCTGTCTTCAAGTGAGGGGCTGATTTTCAGCCATTCCTGTGCTTATCTATACTAATATATAAAGCTGAAGAGTTTGTTTGTTTGAACGCGCTAATCTCAGGAACGATTTGAAAAATTCTATCAGTGTTAGATAGCCCATTTATCGAGGAAGGCTATATATCATCACGCTAAGACCAACAGGAGCGGAGCACCAATGAAGAATGTTTCAAAATCGGTTTTTTTTTTCTTCTGAGAGCTGCCGCGCGTAAGCGGATAAATTTTCGCAAAAATCACGTGTGACAGAATCGTATTGTTTAAAAATACTTTCACCTTCTATGTAAACAAAGTCTTTAGGTTAAAGTTAACGTTATCCCAATGCATATATATATACCACGCAGACGAAGTCTCAAATCTAGTCTATTCTATACCAATAAATAAAATTTTTCATGCTCACACGGTTATTTGCACGACACCTATGACTAATATACAGATTAAAAAAATGTTGTCTGTCTGTCTGTTTGTTCCGGGTCATCATCATCATCATCATCTTGCTCTTATCCCAATTACTTGGGGTCGACGCAATATGTCATCTGTTTTGACATATTGCAAAAAGTTTCGGCAATGACTTTTATGACCGGCCGCCTGCCTGACGTCAACCCTCCTTGGGAATGTAATCGTTGACCCAAATGGTACCAGATGGAGTTGGTCCGGGTCAATCTAGGGCTCTTAGTCGTCTTTTACGACACCCACGAGCAAAGCAAGGGTTGGTAGTATTCGAAGCCGCTACCACACAGCAAGCAGTCTGTTTGTTCCGGGTAATCTTCAAAACGGCTGGACCGATTTCAAAAATTCTTTCACCAATTGAAAGCTATAATATCAGCGCGTAAATTAGGCTATATTTTATCCTGGTATTCCCACGGGAACGGGAACTACGCGGGTAAAACGACTAAAACCGAAGCGAAGCGAGGGCGGGTTGCTAGTACTATATATTTATTGTATTGTATATGCCGTTAGAATGTGCATATTTGTGTGTGTGATTCTAAAAAAATATTTTAACATTAGTAAATTCTCATAGACTTACCCTCATTCCTGTTTCCATTGTATACGAAGATACAATATTATAGCCTATGTTATTCGCTGATAATGTAGGTTTCCGATAGTAAAAGCGTTTTTAAAATCGATTAAGTAGTGTAGGTGTGAAAGCCCAACAAACAAACTCACATTCGCATTAATGAGTTAGGGTATTTAATGCATTATTACCTCTTCCTCCGAATTCTCGTTAATTGTTGGGACACTAATGGCAGACGACGGATGCGCGCCGGCGTTATGAGTTTCTATAAATGAATGATCAATGAAATATATTTATTTATTATATACCTACCTATATATATATATATATATATATATATATATATATATATATATATATATATATATATATATATATATATATATATATATATATATATATATATATATATATGTACGTGTGTGAGCCCAACAGTGGGACTTATATAGGTTTAGATGATGATATATTTCGTAATAATGAAAAAGCACATTCTAAAATCTTCCTCGGATGTTCTAGAGGTTTCTGGTTCCACTGTTTTCTATTGACTATCATTTCTAGTAAATATTATACCCGTGTGGTAACGGGATAAGAACGCAAAGTATCACCATCGTTAAAATTTTCTAAGAGAGCACTAAAGGATGGAACACTAGCACTCTGCTGAAAAATTTCTAAAATCAACTGCTATCACAAACCCGCTTGCGAATGGTGGTAATTATGGCATTATCCTCCTTTATCTTATGATGTCCGAAGTATGATGTAAGAATTAATAGTCTGACAGGCTGATGATAATGATTCTAAAATTGAATACCAACAAAATCTGTTAAACGCTATACCCAAATCCATCTTCCACCAGCACTCACCAGCTATCGTCAAAACGCATTTCTGTGGCGAGCGGGCAACTATTTGAATAATCAAACTAAAACATTAAACTTTGACCTATTTGTAACCAAGGTGGAACCGATAAGATGGATGCTTAATTTGGAATTTTTTTTAAAATATGTTTAATGTTACTTTCCCATTTTTGTTTATTTTTTATTAACCTTTGTTTGCTTATTATCCTATATAATCAGGTCACTTGTTTTTGTATTGCTGCATAAGCGTGGAGACCTATTATTAGCTTTAAGTTTTTATTTGTTTAATTTATAATGTTCTTATTAGCTGTTGGTTTTCCTAATAAAATAAAATAAAAATCAAATAAAAAATAATGATGATGAAGAAAATAATCGCTGTAAACATACCTCGCTGTTTCGATGATGTTTTTACACCCTGTAAATATAATATATCGTAATAAGTTTTTCGTGTAGTTACGAACTATATGGTAGTGGCTACGAAGCTTGAGGGTGTCGTAAAAGACTACTATGAGCTTCGACCTGATCCAACTCCGATCGCATCTGGTCAACAATTACATTCCCAAGGAGAGTTCATGTCATGCAAGTGGTCGATCATAAAACCATTGCCTTTTTTTGTAATATGTATGTTCGAAGTACCTACATATTGCGTCGACACCAAAGTAATTATGGAGGAGGCTCAAACCTAACAGTAGAACAACGGAGCTGATACCAATAAATAATAACTTCGTAACGTAAATCTCTTCATCTTGTTCTTATCTTAATTACTTGGGGTTGACGCAATAAGTCCTATCCTTCCATAAAACTCTATCAGACTTGATCTCTGCGATCACACCCTGTTTATTCATGTCATACTTCACGCGGTTGTTCATCCAACATGTATGTATATGTTACCTTAATTGTCTTTTATGAGTTATGACATCCACGGGCAAAGGGGTGGTGAATTGTATTCTTACTCCACGGAGTTCTTACTTGTCTTAGCTTTTCAACTTGAATTAAAAAAGCTAAAACTTTCATTCCGTCTTATCACCTTTTTAATCTTTTTTTTTAAGTGACTAATCCCACCACACATTCCCACCATTGTAACTCCTGTAAGCCGGGATTCACAATGGTCTCCATAGATCACACCGAGATTTGACTTGGGACCCGCAACAAATTTAATTAGAAAAGATAAACAGAAGGAGTTGGCAGAGATTGATTTCACTTCCCTACTACGCAATACGGGAGAAGCAAAGTTGACTAGTTGGTCAATATATAAGAAGACGTGCAGTTGCGATAACCTTTTTAATCTATGAAACAATTCAATAAACTTACAATATCAGCCCCACTAGGCTTATAGTACTTGGGTTCCGTGTCTTTCTCACTCTCCGTTCCACCGATCATCAGAGATGCTACACAATAATAAAAGTATTTAATAGTCTCATATTTAATGACGATTGAAATCTAATGAAGCAATATAGGACTCATTAGCGGTCCACTACTATCTCTTATAGAAGTATAATTTAAGTTTTATAATGAAATTACTATCTGTTCTAAACTTTGAAACCATCCAAGCGATGTGAAGCTAATTAGATATATTAGAAAGAAAACTATATTAAGATGGTTTTAGAACACTAAATCGATGCATTAGGACGCCTATAGGTGGCGCTGCGATCGATTTAAAGTTATTCTATTTTTATTTATACAGAACAACTTCTTTTGGGTCGACTAGTCTAGTCATATGACAATTTAACAAAAATATTCATAATAAAACAACAGTAACATGTACTCTTATATATCACGTACTCTGCTGTGTCCAATTTATCTGCAGTCAAGTGTATACTGTCGCGAGACGCTCACTTCAATTTACTATAACTTGTTTGTTTTACCGCTTCTCATGTTCACTCCTAGTACTCTTAAGTCATTGTATGTTTACTAAAATTTTGACCTATTTAATAACGTTAGGAGACCTTTGTTATTTTATAAAAGCTAAAAGAGTGTTAGCCCATACTCTCAACACAGGTAAAAACGATAGACTATCATAAAGTTTGAATTATCGCGGGTTTGGCAGGTAAATAGCATTAAAGATGTAAAATACCAGCCTAAATTCATCAAAAAATATATTTTTTTTTAATATTTCCTTTGGAATATTATTAAAAACAACATTATCCATTGCCCGATAGTTAACATTTAGGGCAACCAACCTTCCAACTACCTCCTAATGTTCAATTAATTGTAATTATACTTACGTTACAGTATAAAATAATAATATTTGGGCTCTTAGGTTTTTTTTTTGGAGTTAATGGCTCGGTTGAGTTTAAGCCAGGGCTCTTAGTTAATATTTAGGCTTTTAGGCCATAACTTTATTTATATCCATCCATCAGCCCATAAATGTCCACTGTTATGCACAGCCTGTGCATGTGTGCTGTGTCCCTACGAGAATACCACTCGGAACGGTCCTGTGTTTCAGTTAATAAACTTTAATCTTTGGTCCTGTACCACTTACATCCAACGATAACTCAATTATAGCATAGTAACTCCAGCAGGGATTCTCAAAGTGTATTCCGCGGTACCTAGGACGCGTGTTCCGCGGTTCCGTAGAATATTCATCAGGGTTCCGCCAAAACTAAATAACTTCTAATTTTAGTAATTTGGATGTAAAATTTACTATTACATATTACTTTGAAATAGCGCAAAAATAGTGATAAGATCTCATTACAATTATGGAAGTAGGTAAATAACAAGAATTCAGCTCCGAATAGGGATGTGAAAAATAATCGATTATTTTTTTTGTAATAATCGATTTTTATAATCGATTATGAAAACGAAAAAAAAAACGATTATTAATCGATTTATTACTATTCGAAATTAAGCGATTATTCATGGCCAGATTTCCTAAAAAAAAAGGTCATCAGGATTGTTTCAGGTGTTTTCATACTATATTACAAAATAAAGCTCACATTTCCTAAAAAAAAAGGTCATCAGAATTGTTTTCATACTATATTAGAAAATAATGCTTACATTTCCTAAAAAAAAAGGTCATCAGAATCCTGTTGGCAGAATAAATCGATTATTTTAAAAACGATTATTTTTTATAATTGATTTATTTTAACGAACAAAAAATCGATTATTTAAATATCGATTATTTTCTCTCCAGGTCACATCCCTAGCTCCGATTAGGACACAGCAGCACACGTAGCCAGTGACAATACGCGACGCTGCGCAACGGATTCGGACCCTTACACGTATCCCGTATTATCATTTGGTATGGGGTTCCGTAAAATAAAAGATATTTGGATGGTGTTCCGTTATCTTTAAAGTTTAGGAACCCTTGCTCTATAGTACTAATTTTATTTCTCAACTGAGATAAAAGAAAAAAGGATTAAAGTAGGTACTATTGGGCGTGGCTAAAAGCCAGTGCCACAATGCTTATAGCAATACAACTTATAATGAGCAACGTGTCTTTTTAGAAGATCTTACAATGCTCCCGGTATATATTTTTAATTTTAATGTTTATAGTGTTGCAAGACTCTCAAAATAGAAACTTTCATTCTTTCTAGTCGTGCCACTGAATCGTAAAAAAAATAAAACTTCTAACAGATTTGTTGTTTTCCCCAGACCGAATCCCTGTAGTTGACTCGTCGTGGGCCACGACGTCGTTTGCTCCTAATTCGTCTAGACGGCGTCCGCGAATCGTTTGACAGTCTTCTAGCCACGCGATGGTACAGGCAACGAGACGAAACATTGGATGTCTAGAAGAACAAACGTATTATAATACAGCCATCTCTGGTAAGCAAGTACTGTCCGTGTGGTGAGGGAGTAAGAATACATTTCAACACCCCATTTCTTGCCCGTGGGTCGACGACTAGGGGATGTAATATGCATGTAACATCTATGCAAGAGAGGGAAAACTCGAAACTTATGTATGTTTGTAATGAATAAACTCAAAAACTACTGTACCGATTTCAAAAATTCTTTCACCATTGGAAAGCTACATTATCCCTGAGTAACATAGATAGTCTATTTCTATTCTAGTCTATTCTATTATTCTAGTCTATTCTATTATTTTATGCCGGTATTCCCACGGGAACGGGAACTGCACGGATAAGGCGACTATAACCGAAGCGGAGCGAAGGCGGATTGATACTATTTAATAAAATGGAAACCTGTCTATAAATTTCGTACACAGAATTTAGCATCGTAAAAATACGTCTTATAATAAATAGATTTTACATATTAATTATCAGATTGCTTTCGTAGTCAACTCACCAATTCACACTGCAAGTCATCTATTTCATCTTCCATGATATCCAACTCATCAGTGTCTTTGGCTGGTATAATGAGTAGCTTTGTCTCCGGACAACTCGAAGTTACGACAAGTTTTGAAGATTTTGGGAAGATTAAACGATGCGCTGTCCTGATGATATAAGTATTCATTTGCTATGAGAAGTTCTTTTTTTATTACAAACGGTGGCAAACGAGCAAAAGTACACCTACTAGTAAGTGTTGCTGCCACTCATAGCCCTTTGCAAAGCCATTGCATACCGCGAAGAAAGTGAAGGGATTGTGAATGCTGCATGGATGAGGTTCAATGATACTAAAGACATCACAAAAATCCACCACACGTAAACATCCTCAGAGAGTTGGGCATCCGGCTCTCTCGCTCACCGAACGAAGCGCAGTAACAAATTGCTACTAGTCGGACTTCGATTTTCTGCGAGAGTGTGGTACTACCCCGGACGGACCGGCCCGCGGTAATAGACAAACAGTGTAGTCCTACCACTATAAACGAAGTGAACTTCAAATTCTTCTGGTAAAACTTGAAATTATCTTTAGTTTAAACCTAGCAGCGTGATATTATATATTAATTTCCTTTCTTCGGTGGAGAAGGTTCGATCTTTGTACCTGGGCTGAGATAATTTTAGTCGAAGTTGCAGATCTATTGTCCGTCCTTTTGGCTAGGCGACTAAGGGACAGTGTACGGACCCATAACCTACTGCGGATCCCTTATTCCTAATTATGCGAGCCACAGTAGCCAATTCACAGAGGTCACTTTTATAGACGCGAAAGAATTTTTTTTGTTGGGACTAATCCCACTACACATTCCCACCACTATAACTCCTGTAAGCCAGGATCCACAATGGTCTCCGTATAAGACACCGAGGTTTGACCCTCAGGAAGTCCCGGGAAACGCTTTTAATTGTCTTTGGACCCGCAACAAATTTAATTAGGAAAGAAAAACAGGAGGAGTTGACGCGAAAGAATAGGATCTTGACATAATTAATCTCCGGTCGATACCCATATAGATAAATAAAAGTAAAAAAAAAAGAACACAAAACAGTCACGAGGACTGCCGCCAGAAGTAAAAATTTTAAATTATAAACAAACAGTTGTTATTTTTGGATATACAAATTAATTGTTTGATCTTAAATTAAAATTTTGGGAACTAAAAATTGTAACATTAATCTTGTTTTGACATCTATCGGCACAGATATAGTGACAAGATATATTATTAGCATTAACACGTCATGTGACCATGTCGACCACGACTTCCATGAATTTACTCCCCAACCTAACTTGCCTATAAAAGTTTTCACTTCAATAATTCATTGAGCCTACCTGGATATATGTCCGTGTGGTGACGGAGTAAGAATACAATTCACCACTCCCTTCCTTATCCATGGATGTCATAAAAGACAAAAGGATATAGTAGGTATGCATATCTTATATCTTTAAACGAACAATTCTTGTATATATATATATATATTTTCAGGATCTCGGCAACGGCACCAACGATTTTGATGAAACTTGGCATACTAGAGGTTTCGAGGCCAAAAAATCGATCTAGCTAGGTTTTATTTATAGAAAATGTTGTTTTGTCAGTGTTTTTAGCTAATCAATACAATGACATTAAATGTCAATAGAATATGGATTCAAATTTCACCGTCAACGTCAAGAGCGGCGATAGCTCAATTGGGATGTTGTTTCGTATTTTTGTTTCGTTTTGGCATTCAAACAGCATCGGATCGAATTTCGGTGTTATTATTATTCTCTTTTTGTATTTTTTTCATTATTTATTTTTTATTAATATATATCTAAATAAATTTGACAAAAATACTACAAAAATATTCCGTCAACCAGATATTAACATCTATACAAGAGAAAGAAAACTCGAAACAAAACCCTATATCAACCTGTCTGACCAGCATAGCATAGTAAGGTCAAATGCCCTCCTATTTCGTATATGAGCCGAAATGATACCTGGGTATATAGCTCGGTGGCTGAAACACTTCTCTGGTCGCCATATCTTGACAAATACCATCCAATATTACTATATCTTCCATCAGTTCATTAACCACAAACACCTGTGATATTAAATAGAAATGGCTACTTATAAATGATTATCCTTTTCTCCTTATCATCATCATCTCAGCTCATATACGTCCCACTGTTGGGCTCAAGCCTCCTCCATAATAGGAGGGAAATTGACCTACTACACCACGCGAGTAAGACGGGTTGGTATACGGTTTTATTTCGATTTTTCCTTCTCTTGCATCGATGTTATATGCATATTTAATTCCTTAGTCATCTTTTACGACATCCACGGGCAAGGCGGTTGGTGAATTGTATTCTTACTCCGTCACCACACCGAAGAATTCTTCTTATGCAAAGATATTATTTTGCTTGACTTGGACTGAAAATCAAAAATTGCACCACTGGATTCTCGGGCATAATTGAAGGCAAAAACCATTTGATTTGTAGTTTTGTTTCGTTGATCATCATCATTTCAGCCTATCGCCGTCCACTTCTGGACGTAGGCTTCCCTCATATTACACCATAAAGTGCGGTCCTGTGCCGCCTGCATCCAACGACGCCCAGCAACTTTCACCAAGTCGTGAGTCCACCTAGTGGGGGCGCGTCCTACACTGCGTTGTCCAATACGTGGTTGCCACTCGAGAACCTTTCTTCCCCAGCGGTTGTCGGTTCGTCGAGCGATGTGGCCTGCCCATTGCCACTTCAGCGTGCTAATTCTTCGTGCTATGTCGGTTACACCCGTTCTTCTGCGGATTGCCGTATTTCGGATTCTATCTCGCAGAGAAATCCCGAGCATAGCCCGTTTCATAGCACGCTGAGTGACTTTGAGCCTTATTATGAGGCCTACATTTGTTTCGTTACTTTTAAACAAATTCTATTAATCGTAATTAAATACAATCCCTATCTTGCCCGTGGATGTCGTAAGAGACGTCTAAGGGATATAATGTGCATAACATCTTCGCAAGAGATGTAAAATTCGAAATAAAAAGCTTAGTAGATCAGTTTCCCTTCAATTTTGTTTATATGAACCGAAATGAAAGAAGTACAATTTCATCTTAAAATCAAAAATGCCTTTATCCACACGGAGAAACTTTTAAATAATCCGCAATAATTTCATTTCCCTAACCATATCCGAAATCTCTTAATATTATTCTGATATCCAGGTTCTATTCAGATCTATCAAATTTATATCGACAACATTCCCGCAATAGATAACAATATCCCTAGCCGAGGCCGCGAGTGACTGGCCCGGGTAGTTAGTCCGTCACCCGTCGAGAGGCCGACCGCGTGAGGAAAGACCGACGAAGATCCTCCCCGAGGCGGTGACGTCGGTCGAGGAGAGGGTACTCCTCAAGAGGTATTCCGTCGAACCGACCACTGACGGCAAGTCACCCTGCTCCGGTGGTCAGTCCAACGACGAAGGCGACGTGTCAGGGGTGGGTTACGGGTGTGCGTGCCCCTCTGTCGCCCCGGACGGAGTAATGCGAGGAGTGTGCCGACCGTAACCCACGCCAAAAAAAAAAGTAGGTAACAATATCCTTGTCTTATTTGAGAATTTAAAATGCCTGAACATAACATCACAATTAAGATACCGAAATACCATGCCAGGTGTCACAGATTCGATTCTCATGCATTAATAAATTGTTGTTGTTCTGATTCTGAGTGTAATTTGTGTCAGTCTCAGCAATACAATTATATCCTCAATGTAGGGTTTTACAGAAGAAAAAAAGAAAAAAATTACATCGACAAACTATAACTTGGACCCCTGAAATAATACAGTATGTATTCTAGTATAACTATACCTTGAAAGCCTTCAAACAGGGTACAAAAGCATGTTCTAATCTCATACTAAGCTTCTCATAAGGCCAGCCATGGTATGCGGGCACTAAAGGCAGCACTATCATAGATAACTTAATGCCAATTTCGCGCCACATCGATGCTTCCAGTCTAACAGAATTCAGATATCATTAACGTTAATCTATACTCTATAGAAATAAATAAAATTGAAGTGTCTGTAAACTCAGACGTCGATTTTCTGCTCAGTGTGGTACTACCACTACTCAGGATGGACCAGCCCGCGGCTGTAGACAGTATTATATATATATTTTTGCACATGTAAGATAATTTTTTAAATCATTTGCCTGCCCTTAGCCCACGCTAAGTGGGGTCGTCACAACATTTACTTACCTTCCATAACCTCCTATCAGCCGTCATATCTGCACTCACTCTTTTCATACGCTTATCCTCATTCACACAGTCCATCCATCTCTTTTTAGGTCTCCTACGTTTCTTACGTCCATCCACAATCATATCAATAACCCGCCTTGTAACATGTCTTTCACCCCTCCTTTCATTTTTCATGTAAGATGATAAGAAAAAAATAATGAGGTGACTGAATTGGGATAAGAGAATGATAATGATGATGATGGTGTACATAGATTACTCACTCTCTTGGTAAAATTAGAAGAGAAAGAAAAGAAAAGCCGTGTTGTCAGTAATATGAAAACTAACGGCCTATAACTCATTAAGGCTATAAGGCCTGTAACCTATGATCAACCTTTGACTGCACAGATAACATAGTGGTTAAAATGTTAACCTATCATGCCAAGGTCTTGGGTTCGATCACCACCCAGGACAATCATTGTACGATCCATAAATTGTTATTCTTCATCATCTCAGCTAATATACGTCCTATTGGTAGTCTCGAACCTCCTCCACAATAGAAGGAAAATTGATCTTACTATATCACATTGGTCAGACATGTTGGTACAAAGTTTTATTTCGAGTTTTCCTTCTCTTGCATAGCTGTTATATATATATTGTAATCTTTTTGTCGCCTTGTACTACACCTACGGGCAATAGAGTGGTGAATTGTATTCTTACTCCGTCACCACATGGAATACCGTTGTTCTAATTTAGGCGTAATTACAATAGAAGGATCATTTCCTTATTGCACAGTCTTGCCTAAAATCACCAGAAATAAAAGAAAATAGAACTCTTCAGGGAAACTTATATTACCAAATAGCCAGCGTGCTCAGTGGAGATTATAGCATTATCCTTTGTCATAGGAAGTTCTATTTACTTTTTTTTAAAAGGACAGCACCTTGCTTTCGGGAAATTAATCCTTGTATTGCGGGGGACTCTACAAACATATAATTAAGGGACACAAATTACATCCAGGCTCAGAACAACAATTTGTGGATCACACAAAGTGTTGTTCTGATTGGGATGATTATGCAGGGGCTGACTTACCCCATGATAGGGTGTGGCGCTAACCCGAAGGCCTCCTTAATGACTTCTAATTTAATATAATATGCCTGTACCGCGCTGTCGCATCTTACTGAATAGCTATATGGACGACTGGTTAGCACCTAATAAAGAAGCAATGCGAATGTAAATTTATTTGCTTGTTACGCTTACACGCCCAAAGTTCGGAACCGATTTTAGAAACCAATGGAAAGCTATATTATCAGCGAGTAATATAGACCATATATTATGTTTATTTCAGCTTTAGTCTGGAATTAAGTAGGATTCAAAGGTACTCACGCATCAGCTAGACTCAATTTTCTTGGTAATTTACATACACAGAATTTTCTGCAACCGGTGGCGCGCCGCGTTACATCGGAACTCTTTTTGTTTAGGTGGGGCCACGGTCAGTTCGAATGTTGGCGTGTTTGAATAAGGGAATAGGATTGGCTTAGAGCGGAAGAACGTTCAGAAATGACTTAAAGCCTTAACAATCCTGTATTCCCATGTGAAGAGGAACTTCACGGGTGAAACTGGTATAAATGCTGAAAGCATCGTACAGTTTTCTATTGATACAGTTGAGCGAGCAAGTGTGAAGCGCAGGTGAACGTGTCCCTTTCAAGTTTGGCGAAAATTCTGCCTTTGTTTATTCACATATCTGGATGTCTGTTGCCCTATTATTACATACACGAGGAGTTTCTGATTAATTTTAATGCGATTCTCGAGACAACTAAAATGGTTTCTTGATGTAAATTTCTTAATCTATGGCAATCCATTGAGAATCCTGGTTTATAGAATTGACATTGGAGTGTGTGATGGAAATATTTCCAGTAAAATATCTCTTCATCGGTTTTATACAAATACTCAAGCTGGACCTACATTTAAGAGAAACAGAGATTCTCGCTTCAAAAGAAGTGATCTCACAATGTATAGGAAGCGTTATTACCAGACTCCCTGAGTATACTTACTCCAAGTACGCCAACAGCATTCCCTGAAACAATGTAATCCTGACTGGGTTCTCCAAACTTTAAATCTGTCATAAACTCATAGTTTGGTATAGCTTCTTCGATATCATCATCGGGCGGTATATATGTGGCTTCCAGTAGACCAGACACTAGAATATAGAGGCCTTTAGGCTCATCCCCTGTAGGAATATTTAATATTTATTAAATCACGTTAAAATATGTATACCTATTCGTAATTATCGACGAAAATGTCCATTTTATGATTTTTAAGGACTTTTCTTCTAAAAGATTTTTGAAGTACGAATTTCTTTAGGCGCGTTGAGGGCCTTTTTGTGTGAACAAAAAGCGTGAAACTCAATTCATCGTCCCCGCTTCCTTAAATTCTGTCCATGTGTATATAGATATACCGCCGTGCGTATTTTTCATAGACCATAACTTGACAGATAAACCCCTCTGGCATCTTTGAGAGCACATGACTTTAGGGAGGCAGACATTTGATTGATTGATTGATTTTCATAGTTTTAAGCTTTCTCTTCTGTCGGCAGACTACTTTGTGTGTTGTTTTACTAAATACATTGCTTTGTATTTAATACACACCATTAGCGGATATAACATGAAGATTGCATGAAGTACGTGAAAATAGGTGAGAATCGAACTCATGACTCATATGTTTATTGTATAAATTTTCTTTATCATCTCAATTCTTATACGTCTCACTGCTGGTCTCGAGCCTGCCACCTTATTTGACCTTCTATACCAGGCTAGATAGACGCATTGTAATAGGATTTCATTTGGAGTTATCATTTTTCTCTGGCAGAGATGTTGCGTCCCTTAAGGCCCATTTACACGATGCAAGTTTCTTGCCTGTTGCATACAATTAAGTTGAAGCAATAAATGACTTGCATGGTCTAAACAACACGTAACATTATTGATTTGTTTATACAAGTTTTGTTTCAAAACTTTTCTCGATGTATACAGCATATTATACCCGCGTGTAAACAATTGCTTACAATTCTTGATGATCAATTATTGCACGAAATATATTGCATTCAATTATTGCCCTTGTATGTGCAAGAAAATGGCATCGTATAAATGGCGCTTTAGTCCTCTTTTACTATACAGCTATAAATTTTCTTACCTCTAGATATTAATACATCATTTATATTATAGTTATGTATCTCTGAATGTTCCAGAAAGAAATCAGCAAGCCTTTCGTTACCTTGAAGCCAAGAGACCGCACGAAGTTGAGTCTGTTAACGGTAGGTTATTAATGAAACGCGCGTTAATTTCATCGCCATCTCAGCTCAAATATCTACCACTGCTGGATTCGAACATCCTTCACAATGGGAGAATAGTAGACCTACTATTCGATGCTGGTTAGACAGATTTTTAGAGTTTTACGTCTCTTTATTTCGGCTCATATATTTCCTACTACTGGGCTCAAGCTTCTTCTATAGTAAAAAGGAAATTGACCTTACTATATCGTGCTGTTCAAACAGGTTGGTATAGGGTTTTATTTCGATATTTTCCTTCGCTTGCATAGCCGTTATTTGCGTATTATATCCCTTAGTCGTCTTTTAAGATATCCACGAGAAAGATAAGGAGTGGTGAATTGAATTCTTATTCCGTCACCACATATAAAATTAGTTACTTTAATTGAGAGATGCCACAAAATCAGTAAAAAATGAGCTTATGGATTATAGTGATTATACGCACCTCAGGCGAAGACGGTGCTACTAGGCTGCCTTTGTGACGACATAACTGAATCTTCTCTTGAATAGCTTTTAGTAATAACTTGTACTCCATCTCGTCCAGAAAACCTACAATATTTTCAATTTCATGCCTTCATACTTTGAGCATTAAGTAGTTTTAACTAAACACTAAAACTAAACTCACCATGTAACTTATTCCTATAAAATAAAGGCTAGTTTATTATCATTATATCCATACATCCATCAGTCCATAAATATCCGGTGTTGGGAATAGGCCTCCTCAGAATGCCATTTAATTTTTTTTGTAGCTTTATGGTCTGGACACACCCCGCCCAATCTGTCCGGGGCGCCGAAAAAGCCACAAGTGACTCAATAACCTACCATTTCTCCTCCCTATCACCATTTGACTGACCCCTAGTTCCAAGTCCTTAACCTCGGTGGCCAGATTGGCAGATTAGGGTTGTACCTCACACGACCTCGCTTCAATACCGCTACCGCGCAACGTCGACTTAAACGTATATGACTACTCGCTGTCCACGCGTCCAGCTAACAGGCCACTAGGTGTCCCTGCGCTTACAGCTAGCAGTCATTTACATTACACTTAACGTTGAAGAGAATATTTCTGCAAATACTATAAATCGAAGATTTTGGGTGCATGAAATGCTAAAGTCTAAATCTAAAGTAAGGATACGTGCTTCAAGCTTCCAGCCGGCGGCGTACGTATATCGTGTGGGTCGCCCTCTTGAAGCGCGTGGTAAGTAAGATAAACGAGACATCAACTATCGAGTGGTAAGATAGCAATAAGCTCGCTTACAGCAAGTTGTCTGCTAATTCATGTTCTCTACGTAAAGTATGTTTCCAGAAGACACCCTAAAGTTCATATTTTATTACAAAATAATTTTCCACGTGGAAGTGGTGCTGTGTAAGCCGGCTATGACCGCCCCAGTAAAAAGAACGGTGTTACCGAGGCGTCGCCTTCACGCGGAACAGTGAGTGGCGGACTAACTCACTTCCGTCCACGCTATCCAATGGCTCCCTGTGACTTTTAAGGTGTTATCAATACACCTAGTAGAGTATCGTCATACACTGCGTGGTTCCATTCGTGGTCACCAGTCGAGAACCTTTATTCCGCAACGGTTGGATCCAAAATTCCAACCTCAAGGTTTCAATGATGCACGTCATGCATATATTATACAATCATAATAACCTTCTTCTTTTAACTGTATAGCATCCAAGGTCATTATGTTAAGGGTAGATGTGGTAGCTTGCTTTGTTTTCACAGTGATTGCTGTCCAGGGTCGATCACGTTGCAGTAACCCTAACTGCCGTGTTACTGCTAATCTGGTAACAGGTCAATTATTAATATTGTAGAGTATTTGTAGGCGAAGAGAGTTTCTTAAATATGACGTCATCATCATTATCATCTTAGCTCGTTTATGTAAGATAAGATATGTTCGACTACTAGGCTCAAGTCTCCTTCACAAGCCAAGAGAAATTAACCTACTATACCACGCTGGTCAGACGTGTTGGTATAAAGTATCATTTCGAGGATTCCATCTCTTGCATAGATATTATATGCGTATTACTGCTTAGCCGTCTTTAACGATATCCACGAGCAGGAAAGGGAGTGGTGAATTGTATTCTTACTCCGTCACCACACGAACAAGTAGTATACTGTTCGTTGTAGTAAGTAGGACGTATAGGTAGTGATGTAAAATGTCAGTCGATCATACAACTCGAAAAGGATTTAAAACTCTAATTATTTCATTACTTCATTAGATTTTTATTCGAGTCTTCGAATAACTCGAGGTATATTCTGTCCGACATTTCCAATACTTCATATTATACATATTGTGATATTATATACTTCATATTGTGATATTTTCTTATTTTGCACATCGATGTCAGCCCCCCTAGCCGGGGGCGGGGGTGACCGGATCAGAGATTTTAGTCCATCACCTGCAGAGAGGCTGACCGCGCGACAGCGACTGACTATCCCGGGAAATGGACGTCGATAGGAGAGGGTACCCGCTCAGGGTATTCTATTGGGCCGACCACTGAAGACAAGGAACTCGGCACTGGTGGTCAGCCCAACGACGAAGGTGACGTGGCCAGGTTGGGTTATGGGGCCGCTCGCCGCCCCTCTGTCGCTGACCATAGCCCACCCCAAAAAAAAGGGTTATATTATGCATATATATATGCGAGAAAAGAAAAATCTATACCAATAAATAAAATTGGAGTGTCTGTTTGTAATGTCAAAATAATAGGCTTTTTTCATGCGCACACGGTTATTTGCACTATACATATGCCTAAAATACACTTTATATTTTTTTTGTCTGTCTGTCTGTTTGTTCCGGGTAATCTTCAAAACGGCTGGACCGATTTCAAAAATTTTTTCACCAATGGAAAGCTATAATATCAGGGAGTAAACTAGGCTATATTTTATCCCGGTATTGCCACGGGAACGGCAACTACACGGTTAAAACGACTAAAACCGAAGCGAAGCGAGGGCGGGTTGCTAGTTCCAAATAAAACCCTATTAACGCCAGACTCAATCAATTGCCCTCCTATTATGAACAAGAGACGTGAGACGCATATGGGCCGTTATGATAACAATAAACTATACCTAGTAAAAATTTATCACTCGAATTGTGAATCTATATCTATTACCAATATATAAAATTGAAGAGTTTGTTTGTTTGAAAGCGCTAATCTCAGGACCTACTGGACCGATTTGAAAATGTCTTTCAGTGTTAGATAGCTCATTTATCGAGGATGACTATATACATATCATCACGTCTTAGCATGATAATATATAGTCTTTCAACCAACAGGAATGGAGCACCAATGAAGAATGTTTCAAAATCGTTTTTTTTTTTCTTTTGAGAGCTGCCGCTGCGTAAACGGCTAAATTGGCGCAAAAATCATGTGTGACAGAATCGTATTATTAAAAAATATTTTCACCTTCTACGTAAACAAAGTCTCAGATTAACGTTAGCGTCAGCCTAAACTATCTATACCACGTGGACGAAATCGCGAGCAGAAGCTAGTTACTTATAAAATATTTTTGTGTGTATTTTAGTGATGCCTTTAGAATCACCAAACCTCATTGCACGCATTCACACTCCCTTCAATTTCATCACGGTGGACAGCGGCCAAGCAGTAGTGAGCGGCAGTAGTACCTAACCCAGTGAGCGGCAGTACCGCTCACCATCAGGGGTGCTGATTGATCGTTTGCCACCAATTACAACAATAAATCGGTTGTCTGTAAAGTCGGTTTACTGACGATAGTTGAACGTGACAACGTCATAAGAAAATACTGATGGAATGGCTTCATTTTTCAAAAGAAAATTTTAATTTTATTTAAGATATTTTGTATGGATCAAGCCTTAAATGGAACGCCTCAGAGCGAGGTAACGCCGCATACGTCATGTTTTTTCGTGTGTGCAGCCGGCTCCATCGAATTATAAGACGTTGTCACGTCAAAAAAAAACAACAACGAATAATAAATATAGCAGTGAGACTTAGAAACTTACCTATCATTATCCAACTTCGTAGTAAGCATGTCCTGTATCTGCTTGTTATCAACTAACTGTGGTAGAAGGCTGCTTACTTCCTGAGCACCGGTCACAAAACCCTTCAAATGTAATATAGGTTATTTTTGAAGGTACAACGTACAACATTTGTTTGCTGTACAGGCACCACCCTCGCGCTTTCAGCCTCTTTAGAAATGGCAGACTGGAAACAGATTTTCAGTCCAGCCACTCAGCCAGGTCGGTATGTACTCTTCTTATATTGTACATATTGCAACATTTTCGGCAATAGTTTCTTGGTCGGCCGCCTTCCTGACGTCAACCCTCCTTGTGAATGTAATTGATGAGCAGACATCAGATGGATTTTTTTTTTATTGCAACCAATGGCAAACGAGCAAACAGTACACCTGATGGTAAGTGTTGCTGCCGCTCATGGACCTTTACAAGGCCGCTGCATACTGCGAAGAAAGTGAAGGGAGTGTGAATGCGTGCATTGAGGCTCGGTGATACCAAAGGCACCACCTTAACCTTAACCTTCCACGCGCAAACACCCTCATAAAGTTGGGCTGCCGGCTCTCTCGCTCACCGAACGAAACACAGTAACAAATTGCTACTAGACGTCGATTTTCTGCAAGAGTGTGGTACCTACTACCCCGGACGGACCGGCCCGCGGCTGTAGATAGATAACGACAGTCGACAGTGTGGTCCTACCACTACTGCACTTGGATTTGGCCCAGGTCGATTTAAAATATTAGTCTTTTCGAACCACGAACATGTTTTTTTTTATTTCAGTCATTATCAGCATCATCACAGCCTACATACGTCCCATGCTAGGCTCGGGCCTCATCCACAAGGGGAAGGAATCTGACCTGCCATGCTGGTTCGATATATTGGTATAGGGTTTCATTTCAAGTTTTTCTTCTCTTGCACATATGTTATGTGCATTTTATATCTCTTAGTCGTATTTTATGACATCCACGGGCGAGATAAGAAGTGGTGAATTGTATTATTACTCCGTCACCACACAATTTCACAGTATTTCGCCAAAAACTTAATTTAGATAAAAGTCTGAGCAACCAAGCACCTGAGCTCTAGGAATTTAGACGAGTTACATTTTAGAATTGACTTTACGAAGTTTCTTTTGCTTTATACTTTAAAACAATTATAATCGCTAGCTACAATCGTTTCAATTTAATTTGAAGCATCATAAAAGATTACCTTTCCAACGTCATAACCAAATGCCAGTTGAATATCAATCATACGATCAATATAAGCCATTATTTTTGGCACGGATACTCTGGAAAGATTAAAAATTATTAACCTAAATTAATATTTTGAAACCGAAAGGGATTTTCTTTTAAAAACGCCGCTGATGATGTATTTATAAGGAATTCTTTTTCTTAGCCCATTTACGCGCCACTGTTCGTCTTGGACTTACCCTATATTAGGAGAGCAATTGAGTTACTATACCACGTTGGTCAGTTAAATTGCCATAAGGTTTTACGTTGAGTTTTTATCCCTTAGCATAAATGTTACAAACATACTCCCTTAGTCGTATTTTATGATACCCGATAGTAAGATTTGCCGTGTGGTGATGGAGTGAGAAGAATTCACTACTAAAAGACGACTAAGGTATTAAATGTGCTTATAAAATCTATGAAAAAAAAGGAACACTCGAAATGAAACCCTAAGCCAACACGTCTGAGCAGCGTGGAGGAGGCTCGAGCCCAGCAGTGGGACGTATATGAGTTAAGATGATGATGATCAGGATTATGATGACGATAATGATACTTGCCTTGCCAACTTACAGAGCCTAAGGAAGCGTAACATCCTTAACAATTTAGTAGCAGTGATAAAACTGGAGTTCAGGTTATTCCATTTATCCCAAGAAGATACGCTATCGATTATGTCAAGAACCAAATCTGGAGCAAAATGAATTTTATTTATAATCTTCATCAGATAAAAGTCGATATTTTCATCTTCTACAACCATAAGTACGATCTCAATAATAGACACCAGCTGCCTCAATAAAATAGAGGGAAATTGGTCTTCGTCCAGCTCTTATACGAATTACTTAAGATCAACGCAATATGTGACCTTCTTCCATCGTACCTACTATAAAAGTTTTGATAATAGTTTCATGTCTGGCCGACTACTTGATGTAACACGTTGTTGATGTTTATTGACCAGACTCCATCAGGTGGAGTTGGCCCAGGTCGATATAGAAGGAGCACTTTTATGACAACCACAGAGCACCAAGGCTGTGAGGTCTATTAGGGGCTACCGTACTATATATCCTGGACTGCAGCGACATTGCTAGCAGGCGAGCCGCCTTGGCCACTGGTGGCGGAGGCGTTGGCGGGAATGTACCGTCTCCGCGCACAACGCGAGTCAACGGCGATCAAGTCTCCGCAAGGGGATTGGACAGAGCTCAGCTAGTAGCCCGAAGGAAAGTCACCCGGCGATGGGAAGAATATGTGCAGAGAAGATATGAAGCTGTGCAATCAATTGTTTTACAAAAAGTAATGTTTTTCTTGTGGTGACGGAGTGTCTTACCCATGGGTGTCAGAAAAAATACTAAGGGATATACTATGCAAATATTACCTATGCAAGAGAAGGAAAACCCTATAACAACACACCTGACTAGCGCGGTATAGTAGGTCAATTTCCATTCTATCATGAAGGAAGGAATCCCAACAGTGAGACTTATATGGGCTGAGATGAAGTAATGTTTCTAAAAATAATGTTTCTTTTTCAAGTTTCCTTATATATAGCTTATTCATCATCGCAGTCCACATACTTCCATTATTAGGCTCGGGCTTCCTCCACAATGGGAGGGGATCTAACCTACTATACCATACTGATCAGACAGGTTGGTATAGGGTTTCATTTCGAATTTTCCTTCTCTTGCACAGATGTTATGTGCATATTATATCACTTAGTCATTTTTTATAATATCCACGAGCAAGATAGGAATTGGTGAATTGTATTCTTACTCTGTCACCACACGGAATTATATAATTATAATAAGTACTACTATAATTTATTAAAATACTGCATTACCGCTAGTAGCCATAACAATAATGAAAAAGTCGAGTTTATTCCAGTGCGATTTGAAGTAACCACAAAAGCCGAAGGCGCACATCTTTATTACCATCTCCAAAAGATATATAGTAAAGAAAAACCTGAAATTATTATTATCATTTTTATAAAACACTAGTTTGATATAGATGTTGTAACAAAGTACTTATCGCACACTTAGCGGATGAAAAAAATATAAACATTTTCCGTCACGACCGTTTCTATAGTGTAGAGTTGTAGACGGTTAGCCGGACTGTGGCCATTCATAGGTGCGCACTTATTGTTTCAAGGCAGCCAATAAGTTCGCTGGAGAATGTACTGATGAAGTTTATAATGAAATAAATGTTTTGGATTATACACAAAAAAGAAGCCTGGCAAATGTGAAACATCGAAATTATTTTGTACAAGTATAGCATAAAATATTTTGTGTGACGGAGTAAGAATACAATTCACAATTCCCTCTCCTCGCCCGTGGATGTCGTATAAGACGACTATGGGATATAATATGCACATAACATCTGTGCAAGAGAAGGAAAACTCGTAATGAAACCCTATACCAACATGTCTGACCAGCATAGGTATAGTAGGTCAAATTCTCTCCCATTGTGGAGGAGGCCCGAGCCCAACAGTGGGATGTATGTGGGCTGCCATGATGATGATGATGATAGCATAAAAGAACAGATTACGACCGGTACTAATATGAAATAAAGTATTAATAAAATACTATGATTTTTCCAGAAAATCATCATTTTTTATCAATAAACATTTATTTTCATTAACATACACTATAGGTATAGGTTTTGGTTAATTGTTGAGCTCACTAGATGGCGTTGTACAAAATTCTAAAACAGGTTATGGTTTCGTTACATAAATATACATATCCCAGCGTAGCGTTAACGCCACGTCAACGATCAGGTTTACCCTCGTCTATAGATGTTTCACATCTATATCTTCACAACTCGAAAAAATATATTAATTGCGGCATTTGCTACCATTCATTAGTTATTTCTGTTTTGTTTAATTGCTCTTAGATGCTAGTATTACATTAATTTGTGGAGTCCAGGGCGCCAGAGTTCTATCGCAAAGGTTTAAATGATCTTCCAATTAGATGGCAGATATGTATAAATAACGAGGATAAATACTTTGATTAAAGAAATCTGTTTTATGAACAAAAAAAAAAAAGGTTTTTATTTCTCAGTACGAAAAGGCAATTTCATACTTTAACACCCCCCAATATACTACAAAAGGAACTTTGTTCCAAGACGCTCCTGGGTTTTTCTCAGTTATATAGCCTGTATATCAACTAAGATATAACGATACAATACAATGGAAAAGAGCTTGACCATAAATGTTCTGTCAGACTAGAAGCATCAATATGGGGTGAAATTGGCAATAAATTTATCCATGATGGTGCTGCTGTTAGTACCTTCATACCATGGCTGGTCTTATGAGAAGCTAAGTATGATACAGGAATATGCTTTTGTGCCCTGTTTGAAGACTTTAAAGGTACAGCTATACTAATAGCCAGGTCAAAGCGCTTAGCCGTCATTTACGATATCCACGAACTATGTAAGTGTTGGTAGATAGTATTCGTACCCAACACTAAAGCTGTCGGGGACGGAGTAAGAATTCACAATTCCCTGTCTTGCCCGTGGGTGTCGTAAGACGACTAAGGGATATATATATAATACGCGTACTATGCAAGATGGGATGCAAGCAAGTACTAGAATGAACTACCTGCAAGCTCTGGAATGAACTACCTGCTGTCTTTTGCGTGCGCTATTACATGTCCTTCTTTAAACGAGGTTTAAGAAGATTCTTCACAGTAGGCAACGGCCTGGCTGTGCCCCTAGTATTGCAAAGGTCCATGTGGGGCAAAATCACTTACCATCAGGTGTGCTGCTTACCGGTTTGCCACTATTGACAATAAAAAAATACGCATATAACATAATGCAAGAGATGTAAAACTAAATAAAACCCTATAGCAACCGTATGATTAGTATAGTAAATCAATTTTCCTTCTATTGTGGAGGAGGCTATAGCCCAACAGTGGGACATATATGAGCTGTAATGACTATAAAGCATTAAGAGATAAATGTATACTTACAAATTTAAAGTTTTAATAATAATAATAGCTGTTATTGTAGGCCCTTTTAATGCAACTTCAGTGAGTATTACGGGCGTATTGCAGAGTATCATGCAGTAAATGAATAAGTCAAACCATACGTTAGTGACTATTCTGTAACATTGTTGACGCCATTTCTGTCTAGGTACTTGAGCATTCGCGACCTCCGGCGTTATCATACTGACGAGCTTACGTCGAAGCCAGCGCGCGTACGACTTTATAAGAAAATGTAACCGTTTAAATATATCAATAAAATTTTAAAAAAATATTTCAGTACGATTATGATTATCGCTGTTCATATATGTCCCACTACTGGGCTCGAACCTCCTCCACAATAGGAGGGAAATTGACCTACTTGGTATAGTAGGTCAATTTCGCTTAAACGTAAAAGACGCCTAAGGGATATATTACGCATATGACATTTATGCAAGAGATGGAAAACTCGAAACAAAACGCTATACCAACCTGTCTGACTAGCATGGTATAGTAAGGTTAGTTTCCCTCCTATTATGAAGGAGGCTCGAGCCCAGCAGTGGGACGTGTATGAGCCGAAATGGTGAATGATGATAATACCACGCTGGTCAAACGTGTTGGTATAGAGGTTTTATTTCGAGTTTTCTTTCTCTTGCATAGATGTTATACGCATATTTAATCCCCGAGTCGTCTTTTACGACACCCATGGGCAAGAGAGGGGGTGGTGAATAATATTCTTACCACGTCATCATACAGTGCACGCGAGTATTACACGTTGTAAATAAAACTGTTTTGACGGGTTTTGTCGCGTTTGTATTTGATTTTTGATTGCCCGACATTTCGAACACTTTTCAGCGTTCACGATCCGTCTGTGAGCGTGAACTCTGGAAACAATTAAATCCGTAATAATAATAGTAGTTTAGTCAATAAAACTTTAAAAAAACAGTACTTATTTTAGTAGGTTATCCTTTATCATCATGATCATCATCACAGGCCATATATGTCCCACTGCGGGACTCGAAGCTCCTCCACAATGGGTATAACCATTAGTCCGCCTGCGAAAATACGTAAAACAGTTTTATTTTCAACTAGCAACCCGCACTCCCTTCGCTACGGTTTCAGTTGCCTTACCCGCGTAGTTCCATTTCCCGTTGGTATACCGGGATAAAATATAGCCTATGTTACGCCCTGATATTTTAGCTTTCCATTGGTGAAAGAAATTTTGAAATCGGTTAGATGGTTTAAGCGTGAAAGCGAAACAAACAAACTTACTTTCGCATTTATAATGTTAGTAAAGATATTTATACTCGCTCAAATATCAGAAATCATTAGCAAATAAATACCTTAGGTTTCCATAATGTTCCTAATTGCTCTATATTGATCTTGCCATCATCAGCATCAGCGGCTATTTCCACAGCTTGCACCAATATTCTAACCCCATCTTTACTGATCTTTCCATGTTCATATTGACGCCAATACGATATCTTGAGAGCTTTTAATACGCGTTGATTAGCTTCTCTGGAAACACAAAACATGATTGCTAGAGTCAGTAGACCTCTTGTAAGGAAGGGCTATATCCTTACAAGAGGTTATCATAAAAGAGAACTAAGGGACCTAAACATTTTTTTATTGCAAACGGTAGCAAACGAGCAACCAGTACACCTGATGGTAAGTGTTGCTGCCGCTCATGGAACTTTGCTAGGCCGCTGCCTACTGTGAAGGAAGTGAAGGGAATGTAAATGCGTGCAATGAGGTTCGGTGAAACTAAAGGCATCTACCAAAACCCATCAAACGCAATCTCCCTCAAAACGTTGGGCTTCTGGCTCTCTCGCTCACCGAACGAAGCGCAGTAACAAATTGATCCTACTCAGACGTCGATTTTCTGCGAGAGTGTGGTATGACTCCGGGTGGACCAGCTCGCGGCTGTAGACAGGCAACTGTCAACAGTGTGGTCCAACCACTAACAAAACGATAACAATGCAAGAGAAAAAAATTGGAATAAAATAACCTGTTCAACGAGCGTTTTAAAGGTCTGATTTCTCTTCTGTGATGAAAGAAGATATTGTCCATTGATTGGTGCATAATATGGCCTAAAAAAATTGTAAATACTAAAAATAGATTAATAGTAAAGGGCCTTAAATCTGGTTCTGTGTGGTAACGTAATTTCTGTATGGTAATGAAATAAGAATATAATTCACCCCTGGATTATCCGTGGATAATTCACCACTGGTCTTACCCGTGGATTTCGTAAAAGACGAACAAAAGAAGGAAAACCCTACCCTACTCTACCGTCAGCAGCATGTAAGGTCAATTGCCCTCCTATTGTGGAGGAGGCTCGAGCCCATCAAGGTACCGTATATGAGCCGAGGTTTAACCCACAGTTATATTAAGTAAACATTTTCCTAATTTAAAACGCTTCCATTTGTGTTTTATTTAGACACCTCAATATATTATTTCTCTGCTCTCAACATATTGAGCCTATAATGGCCGCCGCTTTCTTTCCTGTCATTGTCATTTTGTTAAGTAAGCAGAAACCATCAATGACATAGAGAAAGGATTAAAAAAATCTTAACCGCCTAGCAATCAGACCAATATTCATCCTGTTATCAATGAGACCAAGGTCGAAAATTGAGGAAATTAACAAATTCAAATTTATTACGCACAAACCCCGCAGAGGCACTTATTATTATTTTATACATTTCACTTTAAATTAAAATAATAACCGCACTGAAAAGATCCGGCAAGAAACTCAACAGTTATTATCTATTTTTCATTAATTTACTAATTTCTTTTAAATAAAATTACATACAACAACGTGCCCATTAATAACTCCAGTGCCCTTCGTGATATAATACAATTCTCAAATATAATGAAAAAGATTATGGCTGGCCGGATACCGCTAGTGGTCACGAGTTAACCCTAGTTGTTAACTCGTGATCGGGTAGCAGTCATCAGCACTCTCCTGAACCACAATGGAGGGACGGGAGTGAGAACATTTCAAGAATGTATAGTGGTTACCTGATCATTTCAGCAAACTCTTTTTTAGTAGGCTCACTTGGTATTTCTTTCTCACAATCCGGACAAGTAGTGTAATGGTACCCCATATAGGTGTCATCATCGTCTTCCTCATCTCGACCAGACATCTGGATCTGATACGGATGTTTTATTGTAGTACCTAAAATAAAAATGCTATCTTAAAATAATCCTTGCTAATGTTATAAATAAATCGAATTCGAAAAGATCTCGAGTGGCGACTAGGAATCGGACGACACAGCGTATGACGACCGCCTACTAGGTGGACTGACATCCTGAAAGTCGCAAGGAACCGTAGAACGCAAGTGGCACAGGAACTTTCCGAGTGGTATTCTCGTGGGGAGGCCTATGTCCAACAGTGGACGTCTATAAGCTGATGGGTGGATGGAATATTATAAATGTGAAAGTAACTTTATCTGTTACGCTTTCCCGTCTAAACCACTGAAAGAATTTAACAAAATTTGGTGCAGATATAGAATAATAAATGGTAGGACCACACTGTTGACCGTTGTCTGTCTGCAGTCGCGGGCCGATCCGTCCGGGGTAGTAGGTACACACTCTCGCAGAAAATCAACGTCTAAGTAGAAGCAATTTGTTACTGCGGTTCGTTCGCTGAGCGAGAGAGCCTGAAGCCCAACTTTCTGAGGGTGCTTGCGTGTGGCGGGTTTTGGGGATGCCTTTAGTTTCACCGAACCTCATTGCACGCATTCACACTCCATTCACTTCCTTCACGGTAGGCAGCGGCCTAGCAAAGGTCCATGAGCAGCAGCAACACTTACCATCAGGTGTATTGTTTACTCGTTTGCAATAAAAAAACATGAACAAGGACATATCAATCACAAGACCATCACTATCACAAGAGCATCATGAAAAAAAATATAAAGGTAAAGTAACTCCGTATGTCTGTTACACTTTCAAATCTAAACCACTGAACGGATTTTGATGAAATTTGGTACAGAGATAGTTATCTCTGAGTTAGTTAGCCTATGTCCTTTCATCGTTATAAAACTCTCCTGTACTAATCCGATTTACCAGCATGGTACAACAGCTCAATTACCTACACTCCTATTATTTGTAGAAGTCGTCGGTGTAGTGAAGGAGTAAGAATACAATTCCATTCCCTATCTTGCTCGTGGATGTCGTAAAAGACGACTGAGGGATATGCATATGACATCTGTGCAAGAGAAGAAAAACTTCAAACAAAACCCTATTTCAACACGTCTGACCAGCATGGAATAGTAGGTCAAATCCCCCTCCCATTATGAAGGAGGCCTGAACCCAACAGTGGGACATATATAGGCTGAGATGATGATGATTTGTAGAGGAGGGTCTAACCCAGCACTGGAAAGTATAGAAAGTAGTCGAGTTGACGATGGCGATGAATTTACATAGAAAGTATACTCTTACCATTCTGTACTAAATCCCAATTAGCATCCGCTAAGAACTTATCCATCTTCAACATAGAAATGCACCGGTCCCTGGTCTGCATGATTCGTTTCACACAGTTGGTCATATTCGCTTTCTTGGCCAAAGATATATCGGCGAGTCCTAAGATCTTTAATACTTTAGACATGGACGTGGCGTTTATCATAACTGATAGAATCACGAGACCAGCTGTTTGAATTATGAAGACCTATGATTGCAAAAGATGGTCAATAATGGACAAGAAATGCCAGTTTTTTTTAGTGATAGGACCACACTCTTGACCGTTGTCTATCTACAGCCGCGGGCCGGTCCGTCCGGGGTAGTACTACACTCTCGCAGAAAATCGACGTTTGAATAGAAGCAATTTGTTACTGCACTTCGTTCGGTGAGCAAGAGAGCCGAAAACCCAACTTTCTAAGGGTATTGTGGTGTGTTTTGGTGATGCCTTTAGTTTCACCGTAATTTATTGCACGCATTCACACACCCTTCTCTTTCTTCAAGGTAGGTAGCGGCCTGGCAAAGGACCATAATTGGCAGCAACACTTATCATCAGGTATATTGTTTGCCACCGTATGCAATAAAATAAGGAAGTTATTTTTTAAAGATCTTTTAGTCGATTATGCAATGAATTTTATGGTCGAGAGCGTTGTTATCTATAACACAAAAATGTCTTTATCATCATCATCATCACAGCTTGAGCCTCCTTCACAATTGGTGAGAAATTGACCTAATGTTGGAATAGCTTTTTATATCGAGTTTTCCAGCGTGTTATAGTAGGTCAATTTCCTTCTCATAGTGGAGGAGGCCTGAGCCCAACAGTGGGACGTGTATGGGCTGAGATGATGGAAGGATGCTATGCATATAAAACCTTATACCAACACGTCTGACCAGCGTTGTATAGTAGGCCAATTAACCTCCTATTGTATAAGAAGCTCGAACCCAAGAATAGGACTATGAGTTGAAATGATTAGCTTATTGAAATTATGAGCTGAAATTAATTAATGATGAAATCTACCATCATCGTCATCATTATCGCAACCCCCATACGTCCCACTGTTGGGCTCGGGCATCCTCTACAATAGGAGGGAATTTGACATACTATACCATGTTCAAATTCTAATCGTTTATTATGCATAAACCCCGAGGGGGCACTTACACATTGTCAAATTTACAAAATTAAAATAAATTATCCAAAAAAAATAAACTACCATAGGAACGCGACCACTACTGAGAATATCCGGTAAGAACCTCAGCGGGCTTGTCTACTGTTTTAATTTTTTTTCTCCTTACAAGATATGACATTGTGTACATGTTTTGTTTTGTAAGAACTGGTTCCAGTGTGATGCGCATCGAACCACAAAATACGAAATATAATTCAAACGATTATGGCTGGACCAGATCCCACAAGCGCATCCAATCACGAGTTACGATCATGCTGGTCAGGCATGTTGGTATTTTTTTTTTTTTTTTTTGGGTGGTCTATGGTAAGCGCACGCGCGGTCCTGTCTGTCCGGGGCGATGAAAGGACGGCGCGCGGGCCCATAACCCACCCGTACCCACGTCACCTCGTTGTTTGTTGGGCCGACCACCGGAGCAGATGTGACTTGTCATCAGTGGTCGGCCCGACGGAATACCCTTTCGGGTAACCTCACGTCTCGACGTACTGGGACGTCGGTCGCCATCGCGCGATCAGCTTCTCTGCGGGTGACGGACAATTCCCCGGTCCGATCACCCGCAGCCTCGGCTAGGGCGGCATTAGGCGCAGATACTCGCGCCTGCGCCGCCCCAGTCGCCGGCGGCGGAACGTGTCGCCGAATAGGAGCTCTACTCGCACACGATCCGCCGCCTCCTTCCGTGAGATTACGCCCTCACAGAAGGCGGCGACCGCGTCCCAGTTCCTAACGCTGTCGAGCATCTCCCTGGCGATGGTCGGCAGCGCCAGGTCGGCACCGATAATCGCGACGAGTTCACGGCGCTCTCCCTCCCAAGCAGCACACTCCTCGAGCCTGTGCTGCGCCGTGTCCTCGTCGCAACTGCAGTGGTGGCAGGACGGTGTGCTCTCCCTCCTGACAATCTTGTGCAGGTACTTCCCAAAATACCCGTGCCCCGTTAGCACCTGCACCAGTCGGAAAGAAAGCACCCCGTGCGTCCGCTCCAACCACTCCATCAGCACCGGCCGGAAGGCCTCGACGGTCCTGACACCGTACCGAGGACTCTCCAGCCGGACTGCCCAACGGGCAATGACTCCTCGGCGGGCG
The DNA here is from genome assembly GCA_032191425.1 of Lymantria dispar. Lineage (NCBI taxonomy): Eukaryota > Metazoa > Arthropoda > Insecta > Lepidoptera > Erebidae > Lymantria > Lymantria dispar. Next base: position 8,782,365 of record CM063463.1, on the reverse strand, counting down.
TCGACCCGCCAGGCGATGATCTCCTGCAAGGAGACCATACCGCCGCGGGCGCGCGTCTCCGACACCCGCCGATAAATTTCGGCAAGCATCTCCGCCTCCAGGTCTCACGGGGGAGTTCCGGCCAGGAGGCACGCTGCCTCCGTCGCCACCGTGCGGTAACCCCGTATGGCCCTGATCGCCATGACCCTCTGTGGTCGCCACAGGAGGGCCCTAAGACGGTCAGGGACCCCGCTCACACCGGTGTGCCATACAGGGCCATCGACCGGATCACCCCCGAGTACAGCGGCACGTAGCACTGGGTCCACCCACATTCGGCATCAGTCGCGAAAGGGCGGACGCCGCGCCGACAAGCCGGGGAACAAGTCGATGGAGATGCTCCCGGAACCAAAAATGCCCGTCGAGCACCAGGCCCAAGTACTTCATGTGGGCCTGGATGCTGATGGTGACCGACTTCACGGTGATCGAAGCGCCGGCGGGAGGCCCGGCGGTACGGAGGCCATGGAACAAAAGGGCCTCCGTCTTTTCCAGGGCTACCCTCAACCCCAGCGCTTCGATCCGCCTGACAATCTCCTCGGTGCCGAGAGTTGCCAGGCGTGCCGCCTCCTCTAGCGTCCCACCCCGGGCTGTGACGAGTGTATCGTCGGCGTAGCAAATTACGCCCAGCCCGGGTGGGAGACTTCCTCTCAACGCCCAGTCGTAGCCGATGTTCCACAGGGTCGGACCCAGAACCGACCCCTGTGGGACACCGCACGTCATGGGCGTTCGCACAACGTCCCCTACTCGGTCAACGTAGAGGACGCTGCGCCCCTCCAAGTAGTCTGCCACCAGCCGCCTGAGGTACACGGGCACCCCGTGATACCTCAGCCCCTCCCTGATGCAGCTGAATGGCAGACTGTTGAAGGCGTTGGCGATGTCCAGGGACACCGCCAACAGGACTCCTCCGCCGGTGACGGCCTCCGCTACCACGGCCTTCAGGCGCAGCAGGGCCGCGATCGTCGAACGCCCTCTCCGAAAACCAAACTGGGCGTCCGACAGATCGGGCCCGACTCCGACGAGATGCCGCTCGATGCGAGCAGCCAACACCCTCTCTAGCAGCTTGCCCGCATCATCGAGCAGCACGATGGGCCTGTAGGCCGAGGCCGACTCGGGAGGCATGTTGGTATAGGGTTTCATTTCGAGTTTTGCTTCTCTTACACAGATGTTATGTGCATATTATATCCCATAGTCGTCTTTTACGACATCCACGGACAAAATAGGGAGTGGTGAATTGTATTCTTACTCCGTCACCACACGGAAAATCAACCATCAAATAGAACACTAATCCTACTAACCTAACCTCTACTAGTCGTTAATGATGTCAATGACTACTGACTATAGATTTACCTCTCCCATAGGAACCATACTCGGAGTCTCCAGTACCATAAGAGCTAGGCACAACGATAGGGGACCTCTCAGTCCTCCCCATACACACGCCATGCAATGCTGCCATGTCATGCCGTAGCCTATGTGACGAAGAATTGGAGTCATAGCTGCATACACCATCAATCTGCACACATGGCGGATAAGATAACTATTTACTGTGTCAGTGTCGTGGGTTCGAATCCCACGCAGGACCACACTGTGCGATCCACAAATTGTTGTTTTAAGTCTGGATGTGATTTGTGTGCAATGTTAGCTATGTTTGTGAAGTTCCCCGCAATACAAGGCCTACTTCCTTAATGCAGGATGTTATCTTTACAAATAAAATAAATATAGTAAAAAAAAAACTAAAACACACGCTTTCATAGCATTTCAAACTAAACATATAGTTAAAAAAGCGGATTATTGCATTGTCATCAGTCTTTGACAGATGTGCAAAATTTAAAGAAAATCTGATCGCTCAAAGTAGAGCAAAATCGAGCTCAAAGGTGGACGTTACAAACAAAAATACAGGTGAAGCTAATAAAAGCGTGTTAAAAAAATTAAAATCTTAGGATTAATAATAATTGCGCCTGATGCCGCCCTAGCACATACACCTGCGGTGACCAACAAACTCTTTCGCTTCATATCTTAGTGTAGAAGTATAATCTTTTCTGAGGTGATACGTGCTTATATTATTAATGGATTCATACGACGCATGTGGAAAGAAAAGAAATTCTGTCAAATTTTCATCATTATCTCAGCTCATATATCCCTCTGCTGAGTTCAAACATTCTCCACAATATGAGGGCAATGAATCTATTATCACACTGATCCGACGGGTTCGTTGTTAAAAGATGTTATATATACACAACTAGAAAAATTAAGGGATCAAAAAAAATTCCACATTTTTGGGCAATTTTCAACAGACCGTAACTTCGAGAGAAATGGTCGTACAGGAAATCAAAAAAAAGGAAATTGTAGTTCCAAGTGTCTAGTTTTTGGATTAGACCTTTAAAATTTTGTAACCTCCGTGGTTTTTGAGTAATCGTAGAAAAACCAGCAACAAAAAATTTTCAAAATTTTCAGGTTTTTCATTTTACGGGCGTGGAAAAAATTTTTCCAACTTAACTACTATATCTATCAGATAACTTGTTTATTCAGCTTAAATTTGCTTTATTAAAAAGTTCAATACGATCATTTCTCGCTGAGATATCGAACTTTGAATGAAAAAGGATCTTATTGTCTTTACTTATCCCTCAATCGTGTTTTACGACATCCACGAACGAGGGTGAATTGTATTCTTACTCCTTCATATTTTAATACATATTTTACTCATACTCAAGTTACCACAAAATTATCAAATATCAAGTGCATACCTGGAACAGTACACCGTTGTAAAAGTCACAAATATAAGCGAAACTTGTTTTACGCTAATAACATCATGCACCTTATCAAAAATTACAACTCCAACCATCGTGAACAGCAAACTATTCGCCGCATGCGCAGCTATCGTCCAAAAATGTGAAACGATCAATTCCACGTCACCAGCTATTGTAGACTTCATTTTACTCACCAAAATACCAGTTATAACAGTCGCGAGCAATCCCGAAACGTATAAAAACTCTTCTCCTATATAAAATGTCAAATACGCCCCCGCCAAAGTGACGGTAACCGCACAAATTTCATCATAATATGTAATAGAGAGTATACCGCCAATTAATTTCCCCATTACAAGTCCTAGAAGTAGACCACCGAAGGAGTATCTTATTAAATATACCATTAGATGTGATGCTTCTGTTAATGCTTTGGCATTGTAGCCAAAAATAGCTGTAAATTCTATCATGACTGTCACATCTCCCAATAAACCTTCGCCAAGTAGTAATACGCTTATAGATTTTCCTTTAGTCATTGATTTCAAATGTCCGACTACTTCTAAAGGATCTATTGGTGAGCATACAATTCCAAACATAAAAGCTATAGCGAAGTTCCAGGATTCATCAACTAAATGAAACGCCATAAAACCAACTATGAGCGCCGTTAATAATGCTCCAGGTACTCCAACTAATATTATTTGCAATAGACTTCTCCAAAATGAATGAAAATCGACCGTATAAGATGTTTTGAAGATTAATATAGGTAAAAACGATAGTAATATTATATCAACTTCCATATAGCAAATATTTACAAAGGGTCTGAATTTGGGGTATTTGTTTGCGCATAAACCAGCTATACCTCCAATTGTAAACATAATTACCCTGTACGGTATTGACTTACCGATCCGTAGTATGACAAACCTTATTAGAACTCCGATTAGAAGCATTGTAAAGATGAAAAGGCAGCCTAAATAACTTGGATAGGATAAATTTGGACGATTTGAATCGATCAATAAATTAATCTGCTCATCATCAGACAAGTCTGAACTTTGATTTGATACGATAATATCACTAAATGATTTTGGATTCAAATTTTTATTAATAACGGCGGATGATTGTGTAATATTCTTGATGGCGGTATCATTAGCGAATATAAACGGTAAAATAATAAGAAACACTATTGTTAAAGCCATCTTGGCATAGCCTACTGGGTTTAGTTTCGGAAGTCAAGCTTGAACGCAGCCATTTTACGCGTAGATTCTTTTGACTGCATAGATACTAAAGTCTAAGTAACTTTCAGTGCCGAGTGAATAACGTTGAATTCTCAAGCCCAAAGGATTAATAAAAGTTTTATGTTCCACAAGTAAAGGTTCCCAATCTGGGATTAATTTGTGTCCAAATAATAATTGTATTATTGTAAAGTTAAACAAAAAATAAAACATGAAATAATTCGTTCAGTAATTTTGGATATAAGTGTGTACATGCAAACATGTAGACAAACGAAAAATTAAAAAAACAACAGTTTTCTTATCTTCTTATTATGATAAATTTTATTAAATTTATAAAATTCTTCTATGTGGTGATTAAATAGTTCCGTGTGGTGACGGAGTAAGAATACAATTCACCATTCCCTATCTTGCCCGTGGATGTCGTAAAAGACGACTATGGGATATAATTAATATGCATATAAGAGATAGGAAAACTCGAAATGAAACCCTATACCAACCTGTCTGACCAGCATGGTATAGTAAGGTCAATCTCCATACTATCGTGGAGGAGACTCGAGCCCAACAGTGGGACGTATATGAGCTGAAATGAGCATGTGTATAAATTAAGTGTTTAAGTACGAATACAATTTCCTACTCTACAGTCTTGCCTGTGGGTGTCGTAAAAGATGACTTAGGGATATGATAAGCAGATAACCTCTATATACGACGAGGAAAATTCGAAATTAAACCCTATACTACCACTTCTGACCAGGGTGCTGTAGTAGATCAGTTCCTCTCCCATTGCGGAGAAAGTAGAAGCCCAGCAATGAGCATATATTAGCTGACATGTAAATTATTATATCTTACTACAATGACATCATCATTCAACCTATCGCAGTCCATTGCTGGACGTAGGCCTCCCTCACGTGTCGATAAAAAGTACGGTCCTGTGCCGCCTGCATCCAACGACGCCCACCAACTTTCATCAGGTCGTCGGTCCACCTAGTAAGGAGGCGTCCTACACTGCGTCGCTCGATATAAGTCGTCATTCGAGAACCTTTCTTCCCCAGTGGTTGTCGGTTCGTCGAGTGACGTGTCCTGCCTATTGCCATTTCAGCGTGCTATGTCGGTTACATCCGTTCTGCTACGGATTTCCCTATTTCGGATTCTATCTCGCAGAGAAATCCCGAGCTAAGCCCGCTTCATAGCACTCTGAGCAACTTTGATCTTCATCATGAGGCCTACATTTAGAGACCACGTTTTCGTGCCGTAAGTCATCACTGGTAACACACACTGATCGTAGACCTGTTTTCAGTCATTGAGGTATGTTGGACAAGAAGATCCTCCTCCTCCTCTTAAATTTCCCAAAATTTATTATATCTTAGTACAATATTTTTGTTGAAAAAAAAATAGGTTAAAATATTATTAAAAATAAAATTCTGAATAGAATTAATTTAATTAAATAAAAACATACAATTCATTAAAAACTCATTATTAATCTAAGAACTAAAATTATCATAAGCTTAGGGGAAACAATAATCTAACACCATTTTTAACGTCAATTTTACTAGGACTTTTATATGGCGAATATTTTTGCACAGATTTCCTGGGGGATTTTCTTGGCGTAACACTTTTACGTGTATTCTTTTCCTGATCTTTGAGTTCTTTATAAGCTACTTCTAGCATACGTTTCTTCCAATCTTCATAAGACTCTACTGCGTTCTCCGGCGGGTCGCCTTTGGTTAGTACATCAATTTCCATCTTTTCTTCTATTTCAACTGCAATTTAATAATGCAATTTTATAGACGAAGACAAAACATAAGAACCGTTTATTTATTACGTTAGACGCTTTTTAGAATTATAAGACTATTTTTACGCCATCCGCCCGTGCCCATGAACGCTGAAAAGTGGTTCGAAACGTTGGGCAATCAAAAATCCAAACAAAAAATACAAACTTGATACAATCCGTAAAAATAGTCTTATTTATAACTAGCAACCCGCCCTCGCTTCGGTTATAGTCGTTTTACCCGGGTAGTTCCCGTGCCCGTGGGAATACCAGGATAAAATATAGCCTAGTTTACGCCCTGATATTATAGCTTTCCATTGGTGAAAGAATTTTTTAAATCGGTTCAGCCGTTTTGAAGATTACCCGGAACTAACAGACAGACAGACAGACAAAAATTTTTTATTCGCTATTTTAGGCATAGGTGTCGTGCAAATAACCGTGTGAGCATGAAAAAAGCCTATTATTTTGATATTACAAACAGACACTCCAATTTTATTTATTGGTATAGATGTGTAATACAATATTTGCGCAAACATTAGCATCATGAAGTTTCCTTTTTTATTTTTAATCCTGTCTCAATCGTGTGTAAGAAAATTTTAATAGGTTTCCATAAAAAAAAAACTTTCTATACTTCCATGTAAGAAAAAATAAAACAAGGTCCACCCTCCTCCACCTTTAAATTGTCTACCCCAATATAACTGCAATCTGTCGCCCTTGGAACATTTAACAGTTGGTATTTCGGTTAAGACTGTCATGCTCAGTATGCAGCCTGTATCGTATCCTATACTATTTTATTGCTCAAGTATATCCTGGGCATGTAGTAAATGAATGGGTCCTAAATTTATTCCTTAACTAGCAACCCGCCCTCGCTTCGCTTCGGTTTTAGTAGTTTTACCCGCGTAGTTCCCGTTCCCGTGGGAATACCGGGATAAAATATAGCCTAGTTTACGCCCTGATATTATAGCTTTCCATTGGTGAAAGAATTTTTGAAATCGGTCCAGCCGTTTTGAAGATTACCCGGAACAAACAGACAGACAAAAATTTATAATCTGTATTTTAGGCATAGGTGTCGTGCAAATAATAGTGCGAGCATGAAAAAAGCCTATTATTTTGACATTACAAACAGACACTCCAATTTTATTTATTGGTATAGATTAATTAGAATCATCCATTTATTACAAATGCATATAAAAAATGTAATTCAGGTAGAACGGCTGATACAGTCGCCAGTTACGGATAGATGAGCATGTCATATCCGTGTGGTGACGGTGTAAGAATACAATTCACCACTCCTTATTTTGCCCGTGGCTGTCGTAAAAGACAACTAAGGAATATAATACGCATATAACATCTATGCAAGAGAAGGAAAACTCGAAATAAAACCCTATACCAACCTGTCTGACCAGCATGGTATAGTAAGGTCAATCTCCCTCCTATTGTGGAGGAGACTCGAGCTCAACAGTGGGACGTATATGAGCTGAAATGAGCATGTATAAATTAAGTGAATATTACATATCTATACCAATAAATAAAATTGGAGTGTCTGTTTGTAATGTCAAAATAATAGGCCTTTTTCATGCTCAAACGGTTATTTGCACTATACATATGCCTAAAAATCACTTTATATTTTTTTGTCTGTCTTGTTTGTTCCGGGTAATCTTCAAAACTGCTGGACCGATTTCTAAAATTCTATCACCAATGGAAAGCTATAATATCAGGGAGTAACCCAGGCTATATTTTATCCCGGTATTCCCACGGGAACGGGAACTACGCAGGAAAGACTGAAACCGAAACAAAGCGAGGGCGGGTTACTAGTTGTAAATAATAATAAATGTAGGCCTCATAACAAAACTCAAAGTTGCTCAGCGTGCTATGGAACGGGATAAGGCGACAGAAAGCGAAGCGAGGGCGGGTTGAAAGAAAGAAAGAAAGAAAACTCATTTATTTCGATCTCGTAGTAATAAAACAGTACAGAATCTATATAAAATTCCTAAGATTATACTAACGAATAACTTAAAAAATACTTAAGAGTTATATAATACTAAAAAAAGTTACAAAACTAAAGCGAAGATATAACAGATTAATTAACAGTTGCTAGTAATACTAATAATAAGAGACCATCCATAAAGCACGTCCCGCGTTAAGTGGGAGGAAGGGGATCAACGAAGTATGACATTGTATGACAAGGGGTGGGAGGAGATTGCCTAGGTTTCGTGACGTCACTGTTCAAAATCTTATACATCTAACGACGACATCTAAGGGCGATGGAAACGCAGCCTCTAGTACTTTAACCTGTCATATTAATCATCATCTTGCTCTTATCCCAATTACTTGGGGTCGACGCAATATGTCATCTGTTTTGACATATTGCAAAAAGTATCGGCAATGACTTTTATGACCGGCCGCCTGCCTGGCGTCAACCCTCCTTGGGAATGTAGTCGTTGACCCAAATGGTACCAGATGGAGTTGGTCCGGGTCAATCTAGGGCTCTTAGTCGTCTTTTACGACACCCACGAGCAAAGCAAGGGTTGGTAGTATTCGAAGCCGCTACCACACAGCACTGTCATATTAATCCCGAACACCAATTGAAAGGTACATAGGTACCAAATCCTTGACTTCGGAAGGCAATGCAGTGATGACCCTTGCATTCACCCATTTTGCCCGTGGGTGTCGTAAAAGACGACCAAGGGATTATAATGGGCGTATAACATCTCTGCAAACTTAAGGATAAAAGACGACCAAGGGATTATAATGGGCGTATAACATCTCTGCAAACTTAAGGATAAAACCCTACACCAATCCGTTTGACCGGTAGTATAAGTCAAATTAACCTCGAAGAAGAAATTGAAGTTGTTACATACGTTTCCAACGATCATTTCTCCTGAGTATGTGCAGGAACAACTTATTGCTGTGTTTCCCGAGTGCTATGACATAACCTTCATTAAACGAGGTTTAATAAGGATATTTCTTCACGATAGACAGCAACCTAGTTGTGCCCCTGGTATTGCAAAGGGCCACCATCACGAATAAAAAATTGAGCTGAGAAGAACGCTAGTGAGCACTCTCTTGGCTCCCTTAGCTGACTTTTACGATTGTGAAGGCAAAGTAAAGTATGACGACGTTTCTTATTCCTAATCGATCACCATAGGCGTAAAAAAAATATACTAACCATTATCAGCTACGCTTTTATGAGATTTGCCGTTTTTCTTTTTAATGGCAGCAAAGTGTTCATCAGTAAACTTGGTCCAGTCCACGTCCAATTTGGTCCATTGTGCCGGTCTCAATCTTGATTTCTCTATTATTTTACTCTTTGATACTTTCACTTTACTTAATCTGTAATATCAAAAAATAATTTGGACAAAACGCTATGTGTAATACTACCAAGCCTGACATTGCTTGTGGGCGTCGTAAAAGACGAGTAAGAGTTCTTCATTGATGTGAGCCAACTCCATCTGATGGCATCAGGTTAACAATTACATACACAAAAATGGAAAAGCGAACTCATCATACAAAAGCACATCCTTCATAATTCAATTCATTAATGTTATTTATATTGTTAGTGTGCTGCATATATAGTGCTGTGTGGTAGCGGCTTCGAATACTACCAACCCTTGCTTTGCTCGTGGGTGTCATAAAAGACGACTAAGAGCCCTAGATTGACGCGGACCAACTCCATCTGGTACCATTTGGGTCAACGATTACATTCCCAAGGAGGGTTGACGTCAGGCAGGCGGCCGGTCATAAAAGTCATTGCCGAAACTTTTTGCAATATGTCAAAACAGATGACATATTGCGTCGACCCCAAGTAATTGGGATAAGAGCAAGATGATGATGAATGTTATTTATATTGTTGTCATTCTTATTGTAAGTTATTTTTATTTCTTTTCTTTTTTTCTTTTCTTTTTGTTATTTTTTTCTTTCTTATATGTTTGAGGAAAGGGGTTTGCTGAAAACCAGCCCTGCATAATTTCTATGCAGCACAATGCTGAGCATTCCCCTATTGTCAACATTAATTAAAAACATGTATTATAATTTTTAGTTATTATGTGACAATAAATGCTATTCTATTCTATTTGCAAGGAAGGTTGACCCTCAGGCAGGCGGCCGGTCATAAACCTATTAGCACAAGTTTTGTAATATGAACTATGAAATAATAGTATATATTGACTCAACATCAAATAACTGGGATAAGAAGAGGGGATCGATGATGAACTTCGACAAAGACAACGCTTTACAAACACTCTCTACTCTTTCCCGTGTGGTGACAGAGGAAGAATACAATTCACCATTCCTTATCTTGACCGTGGATGTCGTAAAAGACGTCTAAAATATTCTATCAAATAACATTTATGCAAGGGGAGGAAACCTCGAAATAAAACCCTATTTCAACATGTCTGACCAGCGTGGTATAGTAAGTCAATTTCCCTCCTATTGTGGAGTAGGTTCAAACTCACTAGTGGAACGTATATGAATTGAGATAAAACGATCTACAAAATGGAAATTATCCGATTAGCTCTTTTCAAAGAGCGATGTCCAATAATTATTGTAGAGCACAATACCATGTTTAACAAGCGGATTGGCCATTGTGTTATAGATTGTCAATCCCAGGAGTTTTAATCCCAATTCGCGATCAATCTCTTTTTATAACTCCCACGGGAATGTAAGATGACAGAATGTACTCGTAACTCATCACCACACAAAGAAAACATGAAACTTAAAATAACTTTATTATCTCATCATAACAGGGCCGGATTAACCCCTAGGCAATGCGATTCTCGGGTCCGTGGTTCATGGCCCAAGGTCTGTGGGTATCGCTTACCATCAGGTGTGGTATTTTTTCTTTTGTCACCAACAACAATAAAAAAAGGAATAATCTTGAGAAAGTATACAAAAATCTCTTCCGTGTGGTGACGGAGTAAGAATACAATTCACCACCTATCTTACCCGTGGGTGATCGTACGAGACGACTAAGGGATATAAAACGCATATAACATCTATGCGAGAGAAGGAAATCTTGAAATAAAACCCTATATCAACACGTCTGATCACCGTGGTGTAGTAGGTCAATTACCCTTCCATTACGGAGGAGGCCCGAGCCCAGCAGTGGGACGTATATGAGCTGAGATGATTATGATACAAAAATCCAAAAACAACGTTTGAAGAAATGTTTTATTTTCTTGGTACATGTTCGGGGCCCCTAGTCAGTTGCCTAATCAGCCTTATGGATAATCCGGCCCTGCATCATCATCTCAGCCCATATACGTCCCACTGTTGGGGTCGGCTTCCTCAACTTTGGGAGGGAAATTGACCTACAACACCATGCTAGACAAACGTATTGACATAAGGTTTTGTTTAGAGTTTCCCTTCACTAGCATAGATGTTATATGCATATCATATCTCTTAATCGACTTTTACGACACCCACAGGGAAGAGAGGGGGGCAGGGGTGGTGAATTGTATTCTTACTCCATTACCACACGGAAATAACTTAGTGGAAAAATACATATTTTTTTTAAAGTCCACCCTGCACTAAGGAAGTAATTCTTACTTATTAAACATATTAGGTCCTTGCATATGAAATTGGCATTTTGTACGAGAGGAATATAAAGTCTTTTTTTTTGTAAAATATATTTAATTAATCAAAGTATGCACCGTTGTTATCTATGCACTTTTGCCATCTCATAGGTAGGTCACTGATCCCTTTACCAAAAAAAACATGGGGGCGAAAATCAATAAACTCTTTGAAGACGGTTTGGACTGCCGCATCGGAGTTGAATTTTTTTCCTTGTAAGAAGTTGTCCAAATTCCAGAAAATTGGTAATCTGTTGGAGCAATGTCCGGAGAGTACGGTAGATGTCGCAGACATTCCAACTGTAGCTCATCTAACTTAGTGGTTGTTTGATGTGCAGTGTGTGGTCTTGTGTTGTCGTGAAGCAGCAGTGGCCTGGAGCGATTGACCAATCTCGGTTGTTTAGCAGCTAGTTCTTCCTTCATGATTTGCTTTTGCTGACAATAGATATCTGCCGTAATCGTTTGGCCAGATTTTAGAAAGCTGTAGTAAACGACACCAGCGCTAGTCCACCAGACACAAGTAACTTTTTCTAAGTCAATTTACAATTTGGGCAGGATTTGACTGGGTTTCCAGGGTTCAGTCATTGCAACGAGCGCTTCCGATTATCGTACAGTAATCACTTTTCATTACAAGTAATAATTCGATTTAAAATCCCTTCATTATTGTGTCGGTTGAGCAAAGCAGTCGAGGCGTGTTAGCAAATTCGATTCACTCAATTCATGATGTACCCATCGTTCAAGTTTTTTTAATTGCCCGATTTGCTTCAAGGAGTTTAATACAGTTTTGTCACGTACACCGGAGCCTGCTATCTCTGAAGTGATTTGTGATGGATCCGCTTCCATAATAGCCTTTAATTCTTCATTTTCCTCTTTGGTCTCCAGCCGTCCACGGGAGTTGGTTCTGAAGGTCGGAATTTCCAGAACGAAAACGTTGAAACCAAAAATGTACCGTGCTTTCTTTTGCGACACCAGCGTCGTACACATCATTAATCCTTCGAGCTGTTTCTGCAGCACTGGTGCCACGGTAAAACTCGTACTCGTAAATATATCGATATTTCATGTTTTCCATTGTGCGGTAATAAGTGACGCCAAAGAAAATAATAATGAGGAAAAATCAAATAAATGGCTGTTTTCAAAACTCAAAAGTACCAGCTAAATAAATTTATAAATTTGAATTTGGAATTTTTAATCAAAGAGGAGATATTTCAGATTCAAGTGGTCAGTACGACAAAACGCTAATTTCATATGTAAGGACCTAATATTTAACAGACATAAAAGCCACCCAGATTCGAAACAACTTTTGGATCGCACAAAGTATTGTATTGTTGGGTGAGAATCGAACCCGCAACTTACTGAACCATAGTTGGTTTCTATATATTACATCGCCTAGCCGTCTTTTAAGACACCTACGGGTAAAAGGATGTGTGAATATTCTTAGTCCTTTATACACCTTAATATATATAAATTACGTGTGACGTTGCTTGTCCGCGATGGACTCCTAAACTACTTAACCGATTTTAATCAAATTTGCACACCATGTGAACCATAGTTGGTTTCTATATATTACATCGCCTAGCCGTCTTTTAAGACACCTACGGGTAAAAGGATGTGTGAATATTCTTAGTCCTTTATACACCTTAATATATATAAATTACGTGTGACGTTGCTTGTCCGCGATGGACTCCTAAACTACTTAACCGATTTTAATCAAATTTGCACACCATGTGCAGTTTGATCCAACTTGAAAGATAGGACAGCTTACATCTTAATTTATAGTCGCAATATTATTTTATTGCAAATTATTTGTCTATTATTTGACATTCACAATTATCTGTTAACTCCAAACGATTTTAACAGATGGCGACATCTGTTGACTGGATTGAGTAATTAATTAATAGATGGCACTGCTGTGTGTCAAACCTACAAACGTGTCATATACGATTTTAACTTGCTTTTTTACACAGTTCCACTTAAATAGTTTAATAAAATGTAATATAACAAAAACATTAGCCACAGCAACGCGTGACCGGGTCTGCTAGTCAAATCAAATCATTTATTCTGCATAGGCCCCTTAAGGGCACTTACATATTGTCAAATTACACGTTTGAATACAATACAATAATCTACCACCGGATGGGAACGCGGCCACAAACTGAGAACATCCGGCAAGAAACTCAGCGGGCAGTCATTTTTTTTTCTTAATCCTTTAAATATACATAATATTATGCTTCGTACAACATATATGGTATTAGCTCCAGTGTGATGCCCTTCGAAATTATTATAATATTTGGATACGCACCTACAAGCTTGATATACAGCCATAGACACATACTGTGGTGAATCTATGTCAATCTCCTGTAAGCAAAAATGACTCAATATTATGACATAGTTTTTTTTGTTACGTGACCTTAGTTGTTAATCACAGATGGCTTTGACTACTTTACCCTAACTGTTGAGTGAGCGCCTAGGGCTCTCAACCCGAATACGACAAATATGCTAAAAAATATTATGATACATATTTGGAAATACAGTAGAACCCGTTTAATACGATCACGTTTAATACGATTTCCCGCATAATACGCCATTTTGCGTCGGTCCCAGCACCTTGAGACATGTTTTCATACATTTCTTAACGCTTAATACGATCGTCATCCCGTTTAATACGCCAACACGTGCCACTCAAATACACATATTACCCCTTGTGGCAGCGGCCAGCGACTGTCGAGCGACCCTAAGAGATAATGACCAAGAAGAAGATGAGTCAACTCCGATTTTGTCACGCGCCCAGTCATTATCAGTAGTTAATGATATAAGACGCTATGTAACTTCCTTGAATCAAAGCGAAGACGCACTGCGAAAATTAAATTACGTTGAAAATCTTATAATTGCTAATGCCTCAAAATCTTTTTGTCAAACTTAAATAAGTGATTACTTTAAGTAACGTAATAATAATAAACAACATTTTTTTATATTTTTAAGTATTGTTTATTTTTTAATATTTAAAAATGTATCTAGTAGTAAGTATATTAAATAAAGAAAATAAACAACATTTTATTTAAGTAATTTTTAAATGTTAAATTCAATACGTAGGTATTCAAAATAATAATATAATAAATAATTATGGCACGTTTTTGCCCTTTCCCGCCTAAGACGCGTTTTGGTCAGGTCCCCGCGAAATCGTCTTAAACGGGTTTTACTGTATGTCCAGTAAATACCCAGCAAAGGCCCTCGTTACATAGAGCTAAAAAAAATAACATGGCAAAGACGAATTTTTAATAGTCCATCTATACCAATAAATAAAAATGGAGTGTCTGTTTGTAATGTCAAAATAATAGGCTTTTTTCATGCTCACACGGTTATTTGCACGACACCTATGCTTAAAATACAGATTAAAAAATTTTTGTATGTCTGACTGTTTGTTCCGGGTAATCATCAAAACGGCTGGACCGATTTCAATAATTCTTTCACCAATTCAAAGCTATAATATCAGCGCGTATACTATTCTATATTTTATCCTGGTATTCCCACTGGAACTACGCGGGTAAAACGACTAAAACCGAAGCGAGGGCGGGTTGCTAGTAATAACGTAAAACTTTACTGACCATTTTTGCCTGTCTTTTGTACTCTTCAAGAATCTTATCAGCTAGATCTTGCACACCAGTGCATTGTAAAGTCACACATAGCAATGTGGTAGTTAGTTTATCACTATGAAGTTCTAAAAGATTCTCCACTACTTTCTTGGTGTTTGTATATGCAAGTTGCTTTAGACCGGAGTACTTTATAGCTAATTTCTGCAACAAATACAAAAAAGTAATTAAATTCTTAAATTAAATATTAAAGAAATGCAGTTTGCTGTGTGGTAATTTCTATAAATACTATTGACTCTTACATGATTATGAGTCTTGTAAAAGATGACTAACAGACATCAACCTACATAGATGATAGTGGTTAAAATACTGACTACTGTGCCAGTGTTGTGGGTTCGAATCCTACACAGGACAACAGTTTGTGCGATCAACAAATTGTTGTTCTGAGTCTGGATGCAATTTGTGTTGGTTAGTTATAGGTTTGTAAAGTCCCCTGTAACACAAGGATTATTGCCATAGTACAGGGAATTGTCTTTTTAAAATAAATAAAGCCTGGGCCAATGCAATCTGATGCTGTGTAGTCCACAATTACATTCAAAAGGATTGGGCAGGTAGGTGGTCAGTCATAAAACCATTGTCAAAACATTTACAATATGTACCATGAAAGAAGAGCATGTATTGAGTCAACACTAAGTAATAAGGAATATGCACGAAACTCAAAAATGAACAAATTATTTTTATTTTTAATCTTTATTGCTTAGAATAATAACATATAGAAGGTAAGTTCACGAACAAAAAGTGAGGCATTTCAATTGGAGCCTAATGGAGCTTACGCCGGAACCGTCCCGTAATGTACAAGTCATTGTACTGCACGAACGTAGGCAACTCTTAAAAAATAAATAGGTAATTATGACGGTTTGTGCATTCAAATGGTGTCACAACACATTTGAAAAACATAAAAAGGTTTTTAACATTACTTTTAAAAGTAATTCGACGATTTATGTTAATAAAAACAAAATTTGATTTCATAATTTGTATAGTGGTTTGCGTGTGTAATTATCTGTATTATCTGCGCGCCATTAGAATTTTTAGATTAAAATTTTGAAAGTTCCAAGTACTGACACTATCCTTCTATATGTTATTATTCTAAGCTTTATTGCTTAAAAAACGTACCAATACAATTATTTTTTAATTTGATCATTATTCAATAATTAAATTTAATTATCAAAAAGTGCCTTTTTTGTGATTCGCGCGCAAACTTTCCAAAAAGTGCCTTTTTTGAGATTCGCGCGCAAAATTTCTAAAACGCAACGCATTGGTTGTTCAAAACGTGACATCATAGTCCTCCCGAGTCTTCTGATTAGGGCTATCGATATTTAAAAAAAATAGTTTTTCGATATATCGATATTTTTAAATATATCAATATCGGAGTTCGATATAGCGAAAAAAAAATATCGATACTTCGATATTGTCCCCATGACCACTCTTTAACTTCGTTCATTGCGGGGTTGCCATGCCAAGCTTTATTTTATCAAATTCTAGGAGTAAGTGATAACTGATCATCAATTTCATGCCAGCGCTTTTACAGTAGATTAAGTTTAAGGTGATTTTGTAGAATAAATACTTTACAAGAAAAGATAAAACACCAAATTTATTCAAATAAATATCGACCCTCGATACTTGCTTTTTATTATCGATATATCGTCCAAAAAAAGGTCAGTATTAAGTATCGATATTTTTAAATAATAATATCGATATTTTGACACATCGATATTTTATCAACAGCGCTCCTTCTCCTTCTGATATCAAGTTGTGTGTATGTTTCTAGTGATTATTTTGTATTGTTACCCAGTTATTTCATAATAAGTTATTAGTTTTATGTGTTCAAGTATTAATCTTTGTGAATAAAAGTCTTATTACAATGACTGAAACCGGTTTCGTCAAAGTACAGTCATATCTGACTGTACTTTGACTAATAGATGTGTATATGATGACAACGTATTTCGCGTCTAATTCAGATTTAATGTCTGTTAAACTCGGAGGATTAAAAGCTGCCAGGTAAATATGATAAAATATATTTCATAATCGTAATAATACTAAAAAATATCGATATAACGATAAAAATATCGATATATCGATATTTTTATCGTTATATCGATATTTTTTCCGATATGATAAAATATCGATATGTCGAAAAACGATATTTATAAAAATATCAACAGCCCTAGCAACTTGTACGAGTGTCAAGTACTCTGACGTCACAGAATACGCACGCCGAAGTAGTCGCGTTTACATCCCCCAGGCCATAAATGACAGCGCTTTTTAAATTTTTTTTTTAATGTAATGGTTTATATTTTGGATATGTTATATTTATTTCTAGTAATGTAATAACTAGTAGAAACGTTTAAAAATATAAAAAAAAACATGCATATTCCCTATTGGGATAAAAACAGGATAGTGATGATGATTTTTTTTTGTGGTGGTAAGAATACAATTCACCACCACCTCTCATACCAGTAGGTGTCGTAAAAGACGATTAATGGATATATTACGCATGCGACATCTATGCAAGAGGTAGAAAACTCGAAAGAAAGCCCTATATCAACCTGTTTGACCAGCATGGTATAAGTAAGGTCAATTTACTTCCTATTATGGAGGAGGCTCGAGCCCAACAGTGGAATGTATGTGAGCCGAAATGATAATGATTAAGGAAAGGTTAGTTTTATTAAAATCTATTAAAAATTTTGGTAAACAAGTTTTAATTTGTTATTTCATCAGAGCTTCTTTCTTTTTGTTTTCAGACCATGTACATTCTTACAATGTCTACGATAAAGCAAGGGGGTATTGAAAATTATATTCCTTACTAGCAACACGCCCTCACTTCGCTTCGGTTTCAGTTGCCTTTCGACCATAGTGCCTGTTCTCATGGGAATACCCGGATAAAATATAGCTTAAGTTACTCCTTATATAGACAGCTAACTGCTAGTAAAATATTATCAAAATCAGTCCAGCGGTTTTGAAAAATACCTCAAACAGACAGACAAAAAAAATTAAACTGTATTTTAGGCATAGGTGTAATGCAAATAACCATATGAGCATGAAAAGAACCCAGTATTTTGACATTACACTCAGACACTTCAATTTTATTTATTTGTATAGATTACCCATAAGGATAGCTTCTTTGAAGTTATATTACATGTAAAAATCTCATGTTACAAACCTCTAAGCTCATTTGATATTTTAGAAAATCATTGCACCAATATGTCATATTTATTCTTTCCATGCTAGTATTGTAAAAGACAATTAAGAAATGTAGGCATACATAATCAAAAGCCATACCAAAACCTGTGATGAACGGAGCTTAGTAAGCCAATCTACCTCCCAAATTAGAAGAGTCCCAAATGGGACATTTAGTAGGTGAAGAAAAAGGAAATAGGTCTAACATGTTTCGGCTTTTTCTTAGTGACAGTAGATATTTACTCACTTTATCTAAGTCTGCTCCTAACAGACCAGCTGCCAGGTCCAAACAGATAACTACCCTGCCTGTATCTGTTAAATTACTTCCTGCTGTGCTCTTAATCTGCAGCAGCCGATGAAACTCTGCTGCTTTACTGAAATCAGAATATCTATAGTTTAACACATTGATTATCCAGTCTCATCATGTAAATGGTGAACTTCAAAATAAACTACATATCAAGCTAACTGCAACATTTTATTTAATGATTTCTTATGTGAGTATTACACATTTTAAACATAACTATTTTCAAGGATGTTTTCGCATTTAAATTTGGTTATTGATGGCCCGCCCTTTCAAACACTTCGTTCATAATCATGGCTGGAGTAAGATGTCTCACATCCAACAAGTTATTGTTATTATACAGATTTATATTTACCTGCTGCCTCGGGCAATCAAAACTCAAATACAAACACAATAAAATCCATAAAAAATTTTACACTGCATCTTATTTATTCAGTCAAATGATACTTTTCATCCTTGTAGCAACAGAGTAAGAATATAACGCATTGTACCTTTTTTGATTGGGTGTTATAAAGGGGGTGTAAGTGATATAATATGCAGATGGACTATGCAAAAGAATGTTACCGAACCCGAAATAAAACCCCGATACCAACCTGTCAAACCAGCATGGTATTTATTGTACTAAATATCTCTCCCACAGAGGAGACACAAGCTCAATTTAATTGTCAAGAGTGGCAATTATGGCATAATAATAGCCATAGTAGATGATACTGATCTTCAGTTCAAATATAAATCACAGTCATATTATAAATACTACTGAGAGTATGTCATTGTGTATTGATTCTACATGTTACAAATGTATCCCCTTAATGCTGTTATATTTTTATCTTGTAATGAAATGCTTTTGTAGCTAATATGCATGCAAACAATAAAAAAATTAAAAGTCGTCTCATAACTTTTAATTTTAAAAACTAATTAGAAGAACTCACTTCAGAACTTTGTTTTCTTCGCCAAGTCCAAGTTTGGACGCTAGCAATCGCAATGTGTTATTATCCATTTTACTAAAATAATACTCTCTAATAATACAAAACTTGCAATAATATTCATATAATTACACAAAATATTTAATGAACATTATTGGGAAAAATAAGAATATATAGCACACAAAATCGCAATCGCGCCAATTCAATTATTTCTTTTTGGTTTTGTTCGATTTGTTCTAACTTCGCCGCTAAGTCTAGTAAAGGGGACCTCAATTCTTACAGCCAATTTTATGAATAACGCGCCCGATTTATGCGCCCTCGTCGTCCTGCATATCGTGTTATTAAAATATTTTACAAATGGAACGTTATTTTCATTATTTTTCAAAGTATTAATCTTTCGTAAATGTTTTTTCATTTGATCAAAGGATTTATAAAAACACGACGACTTATAATAGGATGGCCAGATTGCAACTATTGAAAGCCATCACTCTCTCTCTCTCTCTCTCTTGGATTCGTAAAACTGACATCTTATAGAAACGTTGATTTTTAGAAAAATTTAAGAAATCCTCAAAACCTGTGTATATATATAATAAACCCAACCTGGGTATGGTGAGTCACGAGCTTTAATTTCCAGAGTCCAAAAACAATTTTGTTAACACGAAGATACCTTGTCATGATAAAATAGAATGCGGCTTCTCAATTGTTTCTCTTGAACTTGTACAAGCACAGTGATTAATCAAATGGTTACCATCCAGCATCGATTCCTTTGACTTTCAAATGGGTTTGTAAGGACTGGACCTGTACAAAACATCAAAGACCATCCACTTTCTTTGCCTATCACAAATTTAATGTTATATCAATTATTAAAGTACCTATACATTGGTAACAAAACAGGTAGGACCGTCGTCTCATGTCCATGAGCACTAAAGAATGATCGAAACGTCGGTTAATTCAAATACAAACGCGATAAGATCTGTAAAAATACTTTTATTTCGTCTGTATAAAACTTGCCCAGACCAACATATTTTTGGCTCAAAAAATAAATCTTTTGACATTATTATAAATATCATTGGAATGCCTGTTTATGTATAACTTAAAACAACATATTGGTTCGCATTTTTTTTTTCAAATTTAGCTTTTGTTAGCCCCCAAATAAAACTACCCCATAGAAGCATTGCGTCTGATTCCTTTAATAAGTTCCTTAATAGTTATTCACATGGTTGTCGTCAGCCGCAGTTAAAGATGGCTCCTTAAGACTGTCTTATCGAACGCGCGACTAAATTCGACATATCATTGTCTTATGATAGTGGGATGATGTGCTTCCCTCCCAAAATCATTTTACATTCGAGTGGCACAATCTTATGAAAAAAAGCATTTTTCAAAGAATAATAAATATACCTCAAATCTTTTTGCATTAATTCTAATTTCAGTAGAATAGCAAAGTTCGATGTGTGATAAAACACAAATGATTTCTAATTTGTTTGTTAATCCTTTTCCAAACATCTAAGTATTTATTACTAAAAGAATACATAATTCGAAATGATCCAGAATGGAAGGAGTACCTACAAAACTCTACATTTCATACATAGTCTAACAGAATTTGAGAAATATTACAACAAAATAATAAATCAGAGCAATTAATTTAGTATATTCTTGCAGAAGATAGGAGTTATAATATGATCGAATAATACGTCGCATTAGTAGTAAACGCGTAAGTAAAATTAAAAGCAACACATCTCATAACAGTTTCAACAGTAGTGCATGAATAACACGTCCCTTGAAAATGTCTAGCATTTGAATGAAAAACAAAAGTACCCAAATTTAAACGAATGTAACCTTCAAAATTTAAATTTTTGATTGATTATCACTGATTATATTTTTTTAATATCTCTCTTTCTTTATTTACCTGTTCTCATAATGTACCTTGGTCCTGTTCCAACCTCAACGCTGTTATATTATTAAATTGAGCAACAGCCCTTTCCTATTATTTTTGTATTATTTTACATTTAGATTGTACTGTTTCTTTCAGCCTGCTTAAAAATACCATTTCTGAAAAACATAAAACATATGGAAACTGTTATAATATTCAATTTGTTCAACTTATCTCCTTCCTCGTCAAAATATTTATAATCAATGAAAACTCAATTGAGACTGTCTTTACTTTTGATTTCACATATCATCACATCATTCAAAGTAGATACATTATTCCAAATGAATAAATTAAAAATTATTCAAGTAATAAATCAAAAATATTAAAAGTACTGAAATATTTTCATAAACTGTTATTTTTCTTTGTGTGCTTTTGGGTTTGAAATACATAATATGTAGTAGTAACTTAAGCCATCATAAAGGGTCAACTTCAGAATAAGAGATAATGGGCTATAAACATCTTTATTTTGATCGTGTCTACGTCATAAGTTATTCAAGGTCAAAGGTCATAAAACTCAGTTTTTCGCGATTATTTCAATGCCGATAACGCCAACAGTGTTAAATTTATTATAAAAATTGTAGGATACGAAATTTGCAACAATTATCGTTTTCTAAATTTTTCCATGCGCTCAATCGTTGTTGCGATAGAATTCAGCGAGACTGTAGCGCTCAGCCATACCCACTGTAGTGCAATGTCAACTGTGAAAATCAGTGAATAATATCTTGTATATAGTTGTTTAATCATTGAAATATCGTTAACAATCTACAACTAGGCAGCTGCCTACCATGAAGAAAGCGCTATTCTTAAACCTAGTTTAAAGAAGGACATGTCATAGCAGTTGGGTAACAGCAGCAGGTAATACCTTCCAGATCCTACACATACGTTGGAGAAATGAATGCTGGCAACATGCAATTGATGCCCATATTGTTTCCAGGTGAAATGGACGTAACTTGCTACGCTGTTGAGTGGTACGTTGATAAAACAGCGACGCTAGTACCAAATCATGTCCATGTGATTGGTATTTATTAGTTAATACATACCTAATACTTAATACAATTTTGCATACATCTAATATAGTTATTTATAAATAATTACCTACTTTGTGTAATAAGAAATTCATTAGAAAAATACTTATTATATATCCTAATTTTATATGAAGTTAATCAAATTAGATTACAAATAGAAAATAATTAAGTGTTATGTCTTGAAAGTATATAGCCCTCACTACTTTGTTTTATGTGTACTACGCACTAACACAGCTATCCCAAACAAAAAGTTGAACTTAGATGGCGGGAGAGCTAGCGTGGGGTGAAGGTTAAATATTAGTCCATAGCGGACTAATATTTAAAATTTGCTGCAACACTTTAACATTAGTTATGTCGTGCTACGAAACTATAATAACATGCAGCGCCAGAAGACAAAGAGAGTAAAATTTTGTTGTGCCCAAAGTATCCTAAAAACCAGGAATGTTATGGCATTTACTCATTTATTTCAAGATAGTGTAACAACATGTTATTACTGTTACTACTGATTTCATAGCACAGAAATGTATTGTTTCACTTCATTTTAATTCAACTTGAACGAATATGCAGCGACTGTATAAAGTTACAGTATTTTTACTTGCTTTATTTTGGCTATAAATCATCATCATCATCCCTGCTCTTATCCCAATTACTTGTGGATGAGATTGAGTTAATATATGCAAAAGTTTTGGCAATAGAATTATGATCGCTTGGTTGTTTGGCTTCAAACCTTCTTGGGAATGCACCTTGTTGACTTGATGACATCAGATAGAATGGGCTCAGACCGATGAAAAACTCTTGCTCGTCTTTTGCGACACCCTCTCGCGCTGAAAGAGATAATAATAGTCATAGCCACCACACAGCTCTGCTATTGTTGAACTGGTTATTGGTTACACGAAACTTTATCAATAATGTTTTCTTCGTTTCGCCATCATCGGTTCTCTAGCTGTATCCCCTTAGAAGATGGTACGATAGGCTGGTCGAAGATGTAGCCGTGTCTCGAACAAGTAGTGAAAGAACCGATAATAGGATAAACCTAGACCTTCCAAGCATATCCTTTAACTAATGGCTTAAATCCTTTTCAGCATATGCAACTATAGTCATTGTTTGATTTTTTTATTTTACACGTTTTTATTACTACTAGTACATTGTCAACAGTCGTCTACCTACAGCTGCAAGTTGGTCCATCTGGAGTAGTACCACAATCTCACAGAAAATCGATGCCTGAGTAGTAATAAGTTGTTACTGCACACTGCACTTGTACTTCGTTCGGTGAGCGAGAGAGCCGGAAGCCCAATTTTCTGAGGGTGTTTGCGTGTGGGCTTTGGTGATGCCCATAGTATTACCAAACCTCATTGCAATGGCTTAGTAAAGGTTCCTGAGTGGCAGTGTTACTTACCTTGAGCTGTGCGGTTTGCTCGTATGCCACCAACAAAAATAAAACGGAAATTGGTGACGGTTTCTCAACTGGCAAAGTAGAATCCGCTTTGCTCCCGCTTTCACGTTGGTCATTATTATTTATTGTTAATGATATTTCAAAGATTTAATAACATTATGGAAGATATTATTAATTGAGATTCACAGTTGACCTTGTATTGCAGGTTTGACTGAGCGCTACGGGCTCTATGTCCTCTATCTCAAAAACAGTTGCGTAGGGAAAACTTTTGTAAACAAAATTTATTGAAAATGTTATGCTCTACAATGAACATTAACATCATTGGATTTATAGAAACTGAGATAATCGTGAAAAACTGATTTTTGTGACCTTTGACCTTGAATAAATTACGGCGCAGATACGAGATTTGATGAGCCTAAGATAACTTTTAGAACACCAAAATGAAGGTATATACGAGTTTACAGCTTATTATCTCCTATTCCAAGGTGAAACCCCTAAAATGACTGTACTGTATGCGGCTTGCCGTTACTCTTCTATGGGAGGCGTGGAAACAGTTTAGCTGTTTTCATAGTCCCAGTAAAGCAGGCAAGCAGACAGTACTAATCTCCAGGGAAATTTGTATCATGAGCATCAGCATCACCAAACTGCCTACCAAGCGTAAGGATTATAGCACTACACTCGCACGTAAAAAAGGCTTATATTTAGCAGTGTACTATGAGCCAATAGATGAATGGATGAACTATTATTAGGGTAAAATGACGTACGTACAGATTTTTTTTACTATATATTCCAGTCATTATAAGCACAGTATATACTATTTGTCTGAGGTTAGTACCTTGACAATGGCAATGCATATCGCCCAAAAAATTAACAGGCATTGACGAGTTCTTGTAGAAATCGTAAGGCACGAACCTTATGAACAATTGCAAAATCTGCTGAAAAATCCAAGGTAAATTTTTGAAGAGCATATTGTCAAGAGGTTTCACAATACGATCTAAGATAGTCTCTAATTTAGCTAATATCTTCACTCCTTTATCACAAAAATAAAACTTTGTAACTCTTTATTAAGACATCCTCACCAACCCATGATGCAGGATAATGACAATGTTGCACTTTGTCGACTACTTGTGAAGCGTCTTTAGAGCTATGAATATATACTTTGTAATTTTGCCTGTCGTAGTGTAGTGCTTTTCAATTGAGAAAAAAATATCAGCGAGAACAATATTTCTTTACGTTTTAACTGCGTATCGAGAGAGTGATCGATTCTTAATATCTTTAATTATAGAGATTGATTGAGAGCATGTCCTATATATCGATGATGAGCACCAAACTTCAGCTCATGTTTGATGAGACGCTAAAAAGTCCTAGTGGGCATCTTCATATCTCGCTATAAAGTTTTTTGTTTTCCCATAGGATTTCAACGAATACTAAATTTAACAGCATTAAGTCTTTCGAGTTTTATCAGCAGGCGGTCACCCTGATCTTTTATGCTCTTCGGAAGAGGATGTGTTGGTATATCTATCGCTAGTACTATTTTCAAACATACGACTGATACCTAGCTTATGAAGTGTCTTGAAAATGACCGACGGCTCCATAACTACTTTCTACAAGGTAATCCAAATTTGAATTTAAAAAACTAATCAGAATTTTTAAGTCGTAATCATAGGTGGGCAAAGTTAATCTAAAAGTTAACTTCGTTAATCGTTAAATCGTTAATAAAAATATTAACTTCGATACGGTTATCGGTTAACGGTTTAAAGCGTTAAATTTGCGAAAATTTAACGCACGTTAAAGTTAATCGTTAAAGTTAACCCGTTAAAATTTATACGGTTTTTAGGCTGAGACAAATAGATATATATTTTATAGCATGTAGTGGAATTATCTTGACATGCATCTGTCCACATCCGAGCCGGATTAATTCTCTCAGGGCCTCTAAGCATAGCAATTCTCGAGGGCCCTTTCCTTTACCCTTTTTAAAATATATATTTTCTATTATAAAAGTCCAGTCGATCAGATCGACTTCTTTGGTATTATGTTACTTCAATCGCTTTTTGCAACAATATACCTTGTTATCTTGACTTGAGGCTACAGCATCACCTCACATGCCTGACTCATTTCTTTTTATATTCATTGAAATTATCTTAATGAATAGGTTATTTTGTGTGTGGTGATGGAGTAACAATACAATTCATCACCCTCTCTCTTGCCCGTGGGTGTCGTAAAAGACGATTAAGAGATTGAAGATGCATATAGCATACGTGCAAGAGAAGGCAAACTAGAAATGAAACCCTATATCAACACGTCTGACCGGCGAGGTACCTATAGTAGGTCAATTTCCCTCCTATTGTGGAGGCGGCTCGAGCCCGAGCTGGGCAGTTGCCTAATCTGCCTTATTGATAATCCGGTCTTGGTCCACACTAGCTTAGGATACACTACTGCTGGTAGTCCCAATACCTAAAGATTCACCAATACTTTACGACGCTTTTTGACCTAACGACCAGTTGAGCGGGCCAGCAGCTTAGTTTCGTTTAGCGAGATGGCCGCCTGGCGGGACGACGCCCGCCGTGACGTCGTTGTCCGTAGGGCAGTCCGGTTGGAGAGGCCTCTATAAGGTGTTCGAACCGTCGAGGCTTTCCGGCCGGTGCTAATGGTGTGATTGGATCGGCGGCACAGGCCGCTTTCCTTAGGACGGGTGCAGATATTGACGGGGCCTGACAGCTTCGCCAAATACCTGCACACGGTCTTAAGTAAGGGGAGCACACGGTCTTGCCATCATTGTGATTACGACGAGGACACGGTACAGTACACGCTCGAGGTGTGTGCGGGTGTGTGCGCTCGAGCCAGCGCCTTGAACTCATCGCAATTATCGGTGCCGATTTCAAGCGGCCGACTATTGCTAGGGCGATCGACGGCGTCAGGAACTGGGACGCGGTGACCGCCACATTACAGAGAGGGCGGCTCGTGCACAGGAGGAACTCCTCTATGACACGATCCGCTGGTGTCTTGGGCGGCGCTGGCGTTTTGGCACTTACGAGCGTGGCGTGGTGCGTAATTCAAACAAACAAAATGGCAACATGTCAATAAACGACTAATGTAACGGGACTAAAATTAACGGAAGTTAACAAGAGCGTTAACTTCTTTTTGAGGTTAACTTAAAAGTTAATCCGTTAAGCAGATTGTTATCTTCGTTAATTAACGATTAACGGATTAACGAGTTAATGTCCACCTTTGGCCGTAACAGTATTTAAGACCAGCCTAATTATATACATAAAGGAGCTTATGAATCCCAAAATAAAATAATAAAAACAAATCTCTCCTAATTATTTAAAATTTTTTAAGTAAAAAATGCGTAATAAAATGAGTAAATATAATTTATAATCTGTTAGATTATTGCAAATAAAATAAATTATATATTTTCTTTAAATCAACTATATATTTATCCTAATCAAAATTGCATTCAATATGTACGTAAAAATATTTTTAATATCATTTGACATTGTTGACGCTTAGTTCATGGTTAGAAAATCTTCTCGATTATCCGTGACCACGCCTCTTTATCTCGATTTTGACTGAAATTTCAATGATAAAACACCTTGCAATCACAGGAGGCGACATGTTGATTTTTTTCTATAGGTTCTGTGAAGCCGATACGGATCGCTGTCATTGCTACAAAATGTCTTTGTAGTTATCAGGGTGTAGGTCATTTAATTGTTGTACTAATAATTAAACCGTGCTAATTCTCGTATATAAACGTATTGTAAAGAAAAAGAAGAGGATCTATTCGACCCGAATCAGGGGTGTGTATGCAGTGGTAGACCAATATAGATTTGTATCAAAATAATCCGAAGCTATTTATAAATATTATTTTCTTAGCTTTTACTTATGTTCAAACATTAATAGTAACGTCTGATCTATTATTAAACTCGTGAAAGTTTATAAATATTACAGTATTCTATGGTGGACCCGTGAGTATAGTCGGGTCGTTACTGCCAAAGGTTGCCATTTTTTTAGTTGGATATATTCGTGTATGGTGATAATCAGGGCGTGATTTTGTAGCTGTCGGTATCCGTGGCGAGTAAGACAGTGTCGCAGTGTGCTGGTGTTAGTGATCCGTGTGCCGTGCAGTGAATGTGCAAGCGGTAACGCGGAACACTTAATTGTTCCAAGTGCATGAGATAGTGCGGTGGTTTCAGGTTGAGATGCAACTAGTGTCATTTCGGTCGAGATAATACCAGTGCGTGTGTTGTGTGGTAGTAAGTGATAATGCGGTCGCAGTGAGTGGCTTGGAGACTCCACCACGGCATCTTCAGTGACGGGTGGCGCGCGGGGAGCCGAGTCTCCTTCGCAGCCTAACCAAGACACCGTGGATAACGCCACACCCACCTGCTGGTAAGTACATATCTATGCAATAAATCCTCTACCTTTATCTAAGATATCAATAAGTAATAAAATTCACCACAGTAACTATTTCAAATTGCATTTGTTATATAGGTGTACATTTGTTGAATGTAGGTATTGTTACAACAAACACATAAATATAGTTTATTTCCAAAATTTAAAATTTAGCCAAACAAAATTTTATATTTGGAATTTTGGATTCATATTCTATTATATCTATTCCTACATAATTGCTGATTTATTACATGAAGGATTCAATATTCAGATATTATATGTGTTATTTACACATAGATTTGTATCTATTTTACTTTGGTACAGCAAATGTACTTGCTGTCAAAAATATTCTTTATCATTTATATATCAATTTATATAATGACATGGAAATGAACCGCCTCTCTATCAGCGACTTACATAGTAGCTAGAGATTCACTGAAATTTAATATTTTGTATTCAAATTAAGAACACGGTAACAATATTAATATTTTTCTTATAATGAACACAGCCAAGGTATTTTTATGTTCATATTTAAATGACCTAGCTACTTATAAACAATTCTTGATATTTAAAATCAGTCGCAAAGTGCTAAATGAATAAATTTGCAGTACTGACATATTCACTCTTGTGTGTGCAAGGTCTTCTACATACACTTCAAATAATATTTATGATAACTACCTTAAAAATTGAAGATGCATTGACACAATATGTCTGTATATATTTTTTTAAATTTTCGCCTACTACATTAATGTTTATTTTGTTTGATTAAAACTCCAATTCAAGGTATACCTTGAATATAGGTTAACTGTGCAGAAATATTGAGTTATCATTGCAAAACAAGTTATTTAATCTGTACTACCATCTCTAAATTAATGTTTTCTAGATGTTTGTAAGATAAAAATATTTGTAGTAATTATTAGCAATAAATCTCTTTATTATCATCTAGCTAATTCCCAGTTTCAACCGCATAGTACCCTTCCCCGTCCATATACTAGAATAAAATATATTCTAAGTTATCCTTTATACAAACAGCTATTTAATAGTAAAATATTATCAGAATCGATTCAGCTGTTTTAAGGATTACTGGAAGCAATAGATAGACAATATTTTTTTAAACTGGTTATTAGGCATAGGTATTGTGTAAACAATTATTTTTTATTCTGATAAATATATTTTAAATATAAACTTCTTTTTATGTTGCACCCGTGGTTAGGTAAGTTTGATTAAATTAATTATGTATGTAGTAATGGAAGTTCAGCAAATAATGTCTTTTTTAGTCTTCATGAATACTTTAGATCAGTCATGTCAAACATACAGCCCGCAGGCCGCCCCCAGTCTCTGGGCCATATCAATAGGGCCCATGATAGCAATGGTTTTTAACAAAAGTATATTATATACTATATAATAATTCAGTTCATTTTTTTTTTATTTTCCATCTGGCCTGCCTACAAGTTCAAAATTTAATATATGGTCCTCTGCAAAATTGAGTTTAACACCTCTGCTTTAGACCCATCATTATCAATAGGGTATAAAGAAGTTTGATGTTGAAGTGATGAACAATAAGGTGTATGGGCATTTATAGAAAGCCTCATTCACCATCTTCATCAATAATTTCAACAACTCACTGAAATTTTGTCTTTAATGGGTAAAACATTGTAATTATATCAATGTTACCGTTTAGACAGATAATGTTTATTTTTTTTATTGTTCTTGTAATCAACATTTTTATCTTCAATACAATTACATCAGTTTCTTATATGCTTTAATTTGTACTCTCCTCTTTTGTTACTATTGCATTGTAAAGTTTAATTCGTAATTACAGTATAATCTCACTAATCCGGCACTTCAATAGACCCCGACACATCCAATAATCCGGCACCCTCCGCTCATGCCTCCCTCGCCCGATTACAATATTATATTCAATTATTCTTCGTAATATGCGAGAAAAGGTTTTTAAGCAAGGGCTTCAAGTTGCACAAAGGCAGATCTTGATTAAGGATTACATATTTTTTCACACTCGCAGAAAATCGACGTCTGAGTAGCAGCGATTTGTTACTGCGCTTCGTTTGGTGAGCGAGAGAGCCGGAAGCCCAACTTTCTGAGGGTATTTGCGTGTGGAGGGTTTTGGTGGTGCCCTTGGTATCACCGAGCCTCAATGCACGCATTCACACTCCCTTCACTTTCTTCGCGTTAGGCAGTGGCCTTGTAGAGGTCCATGAGCGGCAGCAACACTTACCATCAGGTGTACTGTTTGCTCATTTGCCACCATTTGCAATAAAAAAAAATATTTTACTTGTAAAACTATGTAATTACAAAATAATATATGAATTTAATACATTATTTGTATTATCTCTATGAAATGCTTTATTTTGTTTTTCTCTATAATCCAGTAATCCGAACATTCCAATAATCCGGCACCCTCTGATTTTTAATAGTGCCCCATTAGTGAGATTATACTGCAAATATAATTATTGCAAAAATATTTTGTAGCTTAGCGTTTAGCGTTTAGCTTCCATACAGAGCTCACTTTGAGCTGTATGGCTATTGAGAAAAATTAATATTTCTGTTGCATATCTCATTACAGAAAAATAATAAATAGCAATGGCCTTTTTAATATCAAATACTAAAATATCAATAAATATGAATTCTAAGATAGCATCCCAAAATCAGTTCCAAAGTAAAAAGTTTTAACTTTCTAATGACTGCTGTAAAAATGTCTCTTCTCATAGGTGTTATATGAGGTAATACTAGTAAAATGTAGATGGCAGCAGAAATTAAAAGAAAATAAGTAAAATAATAAATGTTGTCTAGAAAATCCTACCTAAAACATAATTATGTGGTCATTTTAGACTTATCTAATAATTAGGACTAACATTGACAATCTGTTCAGCAAGATGCTTTGCGATGCTTTCCGAGATAAATCTCAAACTTGTATCATAACCTTTTATATCTTAGTCATAATTGCATCGATATAATTTAGTAGCTATGCCTACTCCTTAATGTTTTGTAAATAATAATACTCAAAATAACTCCATATCTGTTATACTAACTGTTGCACAGTTTGATATGATTCTAGGCCTCTACTCCACTGTCAAAAATTTTAAGAACTATCTTTATAGAAATAATTTATTATAAGTATATACCAATAAGACTTCTTAATAATTAGGAAATTTACCAATATTAATATTTAAAAAATGTCAAAATATCATTGAATATCAGTTCAATGAATGAGTTTTTAATGGGGGCCAAATGACTTTCCAGTATGATTTCATTGACTCGACAGTTAGGTTAGATTACTTGTAAGGTAACCACAAATGCTGAAAATTTATATTTTTTGAATATTTTTTATAAGCTATATAAATAATAAGCTTTATTTTTAAATAATCTACACTGTGGCTTAGTTATTATCCTTCTTAAAACTTATTTATGGATTCTAGTAAAATTTTATAACTGTCCCTTAATAAACTTGTCTCAGGTTCATATCAAGTTCTTAGTAATGTCTAAATTGGTAACATTCACGAGGGCTACCACACAGCACCTACCGCTTGGGCTGTTCAATACTCGCTACTGGATATAGGTGTCCTCAATAAGCGATAATGCCATATTTGCCACTTTGTGTAGGCAGATTGGCAATTATAGTTGATGATATTAACTTCCCAGAATAATATGACTTCCCATTTATTCTGATGATCTTTTAATTAATTTATACCTTCCAGGGGCGAGTCAGGGGTGGTGACACATTCCATTCTTAACCCGTCACCACAAACTGGCTTAGTAATAAAAATAATTACTTTTAATATTAAAATCCTATTTAATACTGAAGTGATAAACAAATGAAACATTAAAGTACCTTTATTAGTAAATTATTACGATATTATGATTGCATTTATAACATTTCTTTTATTCACCTGTTAAATGCCAATAAATACCTTAACAGATAAAATGATAATATATTGATATAATTTAGGTTTGGCAAAAAATTTTGTTTTCTTTATAATCCCGTTTTCCTTGTGGTCATGGAGTAAGAATACCACCATCACCACATACACATTCTTGCTAGTTAATCTTGTAAATGAACAAGGGATATAATATTCGGATGACATCTATCCACAAGAAGGGATGAGGACCATCATATTCTTACTGTCACCACATGGACTATCTACTCATCACAGCACACATATGTCCCACTGTTGGGCTTGGGCCTCCTCCACATTGGGTGGGAATTTGACCTACTGTACCATGCTGGTCAGATATGTTGGTATAGGGTTTCATTTCGAGTTTTCCTTCTCTTGCACAGATGTTATGTGCATCCCATAGTTGTCTTTTATGACATCCACGGGCAGGCTAGGGAGTGGTGAATTGTATTCTTACTCCGTCACCACACAGACTAACTACTACTACTTTTAAACCTTCACTACACAAGTTTCTTATGAATTAAAAAGTGCTATTAAACTATATATATTTGACTTTTTAAATGTTTTGTCTATACCAATAAATAAAATTGGAGTGTCTGTTTGTAATGTCAAAATAATAGGCTTTTTTCATGCTCACACGGTTATTTGCACGACACCTATGCCTAAAATAGCAATTAAAAATTTTTTGTCTGTCTGTCTGTTTGTTCCGGGTAATCTTCAAAACGGCTGGACCGATTTCAAAAATTCTTTCACCAATGGAAAGCTATGATATCAGGGCGTAAACTAGGCTATATTTTATCCCGGTATTCCCACGGGAACGGGAACTACGCGGGTAAAACGACTATAACCTATAACTGAAGCGAAGCGAGGGCGGGTTGCTAGTGTTATATAAAATCTAGACTTCTTTACTTCATGCGTCGATAGATGGCGTTGTGCAGTCCTTCGCTAAATTTTTTTCTAACGTTTATCTCTTCCATACTCCATTAATTTACACCTGGTCTGTATATATATATATATAATTTTAAAATATATAATATATGGCCGATGTGGCTATATAGTAAACGCTACTCAGGAACTTCAGGGTTACCAGGGCCACAGCGGAGTCTCTGCCTACTGTAGCAGGGAAAGAATTGGAGGTAATAGAACGCGGACAGGACGAGAAGTGAATTTGGGCCCCCAGCTCTCTCAATCACCAAATGAGGGGCAACTTGTAGTAGCATTGCTACTACTCAGAAATACAACCACTATTGCTACTGATAAAAAACTGTCAGCAGCTGATCTACCACTATAAAACTACAGTTGCTATACCCCAAATACTCACATATGCTAAATTTAGTGCTTTTATAAACAATGTAATTCAGAGCTAACCTACTGATCAAACTGGCTCGTATGTCGTTTACATTAACAACACGAAACTGGCAAATCTTTTTTGGACAAATTAATCCGGCCATTCGACCGCCCGAGACTGCCCGAGGCAGTATTAAAGCCCATAATTTTCCTTCACCTCCTGAAACAACCATACATCTCACAACATTGCCATAGATCTCACAGTAGGTTCAACCTTGGGCTTGGCTAGTAGGGTATCTGACCCTTGAGCTTCCTCTCTCGCCTTCTGGAAGAAGACGGTGACTGTGTCCCAGTTCCGCAGTGGATTCCTATCATTGCAGCGAATTCACAGTACTACTTTGGCCAGGCCACATCAATCGAAAAATTTTGTCACTTGAGATCGTTTAACTTAAATCTAAGTAAGTGTGGTAGGAGCACACTGTCGACAGTCGTCTGTTTACAGCCGCGGGCTGGTCTGTGTGGCATAGTACCACACTCTCGCAGGAAATCGACATCTGAGTAAAAGCAATTTTTTACTGCACTGAACGAAAGAGCCAGCACCCCAACTTTTTAAGGGTGTGTGTTTTGGTGATGCTTTTAGTATCAGCAAACCTCATTGCATGAATTTATACGCTCTTTACTTGCTTCACGGTAGACAGTGGCTTAGCAAAGGTCCATGAGCGGCAGTACCATTTATCTTCAGGTGTGCTATTTGCTCGTTTAGCACGAACAGCAATAAAATAAAGGTAAACAATAAAAGCTATCGTTTTTTATAGTTTTTATTGACTTTATATTTAGTTTTTATTTTCGATCTATAAAATTGTGGCAGGCTCTACAGTTCCACTACCTGCGGACTTGGCTGAAGCGAACTTAGACGCAGGTATAACGTGTCCAATAAAACTATTAAATACTTTACATCATTCAAAACTCATATATCAATGGTTCAATGCTAGCAGTGGGCAGCTACTACTAGCATTGAACCTCCTCCACAATGGGAAGGAAATTGTCCTAATATACGACGCTGGTCAGGCGTGTTGGTATAGTGTTTTATATCGAGTTTTCCTTTCTCTTGCATAAATCTGGATATTAAAATCCCTTAGTCATCTTTTATACAGGCAAGGTGGTGGTAAATTGTATTTTTACTCCGTCCGGAAAAGATTGAATACACAACTGTAACGAAAAGACTGCACTTTTACAGAAAATATGACCATAATCTGTGTCATATTTTTTTTGTTTTACTGACAGCCTGTGTTTTGTCCTTGTAATGCTTAGACATCCGTGTTGACAGAAGTCAGTGTGTGTTATTATATAAATATGGTTTTTAACGAAAATATTGCCTTAAAATCGACTGGTTGATGTGGTTTATAACCAATTTACATCATATTGTATTGTACATAATAATTATATTGTAAAATTAATTGTAAAGCAACACAAGGATTATTCCCCCTGAGCAGGGTGGTCTTAAAAAATATAACGCAAATCTTAACGTTAAAAAAATAGATAAACTCCCTCATATTTAGCCACAAAGTGCGATCCTGTGCCGCCTGCATCCAACGATGCCCAACAACTTTCACCAGGTCTACACGTCCGTCGTCCGATACGTGGTCGCAACTTGAAAAACCTTTCTGTTCCAGCGGTTGTCGGCTCGTCGGGCGATGTGTCCTGTCCCTTTTCACTTCAGCCCATATACGTCTGTTGGGCTCGGTTCTCCTCTATTGGGGGAGGGAGTGTCAACCTAATATACCATGCTGGTCAGACGTGTTAGCGTAGAGTTTCATTTCGAGTTTACTTTGCATCGTTTTAACTGAATATTAATTCCTTAGTCGTTTTTACGACATCCAGAGGTAAAAGAGGGGGTGGTGAATTATATTCTTACTCCATCACCACACGGAACACAATAATGGTTAATTTTTTTCCGTGTGGTGACGGATCAAGAATACAATTCACCACTCCCTATCTTGCCCGTGGATGTCGTAAAAGACGACTAAGGGATATAATATGCACATAAAATCTGTGCAAGAGAAGGAAAACTTGAAATAAAACCCTATACCAACATGTCTAACCAGCACGGTATATAGTAGGTTAAATTTTTTCCGATTATGGAGGAGGCCCGAACCCAACAGTGGGACGTATGCGGGCTGCAATGTTGATAATGATGAAATCATTATTCATCATTTCGGCTCATTTACGTCCTACTGCTGGGCTCGAGCCTCCTCCACAATAAGAGGGAGATTGACCTTACTATAACATGCTGATCAGACAGGTTGGTATTTTTTTTTTTATGGGTGGGCTATGGTAAGCGCACGCGCGGTCCAGTCCGTCCGGGGCGATGAAAGGACGGCGCGCGGGCCCATAACCCACTCGTACCCCACCTCGTTGTTGGGCCGACCACCGGAGCAGATGTGACTTGTCGTCAGTGGTCGGCCCGACGGAATACCCTTTCGGGTACCCTCACCTCTCGACGTCTTGGGACGTCGGTCGCCGTCGCGCGGTTAGCCACACTGCGGGTGACGGACAATTCCCCGGTCCGATTACCCGCGGCCTCGGGTAGAGCGGCATTAGGCGCAGATACTCGCGCCTGCGCCGCCTGAGTCGCCGGCGGCGGAACGTGTCGTCGAATAGGATCTCTACTCGCACACGATCCGCCGCCTCCTTCCGTGAGATAACGGCCTCACAGAAGGCGGCGACCGCGTCCCAGTTCCTGACGCTGACGAGCATCTCCCTGGCGATGGTCGGCAGCGCCAGGTCGGTACCGATATCGGTACCGGCGCTCCCCCTCCCACGCAGCACACTCCTCGAGCGTGTGCTGCACCGCAGACAACCTGTCTGTGGCGCAAGTATAGGGTTTTGTTTCGAGTTTTCCATCTCTTGCGTAAATGTTATATGCGTAATCCCTTAGTCGTCTTTTACGACACCCACGGATATAAGAAGAGGTGGTGAATTGTATTCCTACTCCGTCACCGCACGAGTGGATCATCATTCATCATCATTTCAGCCCATATACGTCCCACTGTTGGGCTCAGGCCTCCTCCATAACGGAAGGGTAATTGACCTACTATACCACGCTGGTCAGACGTGTTGGTATAGGGTTTTATTTCGAGTTTGCCTTCTCTCGCATAGATGTTATATGCGTTTTATCTCCCTTAGTCGTCTCGTACGATCACCCACGGGTAAGATAGGGGGTGGTGAATTGTATTCTTACTCCGTCACCACACGGCACGGGTGGATGATGAAATAAATTTATAGAACCTAATTGTATACCTAAACGTGAACCTAACAGTCGTTCAAAGGATGTGACTACGTTATCAGATAACAGTATCCAAAAATAAATTGTTAATTTATTTATAGAGATGCGTTATAATAATTTCTGCTACATACGTAATATACGTTTATTATTGTCATTATCATGGTTATCTTGCTCTTATCCCAATAACTTGGGGTTGACGCAAAGCGTAGCATTTTTCCATAGTACGTATTGCCAAAGTTTCTGCAATAGTTTTATGGTCTACCTGCCTGACGTCAACCCTTCTTTAGAATATATATAAATTTTCCAATCATCAGATGGAGTTGGCCTAAGTCTATGTAAAAGCCTTAGACGTCTTTTATGACAAATAGTATTCGAAGTCGCCACCACACAAATTTGACAAATATTTTTGAAGTTAAACTTTGCGCGCATGAGGGTAAATTTTTTACAGATGAAACGCAATTTGGGACACGAAAATGTGGGCCATTTTTGTCCAAGAAGAGGGAGAGAGCGATTGAGAGAGAGTGAGCAAGGGCGATAGCACGAAGTACATAGCCATGGAGCGAGAGTAGGGGGCAAACGAGTGAGAAAGATCGAGAGTGAGAGAGTACAATTTTTATTTAATATTTTGTTATATTTTTTAATATTGGCAAAAAACACGTGGCACCAAAGAAAGTTCACTTCTGAGATGCGTACTTTGTATGCACGATCTTTTTTTTACTCTAGTGGGAGGTTCTAGAGGAAGACTTTGGTTTTTATCACATAAATGGTTTAGCGAAAGGTTTTTGAAGTATCGATCGATGGATTGATTTCTATTGATACGCCTTGCCCAGAATCGTTGTTTCAATTTCGAAGCGGGATAGTTTTTTGTGACGCCATCGTTTTTGTGAAAGCGTCTCAGTGAAGTGAGTTGGTACGTTAATCCTTAAGGGATGAGGTGTATTTTCTTTCATACCGCTCCTATTTGATGGAGAGACAGGCCATAGTTCAATCACATCCCGCCCAACGCGAAGGAAGGGACGATATTTAACCTCATAACCTGTTACACATCAAATAGTCATGGATCATTTGGCAGCCACTTCCTGACAAGTTTGATGTTCTGCTGAATCTTGGTTAGAGTATCAGTTTTTACTTTCATGGAAAGGGGTGGCGACAAATTGGTGGTGGTGGTGCATTTTACACGTAATGAAAATTTACTAGTTTGCTTTTAAGTTTTTTTGGAATTATAGGCTATTGTTAAAAACTAATTTGTTATTTAGCGAAGTTATTTAAAATAAATTTGAAATTTATTTTTAAATAGTGTTATCATATACTTAGATGTCAGTATATGGATAAATACCCTTGTTGAAACGTTCTTGTTATAAAGAAATACTATTTTTATAAATTAAGTGGGCAATATGTGCCTATGACATTGATGATTGACGATTGAAGGCTGAATGAAGGACACCGGCTTTATTTATAAATACTGGTCCGATAGACGTTATTCTATTTAAATTTCAATAAACGTGTTTGTTACTATTGTATGAAAGATTGAAATAATGGTTTACAATTCTTCACAGTTACTGATTTTTGAAGTTACACTTCTATTGACGCGTTAGGGAAAATGAGAGAAAATGTTTAGCCGTCACGGTCACGAAAAACCAACACCTGAAGTTAGCTAGTCAACATTTGTTACGATGCGCGCGCGATGACATCGTCACAAATGTCAAATAGATTATCTAGTTGGAGTTATAATAATCAATAACAAAAACTTTCAATGTGTTAAATACCTTTTTTTTCTATTATTAGTGTCGTTTTTTTTTCTATAAACATAGGATAACGCGAAGGATATAATTTTGTTAGAAAGATTTTTATCTTGTTCCAAAGAAGTAATACTTCTTGCGTGCGTATATAAGTACACGCACATTTTTGTAGTTTTCGGTAAATAACATGAAAACTTATAGGCTATAATTTATTTGCGCCTGATGTCGCCCTAGCCGAGGCCGCGGGTGACTGGACCGGGGAATTAGTCCGTCACCCGCCGAGAGGCCGACAGCGTGAGGAAAGACCGACGTTCTGCCCGAGGGGGGGGGAACGTCGGTCGAGGAAAGGGTACTCCTCAAGGGGTATTCTGTCGGACCGACCACTGACGTCAAGTAACCCTGCTCCAGTGGTCGGTCCAACGACGAAGGTGACGTGTCACGGGTGGGTTACAGGTATGCGTGCTTACACCCCTCTGTCGCCCCGAACGAAGTGGTGCGAGGAGTACGCCGACCGTAATCCACCCCCCCCCCAAAAAAAGGCTATAATTTATTTGCCGCGCTAATGTAAATTATCCTTACAAACATAATAAATATAGGATTATTTAATTAGTAATTAAAGATATAATTGCATAAAAATTTCATTTAATTCGTTACCTATGGTAAACAGCTTGATAAATTTGAGACCATAAAATAACTAGATCACTATAGATTACACCTGCAAAATTTCACGAATATACGTTTAGTTGTTTTGTGTAGTTCTCGAACATATATGCAGACAAAAATTTAAGAATCATATTTTTGTTACATTTGATGAGACGGGGGTGAAAGTATTATTGTGTGCATAAGGGAAGACCAATGAAAACATGGATGGATTACCTTCAGGTAACTTACATCTTGTATTATGTCGATTCCTAGTAAGATCCTTTAAAGTATAATAGTATAGGATCCCGCTATACAACGACCTTCACCGAGATGCTTATTTGATGAAACTTATTTTTTATGTAATTTAATATGTCAATAAATATATTGCATATGGGTTGTCGAAAGTATGACGCCCATAGAATATGCAACCGTTAGATTGCCTATTCTTTTCCGGTCACAACTCTCGGGTAGCCAGGTATAAACAGATATATCGATACTAGCATTTTGCACCGGTCTGATCGACGTTTGCATATTCTATGGGCTTCATACTGTCGATTGGTGTAGAATTTGACTAATAATCAAACCGGAGCAATGTACAAAAAAAAAATATTAATGAATCATACTCTGGAGCTGGACTAAAATTTGTTAGGCAACCCATATGCAATATATTTATTGACATATTAAATTACATAAAAAATAAGTTTCATCAAATAAGCACCTCTAAAAACTAGGGGATCTCTAAAAACTAGGGGACGGGGGTTTAATATGGGGTGCTGCTAGTCTACTATGGGGTACGTACGGGTGGCTATCAAAAGGTGATTTAAGCACCTAAGCATAACTATATGTTAATTGGTACATATCATCAAATCATTGAACAGTCATTTGCCTTTTTTATTGCCTTAGGTGTTACCTAAAATTTAGGCGTTATTAGTGAAAACTACTAGTACTAGTCTCGACTATGAATGACGTGTCATCTGAATAATGATAACTTACGTATACACGTGGTCACCGAAACCCCCCACCCCGGTTAGGCCCGCTCATTTAGTGGGGAAGGATAATAGGACAGCTTACCGAACCACATTAGCCCTAGATCAATGAATTTCCCTGTGGTTGGTGGTCAATAGCTATAATCACTTTCAATACAAGCTTACGAAATTGTAACTTCTACCTCATAACATGTTTGGATCTGAGTCAAATAAGCAATTTTTTATTATATAATGAATGTTTTCTTATTTTCATTTCTTCCAGAATATTAATTATAATTTCGGAGTAAATGTCAGATCGTTCCTACTACTGTTACCATCGCTAACTGAGAACCCTTTCTATTGACGCATGCGCAATGGCTTTGAATGCTCGCACAGCTGACACACGCCATCCTCCTTTAACAAGCGGCGTTGCGCGCTAACTCTCTTTCACTTTATATAATCATCAAACATCTCGACATATCCTTGTACGAAGTAGTTTAAAATATAAATAAGCCTCCCAGTCGCAATGATTAATATATCAAAAAATAGCAATAATTACGAGGGGTGATCCAAAAGTAATGATAATCAGTTATTTCTAGTGCACACAAAAATACAAAAAAATTTCAGTCACTTGCTCAGTTACCCACTAGTTCAGGAAAAAAAAATCATATAAATAGGCCACAATTCCCGGGAGCTACATTCATTTGAATACGGACTGTCAAGGAGTGAACATCAAAATGGAAAAACACGAAATCAGAGCTGTCATTAAATACCTCTGCTTGAAAAAAATGTCTACCAAAGACATACACAGCGACTTGGTGGAAACATTAGGGGACTCTTCTCCTCCATATTCCACAGTTGCACGCTGGGCTAAGGAGTTTAAGCTGGGAAGAACATCGACGGAAGACGAACACCGCGAAGGACGCCCATCGACGTCCCTCACTGAAGAAAATGTGAAAAAAGTTGAAGAAGTTGTATTGGAAGATCGAAGAGTGACTATCAGGCATGTAGCTGAGGTCACAGGGATCTCATATGGCAGCATTCAAAGAATCCTTGCGAACGAATTGCATATGAGAAAGGTCTCCGCGCGTTGGGTACCGAAAATGTTAAACGACGAGCAAAAGAAGAAACGAGTCGACATGTCAAGAGCAAATCTCGAAAAGTTCCAGGCAGACAAGGACAATTTTTGTGACCATGGTCACGTTTTGTGACCATGGACGAGACCTGGATCCACCATTTTGATCCTGAAACAAAACAACAATCGATGACATGGAAACGATCCGATGAACCGACGCCGAAGAAATTCAAAGTGTCAAGCTCAGCAGGGAAGGTTATGGCGTCTGTTTTTTGGGACGCTGAAGGAATAATCATGGTGGACTACTTGGAAAAGGGGGCCACTATTACAGGCTCCTACTATGCAGAACAAATAAGAAGATTGCGGGAGGCTATTAAGGAGAAAAGGCGAGGCAAACTGCGGGCTGGAGTGTTGTTCCATCAAGACAACGCACCTGTTCACAAAGCTGCAATTGCCATGGCTGGCATTCAGGAAGCGGGCTTTGAGTTGGTGGAACACCCCCCCTATTCACCAGATCTAGCCCCCAGTGACTTCTATCTCTTTCCACGACTCAAGGAACACCTCCGAGGCAAGAAATTTGATGATGATAGCGACGTGATGGCCGCGGTTGAGGACTTTTTTGAGAGTCAAGATAAAGATTTTTTTTGTAAGGGAATTTTAGGTTTAGAAAAGAGATGGACTAAATGTATAGACTTGCTAGGAGACTATGTTGAGAAATAAATATATTTTTTTATTTTATTCATTGTGTTTATTATTGATTATCATTACTTTTGGATCACCCCTCGTACGTATACGATGGAAACTCAGTTGCCGGCGTAGTTATGCCGCCATTAAAATACCGTTCCATTTCAAAGATCAAAAATAAATAATAAATTTTCAGTCTTGACCTCTCAAAATAAATATATTAGGGAAGTCTAAAAGTGACTAGTGATTAGGGAAGTCGGAAGTCTGATAGAGAAGATTAAGATCGCGATGTTGTCTTGATATGGATATGCGGTGAAAAGGGATGAAAGGCGTTTCATATGAAATGTTATGAATATAATTTTATATTGTAAATAAAATTATTTTACGGATTTTATCGCGTTTCAGCGTTCATGGTCACATCGTCTGAGTTGTCTTGCCGGATCTTTCTCAGTGTGGCCGCGTTCTGATCCGGTGGTAGTAAAAATATAATAATATCCGTTAGATTTTAATTAATAAATTGTCATAATAAATACTACAAATTTAATATTCGATAATTACTGACCAAAAACAATATAATTTTTTCATATACCTAGAATCATTTTCTTTTTTATATTTTAACTCTGTCACCGCACGGAGTGACTTTTTATAATTCTTCCGTTTGCATGTTCTTATCAAGCTTTACGGCTGTATCTCTTAATGGTTGTCATCACAAGCAAAAGCTAAATACAATATAGGCCATAAAGATAGTTTTACGACATGAGCTTAAAGTTCTTTAATAAAGAAACGTACTCTCCAGCATTGCATGAATATTTAAAAACACCTCACGATTTCCATTCCGCT
Source organism: Lymantria dispar (assembly GCA_032191425.1). Lineage (NCBI taxonomy): Eukaryota > Metazoa > Arthropoda > Insecta > Lepidoptera > Erebidae > Lymantria > Lymantria dispar. The sequence goes on along the minus strand of CM063463.1, from coordinate 8,739,807 downwards.
AGTGGCGGACCGACCCGATCGATTTCAATGAAACCTTATGAATGTGTATAGATTTCATTTTAGCTTTACGTCCCACGGTTGTGCTCGAGTCTCCTCCACATCATCTCAGCCCACATCAGTCCCACTATTGAGCTCGGACCTCCTCCACAATTCGTGGGAAATTGACTTACTATACCGCGCTGGTCAGACGTCTCTCGCATAGATGTTATCCTCATATGAAATCCTTTAGTGATTTTTTGCCCTTTTATGACACCCACAGGCATGAGAAGAGGTGGTGAAATGTCGATGATGCATTGTATTCCTGATTCAACATCACACGAAAAAAGAACGAAATATAGCATAGTTGTGGACCTTGTAATGTAATTTGTGTCCGTTAATTATATGTTTGTAAAGTCCCTCGCAACATAAGGATTTTTTCCTTGGTGCAGGTTGTCTGTTAAAATAAAAACCTTATAAACATAAGTGCCATTGCATGTCATATTAGATTTATACATAGCAACTGACGGGTCGAAACCCGAATCAAAAGATATTATCTGTCCTTCTTCTGAATATATAAAACAGGTATGATATCTGACAAGATTGTGTGGAAGAGGATGTAGCACACTATAGCATATTAAAGGAATAGACGTAGTCATAGCATTATATAAAAAAAATAACTGGGAATAGTTTTAAATAAAAATCAGCAACGCTGTTTGTATTTTACTTGTCGTGATGTGACCGCGTAATATAGCTTATCATTACCCTATGTCTTGGGTATCGTAAAAGGCGAATAAGGACAAATATGCAGATCATATCTATGCATGAGAAGGAAATCTGCAAATAAAACCCATTTACCAACCTGATTAGCGAGGTGTAGTAGGTTAATTTCTCTGCCATCTTTGGGCTCGAGTTCAGCAGTTAGACATACATGAGATGATAATGTTAATGATGTATACATACATACATATATCTATACTAATATATAAAGCTGAAGAGTTTGTTTGTTTGAACGCACTAATCTCAGGAACTACTGGACCGATTTGGAAAATTCTTTCAGTGTTAGATAGCCCATTTATAGAGGAAGGCTATATATTATCACGCTAAGACCAACAGGAGCGGAGCACCAATGAAGAATGTTTCAAAATCAAGGATTTCCTTTTGAAAGTTTCCGCTGCGTAAACGGCTAAATTTTCACAAAGTTGATGCGTGACTGTGAATCGTATTATTAAAAAATATTTTCACCTTCTACGTAAACAAAGTCTTGGTTAAAGTTAGAGTTAGTCCTAAATATCTATACCTCGCGGAAGAAGTCACGAGCAGAAGCTAGATATTTTTATAAAAGTCTAGCCAGTCTAATTTATCGTTAATGTTTTCATCATCATCATTTCGGCTAATATACGTCCCACTGCTGGGCTCGAGCCTCCTCCGTAATATGAGGGATATTGACGGATATTGATACCACGTTACTCAGACTGATAGAGGTGTTCGTCTCAAGTTTTCCTTCTCTTGCATAGACTTTATATGCATATTATATCCCTTAGTCGTTTTTAACGACATCCACGGGTACGAAAAGGAGTGGTGTATTGCATTCTTACTCCGTCATCACACGGAACATCGGTCGACGTTTTAGGTCTTTATTATTCTGAATTTTGTTGGGATTAGGTTTCTTGTGATATCAATATCGGGCGAATATAATTTTCACCTTTTGTGTTTTTCGGTGTGGTGACGGAGTAGAATAGAATTCACCAATCCCTTTTTCTTGGCCCGGGTGTCGTAAAAGACGACTAAGGGATGTAATATGCAGATTAGTCTAGCTTATCTATTCAAGAGAAGAAAATTTGAAATAAAACCCTATACCAACACGTATCGGGCGGCGTAGGCGCGAGTATCTGCGCCTGATGCCGCCCTAGCCGAGGCCGCGGGTGATCGGACCGGGGAATTGTCCGTCACCCGCAGAGAGGCTGACCGCGCGACGGCGACCGACGTCCCAGGACGTCGAGAGGTGATGTTACCCGAAAGGGTATTCCGTCGGGCCGACCACTGACGACAAGTCACATCTGCTCCGGTGGTCGGCCCAACAACGAGGTGACGTGGGTACGGGTGGGTTATGGGCCCGCGCGCCGTCCTTTCATCGCCCCGGATGGATTGGACCGCGCGTGCGCATACCATAGCCCACGCATAAAAAAAAAAAAAAAAACAATACCAACACGTATGGTATGAACAGCCTGCGATAGTAGGTCAATTTCACCCTCATTTTAGAGAAGACTCAAGCCCAGTGTGCCTACTCTTGAATCTCGATTCCAATCCTAAATCCAATCGCAGCTCGAATTTGAGCTAATTTGGTACTCTTGATAGCGACACTAGCGCACGATTGGAATGAAATTCGGTGGAATATTTTTGAACTAAATGAATTTGACTCTCGTCGATGAAATTAAATATAGCAAATATTTGACCCCCGACGCAATTTTGACGTAATTTAAAATCGTTAATGTTGCACAATTGCAAGAAAGCGTCTTTGTAGTGCTCGAGTTCGATAACGTTATTAATTTAAAATAAGAAAATACGACACATTTGGTGAAAATAACAACGCCAAACGCGAAGAATTCATTCTCGATTTTGTTCAAGACTACCAAATATAAGTTTGGTGGGATTGGAATTGAATCGGATTCGAAATTAGAATGGTTTTCCAGAGTAGGCATTCAGTATTGGGACGTATATGAGCCGAACTGATGAAATGATTAGTATTTGTTTCATAACACTAAAACCTTAACTAATAAAAAAAATTAAAAACATTTATAATCAGAATTGTTCTTTAAAACACCGTCTATAAAAATGGACTGGTATCATCTTTTATAAATCGATTAGAAAAAAGTTTTATCGACAAAAACATATTGTTCTCTAAAATTTTATGACTTTACGAATATTTTTTTATGATTCTACGACTAAAAGTTACTGATCAAAAGTTGTAGATAATTTTATGTGCAACAAAAAATTTTAAGTAATTTATTTGTGAGACCTATAGTTTGGCAGATATACCATAAAAACCATTCGAACCTCTTTTTTCAAGATGGCTGCCGTGGCACAAGTGTTGCGACCCCATAAACTTGGATTTAACTTTACACTAACATGAATTCATAACTAAAAAATAAAATTGCGTCCGGTGACAAACGCAACCCCAAATGTAACTTTTCGATGGACTAAAAAGATACTGAGAGAGTTACATCTAACCAATGCCATCTTACGCTGTCTGGTAACGATTACATTCCCAAGAAGGGTTGACGTCATGCAGGCGGCCCGACATAAAATATTGCGATATGTACGACGACATAGAAATAATAGAATAGTAAATATGGCGTCGATCCCAAATAATAACAGCAGGATGATCATGAGTAGGGTTTTACGACACCCACAGATCTACGTTACGATACTCCCTCACATGGCCTATAATCGCTCACCCTGATTAAATATTCATTTTAAAACAACAAATTAACAATAATAAAGAACAATAATAAAGAGAATTGCGTTGTTGTGCCTGCTTATGGCACCTGCCTAGAAACGCCTCCGCATCATTATGACCGCTGTTCTGACGACTTGTGCCAGTGTCGTAGGTTCCAATCCCATGCAGGACAATACTGTGTGATTTACAAATGGTTATTCTGAGTTACGATGTAATTTATGTCCGTTAATTATTTGTTTGTAAAGTTGGACTTTAATAGCAATACAAGGATTATTTATTTGAAAAAAAGTCGTTTAAAAATATTTATTTTTTATTATTGCATGCAAAAGTAATTGGCAATATGTGCTTATAAAACAAGTGTATATATTAATCGACCCAAAGTAATTGGGATAAGAGTAAGGTGATGTTGATGATATTTTCTTTCCCCAGACGGAGCCGGGCGGCGGGTGCGCTGACTATGGCCCAGCCCTAAAAAAAAATTAAAAAAATAAGAAAAGACGTACACCGTCCGGAGGAACAGAAGGGCGCTGCCCTTCTCTGCCCGCTCTAATTTGTATATAACTCCTCATTGCCAGTTGAACTGACCATCAGATTTCTTGACATTGGTGGCCTTCGCCATGCACTATAGTTATTCTTGAAATAACATGTTATTCCATTTATTTACTGCAAGAAGGCTTTAAGTTATCGATTTTAATTTTAAAAATAGATTCTCATAGCTGTAGTTATTCTGTTTTATATGGTTCATAATTTTTTTCTTTATATACCATCAATCCTTAAGTGGCCGCGACAAATTATGAGTATGTCTTTTACACTTTTTTCGGCATGACTCATTATGGTAACCAGCTTTAAAAGCCATATAAATATACTAGCTGACCAAACAGGCGTTGTTCTGTTCAAATAAAATAAAATAAATTCTACTTGAAATCCACAGCAGCGCCACCTACCGGGTCCAACTATGAATCTAAATTATCATCGAATCCCCTTCAACACACACAAAAAATTTCATCAACATTGGTCCAGCTGTTTAGGAGGAGTTCAGTGACTGTATGTCACCTACACAAAAACTTTAAATATAAAGACTAGCTGACCCAACAGGCGTTGTTCTGTTCAAATAAGCGCCACATACCGGGTCCAATTGTGAATCTAAACCATTCTCGAATCCCCTTGAACATGCACAAAAAAATTCATCAACATCGTCCAGCCGTTTAGGAGCTCAGTGACACATACACAAGAAATTTATAAAGATAAAGTTAACAGAATTGTCTAGTTTAATTTTATCATTTGTTTATACTAAATTGAAATTGTCGAGAAAATAAGAAGCTTTATGAGACAAATGAATATGAAATTTTCTATGTGGTGACGGAGTAAGAATACAATTCATCACTCCCTATCTTGCCCGTGGATGTCGTAAAAGACGACTATGGGATATATTATGCACATAACATTTGTGCAAGAGGAGGAAAACTCGAAATGAAACCCTATACCAACATGTCTGACCAGCATGGTGTAGTAAGACAAAATTGGGCTGCGATGATGATGACACGAATAATTATTTGGTGAAATTATTATTTCATCTCAGTCTATGTAAATCTCACTGTTGCGTTTTGGCGACAATAGGAAGGAAATAAACTTAATATACCGGGCTGATCAAACGTGTTAATTTAAACCTTCATTTCAGGTTTTCTTCTCTTCCATAGATGTTATATGCATATTTAAGCCCCTAGACGTTTTTTACGATATCCACGGGCAAGATAGGGAGTGGTGAATTGTATACTTACTCCGTCACCACATATAGACGCCTTAGGTAATTGGGATTGTATGTAAGAAAAGGAGGTCTCAATTAACAATGTCAATCGAACTCCTAAACTCTCTTACTACTAAACCCCATTGAATTATTAAGCTAGTTTCCATACCATTGCGGAGAAAACGTGGACGATAATAATTCTCAGTAAACTCGTTTTTATACGGCAGACTTTAAAAGCTCTCGTAGTATTTTTGCAAGGGTTTCTTTTATCACGTGCTGCCGACCGTGGTCTTAGCATTATTTTTATTATTGCATGAGGTTATAAATAGATGCTTAGGAGCGAAGGTAAAAATCTCTAGGCATCGTCGACAACCCTTGCTTTTATTACGTAAACGAGGCGCTTGAAACATTGACATACATATAAAAATATGAAGATTTGCACGTTATAATATAACGTGATTATGAACTAAACTAATAAGAATTAGATGGAAAGATCTAGATTTCTGTATGGTGATGGAATAGGAATACAATTTACCACCCTCTCTTTTACCAGTAGACATCATTTTTTTTTTTTTTTTTTTTGGGGTGGGCTGCGGTCGGCGCGCCTCCGCATCACTCCGTCCGGGGCGACAGAGGGGCTTAAGCACGCAACACCCGCAACCTACCCGAACACCACGTCGCCTTCGTCGTTGGGCCAACCACTGGAGCAGGGTTACTTGTCATCAGTGGTCGGCCCGACGGAATACCCCCTACCCGGGGCACCCTCCCATCGACCGACGTCCCCCCCTCGGGGAGGACGTCGGTCTTTCCTCACGCGGTCGGCCTCTCGGCGGGTGACGGACTAATCCCCGGTCTCGTCACCCGCGGCCGCGGCTAGGGCGGCATGGCGCGCAGGTAATCCCGCCTGCGCCGCCCCAGTCGCCGGCGGCGAGTCGCATCATCGAGGCTGTGCTCCTCGCGCTCGCGACCCGCCGCCTCCTTCTGCGAGATAACTGCCTCGCAGAAGGCTGCGACCGCGTCCCAATTCCTGATGCTGCCGAGCATCGCCCTCCAGTAGACATCCTAGGAGGCAATTGACCCATTTAAACATATGTATAAGATCGACGCAAGACTTGAACGCGAAATAAAATTCTATGCAGGGTTGGCGATAGCACAAACGCTATACATATGTACCTGTACATATTGATGTGTCCCAGAAGAATGCTGCTACCCTTTGCCCGGTGATCCCTAACCATGTTCTTACGACGCCCGCGTAATAAAAATTGGTGACCTTCTTAAGCGGTCACCATGCGAGGAGTTCCCTGATCCCTAAGCGATAATAATTATACTATTAATAACACCGTTAAAATATTCATTGATTTAAACAATGATAGAAAAACATCGTGAGAGAACTTGCAACGTGTGACGGGTTTTTCAATGGCCTGTGAAAATCTATCAACTTGTATTAGACCGGCTTGGTGAGTTATGGAGATTAAATATTATTCTGCGGGAACACCTGGGTTGCATAGAGAATATAGATGAAAACAACATATGTTAGTATTTATAATCGCTCTAGGCCAATCTGTATATCCATGTTAGATATAGTAGGCCAGTATCTGGTCTTTTCGATAAGAAAACTTATTCACATCAGCACGCAATGAGCTGAAAATAAGAATTACACATTCCTAATATGTTGCTTTCATCTGTGAGCCCATAAATGTCCACTATTCGACATAAGCTTCCCACGAGAATGCCACTTGGAATAGTCCTATGCCACTAGCTTCCAGCGGTTACTTGTTACTTTCAAGATATCGTTAACTCATCTAGTAGGGGTTCGTCATACGCTGAGTCGTCCAATTCATGGTCACCACTAACTTTTATTTTCCAACGAGCGTTGAAGTTGCTTACTTATTGCAATTATTGATTAGTTAACCCTTTCACGAGTACGTAATTAAGGAAGACATTTATTTGTTATAATCGCAGTACAGGTGTTATAATTTTATAAAGAAACGATTACATGATTCGCTAAAAGCTGGCATGCAAATTATATTAAAAGCATTTTAAAACTAAATGCTTGTTAAAAATATTTTAAAATTATAATACATATAATAGATTTTTAAATAGAAGAGACGAGTTCATTTTTGGGATATTATATAAAACTGCAAAATAGAAAAGAAATACATAAAAGTACAAGTTATTGTAAATAAAACTATTTTTTACCTATTTTAAAGTATTTGATTTTTGATTGCTTGATGATTCGAACGGTTTACAGCGTTCATGTTCACGGGCGGACTAAAATATTTCACATCTAACAAGTCATCGTTATTACAGACTCCGTAAATCTGTAAAAATTGTTTTATTTACATTGTGTAATATTCACCGCCGCTATTTTTACAAATTTAGATCTAAAAGTATTAAAAATTTCGCTAAAAATATCAATACTGCTAAATACTTAATTTTTTATAGCTACAACATTATTTTATTTCTGTCTTATCTCTTTACATATCTAAGTACGACATAATACGATCCACATGAAGCGAACGGAAGCTTAACAAGTGTTTTTTTAATTGCTTTTACTTTATTACTTAGAGATTAAAGAGATCTTACGGCACTGATGGCATAATGGTCTAAGTAGCGACCGTCCGAGCCTGTCTTGGAATCATTTCCCACGTAGGATAGTTTATGCAATCTGCCAAAAATTGTTCTTAGCCTGCGTAGTGTTCGTTTATTTTGTGTTTGTAAACTCGCTAGTTTTTAAAGTGGATTGTTATTAAGTAAGACTAAGCACATACCTGCGTGTTTTTTAAAAAATGACTAATCCAGGGCTGTCATGCCCACAGATAAAAACCTCTTGCAATAACGATGACTCCGTGGATGTGAATCGTCCTAGTCCTACATAAAAAGTACAGTGGGCCGGCGGTAATCCGCCACCCCTTGTAATCCGACATGTCCTAGTATTATTGAATACTAGCTGACTCTGCGAACTTCGTAACGACATAATTTTTTTTTCGCAAATGTTTTTAAAAATTTTCGAAAATATAGTTTTTAATGGCAGAACCATTACAGCTTTGTCGGGAAAGATTCGATAGTTTTGGTCGCGGCATTGTTAATGATAATTCAAAGAGAATACAAATTACTCATTATTGATTTCTGACAAAAATATAATTATCAAATTTTCAACCATACTTAACTATAGACAAAATATAGTTTAGCTGTCATTTACATTCTGTAATTACATATTTAATGCGTTTTTTATACTACGTTTCATAGTGACTTGTTTTCTGTTTGACATTTTATGTCACGTCACACGGGAACGCGATCGAACGGGATAAAAGAGTTATTGGCGAAATCTTGTAAACACCATTAAAAATAAAACTGGATAAAAAGTATGCTATGTCCGTCTCCTGGTTCTAAGCTACCTCCCCGCCAATTTTCAGGCCAATCGGTACAGCTGTTCTTGAGTTATAAATAGTGTAACTAACACGACTTTCTATTAAATATATAAAATATTTGTCGCCAATTTTTGCTAATGTAAGATATCAATGATTGAACAGGTTATAACTTGTACACGGCACTACTATTGTGCTTTTGTTTTGATTCCGATTGTTTAGTTTGAATTTGACTACATGTAATAGCGTTACGCCCTAGCATACGTTCATAATTTAGTTTCTCATTGTATACTAGCAACCCGCCCTCGCTTCGCTTCGGTTTTAGTCGTTTTACCCGCGTAGTTCCCGTTCCCGTGGGAATACCGGGATAAAATATAGCCTAGTTTACGCCCTGATATTATAGCTTTCCATTGGTGAAAGAATTTTTGAAATCGGTCCAGCCGTTTTGAAGATTACCCGGAACAAACAGATAGATAGACAAAAATTTTTTAATCTCTATTTTAGGCATAGGTGTCGTGCAAATAACCGTGTGAGCATGAAAAAAGTCTATTATTTTGACATTACAAACAGACACTCCAATTTTATTTATTGGTTTAGATTACGTATAAGTACCTGTCGGATAACAAGGTACTCTTTTATAAAAAAAGCCGGACTGTAAGGGTTCTCAGGCTTACTCTATAATCCGACAAATTCGATAGTCCGACACTGCAGTGCAAAACGTTTGTCGGATTATTGGGGGTCCACTGTATTGGAAACGTCGCGATATTAAAAATCAACTACAAACGCAATGATTTTTTTAGAAATAGTTTTAGTTCAAATGTAAGTATTCCAGTAAACATAGGAAATCGTTAGATATTTAATAATTCTGAACAAAAACATGACTTCAACCGTTTTCTCATTGATGCAATTGCCAAAACTAAACTTAATTGAAATGGGACTACACGGGCAGCACCAGCTTCCAAATTAAAAAAAAAGAATCATCAAAATCGGTTCACTTAGTCGAAAGTTCCGAGATTTGTTACCTCAGAACTTATAAAAAAATACCTACATATAAAAAATACCATCGAATTAAGAAGGTCCTCATTTTTTTGAAATCGGTTAAAAAATAAACAATGCTCTCTCAGGGAATACTTGAATTCAACATGAGTACGTATTAGGTTCAGTGAATAATATAATACTAACCGAACAAATCTCTACCACCAAGGGAATTAAATCTTATTTAATCCTGCGAAAGAACTTCAAGCGTCTCAACGAACTAATACTGTTGAGTCTGTCATAGATTAGTGTTTTGCACTCTGTTTTGCTCGCGTCATTATTATTTTATGTTTTATCGTATTAATTTATGACCATTCCGTGTGATGACGGAGTAAGAATTAGTGTTGCCCAAAAAAGTCTTGGTCTTGCGGTCTTGGTCTTGGTCTTGCGAGAAATGCGAGACCGAGACCAAGACCAAGACCGCTTAATTTTTGCAAGACCAAGACTGGCCCTGCAAGACTTGAGCAAGACCAAGACTGGGCCTGCAAGAGTCTCGCGGTCTTGCATTTAATTCAAATCACCATTTCAGCTTATATACGGTTGAGCTCGTGTCTTCTACATAACAGGAGGAGAATCGGCCGTGGCCGGAGGGGAATCGCCACGGTGATCGGTCGTGTTGTTACAGGTCATACATGTCAAGTTTTCCTTCTCTTGCACCGATGTTATATATTATAGCCCTTAGTCGTGGGTTCGCAGTCACGGGTAAAATAGGGGGTGATGAATTATATTCTTACTCCGTCACTACACGGCAAGTCAAATCAGTCTTGAGATATCCATCTATTGGCCAATCGATTCCCAATGTTGGTGTTGGCTTTTCAGAATTACTCTTCGGAAAGGCTTAAGGACAAAAATACCGTAATCACGAGAGTGCTCTTGCCCATTATACATATTTATATATCTGTTTATTCATTAGTCCAACGACGTTCACTGTTGGACATAGAAATATGCCTACAATTAATCTATATAAATGTCCATGTAGGGACAGAGTACGATCACCATCAGGCAGTACATGAAGCGTTGCTCCCAGCGCTATTTTGCCTCTGCCACGACTCACCCCAATCCACTAGTGGCTGGGGCGGTAAACTACGTCGCCTCAAAAATATCCGCGGTCCGACGTCCTCGTCACCTTCTTGAAGAAGAAGATGACGCTATTATGATCGCCCAAGAAAGGACCTACACAGCTCGCGCAGCGATAACAGATAAAACTCCGCGGTATCGGCCTCGCCGTCGAGGTCGAAAACCGCGCCGCGTAAAAGTCATTATCCTAAACTTGGCCACGCCCACTTTGCTCTCAGCGACGCCCCGAGCCGAGGTCCGTTTCCCACAGGGGGGAGCCCTCGGGCGATGTTCGTTTAACTTACTTACCGGGTTGAGAGCCATCAGCGCTCACCCATTGACCGCGTTAAGCTGTCAAGGTCATCTGCGACCAACAGCTACACACACACAAAAAAAAAAGACAGAGTACGAATATAATTCACCACTTTCTTACCCGTGGATGTCGTATCAAATCGGATCGGGCAATAGTGTTAGGAACCCATGAAAAAAAATTGAAATAAAAATATCGATTCGTTAATGAATTGAGAGACATGTAAGTTCTCAATTTTGTCAACGTTTTTCGTGTAAATTGATTAAAATGTATAAAGGAATGATACTTAATCTACAACATATTCGTATTTTGTTAAATGTTCATTAGAATTTGAATAAATCAATGATTACGTTTGCATAAGCAAGACAAACTTCGCTTTAACATAAATCAGCTGATCGGCCGATGACCGTTGATGAGTCGCCTTTGTACCTACGTAACCATTGAAAGGTTCGCGCAAATCTAATACCTATTTATACTGTCGAAATTTTACATGCTTACATATATCCTGTCTGTACATACCTACATAATGCATAAAATTTAAGGCATAAACTCTTAGACACATTTTTGTAATCACTATAACTTTTACGTTATATTGTTTTTGTGTAATATACATTCTAATTATGATCTATGACTGTTGAACTACAAAATACATGAACAGTTGTCCCATAACCTGATACACCCTGTGTATATAACATATGTGCAAGAGAAGTGAAACTAGAAAGAAAACCCTGTACCAACATGTCTGACCAGCGTGGTATAGTATATCAATTTTCCTTTTACTGGAAGGAAGCTTAAGCCCAGCAGTGGCACTTTTATGAGCTGTGACGATGACGACGAATATCATACATTTTACAAGTATTAAAACCATAAAATTTTAAATCAGTTTTATATGTTCTTGAATAAATAGTATATTAAGAGCTACATGGATCCAGCGGCCAAAGTATTTATATAGGCAATAGAGCAACAGGTTTTTTCAAGTATCCAGAGTATCAGTAACTAAACTGGAAATACAATAGATACATACCACTTAACTTGAAGGGGAATATAAACAATCGCATTAATTGTAAAATATCGCATTGATTATAAAATGACATAAAATTTATTGTATCAACTGCCTCGTGTGGTGACGTCTTAAGAAAATAGGGTCGAAAGTCCTGTCATAAGAGTAGTAACGCTGTCTAATGGAACACCAGGGGAATAGAAGAGTAATTTTCTCCAGTGGTAAGTATTGTATTCAATAGTGAACTATAGGCTAGCAGATGGATAGATAGGATAGGATATTTGATTCATTTAGTTGGATTTTTCATTGCCATGATAAATTACTGTTACGTTATTCTAACTGCAAAACTTTGCGAGACTCTTGCTGCAATACCAAGACTCGGGTGCGCAAGACCAAGACCAAAACTCGGGTGCGCAAGACCAAGACCAAGACGAGACCAGGTGTGATGTTGCAAGACCAAGACCGGTCCAAGTCTCGTCTTGGTCTTGCATTTGGGCAACACTAGTAAGAATACAAATCACCACTCCCTAACTTGCCCGTGGATGTCGTAAAACACGAATAAGGGATATAATACACATATAAGATCTATGCAAGAGAAGGAAGACTCGAAATAAAGCCCTGTACCAACTTGTCTGCAGCATGGTACAGTAAGGTCAATTTTCTTCCTATTGTGGAAGAGGCTCAAGCCCAATAGGACGTATATTAATTGAAATGATCATGAATGATTTATGACCATATTTTTTTCTTGCAAAACCACCGCACCAAATAAAAATGAGAATAAAAAAAATGTGCGTACAAAGTACGCATATCCAAAGTGAAACTACTTTATCCTTCATGCTTTATCTCATTCTCTCGCCGGTTGAATCCTATACATTTACATTTGTGTCTCTATGGACTCGCTTTTTCATTTCATCGAGTTTGAAATCACAACGATTTTAAAAGAGTTTCACTTCAAAAAAAGACATGGTCTTTTATAATGAGTGTCTCATATACTTAAATGTCTTAGAACAGTGCCAGGTCTATTTATCATTTGTCGACCATAGTTTGAAACTTCATGCTACCGTGAGTCTTGCAACTGTATTTTAATATTTCGATGGATTCATCATCATCATCGCAGCTCAAATATTCGGGTGATCCAAAAACGGATGGATGGATTGTGTGAATGAAGAAATGCGTATGAAAGCAATGAGTGGCAGATATCACGGCTGATAGGAATCTATGGAAGATAAAAACATCTAGTGCCGACACCATTTACGGATGCATTTTCGACTGCAAGGATGGCGTGATGGTCAAGATACTGACCTACTGTGCCAATGTCAGGAGTTCGAATCCCATGCAGGACAAAACTTTCTGCGATTTACAAATTGTTGATCTGTATGTAATTTTTGTCCGTTAATTATTTGTTTGTACAGTCTCCCGCAATACAAGGATTATTTCCTTAGTGCAGGGTGTCTTAGGCAGGATGAGGGCCGACTGATAATGTTGATGTATATGTATTGGTTTTAGAAGTAGGTAGTGCGTAATGTGTGTTAAAATGACGTAGTAATTATTATTTTTAATTGCAAAAGAGCAAACAGTACACCTGATGGTAAGTTTTGCTGCCGCTCATGGACTTTTGCTAGGCCGCTGCTTACAATGAAGATAGTGATGGCAGTGTGAATGCGTGCATTGAGGTTTGGTGATACTAAATGCATCACTAAAACCCACCATACGCAAACAACTTCAGAAAATTGCGATTCACCGAATGAAGTGCAGTAACAAATTGCCACTACTCAGACGTCGATTTTCTGCTAAGTATGGTACTACCCCGGACGGACCGGCCACTATGGACAGGCAACGGTCAACAGTGTGGTCCTACCACACACATTTATGACACATTATAATTAAATACACATTTATGAGTGGTTATCAGCAAACTAATAAATTCTTATACCAATACGACCATCGTATTATATGGATGGCCTTTACGTGTGGTGACTGAGTAAGAATACGGTTCACCACCCCCTTACCCGTGGGCGTCTTAAAAGACGATTAAGAGATGTGATATACACATAAGATCTACGCAAGAGAAGGAAAACTCGACATAAAACCCTGTACCAATACGTCTGACTAGCGCAGTACAGTACATCAACTGCCTTTGTATGGAGAAGGGTCGAGCCCAGCTGTGGGACGTATATAAGCTGAAATAGAAATTATATTGAGTTCAATTTCTCTTTCAGTACGGAGAAAGCCAGCAGCGATATGTATGTATATAAGCTTTACTTAAAAAATCTGTGCAGTATCAATACTTTACGCTATTGTACGTCATGCATCTCATCCTTCCTTCTATCAACCTTCTCCACAATAGGAGAGAAATCTGATCAACAATACCAAGCTGGTCAGAGGGGTTGGCATAAGGTCGAGCTTTGCTTTCTTGTCTAGATCTTACATGCATATTATAGATATCCCATAGTCGTCTTTTACAACACCCACGGGTAAGAAAGGGAATGGTAAATTGTATTCTTAGTTTGTCAGCACACGGATAACGCCATTGCTTGTAATTATAAGTGACTAGCAATCCGCCCTCGCTTCGCTTCGGATTCAGTCGCCTTACGCGCGTAGTTCCCGTTCCCGTGGGAATACCGGGATAAAATATAGCCTATGTTACTCCCTGATATTATAGCTTTCCAATGGTGAAAGAATTTTTAAAATCGGTCCAGTACTTTTTGAGTATTCCCGTTCCCGTGGGAATACCGGGATAAAATATAGCCTATGTTACTCCCTGATATTATAGCTTTCCAATGGTGAAAGAATTTTTAAAATCGGTCCAGTACTTTTTGAGTATTCCCGTTCCCGTGGGAATACCGGGATAAAATATAGCCTATGTTACTCCCTGATATTATAGCTTTCCAATGGTGAAAGAATTTTTAAAATCGGTCCAGTACTTTTTGAGTTTATTCGTTGCATACAAACTTACAAATTTTACCTCTTTATAATATTAGTTATAAGTGATTGTTTTTTTTATTGGCTCTGATTTGGCTACATCCCGACCGGTCGGCGGCGACGACAGAAGGACAACGTTAAACAGTTTGGTCGGATTGTAGCCGTATCTGCAGTTTCTTTTTCTTTCTCCGCTAAAGTAATACGACCGTAACTGATGCTCGAATGTGGTGGCCTAATTATAAGTAGTGTTGAGATTTGTCATTCAACTTCCTCGTCAAAACCATCTACTGGCTTCCTTTGTGAGTATGAACGCCACGCCTATTTTATATTTTTAAAATCTTATGAGTTATTCGAAATATTATGTCTTATTAACCTACAATTGCCCTTTTTATTGTAGAGGCAGTTCTAACCCAGCAGTGGTACGTATGATGAAGTATGACGTAGACGTAGTAGGTACGTATGACGTTGTGATGAAATTATATTAGAAATTTAAAATGTGTGTAATAATAACGACACTAGCGCCTCGCGACAGTATGCACTTGGCTGTTGCTACTTTTTCAATGAACGTCGCTTTCATAGTAACATGTTTCCATTACAAAGTATTCAGTTTAGTTATCGGCAATACACTCTTAATAATATTTGATTCTCGTAACTGACGTCCCTTAGTCTCACGTCTCCCACGATTTCTGCTGGAGAGAAAGGAGTAGTGACGTTGCATTATGATATCGACACATATATTAGTGCCTAAGTAAATGATTACTTAATATAAACTCTGTTGTTCGTATGAAATTATATGTGTAAGTTTTGTATAAAATTACTGCGTTTTGAAATGTCAGTATGTATATATTACTGAGTGCCATTTAGTATTAGTAATGTTTTGGTTATCTTAACTTGCCATAATACTGTCTGATATTCGGATTGTTGATATTGATGTAGGTATACCGTAATACGTAACAAAAATATTTTTGGAAACGAAAGCGTGGGTGAAATCTTTTCTTAAACACATTTACCTATTACTTATTTCCATTGTATTTTTTTTTTGACGGGCTAAGCTCTCTTGGGAATCGGATCCCAAGCTGTCTCGGGGTGACAATAGAGCTGTGGTTTGAACCCACGGCATGCTCGCTGTTCGACGAATGCTGGTTAGTATATTCCACTTAATTCGCATTCAACTAGATATATCTAAACCGCTAAGAGTTTCCGCACCACTTATTGGTTTTTTTTTTTGTCTTAAATGGATCCAAACAGAAGACTATCACCTGCGGAATCGGATTGCGAAGTATTCTTTTTTTTAAGACTTCATCTATACCAATAAATAAAATTGGAGTGTCTGTTTGTAATGTCAAAATAATAGACTTTTTTCATGCTCACGCGGTTATTTGCACGACACCTATGCCTAAAATACAGATTAAAAAATTTTTGTCTGTCTGTCTGTTTGTTCCGGATAATCTTCAAAACGGCTGTACCGATTTCAAAAATTCTTTCACCAATGGAAAGTTATAATATCAGGGAGTAAACTAGGCTATATTTTATCCCCGTATTCCCACGGGAACGGGAACTACGTGGGTAAAACGACTAAAACCGAAGCGAAGCGAGGGCGAGTCGCTAGTTTTACATTAAATTGTGCACAACATGTTTCGCCAGTATTAGCTTTAGTATGATGCTCTACAAATCAAAACATAATTATAATTCTCAAATATAATGCTAAATAAAACATATCTAGACCAGTGGGCCTAATCTTGAAATCAACTTTAATTTCGAATCCGATTCAATTCCAATCTCACCAAACTTATACATATTTGGTACTGTTAAACAAAATCGAGAATTGAATGAATGAATTCTTCGCGTTTGGCGTTGTTATTTTCACCAAATGAGCCATATTTTATTACTTTAAATTAATCATCATCATTCATCATCATTTCAGCCTATTGCCGTCCACTGCTGGACGTAGGCCTCCCTCATATTGCGCCACAATGTGCGGTCCTGTGCCGCCTGCATCCAACGACGCCCAGCAACTTTCACTAGGTCGTCGGTCCACCTAGTGGGGGGGGCGTCCTACACTGCGTCGTCCGATGCGTGGTCGCCACTCGAGAACCTTTCTTCCCCAGCGGTTGTCGGTTCGTCGAGCGATGTGGCCTGCCCATTGCCACTTCAGCGTGCTAATTCTTCGTGCTATGTCGGTTACACCCGTTCTTCTGCGGATTTCTGTATTCCGGATTCTATCTCGCAGAGAAATCCCGAGCATAGCCCGTTCCATAGCACGCTGAGCGACTTTGAGCCTTGATATGAGGCCTACATTTAGGGACCACGTTTCCGTGCCGTAAGTCATCACTGGTAACACACACTGGTCGTAGACCTGTGTTTTCAGACACTGAGGTATGTTGGACGAGAAGATCCTCTTAAGTTTCCCGAACGCTGCCCAACCGAGTTGGATTCGTCGGCTGATCTCTTTCTGGAAATTGGATCTACCTAACTGGACTGTTTGTCCTAGGTAAACATAGTGATTGACAACTTCGAGAATCGCATTGCCAACTAGGACCGGTACAGGAATGACATGGGTATTTGACATGACTTTCGTCTTGTCCATGTTCATTCGTAGACCCACTAGTTGGGATACCCTGCTGAGATCATTGAGCATAGTGCCAAGGTCCTCCATGGATTCTGCCATAACGACGATATCGTCTGCGAATCGAAGGTGAGTGATGTATTCGCCGTTAATGTTGATGCCGAGTCCAGTCCAGTCTAAGAGCTTGAAGACATCTTCCAGTGCAGTGGTGAACAGTTTCGGAGAGATGACATCTCCCTGTCTCACGCCTTTCTGCAACTGGATCGGTTTCGTACTCTTATCCCGGATACGGACTGACATTGTGGCGTTCCTATACAAACACTTCAGCACCTCGATGTAGCGATGGTCGATTTGGCACCGCTGAAGGGACTGCAGCACCGCCCAAGTTTCGACTGAATCAAAGGCTTTCTCATAGTCCACAAACGCTAAGCACAGGGGCCGATTATACTCCTCGGTCTTTTGTATAATCTGCCGAAGCGTGAGGATATGGTCTATGGTGCTATAGCCTTTTCGGAAGCCGGCTTGTTCGGGCGGCTGGAAGTCATCAAGCTTGCGCGTGAGTCGATTGGTAATGACCCTCGAAAACAACTTATAAACATGGCTCAGGAGTGAGATGGGTCTGTAGTTCTTTAAAAGAGCTTTGTCACCCTTCTTGAAGAACAGCACCACCACACTCCTGGTCCACGACTCTGGAACGTCGCCCCCGAGGATAACGGAATTAAATAGCTTCTGAAGGGCTATTAAAACCGGCTTGCCGCCCGCCTTCAAAAGCTCTGCCGTAATTCCGTCATCTCCCGGTGCCTTACCGTTACGTAGTTGTTTGAGAGCCATTCTGATCTCGTACAAGCTGATGTCCGGGATTTCTTCGGTATAGTGCCGAGTTAGCTTGGATCTGGGATCTTGGACCAAGCCGACAACAGGATTTCGGGATGATTTGTATAACTGTCCATAGAACCTTTCGACCTCTCCCAAGATCTCACTTTGGGATGAAATGACAGTGCCGTCATCGGTCTTCAGCTTAGTCATTTGGCTTTTCCCAATAGACAGATCTTGTGCGAACACTTTCGAGCCACGATTCCGCTCTATCGCTTCTTTAATACGGAACGTATTAAATCGGCGCATATCGCGACGCACAGACCTGGAGATCTGTCTATTTAGCTGCCTATGTTTGGACCAATCGGCTGCAGACTGCACCGTCATCTCTTTTCTCCGCTCCATGAGCTCGAGAGTCTGGTCAGAAAGTTTTTTAGGTCTATTAACGCGGTGAGCCCTGAAAAATTTCGACCCAACCGCGTGGACAGTTTCCACGAACCTGTTGTTCATATCGTTCGGAGATTTGCACTCGTCCAGACATTGGAAGCGATTATGTAGTTCGAGTTGAAAGTTTTCGAGGTTCTTGTATTGGACAGATGTAGGTCGGAGTGTAGACTTCATCAAGCGTGACCGCTCGACTTTTGTATGGATATTCAATGTGCCTCGTACCATCCGGTGATCGCTCCCAGTTTTAATTCTGCTGATCACTGAGACATCATTGAATATCTGTCGTTTGTCTGACAAGATGAAGTCTATCTCGTTTTTTGTTGAACCATCGGGGCTAATCCAGGTCCATTTCCTTTGTGGCTGCTTCCTGAAGAAGGAATTCATCATAAAGAGGCTTTCCTTCTCCAGAAAATCAGCCAGTTTCTGGCCCCTCTGGTTTCTCTGTCCATATCCATGTTTCCCCACTCTCAACTCATCATCACTCCCTTTGCCTAGTTTCGCGTTAAAGTCTCCCATAACCACCGTGAAGTGGGTTTTGGACGCGTGTATGGCTTTCGAGATGTCCTCGTAAAATGCCTCCACCTCGTCGTCGGAGTATGTCGAGGTCGGTGCGTATACCTGTATAACCTTCAGCGAATACCTCTTGGTAATTCTGAGTATAAGGTACGCTACCCTTGTCGACACACTCTCGATCCTCTCCACGTTGTCCATGAGAGACCTACGAACGATAAACCCTATACCACCTTGGGACGGGTGATCGCCCTCCCGGTAGAAGAGCAAGTTTCCAGACTGGAGGATTATCGTGCCCTCGCCCTCTCTTCGCACTTCTGATAATCCTACAATGTCCCAGCGGATTTTGCTCAATTCCTCTTCCAGCTCGATGACCCTCTCGTCAGTCCTGAGTGTCCGAATGTTGTGTGTTACCAGGGCCAAGGGTCGTTTTTGTTGGTAGCCGGATCGCTGCCGGAGATTCCTCGCACCCCCCGCTCCACCACTACTGGGCCCGCCACCAAAATGAGCCCGTAGGGTACCGGAGCCGCCGTGACTGGGGGCCATTTTTTTGTTGTACGCCATTTTTAAAAAGGGGATATTGCCGTAATCGCCACGCTTGGCAGGCGGGTTGGCGATCGCAGTATGGATGTTTTACGTTTCCCAGGAGAGAGCTGCTGCCCACTCTCCTGGTGAACCCTCAGCCGATTTTTACGACTCCCACGGGCAAGTAAAGGAATTAATTTCGAATCCGATTCAATTCCAATCTCACCAAACTTATACATATTTGGTACTGTTAAACAAAATCGAGAATTGAATGAATGAATTCTTCGCGTTTGGCGTTGTTATTTTCACCAAATGAGCCATATTTTATTACTTTAAATTAATAACATTACCAAACTCGATCACCACAAAGACGCTTTCTTGAAATTTTGCAACATTAATGATTTTAAACTACGTCAAAATCACGGCGGGAGTAGCAAATATATGACTTAATCGATGAGAGTCGAATTCATTAGTAGAAAAAAAAATCCACCCAATTTGATACCAATCGTGCGCTAGTGTAGCTTTCAAGAGTACCAAACAGCTCAAATTCGAGCTGCGATTGGATTTAGAATTGCAATTGAGAGTCAAGAGTAGGCACACAGATCTCATAAGCGGAACTCGATCGCGAGTTAACTACTAAACTAGCCATCGCTCTCCTCAACCAACTTAGAAGGAAGGCAGAGCGAATGGAATAGTGCCTTTTCATCATCATCATTTCAGCCTATTGCCGTCCACTGCTGGACGTAGGCCTCCTTCATGTTGCGCCACAATGTACGGTTCTGTGCCGCCTGCATCCAACGACGCCCAGCAACTTTCACTAGGTCATTGGTCCACCTAGTGGGGGGGCGTCCTACATTGCGTCGTCCGATACGTGGTCGCCACTCGAGAACCTTTCTTCCCCAGCGGTTGTCGGTTCGTCGAGCGATGTGGCCTGCCCATTGCCACTTCAGCGTGCTAATTCTTCGTGCTATGTCGGTTACACCCGTTCTTCTGCGGATTTCCGTATTCCGGATTTTATCTCACAGAGAAATCCCGAGCATAGCCCGCTCCATAGCACGCTGAGCAATTTTGAGCCTTGATATAAGGCCTACATTTAGGGACCACGTTTCCGTGCCGTAAGTCATCACTAGTAGTGTCTTTTGATGCTATTCAATTATAACAAAGTTACCTAGAACTACTTATGAAGACGTTGTCAAAATGGCACACGTAAATTATTCTCTCTCAGTGTATTGAATAAAAATGTATTATATGTAGTATTGCCCAAATGCAAGACCAAGACGAGACTTGGACTAGTCTTGGTCAAGACCAGGTCGTGACTTGCGGCGCAGGCGCGACTACCTGCGTGCCATGCCGCCCTAGCCGAGGCCGCGGGTGACGTGACCCGCCGAGAGGCCGACCGCGTGAGGAAAGACCGACGTTCTCCCCGAGGGGGGGCGCCGGTCGATGGGAGGGTACCCCAAATAGGGGGTATTCCGTCGGGCCGACCACTGATGACAAGTAACCCTGCTCCGGTGGTCGGCCCAACATCGAAGGCGACGTGGTGTTCGGGTGAGTTGCGGGTGTGCGTGCTTACGCCCCTCTGTCGCCCCGGACGGAGTGGTGCGAGGAGCGCGCCGACCGCAGCCCACCCCAAAAAAAAAAGACACTGCTCCGGACCAATTTACTAATATGTAGTAGTCGCAATGTTATGTATTAGAGCCTAAAACTTTTCTGGATAAACAGACTATCTGACAAAATAACATTCTTTTGGAATATTAGGGCGTTCAAATAAACAATTTTTCACAGTTTATGATAAGTAGCAGTATAGATAATAACAGTTTTTAATAATATACATATGAAAAGGGTCACCAGATGTATGATATTCGTCGTCATCGTCTCAGTTCATAAAAGTGCCACTGCTGGGCTTAATCTTCCTCCCAGTAGGAGGAAAATTGGCCTACTATACCACGCTGGTTAGACATGTTGGTATAGGATTTTATTTCTAGTAGTTTTACTTTTCTTTCACATTATTATATTACGATCTTTATGTACGCATACCGATCTACGCATAGTCATTCTTTTTGCGAGTGCGTGTTATTTATGTAAATTAATTGTAGGCATATTTCTAATGATAATGCTAATGAATAAACGGAGATATAAATGTAACGGGCAAGAGCACTCGTGTGAAACTTATCAAAACTAACTAACAGGGTGATGATTATGGTATTTTTGTCTTTAAGCTTTTCCAAAGAGTAATTTTGAAAAGCCAACACCAACATTGGGAAGCGATTGGCCAATCGATTGATATCTCAAGACTGATTTGACTTATACACGGCAAGTGACCGAGTAAGAATACATTTCATCACCCCCTATTTTACCCGTAAGTGTCGTAAAAGACGACTAAGGGCTATAATATATAGGTATATAACATCGGTACAAGAAAAGGAAAACTTGACATGAAATTCTGCACCAACACGGGCGATCACCGTGGTATAGTAGGTCAATTCCCCTCCAATTATGTAGAAGACACGAGCTCAACAGTTGGACGTATATAAGCTGAAATGGTAATTTGACTTAAATGCAAGACGCGAGAATCTTGCAAGCTCAGTCTTGGTCTTGCTCAAGTCTTGCAGGGCCAGTCTTGGTCTTGCAAAAATTAAGCTGTCTTGGTCTCGGTCTCGCATTTCTCGCAAGACCAAGACTTCTTTGGGCAACACTAATTATATGCAAGTGACGAAACAAGAATACCATTCACCATCAATCCTCTTGCACGTGTGTGTCGTTAAAGACGACAAACGGATACGATGTACATATAATATCCATTTGAGAGAAGGAAAACTCGAAATAAAACTCCAAAAAATACTAACCCATCTGACCAGTGTTATATGGTAGAGCAATTTGCCTTCTATTGTGAAGGAGGCTCGAGCCCAGCAGTGGGACTTACATGAACTGATATGAAGAGGAAGATACGTTCTAAGTATAACTTACTTTTAAAAAAAAAAGTGCCGGTGTACTTATGTACGCGCGTAAAAAATATAGTTTTTTAGCGTAACAAGATAAAAATCTTTGTAAAAATTTTTATCCCTCGCGTTATCCTATGGTTGTCGAAATAACGACATTTATAATAGAAAACCGGCTAAGTGCGAGTCGGAGTCGCGCACGCAGGGTTCCGTACAATTATTTATAAAAATCGCGTTTGTGGTATGAGAGTTTTCGTACAGATATTGTTGGGCGTCTCATCAAAATGAAGCTACTCACGAAAAATTTGCTTGATAGAAATCAAATCCAAACTTGGACCGTGGATCCCGGACTAGAGGCCCCCTTAAATATTTATTTTATTTTGTTTTTAGTATTTGTTGTTATAGCGACAACAGAAAAACATAATTTTTAAAAATTTCAACTGTCTGGCTATCACGATTCTTGAGGCCTGGTGACAGCCAGACAGACGGACGGATAGACAGCGAAGTCTTAGTAATAGGGTCCCGTTTTACCTTTTGGGTACGGAAACCTAAAAAAGGGTATTTATTACATTGAAAGTTTTATTATAACGCATTATCTAGTTGACATTTGTGACGGTGTGCGCGCGAAACGTAAAAAATGTTGACTAACTTCAGGGTGTCGGTTTTTCGTGACGATATGCGCGCGTATCGTAAAAATTTACATTCATCTGTCCCTAATGCGCCAAAAGAGGTGTAACTTCAATAACTTATTTTCAACAAGTTTCTACAAGAATCAGAATTGTGACAGTTTATTAACTTATTCACTACTTAGCTATTGTAATTACATTACAAATGACGTCAGTTCCGTTGTTATCGATGGAAAATTCAACAGATTTGAAATTTAAATTCGAAAAAAAAAAGCTTCAACAAGTTTGAATTTCATGATTCTTGTCGAATTTGAATGATTTTCAATGTCAAATTTGATGATTCGTAAGAATGGTACTTGTGCTGCTAACTTTAATAATATTTTACAACCGTCCCTCCAGATTTATAACAAAGTAATATATGTATAAATTGTATAGGCAAATCGACATAAGCGCTGTAAACAGGCGCATCGCTGTTGGGTTTTTTGTTGCGTTATAACGTCTTATAAATCAATATACGCCAGCTGCACGCACGCACGAAGCAAAAGCCTTTGCTTTGGGATGGGCTACGGTCAGCGCACCCGTCGCCCGGCTCCGTTCGGGGCGACAGAGGGGCGACGCGCGAAGCCCCGTAACCCACCCGTGACACGTCACCTTCGTCGTTGGGCCGACCACCAGTGCAGGGTGACTTGTCGTCGGTGGTCGGCCCGACGGAATACCCCTTGAGTACCCTCTCCTCGACCGACGTTTCCCCGCTATTCGGGAACGTCCGTCGTCGTCTCGCGGTCGGCCTCTCGGCGGGTGACGGACTAACTCCCCGGTCCAGTCACCCGCACGCACGATAAAGCCTGACCCATTGTCACTTTCGGCCTGAACCGAGCGTGCAAGCGAGAACGCGTAATAACCAATAGAGAGGCACGATCGACCTAAGCGTTTGGCTTGTGATGCATCTATCTCTTAACTATAATAAAAAAATAATTGAATTAACGAGTACAAATAAATATTAATTTATCGAAAAAATGAAATTTTTAATTAACTCCTTTGTATTATGCAAAATAATTATAATTCAGTGAGAATTAATCTACACTAATATTATAAAGAGGGTTTGTTTGTATTGAATAGGCTCAGAAACTACTGGACCGATTTCAAAAAATTCTTTAACCAATGAAAAGCTATAATATCAGGAAGTAACATAAGTCATATTTTATCCCGGTATGCCCACGGGATTGGGAACTACGCGGGTAAGGCGACTAAAACCGAAGCGAAGAGAGGGCGGGTTGCTAGTAATACATAAAAGTATGCAATTTTTTATCAATTTTGTCTTAGGCGTTATCACTTAAAATTATCATCCGTAAATCGACTTAACAGACATACAATTTTAACTATCCGTCATATTCCACGGTAATGCGTTTATGTTACAAAGCATTCAGCCCTTAGTCGCGCGTAAAGAAGTTTTACTTTAAAAATATACAAAGCTAAATTGAAAACCTCCTCTTTTTTTGATATGAAACATCTATAGGTGAGGGTAAACCTGCTCGTTGGCGTGACGTAAAGCGACGCATGTTGTGGCGAGGCCTCGCCACGCTCTATGATAGTAAGTGTTGTTCCGACCAAGTGTCACAGTAATATCGTCGAATGCATCGAATATAACTCCTATTATATTATTACAGAAATCACTAATTAAAAGAATTGAGTTGTCACAATTTGAAATATTTTTGAATGTTTAATTCTTGTATTTAATGAAAATAAATATTTATTGAATAAATATCATTCTCTAAAAAAAAGTCGTCATATTTTATTTATACATTATGTCATATTAGCTCCTTTCGTAATGTTCTTTTATGCGTATATAATTGTACAAAATAATTTCGATGTTTCACATCTGTCAGGCGTCCTGAACGACGGCTCACTTTTTTTTTAAGTCGTTTAATAATACAAAATAGAATAAAGTCTATTAATAGATATGCAGTTTTTCCGTTACCGCGGTTCATTGATTCAATTACAATCGGTCCATAGATAAAAACTTCACTTTTTATAATGTCATTAAAGATTTGACATGCCATTGCGCGCTTTAATACAGTCGACCCTGCCATCACGATGGCACTCTCGTTTCGTTTGAAAGGTACTACTTCCCGATTGCATTGCAGCTTGGCTTTTTGTAATGTTTATGTGGGTAATACCTACTAACGCACTTTTTTTTTGGGAGTAATCCCAGCACAACACATGCCCGCCGTTGTAACTCCTGTAAGCTAGGATCCACAATGGTCTCCATAGATCACACCGAGGTTTGACCCTCAGGCAGTTCCGGAAAATGATTGAATATGTAATAACTATTTTCTGTATCGGGTAGATAATTATAAATTTTCTGCAATAACAATGACTTATTGGACGTGAGACATCTTAGTTCACCCGTGACCATGAACGCTGCAAAGTGTTCGAAACGTCGGGCCATCAAAAATCAAATACAAACGCGATAAAATCCGTAAAGTAATTTTATTTAAAAAGTGCTATAGTAGGTCAATTTCCCTCCTTTTGTGAACGAGGCTCGAGCTCAACAGTGGTATATAAGCTGATGTGATGATGGTGCTGATGATAATATAAAGTACAGGCTTATTGCTTAGTTTTTGAAATGTAGTTCTTTATAAGAGGGCATGAAATTCTGATTCACAAGATTTTTGTGTAACGAAAAGTGGATGAACAAATGGAGTGGAAGCATTGTCTCGATTGCCTTCAAGCATCGCAGAAGAGTGAGAATCTTCGGTCTTCTAGTACTTGTCAGAATTTTATGAAAATATTCTAATAACTAGCATCCCGTCCTCGCTTCGCTTTGGGTTCAGTCGCTTTACCCGCGTTGCGCCCGTTCCCGTGGGAATACCAAGATAAAATATAGTCTATGTTACTCCCTGATATTATAGCTTTCCATTGGTGAAAGAATTTTTGAAATTAGTTTGGTGGTTTAAGCGTAAAAGCGTAACAAACAAACTTACTTTCGCATTTATAATATTATAGTAAGGATGTAATTTTAAAATAAAGCAATTTGCATGCCAGCTTCTGGCAGCGCCAGGTCGGCGATTATCGGACCTGGCGCTGCCGACCATCGCCAAGGAGATGCTCGACAGCGTTAGGAACTGGGACGCGGTCGCCGCCTTCTGTGAGGCCGTAATCTCACGGAAGGAGGCGGCGGATCGTGTGCGAGTAGAGCTCCTATTCGGCGACACGTTCCGCCGCCGGCGACTGGGGCGGCGCAGGCGCGAGTATCTGCGCCTAATGCCGCCCTAGCCGAGGCCGCGGGTGATCGGACCAGGGAATTGTCCGTCACCCGCAGAGAGGCTGACCGCGCGATGGCGACCGATGTCTCAGTACGTCGAGACGTGAGGTTACCCGAAAGGGTATTCCGTCGGGCCGACCACTGATGACAAGTCACATCTGCTCCGGTGGTCGGCCCAACAAACAACGAGGTGACGTGGGTACGGGTGGGTTATGGGCCCGCGCGCCGTCCTTTCATCGCCCCGGATGGACAGGACCGCGCGTGCGCTTACCATAGCCCACCCAAAAAAAAAAAAAAATTGCCAGCTTCTGGCGAATCATGTATATGCTTCCTTGAAAAAATTGTAACACCTAACTCATACCGTGATTCTGGCAAATAAATATTTTACTTACGTACTAGGTCAATTCCATTTGTTGCCGTCTGGTTAAAAATTGAAAGAGAAAGACAGTCGGACGATTTTGACTACTCACATGGCGTAGTGGTTAAGATACCAATCTACAATGCCAGTGTCAGGGGTTCGAATCCCATGTAGTACAACACTTCGTGCGATCCACAAATTCTTGTTCCGAGTCTGGATGTAATTTGTGTCCGTTAGTTATATGTTTGTAAAGTCGCCTGTAATCATCATCATTATCATTTCGACTCATATATGTCCCACTGCTGGGCTCGAGCCTCCTCCACAATAGGAGAGAAATTAACCTTACTACACCATGCTGGTCAGACAGGTTGGTACAGGGTTTTATTTCGAGTTATCCATCTTTTGCATAAATGTCATATGCATAATATATCTTTTAGTCGTCTTTTACGACACCCACGGGTATGAGAGGGGGTGGTGAATTGTATTCTTACTTCGTCACCACACGGAAAGCCTGTAATACAAAGTGCAAGGTTTGTAATAAAAAAAAGGAAACTGACAAGAAAAGTGTAACTACCACTAATGAAATGACGATGTGGGTTGATAATTGGCTGATAATGATGTCTACCAATAGTATCTCCTTTTTTTTTAGAAAAGAAATTTCACTGTAGGTATTGCAATAATAAACCCTAACCATTACTAAAACCTACTATGAAATAAACCTTGGCGATTCAAAGGTACCGAAACAAAGTAATTTATGACCCAATTCTTGGCAATAGTCGTGCCAAGTCGTCTTAGATCGATATGAATAACGGGAATATTGCCACCATTATAATAGATTGAACGACCACCACGCCTGTGGTAATAATCTACAGTAAACCAAAAAAAAAAATCGGCCAAGTGCGAATAGAACTCGCGCACGAAGGGTCCCGTACCATTGACTAATTGTAAGAAATAAATCGCGTTTGTTGTATAGGAGTCCCTCTTAAATATTTATTTTATTTTAGATTTTGTTGTTATAGCGGCAAGAGAAATACATAATTTGTAAAAATTTCAACTGTCTAGCTATCGCGGTTCTTGGGATACAGCCTGGTGACAGACAGACGGACGGATAGACAGCGAAGTCTTAGTAATAGTGTTCCGTTTTTACCCTTTGGGTACGGTACCCTAAAAGCAATATTCACATGTTCAATGATGCAAAGCAGGTTTTAAAATTCTACCAAGATTTCAAAAGGAGTTCTGAAATGGTGTCGGCTCGTATTGTGACCGATTAAGAATAGAATGGCCATCACTTCATCAATTTCTTTCCTGTTTTAGTTGTATGAATCCGTTAAGGTAAATAAGTGCAAAAGAAAGTAAACTTGGTAAGAAAAGTTATGTTAACCTGAATGGCCTAGGCTAATTTTGTATTTTCAGCGTTTGTAACATATTGTGGTGTTGGTCATGCTCACATAAGGATCTACTTGCGGTAGCTGCGTGGAGCGGGTCTCTCCCTTCCCTCCATAGTGGTTGAGGGGAGTGATGGCTGCTCTAGTAGTTAACTCGTGATCGGGTGCCGCTTGTGGGATCTGGTCCAGCCATAATCGTTTAAATTATATTAAGTGTCTTGCGGTTCGAAGGGCATCACACTGGAGCTTGTTCTTACAAAACATGTACACAATTGTATAACTAGTAAGAAGAAAAAGAAAAAAAAAAAAAAAAATTAAAAATAATGACAAGCCCGCTGAGTTTCTTGCCGGATCTTCTCAGTAGCGGTCGCGTTCCGATCCGGTGGTAGTATATTTTTTTTGGAAATTGTAAACCTGACAATATGTAAGTGCCCTCTCAGGGTTTATGCATAATAAAATAATTTGAATTTGAATTGAATTTTACTCATCTAGATGAGGTCCGCTCAACATTCCAGCACATACAGATGGCGTTGTGTAATATAAACTTTAAACTATATGATAAGTAAAAACTGATCTTAATAATTCTTATTGGAGGAGAAAATGATCACCAAAATAGTACAAATAAAATTTATCCCAGTAAAAAATGAATGTGTAAAAAGAAGCCACATTCAATATTATGATAATTACGGTGTGGTTGTCGACGTTACCGACAAAAGACTTGATATATAAATGGGTGCCAAGTTCTGTAGATTATCCTAAAATTTATTTATTAGAAAAACGTATGATATTCTTAGCTTAATGTACCATTGTACATACATGTGGTGTCGAAGTAAAAATACAATTCACGACCCCCTTCTTGCCTTTGGGTGTCGCAAAAGACGAATAAGGGATATAATATGCAAATAACATCTATGCAAGAGAGGGAAAACTCAAAAAAAAAATATGCCAACACGTCTGACCAGCGCGTTATATTTGGTCAATTTACTTCCTATTGTGCAAGAAGCTCGAGCCCAACAAAATTGTAAATATAAAATTATTTACATTAAGTAAATAACTTATAATCTAATGAAAAAAATCATTGGGGCCATTTTCAAAATACTGTGTATATAGAAATGTACAAGAACTGCTTGTTTAAAGACATTAGATGTTCATATATTTTCATTTGGTTGATCAAAAATTTTTCTGATCATTTACCTCGTAGTGATGAAGTAAAAATACAATTCACCACTCCCTATCTTGCCCGTGCATGTCGTAAAAGACGACTAAGGGATGTAATATGCACATAACATCTGTGCAAGAGAAGGAAAACTCAAAATGAAACCCTGTACCAACATGTTTGACCAGTATGGTATAGTAGGTCAAATTCTCTCCCATTGAGGCGGAGGCCTGAGCCCAACAGTGGGACGTATGTGGGCTGCGATGATGATCATAATCAGAGATTGGTTTGTAACAATTTGAATGTAATATAACGTTTCTATACTTGTATATAAAGCTATTTGCTACCACCGTTGTGTGAAGCCTTATCTTATTTAGTGAAGTGGTCTAATAATAGTATCCATGTTGCTCGTGTTACATATCGGCTGGATATAAATGTGTATGCTAAAATAATCCTTATGTGGTAACAATAAATAGATTGATCTATAATTTATGAAATAGCTTTGAACTACCATTTCGCAGTAATGCTTTATGATATGTAAACATGATTTTGTGATAGTCATTGTTTATGCGATAATCGATCCTTTTCCGTATGCTAGTCCAGCCATAATCTTTTTCATAATATTTGAGACTTGGAAGGAACAGGAACTATTAATAGGTATGTTGCTGTATGTAATTTTATTTAAAAGGAATTAGTGAATAAATAAATAGACACAACCGATTCCGTGTGGTGACGGAGTAAGAACACAATTCACCACTCCCTATCCTGTCTGTGGATGTCGTAAAAGACGACTAAGGGATATAATATGCACATAACATCTGTGCAAGAGAAGGGAAACTCGAAATAAAACCCTATACCAACATGTCTGACCAGTATGGTATAGTAGGTCAAATTCCCTACCTTTGTGGAGGAAGCCCGAGCCCAACAGTGGGACGTATGTGGACTGTGATGATGATGAGGCAAAACCGCCGTTTCATGCCGAATTTTCTCAATGCGGTCGCGTTCCGATCCGGTGGTAATTTAAGGTAAACTATAAAAAATTACAGTATGTATCTCATGCCCCTGCGGGGTTTATGCATAATAAAAGATTTGACTTTAAATTTTGAATTTGGTGACGGAGTAAGTGTACAATTCCCTATCTTGGCCGTGGGAATGGTGAAAGACTACTAAAGCATATGATAACAGCTATTTAATAGAAGGAAACCTTGAAATAACTCTATACCAACACGACTGGTCAGTGCTGTATAGTAGGACAATGTCCCTATCGTTGTGGAGGCTCGAACCCAGCAGTGAGTGTAATACGGCTTCAGGTGATGAATCGATACTTATGTGTAAACAGAAATGCTGTTTTTATTCTTTATCTTGGCTTTTTGTCCTGTGTAGTCGTAGGTTAAGATTACATGTCTTCAGACTACTTTTTGCAAGATATTACTTTTCACAAATTATACCCATTCTCGGATATAAATTTATGGAATCGCAAAAAGAATTGTCTTGCATGAAGATTGAACCCACAATGTTACGCACGTAAGAACGGTACTTAGATCACTCCGCAATACATAAAAGTCAACCTAAGGCTGAGGCCGCACTATGGTTTTTATCCGCGAGCGGTTAACCGCTGTAACCGCGAAACCGCTCGAGACGCACACACTACGATTTTAAACCGCAAAACCGCCCACGATTTGCACAGTTTAAAGATGGATTTGAAACGAGTAGTATGTATTGTTCTAAAAAATAGAAGAAAAAGACGTCAACGAAAATTTCGCAAATATTGGGTACATTCACTTATTAGCCGTAGATTTGAGAATGGTTTTTTTTACAGAAGAAATATAAAATTTTAAGAAAACATCCAGAGAAATTTTTCAATTACTATCGAATTCAGACAGTAGCCGGTTCGATAAAAAATTAATGCAATATACGTGCATACATGGATACAAACCTTACATCTTCATGAATACAAAATAATATGATTTAATTGTCACGGGACGACAACACAACTATTCTTCGCGGCGGTAGGCGGAATACTAGCCAAAAAAACCGCCCGCAGGGAACGTATAGTGCGTGTGCGTCCACTTAGTTCTATAGATTACAAATTTTGCTACGGTTTTTAACCGCGACAATTTTGTAACATTTCGCAGTTTTAAAATCAGTCGCGGGTAAATACCGCAAGTCCGGCCGCATGTATTCGTTTTCCTGTTTCACAAACTCACGCGATCAAAAATCGCCGCGGTTTCACCGTTGTGCGGCCTCAACCTTATATAAAAACTAGCAAACCACCTACGCGGCGACTGAAGCCGAAGCGAACTTCGGCGGCTTCAGTCGCATTACCCACTTAGTTCCCGTTCCCGTGGGAATACTGGAATAAAATATAGCCTATGTTACTCCCTGTTATTATAGCTTTCCATTGGTGAGAGTTTTTGAAACTGTTTCGGTGGTTTAAGCGTCAAAGCGTAACAAAGAAACTTACTTTCGCATTTATAATATTAAGTAAGGATATATTATTGTTTTTTTAGACCGATATATATTTTCTTAACGGCCCGCCCTCGCTTCGCTTCGATTTCAGCCGTTTTACCGCGCATTTTAAAAATATATTTTTTTAATGAAAAATTGAAAATTATTCTCATAATATTTTAACGTTTCTAATTGAAATAGTATTGCTTTCTTATAATATATGTATTAAATATAAGTTACGGTATGCAGTACGCGACTGCTGTCCCCTGAGGCCTTGTGTTCGATTCTCACAGATTTTAGTAGCTTCCTGAGCCCTAGAGACTGGAATTGCTGGCTTTAATGTGTAGGACAAAATGTATATTAATCCTAATGTGATCCTACTTTTTTCAAACACGTGGTACTTGATTAATTCCGTACTGTCCCATTATTTTATGCGTGGGAATGGAACACTTTAAAATATATAAAATTAAAAGCTAAAAAAAGATAAACACCTGAAGTCTTTCTCAGGAATTGGACAAATTATGGACTTAAGACCTAAAACACGGCCCCCTATCAGTATAACACGTGAGCATTTAAGCTCTGTTTGCAAAAACAGGACATTTTTGTACGCCTCGGGACTACGGGACAGAACCTGAAAACGGGACTGTTCCATTCAAAACGGGACGTATGGTGACGTTAGTTATACCTCTGTCTACCGCCTTTGCAATAATGAGCATACAAATACGTGTTTTAAATTGATATTCTTGCCGGTTGCATGGCCTGTCAAATGTAACATACACTGTCATACGTTAAGCTCGTTGGCGACAAAATATATCTGATACATAAAAGTCGATTGCGCGCATCGATTTGACGCGATCTCAAAAGATGAGTTTTTTGTACGTCTGAACCCTCACTCGCATTTTGATGGGATAGTTTTTCATTCGCGTTTTATATGAGAGCAAATTGCGTCGCTCAAAATAACAACGTTATTTTAATATCGTGACATTTTGTACATCATGTTTCTGCGTCGGGGGTATTGATTTTTATATCGTAAGCACTAAAAATAATTTAATTTGACAGCTCAAATGTTGGAATGTCAAATCGGACGTCTGTAGATGTGATTGATCAAGCATACGACATGTTTTCACTGCCTTATTTACTCGTGGGAATCGTTAAAACCGGTGGACGAATAGACAAAAGTGTGAAAAGCAGCACTGTTCCCGCAGAGGTTAAGAGAGTTTAAGAGATACAACATGCATATAACATCTCTGCGAGAGAGGAAAAACTCGAAATCAAACCCTATGCCAACATGCCTGACCAGCGTGGTATAGTAGGTCAATTTCCCTCCTATTGTGGAGTAGTAGGGTCGAGCCTAGCAGTGGGACATATATCATATATATAACATATATAGTGGGACATACATCATCATCATCTCAGCCCATATACGTCCCACTGTTGGGCTCGGGCCTCCTCCATACTGGAAGGGTAATTGACCTACTATACCACGCTGGTCAGACGTGTTGATATAGGGTTTTATTTCGAGTTTTCCTTCTCTCGCATAGAGGTTATATGCGTTTTATATCCCTTAGTCGTCTCGTACGATCACCCACGGGTAAGATAGGGGGTTGTGAATTGTATTCTTACTCCGTCACCACACGGAAAATGAGCCAACATGATGATGACGAATTACGAGTGACAATTCGCTTGCCAAGCGTGGCGACTATAACAATATCTGGGCTTATGCATAGACGTATATGGTTGTGAATGTCCGATTATTTTTTGTTTATAACAATATCCGTCCTTAGTGGTTTCCATCACCAACAAAGAACGTCGATGGGCTTATGGATAGACGTATATGGTCGTGCATCTCCGATTTTTTGTGGAGAATTCAAAAATGCCAGTAATAGGGCATTCAGCCCTCAAATATCTCTCCGTTGTATGCAAACCCCTTAAATACTAGAAGAGTTAATCGCCTACTATACCATGCTGTCTATAGATTAGAGATTTAGTATTTTCTTTGCTAATAACGTTCAAACCTGTGGACGCATATTAGATACTTTTTGAAGTTATGTAGGTAGGTATATGGTAAATTCTTAATTGTCACCCTTACATTTGAAAATTATTCTTACAGATTTTATGACAAACATTGAATTTCGTCAACATTTAGCCAGTGATCATTTAAGCTCTAATATAGCTCTATAGTTAGTAAAATAATTGGCAGGCATGTCTTTTTTTCTTAGTCAATAAATACCATAATTATCTATTATTACGATTGAAAATGTCCTGCAATATGTAGTTGTTATATGCTTACGGAAGGTGGTTTTCCGTGCTGGTGACGGAGTAAGAATACAATTCACCAACCCTTATCTTGCCCCGTAGCTGTCGTAAAAGACAACTCAGGGATTAAATATGCATAAAACATATATGTAAGAGATGGAAAACTCGAAATAGGACACTATACCAACCCATCTGACCAGCGTTGTATAGTAGGTCGATTTCACTCCTATTACGGAAGAGGCTCGAGCCCAACAGTGGGACGTAACTCTTACAAATGTGTTTTATACAAAATTAAATATGGAAATAGGATATTTATGTATTTTTTTAAGTACAATCCTAAAAAAGAAACTATGTATAACCCAAATGTAAATGACAAGTACATACAAGAAGTTGTTTATTCATAGAAAGCGGTAAATGTTTCACGGAATATCTATTTTTAACTTCAATCTATATTTACACCGCTCGAAGTCCGTGGGAGTTGTATATTAACTACCATCGTCTAACAATAAACCATAAATTTGCATCTACAATTCGTAATTGAACATTCTCTCCTCTCAATTCCCATCATCATTACAGCTCATTGACGTCCCACTATTGGACTAAAGCCTTCTTCACAGTGGAAGGGAAATTGACCTACTATACTTGCATGGATGTTATATGCATATTATTCCTTAGTCTTTTGAGATAACAACGGGCAAGAAAGGAGGTCGTGAATCAGATTTTTACTCTATCACCACACGAAGACTTAATTACATTTACATGTAATTAAAGGAGAAGATATCGGTACAAAAAATGTAATACGAAAACAAAAAAATTATTGGAGTTTAGAGCAGCCATAGTAATTGAGGTTCATAAGAATAGCCGAAACCATCAAAGTCGTACTCGCAAAGTGTAGGCCTCTCCGCGAGAACGCGGTATTTAATGACCGAACAGCCTACAACTAACAAAGTTTCTCTGCGTACCTATAATTGTGTTTAATAATAAATAAGAATGAAATTTTAATACATAATCATGGACATGCGATGAAACAGGATGAAGAATGAGGAAAGTTCTGAGTATGAATGTTGAAGACTTGGAATAAGGGAGGACCAAAGAAAGGATGCATGGATAACATGAGGGTGCATGGATTACATGAAAAATGATATGGAAGAAAGGAAGTGAACGCAAAGATGACATCCAATAAGGTTTTGTGAAAGAAGAGGACATATTGCGTCGACCCCAAATAATTAAAAAAATGATGTTGAGGAATACGTAATTTGTCTGTGATTCCAACTCGCCAGTGCCATTTAAAAGTTGGGGCTATTTACAGATTTTAGAAGCTTGTTAACGTAAGGTTATCCAAAAAGAACAAGACAATCTTAGTCACCCTCAATTATGGACTTGTTCGAAGCGCGGACGATTGAACGTCTATATTCATTGACTATAATCTATGAGTCAAGTTCTTTGAAGAGGAATAGAGATACGCTTATCTTTTCGCTTGATGGCTTTCAAAGGTGTTTCATTTACTATGTATATAGTACTTTTGAAAAGCCTTACAGTATATCCCTCTGTTCTATAAAATGATAAAAGAATTTCTTGGGTGAGCTGCGTATCATTTGTCCATGATCGTTGATCATAACATACCAAAACCGGAATGCCTTAAGCAGTCAAAAACCCGGAACTCTTTCTGGTGCACGTTTTCGACTGTACAGATGGCGTAGTGGTATGAGATACGATAGAACTTACCTTGTCAGTATCGTGGCCTCGATTTTCATGCAGGGCAATACTTTGTGCGATTCACAAATTGTTGTTCTGTATCTGGGTGTAATTTGTGTTAAATTATTTATTTGTAAAGTCCCCCGTAATACAAGGATTATTTCCTTAGTATAGGGTGTTGTCTTTATAAAAAAAGAAACGCGTAAATTTGCGACCCTTCTGAATCAGAGAAGCGGATAGCTGAGGCTCTCATTCGTTCATTGCAGTCAATATTCGATTGAGGTGAATGAAGACGAAAAATGTGTAGGGTAGGTAAAATATTCTTAAGAAGGAAGGATCATGGCCCTATCTTTTATCATCTCAACCCTCATATTTCCCACTAAATTGGGCTTCTTCCACAATAGGAAAAAAATCGACCGATGATAACACGTCTGACCGCGCTGGTCATCATAGGATTTTATGTTGATTTCTCCTTCTCTCGTAATAGATGTTATTCGTATATGACATCCTTAAAACGTCTTCTACGATATCCCCGTCCAAGATAGGGGGCGACATTGCATTCTTAATCCGTCACCACACGGAAAATAATTCTTAATTGCATTATGACATTACTTAATTTTAATTCTCGTAAACCGCGAATTCGTCGTACATTCCGTGTAATCATCGTAACTCTATGTTTAGCGTAATCCAGAACGTTCGAAAACCTTAAACAAGAATGTCAAGAGGACGTTTTATTTTTAAACTCACACACATTTATCCCTGTAATCACACGTCCGAAGTGAAACACCATACATACTGGTCACTTTCCCATTATAAGGCATGCCATCCGTATCAGCTACGTTAAGTTTCGACATTTCCCATTGTGGCCATTGTCGAGGCACTCCGTCTAAGAATTTAAATCAGTTAAAACTGTACGCTTGTTATGTTAATGTTCTTGTGTTGTGTAATTGCGACGGAAATTTGATGTTTCTGTCTAAAAATGTTTATTTAAAAAGTGTTTCTTTTTTATACTAACGATTTTTATCATTTTGTTGTATTTTTTTATTCGAATAGTGAAATTGTTGTCATGTCTTCGAAATTTTGAGATATTGATCAGTAAACATTCATATAATATTAATTTTATAATAATTTATCAGTAGTAAACGTTTATTGCACTTATTTATCGGTAAACATAAGGTTGAGTAAACTTTGGTGAGTAGATTATGGACGATTGTATTTTAAACGTTATCGCATTCACCGTCTCCGTGGATTGGTATGCCTATAAATGCCGGATGACAAAACAAATTAACAAGATACTTGACGAAACTTTTTTAACATGGGAATTTTACCTTTTATCAAGCGCCTACATCGAGTTGGAAATCTACATACCGAACAAAATGATGCGAAACCTATTAGTGAAAATTAAAATATTTTGAATTCACGTGCCGGCTGTAGTAATCTTTTCTCGTCATAACTAGAAGAGAATGAAACTTCGAAACCAATTCTGTACCAATCCGTATGGCCAACGTGGCAACGTAGCCTAATTTCTCCTCGCGTTATAGAGTTACTAGTGAAAAATTAATGCTACACGCGGGATTCAAACCCTGCACCTATTGAGATACCGTTCCAATCGTCATACCATTTAGACCAGCGTGGACTAACGTACCGCAGTCAAATATTCACACGTATATGTCGTGTTTATAGATGTGCCCCATCTGTCAGAAAACGTTTACATATTCTTCCGGTGTAATACTCTTTTTTTTTTGTATTTTGAACGTGACGGCTCAATTTACATGTTAAACTTTAAGATTTATTAAAAACAAATGGATATATTCCTCTTAGGCATAGTGGACGAACCCATGTGGTGACAAATTAAGAATATAATTCACCACCCCCTCTCTTACTCGTGGGTGTAGACGACTGAAAGATACAATATGCATAATATGCATATTGTATTATGACATCTATGCAAAAGATGGATAACTTAAAATAAAACGTTTTTTTTTGGGGGGTGGGTTACGGTCGGCGTGCGCCTCGCACAGCCCCGTCCGGGGCGACAGAGGGACGTAAGCACGCACACCAGTAACTCACCAGTGACACGTCGCCTTGGTCGCTGGGCCGACCACCGGAGCAGGTGACTTGACGTCAGTGGTCGGCCCGACGGAATACCCCCTGAGGTGTACCCTCTCGGGGGGACGTCGGTCTTTCCTCACGCGGTCCACTAATAATAAAACCCTACCGACACGTTTGAGCAGCGTGGTATAGTAGGTCAATTTTTTTCCTATTGTAGAGGAAGCTCGAGCCCAGCACTGACAGAATAGATCTCTATGGCTCTAGGACTAATATGATGATGATAATAATAGAGGATGAACTACATAATTGCGTACACACCGTATTTTGTCGATTAGGATAAATAAGCTACAGCAGTATAAGCATGATTCATAACATATATTCATACTGGCGTAGGTACTAACTTCACCGTCACGTGTAATTAGAAATTGCACTAATTCGACGATATTTTGGATTCCGTATCGATTCTTACTCGTTTTCACCATGGACTCTTTCATCACTCATTTCAACTCATATACACGTCCCACTTTTGGGCTCAAATCTCTTCGACAATAGGAGAGAAATTGACCTTACTATACCATGCTGGTCAGACAGGTTGATATAGGGTTTTATTTCGAGTTTTCCTTCTCATGCATAGATGTTATATGTGTATTATATTCCTTAGTCATCTTTTACGAGACCCAAGGGCAAGATAGGGAGTGGTGAATTGTATTCTTACTCCGTCACCACACGGACCGGACCCTTCAAATTTATGTTAAATCTAAGGCTATGTTTACCATAATCAATGTGTAATAATTACGTGTGATTTAAATTGGTGGTTATGTCTTATTTAAATTAATTTGGCAACTCATTAGTGAGAGAAAAGCCACTTACATTTATTCCATTTGAAAATATGAGCTTTTAAATTAGCAATGTAAACTTATATAAACCTTCAATGAAAACCATATAAATGCACTGTTATTTCTTTTTTATGTCTAAAAATGGAATGTTTATTGTGCGTAATCAACAAGTTTTTATATTTTTATTGTATACTCGCAAATTCGCGCAGTTTCACAAGCGTAGTTCGCGTTTCCGTAAGAATACCGGGATAAAATATAGCCTAAGTTACTTCTAATATAGACAGCTGGTAGTATTATCAAAATAGGTGTCGTGTAAATAACCAAGTGAGCATGAAAAAAGTCCCCTGTTTTGACATTACAAACATTCAATTTTATTTATTAGTATAGATATATTTTAATAAAATTGCTTAAATATTTAGAATATAGTTATTTGAAAAACAGGGATTTATAAAATAAAATAATACTATATTGTATTATATTAAATTTTGGAGGTCCTTGTATCATAGATGCGGCCTTATCCGTAATAAAAACTTTTTTAACAGTCTATGTCTGGGGTCCCAAGGCGTGCCAACGGACGCCTTGGGACCTAACGTTTTACCAGTTTACGCCAATTGAACGGACAACCGTAACCGATTATTTATTTGATGCTTCTTTATAAATCTACACTTTTTTTAAATTATAATCTCAGCTATTCCTTGACTTTTACAATAGCTACGACTAATTGTACGATTGGCGAATGCTGTCCTCCGCTTTGCTCTGCATGCCACTGACAAAGTTGTTTAAACAAAAGTATGAATCAGCGAATCGTTTCAATCCCAACGCGTGAATGTCGAGCAAAGACACGTGTATTATAACAACCAAAATTGTTTGAATTTATTAGAAACTTTAACGTTTTTATTCCAAACACATTATTTAAAGAGTTTAAATCTGAACTAAAATATTTAAATCAGGCACATATATTTTTGTTAACATCTAAATCTAAACCAATTCTTCGTTAAGGACACATTATCGTTGAGCTCATAATGCCTACTATTGGACCCTAGCCTCCTCGTCGGCAACCTGCTTCTATCCCTATTACTTGGGGTCGATAATCTGTACTCTTCTTTATAGCACGTGTTGCAAATGTTTTCACAATAGTTTATGACCGAACGACTGACCCTTTTGGAAATGTAATTCTTAACCAAACGGCATCAGACTTACTATAAAACGTGACTCATACGGGTTGGTATAGGGTTTACTTCGAGTTTACCTTCTCTTGCATAGATGTTACCTGCATATCATGTCGTAGTCGCCTTTTATCTACCTACCCACGGACAAGAAAAATGGGTGAATTTAATTTTTTTTGGCCATCATCACTCGGATGACACATGACATCAATTAATTATTAATGTTATAGACGGAGTTGTGAAGAAAATCTTAAGTATGTATTAAAAGATTAGGAAGTAAGATAAGGCCAAAGGAAAGATGGACGAACTGTATAAAGCATGACATAGAAAAAAGATTGCGTTGACGTCGTAATTGGGATAAGAACAATATGATTATGATATTTGGAATCGGAAAAGAGAGAAGAAAACTGCTTTTTATTTTTTTTTACCGCGTTATAGTCCAGTCTCAGTTCGCCTGAACGGTCCCAATTGACAGAAGGGACAGCTTGTAGACCTGTAACCTGCCGTTTGAGCTGAGCACTGATAGCGAATTTTTGTTTTCGATGAATTGGAAAATGACTAGTATCTAAACAATGTCGATATTACGTTGATAAATAGATCTAGTCGTCAGGTTCCTCGCTCGTGCCTTATTAATCGCTTCGCCGACTTCCCTGCTTAGGCTATTTAATAATTCCAAGCAGCGACACTGAAGTGTAGTGCCAACGGACCACTTCAAAGGCCGAGAGCGGACGCATGGCAAGTTATCTAACAAAGAAAAGCAATGTATGCTGCATAGGGTTTTAGTTTTACAATCGACTGTCTACCGACAAAACATCTTAGAGATAGAATCACTGGCCATAGAAATATGTATTTATTTAGAATTTGCCCAAGTCGTTGTAGAACACATAGTTTGTTTTCTGACTCACGTGAAATCAATGCTAGATTGCTAGTATTCGTGACCGCTCAAACAGCAAAAAAAAAAAACACTATGATGAAAATATATATTACCCACGGGAAAGAAAGGTGTAGTGATTATTTTATTCTTACTCTACGCGGCAAATCTTGTTTATTAACACGCTTTTATTAGCTTCACCTGTATGTTTGTTTGTAACGTTCACCTTTGAGCTCGATTTTGCCCTATTTTGAGCGATCAGATTTAAACTTTGCACATCTATCAAAGACCGATGACAATGCAATAATCCGCATTTTTTTTTGGGTTGGGTTACGGTCGGCGCACTCCTCGCTCGCGTCATCCAAGGCGACAGAGGGACGTAAGCGCGCACATCCGTAAACCGCGCGACCCGTCGCCTTCGTCGTTGGGCCGACCACCGGAGCAGGTTACTTGATGTCAGTGGTCGGATTCAATAATCAGTTTAAAAAAAATACGATTATCCTAATTAGATTCGCCAGGATTCATCAACTTCTTTCCGCATCCTTTCCATGAGAGTAAGAGAGATAGAGCTAGTCGGGCACTCAGCATAATACAAACGCGTAGAGAATTTCCTATGGTAATAATTGCGTCTTGAGCCGTATACATTCATCGATGTACCGACAAATCTAATATGCATACTAATTACATTCCGGTGGCTAATCACTTAAAAAGTGAAAATAAATATAGTTTAAAAATGTTTTGAAGTGCTTTCAGTGTTTGTTCCTAAAATGAAAACGATCCTTCATGCTTTACATGATTAGGATATATATAAATCAGTCCTATGTATATATATATATATATATACATAAATCAATCCTAAGCTGTTATTTTGGAACCGTTTTCTAAAACTGTTATTTCGCTAAAACTGAAACAGGTGAAACAGGTTTCACAATTTAGCTGTTGTAGAGCACCCCTACTAAGTTACGGCCCTGAATATCGTGTAGTTAATAAGCCTTTTAGAATGCTGCATCAGTGACTATATGTAAGTGTAAATGGCCGTTATAGGGGTAGGACTACACTGTTGACAGTTGTCTGTCTACAGCCGCGGGCCGGTCCGTCTGGGGTAGTATCACACTCGCAAAAAATCGATGTCCGAGTAGTAGCGATTTGTTTGTGCATCGTCCGGTGAGCAAGAGAGCCCAAAGCCCAACTTTTTGAGGGTATTTGCGTGTGGTGGGTTTTGGTGGTGACTTTAGTATCACCAAACCTCATTGCACGCATTCACACTCCACGAGCGGCAGCAACACTTACTAGGTGTACTGTTTGCTCGTTTGTCATCCTTTGAAAAAAATAAAAAAACTTGAGAGGTGTCGAGGGACACCCGGATGGAACGAAGTTCCTTTCGATTAATTAGTGATGGAATTGTAATAAAATTTTATTTTTTTTAAGTTATAATAATATTAAAATAACATATTATTATCTGTATATAATCTCTACTTACCTAACTCCATCAGCAATATCCGGAACTTGTGCAGAAACACTGTCAGGATTCATTATTATTATTATTTTTTATTATTTATTATTTACAAAAAACCTGTATACACTCAACAAAAATAATCGTCGCGACACCACACTGTTCAATGCGAAATAGAAATGAAAATATCTGGCTTGCTTTCTATAAGAGAGAGAGAGAGACAGACAGAGAAATATGCGACGCCGCACAGCTTACAATAGCTTACTATAGCAAAAAGTGTCGTGACAACTTTTCGT
This sequence comes from Lymantria dispar, assembly GCA_032191425.1. Taxonomy (NCBI): domain Eukaryota; kingdom Metazoa; phylum Arthropoda; class Insecta; order Lepidoptera; family Erebidae; genus Lymantria; species Lymantria dispar. Next base: position 8,697,273 of record CM063463.1, on the reverse strand, counting down.
AAGAATTTTTTCCGTCTAGCCCCCTTTCACAACGCGCGATAAGGAACTTCGTTCCAAAAACTAATATATGTATATTTATATAATTTTTTTTTTTGGGGTGGGTTGCCGTCACCGCGCTCTTCGCACCACTCCGTCCGGGGCGACAGAGGGGCGTAAGCACGCACACCCGCAACCCGCCCACGATGCACGTCGCCTTCGTCTTTGGGCCGACCACCAGAGCAGGGTTACTTGACGTCAGTGGTCGGCCCGACAGAATACCTCCCTTTTTGGAGTACCCTCCCATCGACGGACGTCGGATATATTTATATCATGGAGGAAACCTCACAGCAGTTAATTATATGTAGGTTTCAGCTAACGACTTAATTTATAGATGGACAGTGACCATGAATAAGCCACCCAACATTATGTGTTATATAATTTTCTGAAGAAAATTGTACAAAGCTCTTCTGTATAGACTTAGTTAGTTTGTCTTTCCAATGAAAATCAAAAAAATACCGCGTAAATATGTTTAAATGGTAAAGGCGGTGATAGCCTTCAATATATTTGACCACTGTTCAACTAATCTCTTCAGGACATCCTTTCTTAGTACATAATGCAATGTCATACATAAATTAATTATACATACATCCTATTTAGTTTGCAAATGACATATCTACTATATAGGTACACTCTTCGTTCATTCATTTAGTCACTTATAATAAAATATATGAACACTAGCTGACCCAACAGTCGTTGTTCTGTTCAAATCTATAAAAAGTGAAAGGAATTCTCCATGAAATCGGTCGCAACGCCACCTGCCGGTTCTAATTATTAATCTAAACTATTCTCATATCCATCGGCACAACCACAAAAATCATCAAAATCAGTCCAACCGTTTAGAAGGAGTTCATTTACAAACACCAACCGAAGATTTATATATATAAAGATCATCTATACCAATAAATAAAATTGGAGTGTCTGTTTGTAATGTCAAAATAACAGGCTTTTTTCATGCTCACATGGTTATTTACACGACACCTATGCCTAAAATAGCGATTAAAAATTTTTGTCTGTCTGTCTGTCTGTTTGTTTGTTTGTTCCGGGTAATCTTCAAAACGGCTGGACCGATTTCAAAAATTCTTTCACCAATGGAAAGCTATAATATCAGGCCGTAAACTAGGCTATATTTTATCTCGGTATTCCCACGGGAACGGGAACTACGCGGGTAAAACGACTATAACCGAAGCGAAGCGAGGGCGGGTTGCTAGTTCACAAATAAAATTGTTCAATGCCCCTGTGATTATAGTATTGGAATACAATATACATATTATCAAAACTTGCTACGGGGTCGTGAAACCGCATCAAGGATGACAAAATGTCACTGTGCCATCGATATTTTCCCTGACTTGGAGAAGCTATGTCTAATAGCGCGATTGGATAGGCTGGATGGATCATTTCATTTCAGCTTCAGCTCATATTCCTCAGCTAAGCTCGAGCCTCCTCCAATGTCGGCGTCATAAAAGACGACTAAGGGCTTTACATCATCATCATCTCAGCCCACATAAGTCCCACTGTTGGGCTCTGGCCTCCTCCACAATGGAAGGGAAATTGACATCCTATACCACGTTGGTCAAACGTATTGGCATAGGGTTTTATGTGATTGGAGGATTATGATGATGTTGACAATGATGAGTTGACTATCAATCGTCATAATCTCAGCCTATACACGTCCCACTGTTGGGCTCGGGCCTCCCCCCTATCGGAGGGAAATTGACTTACTACTATACTACGCTGGTCAGACGTGTTGTTATAGGATTTTGTTTAGAGTTTTCCTTTTCTTGCATATTATCTATGCACATTATATCCCTTAGTCGTCTTTTACGACACCCACGAGCAAGTCTTAGGGTGATGAATTGTAATCTAACTACGTCACCACCCGGATTTGACTATTAATAACTGATAGAAACTAATAACTGTGACGTATTTTACTGACATAAAAAAATACGTATTCGGCTAACCAATATCGTTTGGCATATAGTCACATAGAATATGTATGAATATAATGAGCCGCCATTAGCATATTTGTTGCATTACGCAAAACAATTGGACGGATGAATAGTCCTAGCAGGCGGACACGTGAGCTCGTGTGTGGCTTTACAAGTAGGTTTTATTCTATTTAATCACTTGAAATATTATTGGGACTTAATTATTTCTGATGTTTACGCGAGCATTACACATCTTTATATATAAATTTCTTGTGTACGTGTGTATGTCACTGAACTCCTCCTAAACGGCTGGACCGATGTTGATGAAATTTATTTTGTATCTTTGAGATGGTTCGAGAATGGTTTAGATTCACAATTGTACCCAGTAGGTGGCGCTGCTGAGAATTCATTTTATTTTATTTGAATAGAACGTCTGTTGGGTCAGCTAGTCTTTATATATAAATTTCTTGCGTACGTGTGTATGTCACTGAACACCTCCTAAACGGCTGGACCGATGTTGATGAAATTTATTTTGTATCTTTGAGATGGTTCGAGAATGGTTTAGATTCACAATTGTACCCAGTAGGTGGCGCTGCTGAGAATTCCTTTTATTTTATTTGAATAGAACGTCTGTTGGGTCAGCTAGTCTTTATATATAAATTTCTTGCGTACGTGTGTATGTCACTGAACACCTCCTAAACGGCTGGACCGATGTTGATGAAATTTATTTTGTATCTTTGAGATGGTTCGAGAATGGTTTAGATTCACAATTGTACCCAGTAGGTGGCGCTGCTGAGAATTCCTTTTATTTTATTTGAATAGAACGTCTGTTGGGTCAGCTAATTGTAAATAAAACTGTTTTACGGATTCTATCGCGTTTGTATTTGATTTCGAACACTTTGTTTTGCGTTCATGTTGACTAGTGACAGTCCGGCCATGACCATGAACGCTGCAGTGTTCGAAACTTCGGTCAATCAATTATCAAATGCAATAAAATCCGTAAAATAGTTTTATTTACAACTAGCCTTACCCGCGTAGTTCTCGTTCCTGTGAGAATACCGAGATAAAATATAGCCTAAGTTACTGCCTGATATTATAGCTTTCCATTGGTGAAAGAATTTTTGAAATCCGTTTGGTAGTTTAAGCGTGAAAGTGTAACAAACACACTGCCGCATTTATAATATTTTTAAGTTTTATAATCAGAGTGAAGATGTAGGGGAAATGCCCATATTATAGCGTCTCCGATCTGTCGATAAAAAAATTACTAGGTCTGTTTTTACGAATTGAAATCGCATTTGTATATGATTTTTGATTTCTCGAAATCGACGATGTCTTGTTGGCTGTGAGACACCTTAATCCGTGACCGTGAACGCGGAAAAGTGTTCCAAGTGTTGTGAAATCAAATACAAGCACGATAAAATTGGTAAAAATAGTTTTATACCAAATGTGTAATACTCGCGTAAACATCAGAAATCATTATGTAAAGTTTAATATAATAGACTACACGATTGCCTTCAAACTGAATTGCCGTCGTAAGTGTACGCGCTAGGCACGACTTGATCAAACTATCTGATAGAAAGTCTATGGTCTTCGGAGGCTCTATGGATAGCGATTATGATATTACTCTTTATTAGGTTGGTCCATATCCAATAATAGACCTCGGTAAGCTGACGTAATGTAGGACGTTGCCGTGTGGTGACGAAGAATACATTTCTTTTACTCCCTATCTTGCCTATTGGGCGTCATAAAAAGACGACTAAGAGATTAAGTTTGCAAACAACGTCTATGTAATAGAATGAAAAGTCGAAATAAATAAATACCAACCTTTTTTTTTTTTGTGGGTGGGCTGCGGTCGGCGCGCCTCCGCACCACTCCGTCCGGGGCGACAGAGGGGCTTAAGCACGCAACTCCCGCAACCCACCCGAAAACCACGTCGCCTTCGTCGTTGGGCCGACCACCGGAGCAGGGTTACTTGACATCAGTGGTCAGCCCGACGGAATACCCCCTATTGGGGTACCCTCCCATCGACCGACGTCCCCCTCGGGGAGGACGTCGGTCTTTCCTCACGCGGTCGGCCTCTCAGCGGGTGACGGACTAATCCCCGGTCACGTCACCCGCGGCCTCGACTAGGGCGGCATGAGGCGCAGATAGTTGCGCCTACGCCACCCCAGTCGCCGGCGGCGGATCTCCTCGTCGAGGCTGCGCTCGCGCAGGCGATCCGCCGCCTCCTTCCGCGAGATCACTGTCTCGCAGAAGGCTGCGACCGCGTCCCAATTCCCGACGCTGTCGACCATCGCCCTAGCGATAGCCGGCAGCGTCAGGTCCGTACCGATGATTGCGACGAGTTCACAGCGCTGCACTGCCCAAGCCGCGCAGGCCTCGAGCGTATGGCGCGCCGTGTCCTCGTCGCAATCGCAGTGGTGGCAGGACGGTGTACTCTCCCTCCCAACGACCCTGTGCAGGTATTTGGCGAAGCACCCATGCGCCGTCAAAGCCTGCACCAGTCGGAAGGAGAGCACCCCGTGCCGCCTTTCCAACCACTGCATCAGCACCGGCCGGAAGGCCTCCACGGTTCGCACCCCGAACCGAGGCCTCTCCAGCCGGACTGCCCAACGGGCAATGACGTCTCGGCGGGTGTCGACGCGCCAGGCGGTGATATCCCTTAACGAGACCACACCGCCCCCCGCTCGCACCCCAGTCACCCGCCGATATAGTCCGGCGAGCATCTCCGCCTCCAGGTCCCACGGGGAGTCCCGGCCAATAGGCACGCTGCCTCCGTCAAATAAATACCAACCTATCTGACTCTCGTCAATTTTCTTCCTATTGTGGAGGAGGCTTGAGTTCATCAGTGGGACGTATATGACCTGAAATAATGATGATGAGACTATGAATATTGGACGTGATTGCTACCGTTAATCGAGCAATATCAAACTTGGAGCTGGTTGTTAAGAATTTCCCGCGAAAGCCTTTGAAGATAAAAACAAATTGCAGAAAACATTTTGTTATAATTTTTGCCTCATATAAGAACTCAGAAATAAATCTTCGGCAGTGCTTTCGCCACTAAATCAGCAGTATTCTTATTGCAATAAGATTTCTGCTAAAACGTTTATATAGAATGAATGGAATGTCTTTATTAACAAATGTATGTTCCGAATCAGCAATATAAGTTGTCGTTATGACTTATTTTTATTGCCGTGTAGTGACGAAGTAAGAATAGAATTCACCACTCCCTATCTTGCCCGTGGGTGTCATAAAAGACGACTAATATACTTACAGATAGAGAAATAAAACTAATAGAATAGTGAACTGAACTTAAAGACTATTCAAAATAAAAGCCTATTCAAAATAAAAGCCTATACCAATCTGTCTGACCAGCATGGTATAGTAAGTTCAATTGCCCTCCTATTGTGCAGGAGGCTCGAGCCCTGCTGTTGGACGTATATGAGCCGAGCTGATGATAGTGACGGTTTAAGAATACTATGCATTACTGCATTGGCTGCGGAGCACCAGGGGATTGGCCAGCAGCACTTTGCTGTTATCTCATCACCAATTGTAATCATATGCCATGGCGATTACGGCATTTCCCGATTGAGAATGGCTTTTTTTTGGGAGACCCACAATGGTACACAACCCGCCCGATCCGTCCGGTGCGACGGAAGGGATGACGACCGCATTATGTATCGTACACGTACCACTTTTACGCCATGTGAACAGGTCACCGGTATGCGGTCCTTCTCAGTGATGGCCTTGGGATATCATTGTTTAATAAAGGAAGTCGATAAGTTGATGAAAAAATCTATGTGATACAGTAAAAAATACTAATTTTCTTTATTTATTACAATTTGTTCAGTGTCTTACAAGATTTTTTAATGCCTATGGTTCTATACACACAAGTAGGACACTTGATGTTAAGTTATACTTTTTTTTTTGGGGGTGGGTTGCAGTCGGCGCGCTTCTCGCACCACTCCGTCCGGGGCGACAGAGGGGCGTAAGTACGCACACCTGCAACCCACCCACGTGCACGTCGCCTTTGTCGTTGGGCCGACCACCGGAGCAGGGTTACTTGTCATCAGTGGTCGGCCCGACGAAATACCCCCTATTTGGGGTACCCTCCCATCGACCGACGTCCCCCCCTCGGGGAGGACGTCCGTCTTTCCTCACGCGGTCAGCCTCTCGGCAGGTGACGGATTAATTCCCCGATCATGTCACCCGCGGCCTCGGTTAGCGCGGCCGCCCCAGTCGCCGGCGGCGGATCGCCTGATCGAGGCTGCGCTCCTCGCGCAGGCGATCTGCCGCCTCCTTCTGCGAGATCACTGCCTCGCAGAAGACTGCGACCGCGTCCCAATGTTAAGTTATACTGCCCCTCATGGAACATAGTTCATTCTAGATCCTAAAGCGCGCCATATGAACAAAAAGTCTACTTTCCCTTTGACTTACTATATATACCACGCTGGTCCGACAATGTTGGGTAGGATTTTATTTCGAGTTTTCCTTATCACGCTTAGGTGCTGCATGTATATTATATACCATAGTCGTCTTTTACGAAATACGTATATTTATTACGTAGAAAACATTTATTAAGTTATATTTTTTTTTGATTACAGGTGGGCGGCGTGGTCGGCAATGGGATGCTTCGGCTCACCAGGAGGCAAGAGCAGTGAAGATGACGCGAAGTCACAGAAACGCCGCAGCGATGCCATCACCAAGCAATTGCAGAAAGATAAACAGGTTTGAAATTCATTTTCTATATTCTACTACTATACTCGAAGGATATCATCGGAAACACATTACTAAGATCCATCTGTTAACTAGATATGATGGCACATTAATTATTCTACTCTCATCCCATACCAATTACTTGGGTCAAGTCAAGAGGTCTCTCTAAGAGCGTATATATGTATATACCACTGACGACTAGTCACCCTGCTCCGGTGGTTGGCCCAATGACGAAGGCGACGTGAGTACGGGTGGGTTATCGGCCCGCGCGCCGTCCTTTCGTCGCCCCGGACGGAATAGACCGCGTGTGCGCTTACCATAGCCCACCCATGAAAAAAGGGCGTATATATTGCAAATAGGTAGTTTTGGCAATAGTTTTATAACTGGTCGCCTATCTATTCCTCCGGTTGAAGCATGTCTAGACTTTAATCTTCCAAAAAAAAAAAATAGTGTGTATACAGAGTACGCATGTCGGCAGTGAAACTTCTTTATCTATCATTCTTCAGCTGAATCCTATATACAGTAGAACCCGCTTAATACGATCACGTTTAATACGATTGTCCGCATAATACGCCATTTTGCGCCAGTCCCAGCAACTTGAGACATGTTTTCATACATTTCTTAACGCTTAATACGATCGTCATCCCGTTTAATACGCCAACACGTGCCACTCAAATACACATATTACCCCTTGCGGCAGCGGCCAGCGACTGACGAAGTGACGACTGTCGAGCGACCCTAAATGGTAATGACCAAGAAGAAGCTGAGTCAACTCCGATTTTGTCACACTCCCAGGCATTATCAGCAGTTAATGATTTAAGACGCTATGTAACTTCTTTTACTCTCTATCAAGCGAAGACGCACTACGAAAATTAAATTACGTGGAAAATCTTGTAATTGCTAATGTCTCAAAATCTTTTTTGTCAAACTAAAATAATTGATTATTTTAAGTAACGTAATAATAATAAACAACATTTTTTTTTATATTTATAATATTTTTTATTTTTAATAATTAAAAATGTATCTAGTAGTAAGTATGTATATTAGGTAAAGAAAATAAACAACATTTTATTTAGGTAATTTTGAAATGTTAAATTCAATACGTAGGTATTCAGAATAATAATAGAATATAATAAATAATAGTGGCAGGTTTTTTCCCTTGCCCGCATAATACGCTTTCCCGCCTAAAGCCCCCACTACACGTCGGCTGATGCGTCCGCAGACGTCGTCAAATGCATCCGCGGATGGATCTCTGTGCACCGTCCACACGTCTGCAGGCCGATCAGTCTGTATTGATTCTTGACGGACGCAACACGTACGTGCGTACGCACGCGAAATGGATATTGAGACCGTAACTGTTGCAGCTATTTATTTATTTAGGACCTTCAAGTACTATTTAAGTGTCCATCGCAGTAGTTATTAAAAAAAATGGAGAAGAGGAACGTGGTGGACGCTGTAATAAGCATACATAGAAACCGAATAATGTGGAAAAAAAATAATTTCCATAGTGTATTTTTTGCCTTCCGTGTGGTGACGGAGTAAGAATAAAATTCACCACCATCCCCCACACATTCATTCTTACCCGTGGGTGATCGTACGAGATGACTAAGGGATATAAAACGCATATAACATCTATGCGAAGGAAAACTCGAAATAAAACCCTATACCAACCTATACCGACACGTCTGACCAGCGTGGTATAGTAGGTCAAATACCCTTCCATTATGGAGGAAGCCCGAACCCAACAGTGGGACGTATATGGGCTGAGATGATGAATATGATGGTTTATTGCAATTTTTTTTAACACATCCTCCTGGACGCCATTTTTTTTCGCAGGAATAGCGTGGATAACTAGCTTTTAGAACTACATATATTCAGAGCCATCCCGAGAATTTGATAATTTTGTTCGAATTTCTGCTCGATACAGCTCCAGGAATTTGAATGTTTTGTCAGTGCTCGTGTTAGCCATTTTAACGAGCAAGTAAAAAAGAAAGAAGAAAAAATACTGCAGAAATCACGCGTGCATTCTCATCCGCTTCCCGATGAACACTGATGCGTCGTCAGACGTGTGGACGCAACACTCAACGCTGGCGTTGAAACCCTTTGATCCGTGCTACAGAAACCGACAACTAACGGATGAGTGCCGGATGCATCTGCGGACGTCAAATACCGACCACAGACGAGCAAATCACCACCTCTACACGTCCGCGGACGCGTCCGCCGATGACATCTGCGGACGCATCTGCCGACGTGTAGTGGGGCCTTAAGACGCGTTTTTGGTCGGGTCCCTGCGAAATCGTCTTAAGCGGGTTTTACTGTATTTACGTGTTTGTGTCTCTATGGCCTCGCTTTTACGTTTCATCGAGTTTGAAATCACAACGATTCTAAAGAAACTTCATCATCACCTTGCCTTTATCTCAAATACTTGAGGTCCACTCTTACTCTTCTTTCATACATATATTGCAAAAGTTATTGGCAATAATTTTATGTTCAGTCCTCTACCTGACGTCAACCCTCCCTGGTAATTGTTGACCAGACTTTATCAGATGGATTGGCCCAGGTCGATATAAGCTTGAATCATGTGAAAGGTAGGCAATTGACATTTCAAACATCCTCTTATACTATATTGGCTAACTAGTCGAATTTGGTTTCTGTGACCTGCCATTATATAAGAGGGAAGATAAATTATTTCCAACTCTTCCTGTTAAATCTTCCTGATTTGTTGCGGATTCTAAGATAATTAAAAACTTAATAACCTGCAGGTCAGTTTCGGTGTCACTTAGGAGGCCATTGTAGATCCTGGTCTACAAGCATTATAAATAAATGTGGGAATGTGTGATACGTTAGTCCTATTTAAAAAAAAAGCCTTTCGAAATTTAAATTTAATTTAAACCAAATAAAAATAATGTTTTGTTATCCGAAGTTACCATATTTTTAATTGCTGAATTTTAAAGAAAGAATAAAAACCGAAATATTGGTGGTGACCTTGAGGTCACCAATTACTTGAGTAATTGAGTTTAAACTTAATTTTTTTTTGTGGTGACGGAGTAAAAATACAATTCACCATCCCCTCTCTCCTCTGTGGGTATCGAAAAAACGACTAAGAGATATGCAGATAACTAGTAGTGTGTCGTCGACGATTTTACAGTCGACGCAACGAGACCGTTTATCGTTGATGATAAACTAGTTGAAAAAACAGTCTAATTTTCGACTAGTTTACGTCGTAGACGATTAGACAAGACGAGACGTTTAGTTTATATTATGACGTACGTTGATCGTCCATTGGTAAAGGACAACGAAACTTCAAGGAATTTTATTAGACAACAGTTTCATTGTACAATGTACGATGACGCTTCAATATGTAATGGTAGATGGTAGTTCCATCACATGATAGCAGAGCGCAATGAATTGCAATTCAATCTATCTATACGTTATGATTTCGCCTCGACTCACGCCCACGGGCGGTGAGGTTTGTGGGGCGGGTAAGGAGCGTAGCGAGCCGTGCGAGTGCGCACGCGTCCCGTCGTCGAGGTCCGGGCCGATTCGGGCGAACACTCGCAAGTCTTCGCGTTCGTGTCATTCGTTGATGCGACGACCGATTCGCGAAGCCGTTCATACATAAACATGTTAATCAGTCAACTATAAACTAGTTTATTAGTTCACGGCAAAGAAACAGTCGAAAAAAACTGTTCGTTTATTCAACGACCACCACTACAGATAACATTGCAAGATAGAGGAAACACTTGAAATACGCTATACCAACACGTCTCACCAGCTTGTTATGATAGGTCAATTTCTCTGTTTCAACCGATGACACTTAAACAAGATAATAATCTTTCTAAAAATTTTATCCTTTGTGTTATCCTTCGTTTGTAGACAAAACGACACCTAAAGGTTAATTTCCGTGCATCGTGGCCGCGAGCGACAGTCGTAAGCGATCGATCGCGCGCGGCCTATGCGACAATAGTCAAAATATGAAAATGTATGACGCTGTTTCCGAGGTACGTGACAGTCGCGTCCGACCAACGACAGCAAGGGCGCCATATGTTTTCATACTTTGACTATTGTCGTATCGGCCGCGCGCGACATTCGTAAGCGCACGATCGCGCGAGGCCGCGATGCACGAAAACGAACCTTTTATTTTTTTATTGCAAGCAGTGGCAAACGAACAAACAGTACACCTGATGGTAAGTGTTGCTGCCGCTCATGGACCTTTACAAGGCCGCTGCCTACCGCGAAGAAAGTAAAGGGAGTGTGAATGCGTGCATTGAGGCTCGGTGATGCCAAAGGCAGCACCAAAACCTTCCACATGCGAACACCCTCAGAAAGTTGGGCTTAAGAATAGAAAGAAAGATATTGAATACATTGAAAGTCCTACTAATATTATAAACGCGAAAGTTTGTATGTTTGTTGCTCTTTCACGCAAAAACTACTGAATGTATTTTGATGAAACTTCACAATAATACAACTTACATATCAGAATAACACATCCATACTAATATTATAAATGCGAAAGTAAGGATGTTTGTTTGTTTGTAACGTTTTCACGCTTAAACCCCCGAACCGATTTCAAAAATTCTTTCACCAATGAAAAGCTATAATATCAGGGAGTAACATAGGCTATATTTTATCCCGGTATTCCCACAGGAACGGGAACTACGCGGGTTTAAGCGACTGAAACCGAAGCGAAGCGAGGGCGGGTTACTAGTAGAGTATAATTTATCCCGATATCCCCACGAAAAGGGAAACTATGCGGGTAAAACCGCAGAGTGGAGTTAGTTTTATTATAATGCATTATCTAGTCGACATTTGTTACTGTGTGAGCGCACATCGTAAAAATTTACTCTGATCATTTTTATCCTAAATCGCCAAAAGAAGTATAACTTCAAAAAGCGGCTAAGTGCGGTCGTTGGACACGAAGGGTTCCGTACCATTCTACCATCTAAAAATCATGTTTGTTGTATGGGATCCCCCCTTAAATATTTATTTTATTTTGTTTTTAGTATTTGTTGTTATAGCGGCAACAGAAATACATAATCGGTAATAATTTCAATTGTCTAACTATCGTGGTACTTGATATACAGCCTGGTGTTAGACAGACAGACGGACAGACAGCGAAGTCTTAGTAATAGGGTCCCGTTTTTACCCTTTGGGTACGGTACCCTATAAATTAAGACGATTTACATACAACTAAATGTGTTTTAGCCTTTTATCTTTTACGAAATTATTTAACAAATGCATAACACTAAATCTTCGGGGAGACTTCATGAGCGAGACAAACTTGCAATTACGGTTTTATATTAAGAGAAGCCATCAAAACGGTGACGTCACATTACTTCAACAAATTGCAACGCGTCATTCACGTAGTGACGGTGTCTATAAAAAGATATCCAAAAATAGTTGTAATGCTTCGACAGTTTGGGCTGTGGACGCTGTGCAAAACGAAAGTGTAGTGGAGTCAAAATACAATTCACTATCCCTTAGATGTCGTAATAGACGACTAAGGGATATGATATGCAGATCTCTCCAATGCTAAACCGTCTGCCCCGTATGGCCCAGTAGGTTAATTTCTCTCCTATTGAAGAAGAGCCTCGAGCCTAGCAATAGACGCGTATGGGCTGAGTCGATGACGATATGGCATAACGTCAACCCTAGTACTAAATCTCCGTCTAGAAAACGGCCCCTTGTATAACGCACAAGTCAATATTACAAATATGATAATAAATTTGTTTGTATGTTACGCTTTCACGCCTAAACCACTAAACATATTTTAAAAATTCACCATTTGAAAGCTACATTATCAGCGAGTTACATGGCTATATTATATCCCGGTATTCCCACAGGAACCATGACGGTAAAACCACAGACAACTTGATTGATTTTAAAAGTTCTGTTACCAATGGAAAGCTACGTTATTAGCGAGTAACATAGGCTATATTTTCGCCGTATTCCCAAGGAAGTTGGAGCTAATTTAAATATGTTTTTTGAACCCATGACTGAATATCGATATTCAGTCATGTTCATCATGTCATGTCATATTCAATCTGTAGATAAATCTTTTCGTAGTTTACCCTATAGAAAAATATGATGTTTTAATACATACTGGTCTGATGCATCCATCTCATATTGCCAGTAGAATAAAACAGGCGTTTCCCTTAAAAGAAGATTTTAATAGAATAAGACAGAGCCGTTTCCCTCAAAATAAGATTTCAATAGAATAAGACAGAAGCGCTTTCCTTAAAAAAAATCAATACAATAAGGTAGAGGCGTTACCCTTAAAAGATTTCAATAGAATAAGATAGGCGTTTCCATTAAAAGATGATTTCAATAGAATGAGACAGAGGCGCTTTCCTTAAAAAAATTCAATAGAATAAGGCAGGCGTTTCCCTTAAAAGATTTCAATAGAATAAGACAGGCATTTCCCTTAAAAGATGACTTCAATAGAATAAGACAGAGGCGTTTCCCTTAAAAAGCCTTGTCTTACACAACATAGAACTTATCTATATGCTCTGTTCTAGATGGTTTTTGAAATATTTGTAAATATGTATTAACTTTTTTAATAATACTCTTTTGCAGCTATATCGCGCGACGCATCGGCTTCTGCTCTTGGGCGCTGGTGAGTCCGGCAAGTCGACCATAGTTAAGCAAATGCGGATCCTGCACGTCAATGGATTCTCCGATAAAGAACGTCGGGAAAAGATTGAAGACATCAAGAAGAATATACGAGATGCGATACTTGTGAGTAGTTATGTAAATTAACAATTAACTGCACGTATGTCCCACTATTGGGCTCGGGCCTCCTCAAAAGTGGGAGAGAATTTGACCTATTATACCATGCTGGTCAGACATGTTAGTATAGGGTTTCATTTCGAGTTTTCCTTCTCTTGCACAGATGTTACTTGCATATGACATCCCATAGTCGTCTTTTACGACATCCACGGGCAAGATAGGGAATGGAAAATTGTATTGCATCTTGCCCATAGGTGACGTATAAAAGGACTAAGGGATGTGATATGTAGATAATATGTAACCAACACGTCTGACCAGCGCAGTATATCAGGTCAATTTCCCTCCTATTATGGAGGAGGTTCGAACTCAACAGTGGGACGTATATAGGCTGAGATAATGATGATGTGTTAAGAAGTGGCCAATGTAAATGCTAGTCTTATTTACGACTAGCAACCCGCCCTCGCTTCGCTTCGGTTTTAGTCGTTTTACCCGCGTAGATCCCGTTCCCGTGGGAATACCGGGATAAAATATAGCCTAGTTCACGCCCTGATATTATAGCTTTCCATTGGTGAAAGAATTTTTGAAATCGGTCCAGCCGTTTTGAAGATTACCCGGAACAAACAAACAGACAGACAGACAAAAAAAATTAAAGTGATTTTTAGACATGTGTATAGTGCAAATAACCGTGTGAGCATGAGAAAAGCCTATTATTTTGACATTACAAACAGACACTCCAATTTTATTTATTGGTAGAGATCATAACGTTTTAACGCATTTTATTAACGGACTTCTAAAAAAGGAGGAGGTTCTCAATTCGGAAGTTTGTATTTTTTTTTATGTTTATTCGCGCATAACTCCGTCGTTTGCCAACCGATTTGATTTTTTTTTTTGATGGAAAGTGTATATACATCCCAAATGGTTTCATGAAAATTTTATCTAAATCGGACAAGCGATTTTTGAAAAATCAACAATAATCTACAAATTTATCTACATTAGCGATATTTTCGTTTACTCTGCATTACGTTTTGAGGTCGGTTTTTTTTTTGCAAAAAATCATATATAAACGATTTCATTAATTGCTTTTTTAATTGTCGATTACACTATCATAACAGAATAAAACCGAGTACTATAAATCAGATAGATAATATGATAGTATTATTGTTAAAGAGTGGGGGTGCTCGATAAAGTAATTCTCGAAAATATTCGATCGATACTAGTACTAGTATCGATAAGTCAAAATGTTACGAAATATATGTCACAAAGCGACCCACGCTTTTTTTACGATAAATACTAATTAATACCTTTTGTTTTTCCCTGTGGTGAAGGAGTAGGCATACATCTACACTAATATTATAAAGAGGTTAAATTTGTATTTTTGTGTATGTGTATGTTTGTAATGAATAAACTCAAAAACTACTGTGCCGATTTCAAAAATTCACCATTGTAATGGTACATTATCCCTGAGTAACATTGGCTATATTTTATCTCGGTATTCCCACGGGAACATGAACTACGCAGGTAAGACGACTGAAACCGAAGCGAAGCGAGGGCGGGTTGCTAGTCTATACCAATAAATAAAATTGGAGTGTCTGTTTGTAATGTCAAAATAATAGGTTTTTTTCGTGCTCACACGGTTATTTGCACGACACCTATGCCTAAAATAGCAATTAAAAAGTTTTTGTCTGTTTGTTCCGGGTAATCTTCAAAACGGCTGGACTGATTTCAAAAATTCTTTCACCAATGGAAAGCTATAATATCAGGGCGTAAACTAGGCTATATTTTATCCCGGTATTCCCACGGGAACGGGAACTACGCGGGTAAAACGACTATAACCCATAACCGAAGCGAAGCGAGGGCGGATTGCTAGTAATAAAATATATTAACACTAGCTGACCCAACAGACGTTGTTCTGTTCAAATCTAAAAAAAAAATATTAAAATAATTCTCCATAAAATCAATAGCAACGCCACCTACCGGTTCTAATTATTAATCTAAACCGTTAGCATCGGCACAGCCACAAAAATCATCAAAATCGATGTAGCCGTTTAGAAGGAGTTCATTCATTTACAAACACGAACCGAAGATTTATCTATACCAATAAATAAAATTGGAGTGTCTGTTTGTAATGTCAAAATAATAGGCTTTTTTCATGCTCACACGGTTATTTGCACGACACCTATGCCTAAAATAGCAATTAAAAAATTTTTGTGTCGGTCTGTCTGTTTGTTTCGGGTAATCTTCAAAACGGCTGGACCAATTTCAAAAATTCTTTCACCAATGAAAAGCTATAATATCAGGGCGTAAACTAGGCTATATTTTATCCCGGTATTCCCACGGGAACGGGAACTACGCGGGTAAAACGACTAACCTATAAGCGAAGCGAGCGCGGATTGCTAGTTGTAAATAAAACAACTTTAACGGGTTGTATCGCGTTTGTATTTGATTTATGATTGCCCGACGTTTCGAACACTATACAGCATTCATGATCACGGGCGGACTAAGATGTCTGATGTCTAAACAAGTCAACGTTATTACAGATTTTTATAATTATCTACCCGCTATAGAAAAAATTTGTTATTAAATTTTTGGTACAAATTTATTGCTAGTACAAGAAGAAAATGGTTCTATATGAAAAAATTATATTGTTTATGATTAGTAATTATTAAACATTAAATTTGTAGTAATTATTATTACAATTTGTTAATTTAAACCTAACAAAACTAATATACTACCACCGAATCAGAACGCAGTCACACTAAGAAAGTGCCAGCAAGAAAACTCAGGGGACATAATGCTAAATTATAATGAATTTTTTATTTATAAAGGAGGCTTACTTTGTTTTACTAAAAGGTTTTTTGATTTATAAAATTATCTTTAACTGTTATTATTGTGGGTCAAAGTAGGAATACAGTTCACTGTATTTCTATTCCATCCAGTGCTGAACCCAGGGGCGTAGCTACCGCCTTATCTGCCGTATCAAATATACGAGGCCCCCGAGCCAAGGGGAGCCCCTGACATGCGCAAGCAAAAATTAATTACCCTCCCATCAGTCGATGGGAGGGTACCCCACGTAGGGGGTATTCCGTCGGGCCGACGGAATGATGTCAAGTAACCCTGCTCCGGTGGTCGGCCCAACGATGAAGGCGACGTGGTTTTCGGGTGGGTTGCGGGTGTTGCGTGCTTACGCCCCTCTGTCGCCCCGGACGGAGTGGTGCGAGGAGCGCGCCGACCACGGCCCACCCCAACAAAAAATAAAAAAAGCAAAAATTAATAAAAACTTCCCAAATTTTTTATTATTTCAGAAATGACAAAAGTAAAAAAAGTAATTATAAATGATTTAATAAATCAGTTTGTCGAAAAAAAGGGCAAGCAGAGTGTATATTTAATGTGAATTTTTGTAAATATTTAAAAAAGTCAGATAATTATGATATGATGAATAAATATGTATTTCTATCAATTTTATGCAAACCTTTTTTCTCTTTTGTGAAAAATCTTTACCCCTTCATAAGACCCCAAATATTTTTTTATACGGGGCTCCACCAAGGCACGCCACGCCACTGGCAGAACCACCACCTCACCCGTGGGTATCCTTAAAGACGACTATGGGATACAATATGCAGATAATATCTATGCAAAAGCAGGAAAACTCGATATAAAACCCTAAACCAACACAACTGACCAGCACGATATAGTGAGTCAATTTCTCTTCCATTGTAGAGGAAGCCCGAGTCCAACAGTGGGACTTCACTTCATTCATTTCAGCTCATATATACGTCTCATTTTTGGGCTCGAGCATTTTTTTTTTTATTGCAAGCAGTGGCAGACAAGCAACCAGTACACCTGATGGTAAGTGTTGCTGCCGCTCATGGACCTTTACAAGGCCTACCGCGAAGAAAGTGAAGGGAGCGTAAGTGCGTGCATTTTGGCTCGGTGATACCAAAGGCACCACCAAAACCCTCCACACGCGAACATCCTCAGAAAGTTGGGCTGCCAGCTCTCTCGCTCACCGAACGAAGCGCAGTAACAAATTGCTACTCCATCCGACGTCCTCGTCACGTCCTCGACGAAGAGGACGACAATATCACACTCGCTCAACAAAGAGTCTACACGGCCCGCGAGGCCTTAACAAATAAATATCCGCGGTTCCGCCCTCGCCGTCGAGGTGCGAAACCGCACCGCGCAAAATCACATAATCACTACTAAAAATGTGGGCACGCCCACTTTGCCTCCAGCGACGCCCCAAGCCGAGGTCCGTTCCCCACAGGGGGAGCCCTTGGGCGATGTCGCTTAGCATACTTTTCTCCGGGTTGAGAGCCCTCAGCGCTCACCCATAGTCCGCGTCAAGCTGTCAAGGCCATCTGCGGCCAACAGCTGTACAAACACAAAAACAAAAGAAAAAAAAAAAAAAACAAATTGCTACTACTCAGACGTCGATTTTCTGCGAGAGTGTGTTACTACCCCGGACGGACCGGCCCGCGGCTGTAGACAGATAACCGTCGACAGTGTGGTCCTACCACTAGTAATCCTCCTTCACAATAGAAGGAAAATTGACCTAACTATACCTGCTGCTCAGACAGGTTGGTATAGGTTTTTATTTAGAGTTTTCCTTCTCTTCCATATTTTTATGGTTATTATATCTCTTAGTCGTCTTTTACGACACCCACGGGTAAAATAGGGAGTGCTGATTTATTTTCTTACTTCGTCGCCATATGGTAAACGATCTGCAGATCGTTTACCATCGTCGTTTACCATATATCAATAGATAATTAAATACAGTAAATATGACATGATGCGTTAAGACTTCACCATTCAAATGAACTACGCATTTTTTTTTTATGAATGACAGAGGCCTTATAGTCTAACTTTTTATTAGCTGCAGTTTTTGAAGAAGTTGCCGGTTTTTAGTTGCCGGTTTTTGAAGAAAAATAAATAGGGATGTAGCTAAATGAGTG
Organism: Lymantria dispar; assembly: GCA_032191425.1. Taxonomy (NCBI): domain Eukaryota; kingdom Metazoa; phylum Arthropoda; class Insecta; order Lepidoptera; family Erebidae; genus Lymantria; species Lymantria dispar. The sequence continues at coordinate 8,678,912 of CM063463.1, read as the reverse complement.
AATCATAAATGAATAATCAGTTTGGTTTTTTTTTTTGAGATTTAATATTAAGTTGTAATGTATTTTTTTAACCTATTATTATTACTATACTAGAGGATTGATCTTTTTTAGTGGAAGTATAGGGAGGTACATTCAAAATGAAAAAAAAAACGTCATAATAATGTTAATCTTTTTCGAAATCACTGTCGCTGTCGCTTTCGGTCACACTAATAACAAATCTATCTGTCACTTCATCTATAATATGATCGAGGTGGCACATTTTATCTTCCTCTTTAATAGTGTGAGACACACAGTCACTCCACTTAGCCGGTGTCACTTTCTTGATTCCTTCTTGGAATAAAGTTTTCACTTCTTGCATTTTATACGTCTTATTATTGTTTGCGACGTGACTCTTTACCTGCGCCCATACCAACTCAATGGGGTTCAATTCACAGTGATAAGGGGGCAGTCAGTCTTAAAAGTGTGATACCTTTTTGTGCAGCCATCTCGTCTACGGTATATTTCTCAGTATGATTTTGTTGTTTCACAATATCTATGAGAGTGGCCTTGACCATATTTGGTTCAAACGCAATATTTTTAGTAGTCAGCCACTCTTGAATTCGTGCTTTCGTCCACGACATCTTCGGGATTGTTTCGATCTTCCGAGAGTGATAGGGCGCATTGTCCATTACGACTACTGCATTCGGCTTGAGTTTAGGTAGAATACCGCCGAACCAATCCTCGAAACACTCCGCGTTCATTTCATCATGGTAGTCTTCTGTACCTTTCTTTGCTTCAAACATAAGAAGTCCGTCGACCAGGAAGCCTTCTTCTCCGCCTATGTGACTAATTATGAGTCGTTTGCCCTTTCCTGTGGGATTTTTTAATCCCGTAGTCAGGCCGTCTAAAAATGCCTGTCGAGAAGATTTAATACTTCCGTCATTCCAGGTTTTTTGATGTGAAACATCTATAGGCGAGGGTGAACCCGATCGTCGCGTGGCGTTTAACGCCACGCTTCGCGGCTCCCTCTTATTTAACTATAAAATAAAAATCCGGATACACATATCTACATTTTTGTAACGAAACCATAGTGCGATTTAAAAGTTTGTACAACGCCATCTAGTGCGCTCAAAGTAAATTGTTACCTATAATATATACTAATGAAAATAAATGTTTATTGAATAAAAATCATCATTTTCTTGGCAAAAAATCGTAATATTATTTTTATTAATACTTTATGCTATTTTATTCAGTTTTTGTCGTAATCTGTTCTTTTATGCATATATACTTGTTCTATAAAATAATGTATAATTCTCTAACTACCTAACATAAGTATACCATACCATACCTACCTACAGTACTTTCACGTACGAAAACTGGACAATCGCTTATGCGATTTTGACCCACTTTACACAGTCAGATTTCATTTAAAATTTGTAGATTTAACAAGGACCAATGACGATAAAATAATTTAAATAGCTTGTCTCATTATCATTACGGGATTAGAGATTTCTTTATAAATTATATTTTATAGTTGATATTGAGCTCGATAGATGTCGCTATTTCTGTTTGCCAGATCACACTTTCTTAGCCGATCCCTTTGAACTACGTAGAAGTGTGTGAGCGAGACGGAGCGACGCTATGCTGTTCGTAAGCGACTGAACGGTGAATTAATATTATTGCTGTGTAATAATAATAGAAATTGTATTATTTTATTCAATACTTTATGGCATATTAGTTCCTGTCGTAATCTATTCTTTTATGCATATTTAAGTAGAAAATAATTTCGATGTGTCACATCTGCCAGGCGTCCTGAGCGACGGTTCACTTTTTTTTGTAGTATGACCTGAAAAGAACAAAAAAGAATCATAAGTTTCGACATCAAAACAAAAAGGGAACAAATAGAAGAAACTAAGAGTTGACACGTACCAGCGTTGACCCAGGTCTCGTCTTGATAATATATGTATTTTCCCTCCCTACGATATTGTTTAATTAAACGCAGGTAGCGCTGGCGCCATGATATGATATCTTGTCTATCAATAAGCACACTCTTGCGTGATCGAGTAGCGAATTCGAAATTAAGATGCTTCCATAATTTTTCTCAATGTCTCTTTCGAGAAGTTGGGCAATCCTGGGTCATCATTTACAACTTGCAGCACCTAAAAATGATTAAAGTTATTACCTAATTGGTTAAGATTACACATGGGATGGGAGAAAACATACATAACGTATAATAAAAAGATGAGTGACGACATGTGTAAACTAACTTTTGTGATGGTGGGTATTTCATTTCTATGAAAGAACTGATGTACAATTCGTCTAACAGCAGTGAATGTGAAATCATCAAGTTTATCTTTAAATGTAAGTTTTGGGCCCGTTTTTTCGGGAGGTTTTGGTGATTCGCTGTCGTTCTCCTTGTGCTCCTTTAAAACGGAATAAACTGTGCGGACGGATATTCCCAAGACTTCAGCCACCTTGTTAACGCATTCACTTGTTTTTGGAACTTCAATGTTTGATTCTGAAGATTTCACTTCAAACACATATTTGTAAACGTTTTGGACCCAAAGTTTTTCAGTTGCACTTAGAGCTACACGTGGCCTTTTTTTCTTAGGAGATAAAAATGTGTCTCCATCTTGCGATGTGCTCTTCTTCTTGTGTCTTCAATGTATCAAACAAAAAAAAACTAACACGATTAACGAAAACAGGTAATGAAAAACAAACACAACGTAACATAAGTTTAACAATAATGATAACAAAAACAACGCGCAGTGGGCAAATCAAAGTTATTCATGCACTCAAAACAGAAGTATGAAGCCGAATGAGCGAATGACAACCGAAACAAAATGGCGGTCAAGCGTCATCGTAGCACCGTAACCAAAAACCAGTACTACCAACTTGACAGAGCGTTTTCTTGAGTGTTACCTTGTATATGTCTAAAAGGATCAACGTTTATACAGCCTTTTATTTACATTAATATTAAATAGAATTTAGTATGATCATTATGAGTCAGCTATGGAACGATTAGATATTCTGTAAACTTTTGTGAACTGAATCACATCCCTATTGAGATTAGGCTGTCAACATTATTTTACGGAATGACATTTAGAAACGTCATTTTACTGCAGCTAATAAAAAGTTAGGCTTTAGCTTTAAAGTGCCAAAGAAAAATTAAACAATTGTATGTAGTATGGCGTGATATAGTAATAAACACAGTGATGACGTCTAATGGGCATATTTGGAAGAAGAGAACATTGTGATCACCCATTACAATTTACTTCCGTGTGGTGACAGAGTAAGAATACAATTCACCACCCCCCTATCTTACCCGTGGGTGATCGTACGAGACGACTAAGGGATATAAAACGCATATAACATCTATGCGAAAAAAGGAAAACTCGAAATAAAACCCTATACCAACACGTCTGACCAGCGTGGTATAGTAGGTCAATTACCCTACCATTATGGAGGAGGCCCGCGCCCAACAGTGGGACGTGTATGGGCTGAGATGATGATTACAATTTAACAGTAATTCCGCCGTTCTTTAACTTCATGAAATATGAAGTTTAGTTTTTAAACACGTGACTGTTTTTTTTAATGGTATTGGCTATGGTCAGCGCATACGTCGTCCGCTCCGTCCGGGGTGAAGAAAGTGCGGCACGCGGCCCCATAACCCACGGTGGTTTATCTCCTCTCCTTCACCATTGGGCTGACTACCGGTGCCGAGTTCCTTGTTCTCCTTGACTGCCGCCCTAAATCTGAACATGTATTTTTTTTATGGAGTGCATTTACTCTATTAAGTAATATTCATCATCACCATTATAGCTCACATATGTCCCACTGTTGGACTTGAACATCCCCCACAATAAGAGAGAAATTAACCTACTACACAATGCTGGTTAGGCGGGTTGGTTTACTTACTTTATGAAACCCACAGTCAAGAGAAGGGCATAGCGAATCATATTCTTACTCCATCATCATCGCAGCCCACATGCATCCCACTGTTGGGCTCGGACATCCTCCACAATGGGAGGGAATTTGACCTACTATACCATGCTGGTCAGACACGATGGTATAGGGTTTCATTTCGAGTTTTCCTCTTGCACAGATGTTATGTGCATATTATATCCCTTAGTGGTCTTTTACGACATCCACGGACAAGATAAGGAAGTGGTGAATTGTATTCTTACTCTGTCAACACACAAAAAAAAATAATATGAAATTATCCCACCCCCTCTCTTACCCGTGAGTGTCGTAAAGGACGACTAAGGGATTTAATATGCATATAACATCTATGCAAGGAAAAGAAAACTCGAAATAAAACCCATAGGTTTTTTTTATACCAAACCGTCTGACCAGTGCAATGTTGTAGGTCAATTTCCTCTCTATTATGGAGGGAGTCCAGCAATAGCCCGTTTATAAGCTAAAATGATGATAGTGACTTTATAATTACAATTCTAAATAATGACAAGATCTAAATTATTATTAATTTACTGTAGATATTCTATATAATTTTATTGTGAACTGGATACGATTACCACAAATAGGACCAAAGTTCCGTGTGGTGACGGAATAAGAATACAATACACCACCCCATATCGTCACAGACGATTAAGGTATATTTTATACATCTATTAAAGATATGGCAAACTCGTAAAATAAAACCCTATACTAACCAATCTGAGTAGTGTGATTTAGGTCAATTTTCCTCCTTATTGTGAGGGAGGCTCGAGCCCAGCAGTGGAACGTATATGAAATAGGACCATTCCTATTACTCCTATTGGAAAACATTCTTTCTCCATGTGAAAATGATATGTAAGTGAATGAAGAACAGAAGATTAATGGTTTACACGAAGTTCTATGACGAAAATAAGGGGAACCTATATTTATTTTTTGCTAATTTTGTTATAACTGATGTATTTGTTTGTTTTTCAGACGATTACTGGTGCAATGAGCACGTTAACGCCGCCCATACCGCTCGAGAAACCCGAGAATAAGGCACGCGTCGACTATATACAGGTAAATTATCCCTGTGATGACGGTGTAAAAATACAATTCACCATCCTCCCCTTATTTTGTCCACGGTGTCGTAAAAGGCGACTGAATATATGCAGATAACATCTATACAAGAGAAGCAAAACTGGAAATGAAATCCTGTACCAATTCGTCTGTCCAGCGTGGTATAGTAGGTTTAATTTTCTTCTATTGTGGAGGAGGCTCGAGCCCAGCGATGGGATGTATATGTGCTGTGACGACGAAATGAAGAATAGCATTATACTGACTAGGATGAGAAAGGCTCGAGTGGAGGTCACGGGCGTATAAAATACCGTAGACACTAATACGTTCCAGCGCTAAAAATTTTTTACATGATGCCAACACCCTGCCAGTGCTCTCCTGGTATCGAGACTAGCGCCAGCAACTGGCAACGTCTAAATCCGGCATTATTCCGCACTGCATTTTAGTTCTGCAGATAATAAAATCCCCGATGATGTTTCAGGATGTGGCGTCACAGCCTGACTTCGATTACCCGCCAGAGTTCTACGAGCACACGGAGGCGCTGTGGCAAGATGGTGGCGTACAACGCACCTATGAGCGCAGCAACGAGTATCAACTCATCGACTGTGCCAAGTAGTCAGTATCTTATTAATTTGTCTATATTAAGGGCGACCCGGGCTTGTTCTAACAATTTTGGACCTAACTTCTTTAACTACTCAACCATTTGCGATGGAGACATGATTTTACGCCATATGATTCGCAATTTATTGAACTTTAAGCATAGCTTATCAAAACAGCCCCTTTTTTGGGTGGGCTACGGTCAGCGCCCCGCCGCCCGGCTCCGTCTGGGGCGACAGAGGGGCGGCACGCGGCCCCGTAATCCACCCATGGCATGTCGCCTTCGTCGTTGGGCAGAGTAACTTGTCTTTAGTGTCTTCGGTCACCATCGCGCGGTCGGCCTCTTGGCGGGTGACGGACTAAATCCCTGGTCCAGTCACCCGATCAAAACGGCTCTAGGGTAAATTTTAACAGAAAGGTCAATTAGAAAAAATGTACTTTCTACTAAATAATTAAACACCAATTAATCTCGCAAAAACCTCCTGAAATAGACACCTCGTCCACAGCTCGTTCCCATGATGGCCCAGCCGAAACTGACCAGTACGTTTAGTATTGTTTACAAATGAGGCAAATATATTTTTATTTTTCTCTATAGCTTTGCGTAAATTTGCCTGTTAATAGTTACCTCTGTTAAAACTAGCCCCAGTCTCCCTAAGAATTAGCTAATAATTCCTGCTGTTTACGCGAGTACACGCTGTAAATAAAACGATTATACGGATTTCATCGCGTTTTTATTTGATTTTTTATTGTCCGATGTTTCGAACACTTACACCGTTTATCGGGGCGGGCGGACACTCCGCCTGTGACCATGAACACGCAACTATAAAGCGTTACGCTGTAAAGCGGTGGTGATAAAATTCACAAAATAGTTTTATTTATAAGAATTAGCTTTTATTATTCTTATACTCTATTAGATTTTAATAATAACATATTCTTCACTTGAGATGATGGGTTGAGAATAAAATTGCCTACTTAAGGACACTTAAGTCCGGTAACGGGTGTCAATGGGCTAATAAATATGGGTGATTTCACCGGTACTCAGGTACAGGGCGTAGACTTTGGCGGGCGCAAGAATGGTAACCTCATTTGCACTAGTGAACTTGCGTCTAAATATTAGTAAGTAAGTACTTACTGTATAGTAAGTGGTATGACAGGCGAAGGGTCCACTTAAATAGCTCGTCTGCTTGTTTGCCCACATCATTTCTAGTTCTTCAAAAAAATAGATTTTTCTTCAAAAATAGTAGATAATTGGTCCACCAACACCAAGGTACTTGTGCTTTATTTTATCACCCTTAATTAAAATAAGGTTTCCCATACCATAACATTGCTCGAGCTAATATCTAAAAAAAAACAGGCGCAATTATAGAAACTCGTCTAGGCGCATAAAATGCTATTACAGCGCTGCTCCGGCGGGGAAATAGGGATAATCACCACAGTTAGCATTGCCCTTTAAAAATTGCCTAAAATAATAATAAAAAATCAATATTCCTAACTGAAATTATCCAAAACTGTCGGATAATTCGGGTTGAGAGCCCTCGTCGCTCACCCAATAGTCCGGCTAAAGTTGTTACAGCCGTTTGTGGCTAACAACTATAATCAAACATAAAAAAGATGTTGGATAAGCCGAAATCATTTCATATATGTAACCCAAACTGGTATATTAATTTTCTAATATCTGAATACGAAACATCACATCCACGACGATCTTAGAAATTATCACGTTTTTGCGATACCAATTCACACAACGATAATATTTGTTACAGTTTCCTTGACCAAGTGCACATAATAAAGCAGGCGAACTACACACCGACGGAGCAGGATATCCTGCGGTGCCGAGTGCTCACCTCTGGCATATTTGAGACGCAGTTTGTTGTGGATAAAGTCAATTTCCAGTGAGTACTTATAACATTTATAATAAGACCATGCTGCTGCTGACAGATTTATTCCTACAACCATAAATGGCGCGGTTTGTCCGATACAGCCACTCTTTCGTAGAAAATAGATGTCTGAGAATAGTACCCGGCATTTTCAACAGCTCCTAATAGATACTAGACCGCTAAAGCTACAGACACTACAAAATCGTTTCATGTGTCGAGCTATGGGAAAACCGTGATTCATACATAATGTCGATCTCCACATCGACCACGAACTGCCGATCATCAGACAGTTTATGAAACGGTGCTCTCGGAGCTACTTTGACTCTGCAATGAACAGCAGCATCCCAGCCAACTATTGGTTGTGGCTGTTTCCTATACGCTCTTAAAGATAGCCGGTTCCGACGTCCTCAACACGTTCTCTTCAGGGAGGAACCGCACAATGGAACGCCCACTTTGCTTCCATCGATTCTTCACAGAGGGAGCCCTTGGACAATGTCGCTTAGTATACTTTCACAGGATTGAGAGCCCTCATCCATAGTTCGCGTCAAGCTGTCAAAGCCATCTGTGGCTAACAGTTGTACACTCCGCAAAAGGATACCAGACTCTTAGTGCTCCGTGTGGTGTCGGAGTAAGAATACAATTCACCATCCCTTCTCTTGCCCATAGCACACCCATAAAAAAAAAATACTAATACCTCTGATCAGCGTGGTATAGTAACCCAACAGTGGGACGTGTATGGGCTGAGATGAGTGCTTAGTTCAACATCACACACTGTGTTTAATTGTAATCTAATTGTGTTACAGTATGTTTGATGTCGGCGGACAGCGGGATGAACGACGCAAATGGATCCAGTGCTTCAACGACGTGACGGCCATTATCTTCGTAACCGCTTGCTCCTCCTATAACATGGTGCTGCGTGAGGATCCCACCCAGAACCGCCTTCGAGAGTCGCTCGACCTATTCAAGAGTATATGGAATAATAGGTGTGGTACTGATGACTTAAAATTGACTTGAACGCACAGATGGCGTAGTGTGCAGTAGAGTAAGATTCCGACCTAGCGTGCCAGTGTCGTGGGTTCGAATCCCTTGCAGACAACACTGTGCTCTCCACAAATTGTTATTCTGAGTCTGGATGTAATTTGTGGCCGTTAATTATGTTTGTAAAATCCTCGGCAATACAATGATTATTTCCTTAGTGTAGGATGTCTTTATAAAAAAATAACATGCTGCAGTTTTATTCGAGTTGTCCATATTTTGTGAATATCTGCTTTCATCTCTAAATCGACTCTTGATATACCTCATCATCTCAACTCGTATAAATCCTACTACTATCTGTGAATTTCCTCCACGATACGATAGGAGGAAATTTATCTACGGAGGAAATTCACGCCGGTTATATTTCGCGTTTTCCATCTCTTGATTATTTTATGGGCCCCCCCTTTTTAACCTTTCGAACGTTTTGATACAGTTCTGTCCACCTCTCTTAAACCGTTTTGTCACAGATCTGTGCCCGCTTTCAAATTTGAATTTAGTATATAATTTGGTCTACACTTTCAATTCTATTGATATCAGTGGATGTGTATGTCATTCGTCAGTGTTTCTAAATGAAAATATATTGTTGTGAAATAAGTTTTAATTCTAAAAATCTGTAAATTCATACGGCGAACACGTTTTCAGCCCATGACTCGTGGTTATTGAGCTGTAGAATATTATCAAAACATTATTTATTATCAGAATCCAATCTGTAACCGTAATTAGTTATCTGGCTTTCAATAACAGTCGTCAGTGTGAACAATTTCATGCATTGAAAGGCAAATTTCATAAAAAATGCAATGGCGCGCGGATCCCGCCTCTTCACTCTCGGTCGCTGCGACCGACGACGTAATTTTTTTTGGCGTCCTCGTGACATTCGAAAGGTTAATACGGCCAAGACCATTTGGCAGTTTTTGTTAGGTGGATCGGAGCCCAATCAAATTTGGTAAGCATTTTTTGTATTATAATTGCGAAATCTTGGCTCATACACATGCGAATGCTGAGCTTGAGTCTTCATCTAGTGGAAGGTAAATATAGCGGTCAGACTGGTTGGCTTTGATTTCAATATCAGCTTGCGTCCCATTTGGCTGTTATCACCCGCCACCTTACATTTTAAGTATTACCTATGATAATTGATTGAAGTAGGCGATACATAGCGGCAATCCATTCTTATCTTAAAATGGAAGGGAGATCCACCACGTCGATCCCTTAATCATCTTTTACGACATCCAAGGGGAAAGAAAGGGGGTGGTGAATTATATTCATACTCCGTCACCACATGGAAATACAGATTACTAAGTCTATATATATTTATATGTTACAGATGGTTGCGTACGATATCCGTGATCCTGTTCCTGAACAAGCAGGATCTGCTCGCGGAGAAAGTGCTTGCGGGCAAGTCACGGCTCGAGGAATACTTCGCTGAGTTCGCGCGCTATAGCACCCCTCCGGATGCGCTGCCAGATCCACGCGATCACCCAGAAGTGGGCCGCGCCAAGTACTTCATACGGGACGAGTTCCTTGTTAGTACAAATTATATTCACATCACCAACGAACTACGAATACATTGTGTCATCAATCTATTCTGCCTCCTCCTAGGAGTCGTAAATAGCAACCGAGTTATCACCAGAAAACAACGTGAACAGCAGCAGTTTTCTAGGGAATTGATAACATCAACAGCCCTCGTCAAACGTTTCTAGAAAGGTTTATTGTCCAACAGCTGACTTTAGAGTTCATTAACCTGAATAAAGCCCCCAAGAAATCAGGATAAGAGCAGAGTAGTGACAATATGTTTATGTATATTTTCACTACCCTGCTATTATCCCCATTTCTTAGGGTCTCTCATCATTTCAGCCCATATACATCCCACTGTTGGGCTCGTTCTCCTCCGCAATGGAAGTGAAATTGACCTACTATTCCACGCTGGTCAGACGTGTTTTATTTCAAGTTTCCTTCTCTTGAATCGATGTTATCTGCATGGGATATATTAATCGTCTTTTACGACAACCACGGACTGGATTGGGGTTGATGCATTGTTTCTCTGTTAGTAGTCCGGTCAATCTAGACCAAAAAATGAGAGTTAAGGTACATAAAATCCCAACAAGCTGAAAATCAGTAAAATTGTTCAAACATAATTATAAATAATATTTAAAAGTTCCCCATTATTCCCGTGTATGGAAAAAAAATTATTGAAGGTCAAAGGTCAAGAAAATGAGCTTTTCGCGATTTTCAGCAAAACGGTAAGTTTTATCATAAAAGTACCTTAGACAAAATTGTAGATCATAAAATTATCTATAAAAAATGTATCAATACTTTTTTTCCTATGAGCCACCGTTTCTGAGATGTAACGATTCAAAAAGTTATAAAAGTTGTTATCGTCATAATATGCATGAGTACGCCACGTATATACATTCTAGAGTTGTTATATATTATAATATATATATTATGTGTTGAAATATTTTTCTATCGGTCATTGTAACTTATACTTAAAATATAAAATATACATAAGTTATAACTATAAGAATATCAGGTAAAATGAAACCCAGTCCCTTAATTTTTAAGCCAGTGTAACTTCGAGACATCTGTCTCTTGTTTTATTGTGAGAAGCAGAAGAAGAAGTACAAGAAGAATTTGAAACTTACGAATCAGGCGAATGAACTTCACCACTTTTTTTAATTTACATCGCTTTTATCTTTACCAATCCTTGAAAATTTCCGTTATTTTGCAATAGTTTCACATTAAACAGGATCACAACTGACCCGTGGAGTGGGCCTACTGGTGAAACCACGTTAAAAAAACCGCGCTTTTTTTTTTGTGGGTGGGTCGCGGTCGGCGCGCCTCTCACCACTCCGTCCGGGGCGACAGAGGGGCTTAAGCACGCAACTCCCGCGACCCACCCAAAAACCACGTCGCCTTTGTCGTTGGGCCGACCACTGGAGCAGCGTTAACTTGTCGTCAGTGGTCGGCCCGACGGAATACCCCTAATTGGGGTACCCTCCCATCGACCGACGTCCCCCCCTCGGGGAGGACGTCGGTCTTTCCTAACGCGGTCGGCCTCTCAGCGGGTGACGGACTAATCCCCGGTCACGTCACCCGCGGCCTCGGCTAGGGCGGCATGAGGCGCAGATAGTTGCGCCTACGCCGCCCCAGTCGCCGGCGGCGGATCTCCTCATCGAGGCTGCGCTCCTCGCGCAGGCGATTCGCCGCCTCCTTCCGCGAGATCACTGTCTCGCAGAAGGCTGCGACCGCGTCCCAATTCCCGACGCTATCGACCATCGCCCTAGCGATAGCCGGCAGCGTCAGGTCCGTACCGATGATTGCGACGAGTTCACAGCGCTGCACTGCCCAAGCGGCACAGACCTCGAGCGTATGCTGCGCCGTGTCCTCGTCGCAATCGCAGTGGTGGCAGGACGGTGTACTCTCCCTCCTAACGACCCTGTGCAGGTATTTGGCGAAGCACCCACGCCCCGTCAAAACTTGCACCAGTCGGAAGGAGAGCACCCCGTGCCGCCTTTCCAACCACTGCATCAGCACCAGCCGGAAGGCCTCCACGGTTCACACCCCAAACCGAGGCCTCTCCAGCCGGACTGCCCAACGGGCAATGACGTCTCGGCGGGCGTCGACGCGCCAGGCGGTGAGCTGCCTTAACGAGATCACACCGCCCTCCGCTCGCACCCCCGTCACCCGAAAACCGCGCTAAGTACACTACCTCATAGGTGGCGTGGAAACGTGTGCATATTATGACGATAACAACGTTTATTACTTTTTGAATCGTTATATCTCAGAAACGGTGGCTCATAGAAAAAAAAGTATTAATACATTTTTATAGATAATTTTATGATCTACAATTTTGTCTAAGGTACTTTTATGATAAAACTTACCGTTTTGCTGAAAATCGCGAAAAACTCATTTTCTTGACCTTTGACCTTCAATAATATTTTTCCATACACGGGAATGATAGGGAACTTTTAAATATTATTTATAATTATGTTTTGAATAATTTTACTGATTTTCAGCGAATGTCTAAATTGACCGGACTATAGGAATAATTCTTTGGGTCTATGCGATATGTAATCTTCTACAATCGTACAAATTGTATTGCATGGTACAATTACACAATAGTTTTATGAAGGGTCGCCTGCCTGAAGTTAACTCTTCCTGGGAATATAATTGATAACAAAACGGGATCTGATACAGTTGCCTTAGATTTAAGGTCCGTTGACACCCACAATCAATAAAAAAGGTTACAAGTATTCGTGTAAAAAAAAAATATGAAGTTGCTAGGTGTCCATAGAAATTTCTGGGTTCTTTTATTCTAGTGTTTGATAATAATAGAAATTGTATTTAACATTTGGGGAAAAAGGAGTTTTAATGAAGAAATTAATTGATTTATTTAATAACTAGTTTATGCCCACGACTTCATCCTCATGAAACTTTGGGCTAATGCTAATTTTAACCCGCGACTTTGTTTACGTAGAAGGTGAAAATATTTTTAAATAATACAATTCACACATGATTTTTGCGAAACCTAACCGTTTATGCAATGCACGCAGCGGAAGCTCTCAAATGGAGAAAAAAAATTACTTTGAAAATTTTTCATTGCTGCTCCTATTGGTCTTAACGTGATGATATATAGCTGATAGCCTTCCTCGATAAATGGGTTATCTAACACGGAAAGAATTTTTCAAACCACACCAGTAGTTCATGAGATTAGGCGTCAAACAAATTCTTCCGCTTTATATATTAAAGTATAGATTTTTTCATTAAAACTCATTTTTTATTCCTTCATTATGTACGTTGTTATAGGTCTCTCTCCCCCTTCTCCCCTCTGTATCTCTCTCTCTGTGTGTGTGGTGGATGTTTGGAGTAATGAAAATTGAACCTTACGGTAACAGACATAGTGTGAAAGTTCCTATAAACTTGTATAGACACCAAGCGACTATGATCTATTTAATGTTATATATGTTAACAGCGCATAAGCACGGCGAGTGGCGACGGCAAGCACTACTGCTACCCTCACTTTACATGCGCCGTGGACACTGAGAACATCAAGCGCGTGTTCAACGACTGTCGCGACATCATTCAGCGCATGCACCTGCGCCAATACGAGCTACTCTAACCGCACAACCGACACATACAAACACACCGCGGAGGCGGGCACAACCATAGGTAATAAACAACCTCATATATGGCCCACTACTGGGCATGAGTTTCCTGCACAGTAGGATTAATTAACCATTAACCTACAATATCAGACTGGTCAGACCTACAATATCAGACTGGTCAGACAGGTTGGTACAGATAAAGGAGTGGTCATCATCAACATTCATCATTTCAGCCTATCGCCGTCTACTACTGGACGTAGGCCTCGCTCATGTTACGCCACAAAGTGCGGTCCTGTGCCGTCTGCATCGTAAGGGGATAATGCCGCAATCGCCACGCTTGGCAGGCGGGTTGGCGATCGTAAGATGTTATATATTTCACAGGAGGCAGCTTTTTTTTATGGGTTGGCTATGGTAAGCGCACACGCCATCCATTCCTTCCGGGACGACGAAAGGACGATGCGCGGGCCTGTAACCCACCCGTACCCACGTTGCCTTCGTCGTTGGGCCGACCACCAGTGCCGAGTTCCTTGTCCTCAGTGGTCGGTCAGCCCGACGGAATACCCTTTCGGGTACCCTCACCTCTTCCCAGGAGAGAGATGCTGCCCACTCTCCTGGGTTCGCCTTTAACCGATTTTTACGACTCCCATGAGCAAGTAAGGGGTGGCCACATATGTATTCTTAACCCGTCGCCACACAGGCTAGGAAGTGGTACAGGTTGTAAATAAAACTACTTTTACGGATTATATCGCGTTTGTATTTGATTTATGATTGCCCGACGTTTCGATCACTTTGCAGCATTCATGGTCACGGGCGGACTAAGGTGTCTCACGTCCAACAAGTAATCGTTATTACAGACATTTATAATTATCTACCCGATACAGAAAATTAGTTATAAATTTATTAAATTTTGACGCGCATTTTAGTACAAATTTATTGCCAGGGTAAGAAGAAAATGATTTTATATGAAAAAATTATATTGTTTATGGTTAGTAATTATTAATTATTAAATTTGTAGCAATTATTGTTACAATTTGTTGATTTAAAACTAACATACTACTACCGGATCGGAACGCGGCCACACTGAGAAAGATCCGGCAAGAAAACTCAGGGGACATAATGCTAAATTAGTATTGATTGGTGAATTGTATTCTTACTCTGTCACCATACGGAAGCGTTCATAAATTCTCTTTTGTTAATAAATTTCCTTTTACTTTCAGACAAACGTTTGTGGTGGTTGGACGGGCTGTATGCTGTCCCTTACATAAGTGTCACATGCCAGGTCGACGCTCGCTCGCTGTGAACTCTTCTTCGTTGTAAGCCAACGTAACGGTAACGCTTCGTAACGATTGTAACGTTAACTTTCTTCAGCGTATAATGTACAGTAGATCAATCCTCTGATAGTTAACAATATATTTTTTTCTATAATAAAGTAAACCAGTATTAAATTCAGGTTATTAAAAATTTTTGATGTTATTGTCTAGTTCAAATGCATTGTTTTTACACTAATTTATCTGTAACGATAATAATCGCCATTTTATACAGTTATTGTTAGTTTTTTTTTGTCACGTTTATTTTATTCATATCTGTGAAAACTGGAAGGAGGATCCTTCCTTTTTTTAATCAAATTTCAACTTTTAATAAAAGATTAGGTACATATCCTAACTTATATTTACAAGTCGGTTTCTCGAATTGTCTCAATCGTGGCTCGATCTCGAATATTTTTCTAGACAATTTAGTGTTTTGGACATATTTTTGGTACTTAGATCAAATTATTGACTCGAATGTATTCTTGTATAATGAATACAATTTCTATAAGCCACTATTGTTATTAATACAGTATAATTTCTTTAGCTTTTTTATTTGGCGGTAATTATTTACGTAACTGCATAATCGAAACGAAGCTATTATCGGTATGTCACGGCTAGCGGTGCTCCCATGGTGTTTCCGAACGTCCAAGTTCCCATTAAGCTGGCAACTAACAGTTGATTTCGGCGAAAACTTACTCAGTTCAATGAATTTTACCAACTCAGGTGTAATTTTATTTTTTGTGACGATACTTGTTCAAGTGCTACAAGTATGGTGATTTTTTTTAAACGCTCGAGTGTTTTTGGTGCATATAACAAATTACTAAGTAAGTTTTGGTAGAATTCAACAGTGTAAACTTGCAACATTTCGTTCGTAATTCGAAATAATAGTGTAACGTTGTCGGGTCTTGGGTTGCGATGTGATGCGAATATTTCCAATGAATCGATTTAAAATGTGGTATCTGTTTGCCACATAAATTATGTTTATATTGTATCGATATATTTAATATAAATTATCTATCTATCGATATTTAAATACATTTGACACGAGCAAATGGTACTTATAAGTTGTTCTTAATTCTTATAATTATTTGCTTCAAGATTCTATTTTAAATTAATAGTTGACTATTGTTTAAATGTTTATTTTTAATTATAACATATTTAATAATTTTCTAAAGAACAATCTACCTTGAAGATCGAGAGTTGAATTGCAAATGTTTTATAGATAAGCTATCAATAGCCGTTTGAGAATTAAATATAAATTTTAACAATATTATTGGATGTGATTAACTTTTAAATTAAATTAGATATCCGAATGATGAGTATTGAGGAACCGGCGACAGGAAAGAAATTTCTAAACTATATTAAAATATTTTAAACCTTGTACGTCAATTGCCCAATTACTTCATAATCAAAAAGATGTAAAGGTCAATTCATTGTTATACGTCGTTTGTTCTGAACAGTTTTATATTAAGGATCATCGATGTACTAGACACACGAGGCTATAGACATCGTTTTCGTCATATCCTTGAGTTATTTTAGTTTTTAAGCTATGGTCACGAACATTAACTATGCATTATATAACTTATGGAGATAATTATTAAGGTTCTATTTAAATCCTACTAAGGAAACGGAAACGTATTGTAATTACCAATTAAATCGAATGAACGCCCATATAATTTTTTTAAATTTATATTTTGCATGTATCAATTATATCCGGTGTTGCCAGAGTTTTATTTTTTAACTACCAAAGATAATTTTTAAAAATAATGCCATATATTTCATATAAATGAAACCGTTGTGAGATTCAACGGCACCGCTTGGCGCCATCTATCATTGATTACCGCCGCTCCTCGTTTATCGTAATGTTACTATGAAACAAAAATATATTATTTAAGGTTATTTAGAACGCTTGTGGTACTTCTGAAGTCACTTGGAAACTTTTTTTATATTATAAGTAGGTACATTGAACAAATAATAACTATTATAGACCAAAAAAAATATCAACGGAGGTTTTAAGTAGTTAATGTTTTTCCTAAAGGGTTGTCAGTCATATTTAAATGCTACTAATATATATATATTTCGTCACGACTACGATGAAATGGTAGGGATTGATAAAAAGGTTTTATTAATGCATAGTTGATATTCAGACCAACCAACATATAGAGCGCAATAATATGCTCAAATTAGGCCAAATTATTTTATTTATTACAATGCACCATTATTTAATATGAAATTAATATTTTGTAGTTAAAATATACATTTATAGAATTTTTTGTTCTATATTCAATTTAATCAAATGTTTTGTTGTCTGTATATTTTTGTTTTCCAGAAAGTTCTTTTTTACTGTGCTTGGCACTGATATGCTGCAGTAAGTCCAAAATGTGTTACTATACTTTAGTTAATAATACATTATACCTTCATTGGACAAAATATATTACACAATTATGTTCTAACAGCATATCAGTGCCAATATCGATTTAATTTTGAAATAATAATTATTGTTAACCGACGTGACGTTAGTCTTCCAATATTGTCTATAGGTTTTCTTTCTTTTTAATTTATAACTTGTCTATAGCACAATTTTTTTGACTAAAATCTAATAATTACAAGTGCTTTTTTGTAGATTTAGATTATTTTTATTTTTTGTAATGTGAGCTTTTAGTAACATAAGTTCCAAAGACCCGGGTCGTATTTAATGCGGACGGCAGAATATCAATATCGTAGCAGTATTTGAGTTTAAAGAAATATATATATATATATATTTTCAAAGATTAATCTATTTTTTTTTTTTCGTTTGTAAGTTGACACAATTTTAGACTTTAAGTACAAAGTTTACTAACCTATCCTAACATTGATTTAATAAATTCATTTTTATGTATATAAAAATAATATCTAATCTGGTTTATGTACTTACATAATGTGTTATAGTGATGTTTAAAAAAATATACAAAATGATCTATTGTATTGTTATGAATCCTAATATATTTTTGATTTAGTGTAACTATTTGGATTGTTGGATTATGTTGCCCAACTGTTGAGCGATTGTGTCGGTTAGATATAGAACTTACATAAAGTTGCCTGACTGTACCTCTGCTCTCATTCCACTGAAACATTGTATAATATCAAAGCGATTTTCATTGCAGAGGCGATAGTTAGTTGCTCCACAGTTGCCCAACAGTTGAAGCATTTACTGGTAGTAAAACAAATCGCACCAGTAAAACATTAATTTTAATTATTAATTTTATCCGAAGTAATAAAATGTATATACATATAATGTACTAATAAAATGTACATTGTTAATACATTTTGTTTTTTAGAAAATGGTCCTTAATATAAGAAAGTTAAGGTGGAGTTTGTGTTATGTGCCATAATTTAGTGTTGCCAGCGGAAACACCATATCCTATGTTACCATAATAAAATATTCCTTCCTCATATCGTATGTAATGTAACAAGAATCGCTTTTTTTTGCTTTTTAATCTTAACACCTAGTTATTTTTTTTCTTTAATATAGCTATACTGAAATTGTATTTTCTTCTTTTTTTTGTTTTTATATAAGTATCACTTTGAATGTAAGTAGACGAGAATAAAACGTACATTAAAAAAAGCTATTTACGCGCTCGGAGGTCGATATTTCTTTAGTCTGTCAAATTAGGGCGTTTTTATGGTGAGTGAATGCGGTCCGTTTTGTTAAACAGGTTTTAAAATTTAGACTGTGCTCACTGTGAAATGAACCCCTTATAATATGAGGTATTGCTTACTTATAGGGGACTTAGGGAGAATACAGCTCTGATGGGAATGTGCTCGAGTAGTATTTAAATAAAATTTAATTATTAACCTTATAGTAATTATAATAGAGTTGGAAATATTATTCATTTCGACTTCTTGTGTGGTGACAGAGTGAGAATACAATTCACTGTCCCCTATTCTAAACGTGAGGGTCGCAAAAGACTACCAAAGGCTATATCATGCATGTAAGATCTATATAAGAAAAGCTCGAAATAAAACCCTATTCTAACACATCTCTGTCGGTGTGGTGACGGAGTAAGAATACAATTCACCACTCCCTATCTTGCCCGTGGATGTCGTAAAAGAAGACTATGGGATATAATATGTACATAACATCTGTGCAAGAGAAGGAAAACTGGAAATGAAACCGTATACCAACAGGTTTGATAAGCATGGTATAGTAGGTCAAATACCCTCTCATTGTGGAGGAGGCCCGAGCCCAACAGTGGGACAGTGATGATGATGAACTCGTCTCACCAGCTTGGTATTGATCAATTTACTTCCTATCGTGGGGGAGGCTCGAATCAAACTGTAGGATGTATATGACCTGTGATCATGATGAATATGGTAGTGGCGAGAGTAATGGGTTCGATTCCCACCCAAGTTAAATATTTGTACGATCCACGAATGCTAGTTCTGAGCCCGAATGTGATATGCGATTTTCGAGATCAAGTTATTCTTTATTGACAGATAACTTTGGGATATAATAAATATATATTATTCTTATGGAGGTTAGAAGTAAGGAGAACCATCTCGGTGTATTAAAAAGTGTCTGTTGAAAGGGAGCAAATTAAGGTGGCGCTATAGTAACAAGTGGAAGAATTTTAAAGTACCTCGTAACGTTACTTTCAAACCAATTGAAGTACTTTTTGACACTGGTTATTTTTTTTCAAGATTTCCCCCATTTTGAAATACGTAAATAATTGAGATTTTAAATACTGCATATTTCTTAACTACTGAAGTCAAGAGAAATATTCAACTTTTCAACTCGGCACACTTCACTCTGTTTATAACTGCCAAGTTCATTTCATTTCCACTTGCTACACTAGCGCTATTTCGGTGAAAGTTCGAACAATAATTTGCTGTTTACAAGTGAACACTTTTTCGACTAATCCCCCATACAAGACGGTCCTCCTTACTTCTACCCTCCATAATTATTCTATATTACGTCTAGCGGACACTGTCATATAGGCGAAAGACGGTAGTAATCCCAATGGAACTATAGTTCAAACATTTCAATTCCCGCTTAATTCGTTGAATATTGTGGGTACAAAATTTACAACTCTATTGTTATAGTTATAAGGATGATATTTCTTTATTTAATTATTTGAGTAAATTACCACCAACAATGGACGCCATTTTTATACGTTCACAATTCTGAGTGCAATATAAAAAGACCTCCGTTACGCCCATCATTATATTTCATTATGTAATTAATATGGCATTCTTTATTATATACATTTAAAAAGGTAAAGAGTACTATTTGGTAGCCATTTAAGTAAGTTCTAGCATATTGCTGAAAAAATAAAATAAAAATAAATCCGAATACAAAAGTTCTATTTTTTTAAATCTGTTTATGAAGGGTTTTGTTAGAAATTGACGATGACTTTTTGGACTTAGGGTAGCATATAATATTAATAACTGCTTAGTTAGTCGCGGCCTCTAATCCTAATTGCGTAAAACTGAAGTGTTTTTTTGAGTTTTTACGATTATTGAGGGAAAAATGACTTTTATTTACCTCTATACTGAACATCCGTATCGATTCTTCAAATTCGGTGATAGCAGAAAATGTCTGAGGAAATTGTCATTAACCAACTTGAAGTTTAAAACTATACCTGTTTACGAGGCTTAACCCCTGTTACTAGCGTTTAAAATACGGGTGTATTAAAATCGCGATCAATTGGCTAACATTGCCGTGTCGGTATTACAAGTACCTGGATGGTGGGTTTCCAGTTCAAAAATTAACATTGCCCACAATAAAAAATATCAGTGCCAATGAAATATTCAATTATTCTATTCAATGCATAAAGTTACCATTATTTCTGCTTCTAATAGACGATAAGATTTTAACTAACTGTAATGCTATAAGGAATTGATAATTAATATGTATCTAGTTGTATCTTTCATCGCAATAATAAAAAATCATTAATATTTATCATTATCTATTGGTACACGAAGTTCAGCATGGCCGCATTCACTTAGAGGAGACACTAGACCCTTCTAAAAACACAAAATTATCTGCTTAATTTATTAGAAGATGTTCAATTACACTTCTTTTCCTGACAGTCTGGATATCACAAACCTCCACTACTATCCAATCCACCCTTAATGTTCATTGAATCCATCACAAAAGTGGATAAATCAAGATTGTTAGTGTGAAAATAAAGCTTGAACTACAAAAATTCTCATTGGATTAGAAATTAAACCTGATTTAAGTGGATTGTTATAAAAGCACTATTTTTGTCCAAAAATGAATTTTTCAACCAGTCATAGAATTATAATGGAATAAAAAAATACCCTTATGGGTAATCCCACCCTTAATATGACAGTATTGGAATACAATGTCATAATGCTTTTTTATACTTAACGAAGTGAAGTCAACCTTGTTACCCAGTTTTACATAAATACAGCCTTTTTTAATGTTCATTATTTAAATACAGTCACACAAAGATTTCCAGGTTAAAGTTCAAAAGATATAATTTGTTAGAACTAGTATTTATAACCTTAAAATCTGTATCTATAATATGTGTGTAAAACATTATCACAGGCCCGAATCTTGCTTTAGTATCATGATACAGCATAAGGGTCGATCGCTTACAAGTCCCTTATGGTCAGATAACACTTTCCTGCAGTTATCACAACCTGAAAGAGTTTTAAGCCTTTAAGTTTAAAAAGTCATCGTTATACATAAACACGGTTTTTATTTTTTGATAATTTGAATAATTAACTTGTATAATTTAATTTGATTTCATTTGCAAGCCGGGTATAATACAATAATGATCTTAAATAACCAGCTTTTAATATAATCTTTACACGTTTTGAGGGTAGATCATTATTTTTTTTTTACATATTATGAATGGGATTGAGTTTTTATCTTCGTGCGTTAAAATTAACATGTTTATAATTGAATGGATGTTACAGTTTTATAATTACATTCATAACCACTAACTATATTATTGATAAATTATAAAAGTTGGTTATAAATATCTTGTTCTATTGACCGCTTATAACTTTACCCGGCAATATTGAATGATTTCCTAATTGAACCTGCTAAATATTTGTAACATTTTTAACAAAACCACATTCAATAGCAATCACATTGAATTTTGAAATTATTTAGGTGTTAAAATTTCAAATTATAGTAGTATTTTAGTTGCAAGTGTTGATTTAAATAATACTAATAAGCTTATACTGTTTTTCGGTTGTTTGTACTGCAAAGACTTAAAATTATACGTAATGGTTTTGATTTTAATGGAATTCAAACGCGTCCGTAAGTTTAATTAACCCATTGTGGTGAGACTTTGTTTCGATCACATCGTGTATATATAAAGTATCTACCATTTTAAGGGTGTGCGCAATTGTTAACAATTATCCTAAAACATTTTTAGGGGGCAATAATTTATAAAAAAAAATAACTTTCATGTTTATAAATGAGGGTATTCGTAAAATTTGTAATCCAGTTTAATAAACTTACCGCCCCTACAAATAGTAGCTACGAAATACAATTGTGTCAACATTTGTATATTGCTGTCTTACCCTCGAACTTTTACGATTTAAGTGAACGCAATAACGTGTGAGTCATATAACTTGTGTATAAAGATAGCTTAGAACATAATTTTCTATGTTTTTTCAATATTTAGATGATACTGCCTCGTATGGAATATAGGCTTCGGTTAGACCGTGGGCTCAGCGTATATTTCATTTAAATTTCATATAATCGTGTTGGATATCAACAATATCGTAGAATTACTACTTTATTTCTTGTGTTCATATCCTTGACTAGTAGTACGTAAAGTCCGTTGCCAATAACCAAATAGTATTGAAAAAATTCCTCTTTAAAAAATATATCTTCATAGTAGTTTTAAGTGATTGTACTTGCGCACAAATATATATTCGAGGTCGTGTCGAGTACTCTTTTTTTTTTTTAATTTACAAAGTGCAGCGCAACTGCAAAATATTTTTGGTAATTTTTACCTGTAACGCATCTCTCGCTAAAACAGTGATGGCATTTAATTAGATGCTCTTAGATTTATTTCCAATGTAGCACAAATTAATTAAAAAAATAATTGTCATTCGATTTTTGGTAGGATTTTTTTTAATAGATATAAAGCATAGCTCAAAGTCACACTTTTTTTAGTAGGTATCGGTACGTGAGATCAACCCTACTTATTATTCGTTACCGACGGACTGCGGATTATGATGTATTTACTCTTAATACCTACGTTTAATGATATACTGAAAAAATCTATATTTTTAACAAATTTAATTTAAAAAAAATATACCTAATTAATGAAATTCCTAAATATAAAAAATGAAATTTTTAATATTTCTGTGTATAGTAGTGTGTACTGCGAAGTGATTATAAATAAAATAACAAGCGCTTATAATTTTTATTGTCTCACAAGATTCGTGCAAAAATGAATATATAATTTTACTGTCCATGAAATTAATAATAATCTATAACTGATATGTACAAAAATCAGTATGTTTCAGGCATTTTGAATCCGACTTAATGTATGTAAAAATAAATGTTGTTTTAAATTTTGTGTATTTTATTTTTAACCTGTACTCAATCTAAGTTTATTGCACTCTGATGTAGAAATATACCGAGCTTTTTTATATATTATATGAAACTAGCTGACCCAATAGACGTTCTGACTGTTCAAATAAAATAAAAGGAATTCTCCTTGAAATCGACAAAAGCGCCACCTACCGGGTCCAATTGTGAATCTAAACCATTATCGAATCCTTGAACACGGAATTCATAATTTTAATGCCAATTTCAGATATAGGAGAACGCAATTGAATCGTCTACGTGCTTAAAAAGAGTACGTGGAACCGTTACTCCTGTTTGAATTTATCAGTAAGTGTTGCGCTCACGAACCTTTGCTAGGCCGCTGCTTACGGCGAAGTGAAGGGAGTGTGAATGCATGCAATGAGGTTCAGCGATAAATGCGTCACTAAAATCCACCACACCCAAACACCCTCAGAAAGTTGGGCTTCCGGATCTCTCGCTCACCGAACGAAGCGCAGTAACAAATTGCTACTACTCAGACGTCGATTTTCTGCGAGAGTGTGGTACTACCCGGACTGACCGACCCGCGGCTGTAGACACACAACTGTTAACAGTGGTCCTACCACTATAAGTTATTATCGTCTGGCAAATCACTTTTAAAATAAAACATATATTATGAAAATCAAATTTATTAGTAAAACTAAAAGCACACATTTTGTGTAACGACAAGGCAATTAAAAAAATAACTAAAACAAAAATTATCAAAATATCAGAAAAGACAAACATGAAGAAATAAAATTATAAATAAATAATATTTACACATATGGCAATACAATAAGGTACGAGGCTCTTTGGACTTGCCCTTAACATATTCAAGTTGTGAAATAATTGACACTTATATAGAGAGCGTAAAACTATTCAGCACTAAGTTTAAAATCCTTACTTGACCTATTCAGATGAAATTAATTATAAATATAAGAGACTAGGTCGGATGATGACACGTTTGTGATATTAGACTAAACTTAGTTTAGCATTTAATATTATCTATACGAGACAAGTAACAGGGTAAGTATCAAAAATTAGGATAGTTGAATAGCTTAAACTTGTAGTAATATTTCTTCAGACATAGTCCAGATACACTATTTGTCTCACTGTGGAAACTATGTATATATTTTTCCAAATGTGGATTCAGATCCACTATATCGCTCAAACATACAAAGAAAAATATTATTAATACTTATTAGGCTGTACGGTCACAAAAAAAATAAGATTTTCGTAGAATTATAGATAGCTTTAAATTGAAGCGCATTTTTCTCGGACAGTCCTAAGACAAAACAAGCAGAGAATAACATTTGTTTCTACCGTCTGTCAAAAATATTGAAACAAATCTTATTAAATACTTATTCAACTGTATGATATAAATAATATTTTTCGAATAACTTTAAAGTTCAATTTTTCGTACACAATCCTTAACGGCAATCACATCTGTATTTAAATTTATGTTCTAGCTAATTACGGCTGTCAAATATACTTAAAAAAATATTTTAAGATCTAGAGACAAAACATGAAATTAATCATCCATTTTTTTCACATAATATTTTAATAAATGGATATAATTATTCCTTAAATTATGAAGAGTATTAAATTGTCGGCCTAAGTGGCATTAATACTTAAATAATAATAAGCGTACAGTACTGACATTACACAAATACATTCATTCACTCATTCTGTGATGTTGATTTTTTTTTAACATTTTAGCCGTACATAAAGTGTTGCCAAGTTTATAATTAATTAACAATCTCTATGACATTGTACTGATATGTTGAGGTATGTGTTACGGTAATTTACTGCTATAATAAATTAAAATATGGTACTGTTTAGGTATTCTGTGGTATTTAACTTATTTATATGGTGTTCCCCATATGATTAAGGTACAATTAACAATATCAAAATGGTTTAAATATCAGCATTAACATTTTTAAATTAACAGAGAATACCCTGAAAACTGTAAAATACAAAACATATCTAAAATTGCTAATACTAAGTATACAATTTAAAGGCACGATTTAATAGATAATATCAGAAAAAAAAACACATTACAAAAACACTTATTATGAAAATCTTATAATAAGTTAAAATATGTAACTTCAGTTTTATAATTTTATTAATGTCCATGCAGCAGACGCAAGTTTTCATACGCTTCCAACAATCGACAAATTCATATATATTTAATAAAATGTCAAATACAAGTTTTATCAACAGCAGGTCGATTTTTTTGGAATCTAAAAAAGTACAATTTTGATCTCCCATTTATTTACTTAAACTAAGTGTAAAAATATAACATGCAAGAAAAGGAAAACTTGAAATCAAATCATATGCCATACCATCTTACCAGCGTAGTACACAGCATTTCTTGTTAAGCGGAAAACAAGACATCGTTTAAAAAAATTTAAATTTATTAACTGCTAAAAATAATTGTAACTCAATACTGTCAATTGCAAATATGAGAAGTGCTCTAAAACGTTTTATGAAAGTAGGCCTGAATATTATTATTAAATAGTATTAAAATTTTTATAATACATTTATAATCGGTACATAATAAACAGATTGATATTCAATCAGATCAAGTTAGTTTACCTGTATGCCTGTATCAATATTATAATTCAGGCATCACAATTCAGGTAACATATAGCATAACAATCTTAATTCCTCTTAAAATACATGTTCGTAGAAAATAAGTTTAAATTATAAAACACGATGAAACAAATAAAAACTAGCAATATTCAATATTTTAAGTGACTGACTGGTCCAACAAGTATTTTGTACATTATTAATAAGTCATAAAACTCGATTGCGACGCCATCTACTTACGAACCTATGACATTTAGAAACCTACTTAAAAAACATAGTATTTTTTATAATAATCTGTTCAGCCATTTAGCTCAGTCAAAACACACATACTAGAATTATACCTATAATACATATCTTTTATAAAAATATTCTTTCTAATTGGTCCCTTTCCATATTTTTAATGTTTATTAAAAATCTAGATGGTATCTCTTATACCATTATTCAATGTCTATTTAAAAAAATAATTCATTTATAATGAATTTCGTATGAGCCGTATGTTATTTATTCTATTATATTTCACAACCCAAAGAAATAACACGAGACAGAGCATATCATAGTATAGGCTTCATAGCTTATAAATATTGTATACTTTTGAATATCCAACAGTAACATTAGAATAAAAAAGATACTGCAGGTTATGGAACAGCTAGTCAAACGGGAATTAGGCAATGGTGGTAGGAATCCATGAAAAATTTTGAACTAAAAATATCGATTTTTAATGAACTAGAGACATGTAAAGTTTTCTATTTTGAACTATTAGGTATGTTTTATGTTTATTGTGTAATAGTTCTAACTACGATCCATTACTGTTAAACTACAATCCACTCGAACAGTTGTTCCACCTGAGACATTCTGTATAATAAGTTAGTCTTCAAGGACCGTGATTAGGTGACTTCTAAACACAATGAGAAATAAATACAATTACATAGTACATTAAAACATTTTTGAAACATTTGAAAATTCTTAAAAAAACATTTTAGCTTTGTATTGACTACTGCTACTATAGACAAACTGACAGAGCTATTTAATCTGTCAATGTTCATGACCACACTATGAGATTAAAAAAAAAGAGTGTATCTACAAAATACGCATGGCAGAAGTGAAACTTCTTTACCCTTCATCCTTTAGCCTATTCTCTCGCCGGCTGAATGTTATACATTCACGTGTTTATGTCTCTATGAACTCGCTTTTTCGTTTCATCGAGTTTAAAATCACAGTGATTCTTAAGAAGTTTTACTTCAAAAAAATTCAATGTTTCTTTTGTGCATTTTAAATAATCATCATCATGGCTCATATATGTCCCACTGCTGTGCTCTGCTGCCAGAGAAGGAAAACTCGAAATGAAACCGAATATCAACATATCTGACCTATGTGGTATAGTAGATAAACTTCCCTCCTGTTCTAGAGACGACTCGAGCCCAACAGGACATATTACATAAGCTGAAACGGAGATGATGATGAATTCTAACCCTTAAGGGGTAGAGGCAAACCAACTAATCATTATTGGAAGTACATATTCTAGTAACTATAGTTGTCACAAAATAAAGGGCCGGTTTTGACAGTTCACGCCCAAGAAGTTTTCTATTTTTTAGCGATCGAAATGTTTTGAAGGTAATTACATTTTTCATTGACGGGTACCGCCCACTAGACTAAGTGCTGCGGCATAACGATTTTTTCATATTGTCCACAGACTATTAATAATCGGTTAAGGAAAAATAAATCGATCAAGATATATTTTTTAAGGCGAACTCTTACTTGGTTGGTGTTATTAATTTTAATACTAGTATTTAAACCAACTAATTACAGAATTTCACCAGCTGTGTAGTGATATTTACTGAAAATTCGAGACGTCAATATTGACAATATGAAAAATAATATATATATGGGTGACGATAGCTCAACTGACAATTTTGGCTCATCATCTTAAGAAAATGACTGAAGATTCACTTTTTCTCGATATTTTTGTGATTGAGTGAATGTTATTGTAACAAAAATATTAAATGATAGAAAAATTACCATTCGTAACATTGTATTATTTCAAAATACCTACAATATCACAGTTTAAGTAAAATTTTCAAATCAGAACTTTAATCCAATGCACTTTACGATACATATTTAAATCGATTATGTACTCATGCAAACTTGAATCGCTTTATCGTGAGTATCGAGTACCGAGTCGTATGGTCCATCACTAAGTACATCAGTAAGACCAAATGTCAAAACTGGCCTCTTATTTTGTGACAACTATAGTTAGAACATTTAATAGTGGTAGGACCACACTGTTGTCTGTCTACAACCACGGGCCGATTCGTCCAGGGTAGTAGTACCACACTGAGCAAAAAATCGACGTCCAAGTAGTAGCAATTTGTTACTGAGCTTCTTTCAGTGAGCAAGAGAGCCGGAAGCCCAATATTCTGAGTGTGTTTGTGTGTAGTGGGTTTTAGTGATGTCTTTAGTCTCATTGCACGCATTCACACTTTCTACATGGTAGACAGTGGCCTTGCAAAGGTCCATGAGCGGCAGCAACACTTACCATCAGGTGTACTGTTTGCCACCAAATCTATTGAATATACAGTTACCAGTCTTGTCAATTATATGGTTACATAAGTACTATATACATATTAGAGTGTGAAATTCTTATTTTAATGCAATAAACCATTAGAAATAGAACCTTAACTAAGCTCTTAAATATACTAGGAATGCATGTAACTTCTAAAAATACTTCAGTATTATACCGAGGTAGACAAAATACATGCTTCATTCATTTTAGTGAATTATCACTTGCCTGTACACAATTATCACTATATTATAATTAAGTCACTTTTAATATGTAATAGGAATGTCTTTAATGTCATATGTTAATATATTTTCTAAGCATGCTCAAATTTTTTCAGGAATATTAAAAATACTGTTTCAACGAAGAACAAGCTAAGCCACATTCAATTTAAGTTGTTTAGAGTATATATTTTATAGTTACCATAAATAATAAAGATTTAACAACATTCAAATCTAATGACATTTGTTGTTTTTTGCAATTAATTTTAACTTTGGGCAGTAGATTCTTTGCGTGGTGTAATTTTTCTTGCTAAGAAATATATCGGCGCTATATAAAATTTTAGAGGTAGTATGAAATTTGATCAGGTAATGCCGGCAGTAATAGCAAGTAATGCAAACACACGACTGTCTCAAAGAAATCGACTCGTTTTTCACACGCTATTGTGATCATATAAAGCCCGAGTGGCTGTCAATGTAGCACTAGTCTTGCATTTGATGAGTCGTAAATAATAGGATATTCTATTATCTAAATGTCGCATATTACATTTCTTTCTCGTAAAGTGTTTGTGAGTGTCTGAGGCAGTATGAAGATTAAGAACTATGACGTCATCGTTGCGTATAATTCTCTGTTTAACCAGCTCAATATGAAAACATTTCCCATGCTATAGAATATTAGAGAATAATGCTATTAAAGTTTCCGGACATATAAATGCAAGAATCGAGTCGTCCTAAACACACATAATAGACCTTCAGAAAAATATTACAATAAATAAAAACTAATCAATAAACAGGTGTCACTTAGTCGATGTATACATAGAAGTTAGGTGTACCACAATATTGAGTGGCGAAGGCCTTTCCGTTGCTAGTTGGTGCGCTGAAGGCCACATCAGAGACTCGCAGCGCGTCTCCGTATAAG
Organism: Lymantria dispar; assembly: GCA_032191425.1. Taxonomy (NCBI): domain Eukaryota; kingdom Metazoa; phylum Arthropoda; class Insecta; order Lepidoptera; family Erebidae; genus Lymantria; species Lymantria dispar. The sequence continues at coordinate 8,649,159 of CM063463.1, read as the reverse complement.
AAGGAAGCCCGCGCACAGTTCAACAGGCGGACGGCTATACCGCGGCGTCTGTGATTTATATGCGTCCATATTCGAGATACACCGCATCTAGAACGATAAAGAGCAAACTTATAACAATTTAATAAACTATATATTACTATCAACTATCATGATCTCAGCCTGTATACGTTCCACGTTTGGGCTTGGGTCTCCTCCATTATGGGAGGTAAATTAACCTACTATACCACGCTGGTCAGACAGGTTTCTATAGCGTTTTGTTGCGAGTTTTCCCTCTCTTAAATGTTATATGCATATTATATCCCTTAGTTGTTTTTTACGACATCCAAAGGCAAGAGAGGGGGTGGTGAATTGTATTCTTACTCCGTCACCACACGGAATCAATAATATTATATATTTATGAATTAACTAACTCCCTATCTTGTCCTTGAGTATCGTAAAAAGCAACTAAGGAATCTATGTATATAAGACTTACTAAAGAGAAGGTAAATTCGAGATAATATCCTATAATACCATCCGTCTGACCAACATAGTACAGTAGGTAATTTCTATCTCTTATTCTGGAAGGAGCTCCAACCTATCTGGGACCTATGTGGGACTTACAAGCTGATTGATGATGCATATCGATGAAATAAAATTTAAGGAAATCATAAATGGTAATTGATTGAGTGTACAATATAAATCCTAATGGAATCCCTTAATTTTTCGTGGAAAAATAGTTAAAGTGATCACTAGGAGAATGAGCAATTTCTTGGGAATCTTAAAGGCAATAGCCATTACAAATTCGCCGATGGTAATCCGCCGGCTAAAATCAAATTTTGATAAAATCTCTTAAAAAACAGGGCAAGTCGGTATAAAGCCGTATGAGTGGTATATTATATATGCCAATTGACAGCATTGACAATTCACATATATGTCAATTTCCAACTTAGGCCAATAGGTGCAACATATAAGATCGTAAAGCCTTGTTAGGAATCTTTTAAATAAGTAAATGACTTTTGTATTGTAATCTTAGGTTTTATAGGCCATAAAACTCATTTGTAAACGAAAATAGATTACCACATGCAGAAGTCGAACTTCCCATATAGTGGGATTCTATTTCAACTGTTTTACCAATTGAGATAATATGGCAGCTATGTATAGTAATTAATTTACTGTCTTTAAGAAGTTTTAGCTATTCTATGTCTATTGTAATACACATGTTTTTAAAGTTGTACTTCTTTTAGCGCCATAGGGAATAATGTTGAGAGCGCGCACCCAATCACAAATGCCAACTTAGATAATGCGTTATAATAACACTTTCAATGTATTAAATACCTTTTTTCTATTATTAGTGTCGATTTTCTTACAAACGTAGGACAACGTAGATTATAAGAATTTTAGAAAGATTTTTATCATATTACCCCAAAGGAGTATAACTTATTACGTGCATACATAGCATTATATTTTTTTAATAAATAATTAGTTTAAGTGTAACTCACTTGACAGGATATTCTTCAACGCTGCAGCAGTCAGGATCTCCCGGGATCAATTTGTATGCGCGTACTTTAGGCTCAACGATAAGACAACCAAGGATTTGTTTTTTATCTATGTATAGATATGCCTGTAACAATCATTTGTATTCTTAATTATAATAACGCTGGATGGATTTACCAACACAAATACCTACCTATTTTTGGTCGGGTACTACAAAAGACTACGAGTAATGTCTCGAAGGTAGTGTTTACATCGATCAGGACCATCAGATATGATAATCAATGATTATACACATGATTTGTGTGAGATTTGTTATATTTTTAGGGTTTCATACTCAAATGGTAAACACGGAACCTTATTACTAAGACTTCGCTGTCTGTCCGTCAGTCTGTCTGTCTGTCACCAGAGTGTATCTTAAGAACCGCGATAGCTAGACAGTTGAAATTATTACAAATTATGTATTTCTATTACCGATTATAGCATATAATACTAAAAACACAATAAAATAAATGTTTAAGGGGGCGTTTCCATACAAAAACATTTTTTTGGCTATTTTTCTATAGAAATTAATTTATAATACTAATTTTTCCATGTGGTGACGGAGTAAGAATACAATTCAACACCCTCTCTCTTCCCCGTGGATATCGTCTAAGGGATATAATATGCAAGAGAAGAAAAACTCGAAACAAAACCCTATGCCAATACGCTTGACCAGCATGGTATAGTAGGTTAATTTCCCTCCCACAGTGGCGAAGGCTGAGCCCAGCAGTGGGATGTATGGGCTTATATGATGATGACTATACTTTGAATTACTATAATATAATAACATATTGTATATAACACTACACACTGTGGCATCGAGCTAAGAATACAATGAATAGTGGGAATTGTAAAATATTATCAAATGAGCACCAGAACAGCTGTCTGTCCCTGAACTCGTAACAGCAACTGCGATCAACAGCCAGCATGATAAACGTAGCGATTACGGCTATATCATACGAATAGTGTTTACTAATTTCAATGTAGTGACTGATTAAGAACACAATTCATCACTCCCTATCTTGCCTGTGGATGTCGTAAAAGACGACTAAGGGATATAATATGCACATAAAATCTGTGCAAGAGAAGATAAACCCAAAATAAAACCCTTCAACATGTCTGACCAGCACGGTATTATAGGTTAAATTACCTCCCATTATGGAGGAGGCCCGAGCCCAACAATGGGATGTATGTGGGCTGTGATTATGACGATAATGATGAGAAGTCTACATCCAGTGGACAGCGATAGGCTAGATGGATATACTTACAGTGTAGATATGTATTTGTTCTCTGGGCAAGTTATTTCCATAACCAAGCTGTGGATGTATTACTCTATTCAGGAGTTGTTCAACTTTTTTCCATCCTGGTTCACCACCACGTACTTTGATGCAGCGTGAGGTGCCTGAACGGTCTACGACACACTCTTCTTTCCAGCCCTGAGGAAATAATAAATATCTTTACATAAATAACACTTGTGTGTCACTGAACTCTTAAACGGCTGGACTGATTTTATGACACTTGTATTTTAAGATGATATCAAGATTTAGATCGACAATTGGTTTCAGTAGGTAATTAGGCGATCAATATCAAGGAACACAAGCTTTCAGATGCTAGTTATTTTATATTTATAATCAACTGTATATTATTTATGTAATATGCAAGTTATTGTTTTTAAATTGTATGTGTAACTATCCAAATCAAATATTGAAGATCAAAAGATCATAAGTAATCTGCTTTATATAAATAATTTGATAATTGCAATTTAAAGAAATAAATTTCTAAATAGAAAATACTTTTAAAATAAAAGAAACGCAAAAATTTATGTTTTCCTATGAATATTATACGTTTTTGTAATGAACAAATTTCAGGATAATCTACAGAACTTGGCACCCATATATATCTCAAATTTTTGTCAACAATCACACCTTAATTATCATAATATTGAACTTGGCTACCTTTAACAGATGTATGTTTTTAACGCCTATTAATATTTTATGTAAATAAATTTATTATTAGCCTATTTTTATATTTTTCCTGCCTTTATATGAATTTTTATTTTGTTAAAATGCATAAACATCCACCTCTCCCGTGTTAGATTATATAATTTTATTAACGTACACTAATATATCTCGTTCGTTATGTCTACACAGTTAGACTTAAAATTGGCACACGAAGAACCATAATAATAAATAAAACGTATTTCTTTATATAGAGAAGAAAGAAAAATAGTTTATTACTCCCTTGCAGGGGATACATATTTGTGTAACTTAATTTTCATTTTGAATAAGTGTAAGAGCGAGTTTCCACCCACAAGCGAGTAAAAAGGTCGCTACTCAGCTTAATCTTGTGGTAACACCACAACGCTGTTTTTCAGTAGTGACCTGTTGTGTGACGATTGTCAGCAAACTCAACGCAAACTATTGGTTAATAACATAATTACAAGTTAAAAAATAACTAAAAAATTTGTACATGTTAGAAACACTTGCACAGAGTAACAATAACATAAATAATAAAAATTTACAATAACACTAAGAACTTAAATTAAAAAGATAATAATAATAACAACAATGGATATATATGGAATTTGTTCGATATTAGCATATTAAAAATGATTAAAAGTAAGTCACATATTTCGGTAGAGCCAGAATTGTCCTGAGTTAGAACCGTGGATCAACTATATACGACAACGTACATATGGCCGCTATGCTTTCTGTCAAATTTATCGGACAAGTTTTTATATTATTTTATTTTTATGTTATCACTAGCAACCCGCCCTCGCTTCGCTTCAGTTTTAGTCGTTTTACCCGCGTAGTTCCCGTGGGAATACCGGGATAAAATATAGCCTAGGTTACTCCCTGATTGGTGAAAGAATTTTTGAAATTAGTCCAGCCGTTTTGAAGATTACCCGGAACAAACAACAGACAAAAATTTTTTAATCTGTATTTTAGGTATAGGTGTCGTGCAAATAACCGTGTGAGCGTGAAAAAAGCCTATTATTTTGACATTACAAACAGACACTCCAATTTTATTTATTGGTATAGATTGTGGTGACGGAGTAAGAATACAAATCACCACTCCCTATCTTGCCCGTGGATATCGTAAAAGACGACTTAGGGATATAATATGCATATGAGATCTATGCAAGAGAAGGGAAACTCGAAATAAAGTCCTATGCCTAGTCCAGCATGGCACAGTAAGTTCCATTTCCATCCTACTGTGGAGGAGGCTCAAGCCCAACATTGGGACGTATATGAGCTGAAATGATGATGATGATGATTATTCTATACTTACATTAAACTTCAAAACATCGGTAGCATTGTGATGCACCAAATGATCGTGTTCATCTTGAGGATCGCCAATCTGGGCATAGTGCAAAATGTTTTAGATTTACAAGTATCCATGATTATTATATAACTAGCAACCCGCCCTCGCTTCGCTTCGGTTATAGGTTATAGTCGTTTTACCCGCGTAGTTCCCGTTCCCATGGGAATACCGGGATAAAATATAGCCTAGTTTACGCCCTGATATTATAGCTTTCCATTGGTGAAAGAATTTATGAAATCGGTCCAGCCGTTTTGAAGATTACCCGGTACAAACAGACAGACACAGACAAAAATTTTTTAATTGCTATTTTAGGCATAGGTGTCGTGCAAATAACCGTGTGAGCATGAAAAAAGCCTATTATTTTGACATTACAAACAGACACTCTAATTTTATTTATTGGTATAGATTAACAATTACCTACATCTCGTATTGTAAAGATCGAGTTAAAGAAGCAGATAACATCGCCAGACAAGAAAAAATCGAAAATAATCCAAACAATCACTTGTGAAAGTTTAGAAATATAATTTTAAATCAATCTGCCTGATCAGTGAGGTAAAGTAGTTCAATTTCTCTCATATAGTGGAGAGATGATAATAGTAATTATGACTAGAGTTGTTATCCGCACATGACCATGGCGACTGTTGGATGTGCGTCGAAGGGCCTCAACCCGAACATCACCACATACCACATTATTAATTTCCTTTAAAATATATTATCATTTGCCTCCTACTCCCATTACTTTATTTTTTTTTTGTTCACGCTGTGGAAATGCATTTACGCACTGTCCCCCGCTTTTACGGGGTGCCGGAGAGGTCGTCTGATGACATTCAATCCCCGACACCCCAACGCATGGCCGTCTGGCCACGTCCTGTCATTACTGTTCAGGGCGGTGGGAGTAGGTGGGCATATTGTCGCCTCCTCCTCCCGGGTCGCCGGCGACGAAGCGAGTCAGCAGACGCAAACGCCTCGCGTTCCCGCTCCGCCACTTCCTTCCTTGATATGACGGCCTCACAAAATGAGCCTACCCCCATTACTTGGGGTCGACGCAATATCTACTCCTCTCCCCAATATATAGATATATTGCAAAGTTTTATGACCGGCCGCCTGTCTGACGTCTTTAGATAGTAGGCCGAGGCGATGTGAAGCTGTTAGTAATATATTATCGTGATTTCTTTACCTGATAAATTGTACCACATTCAGTACACTGCGTAGCACCAAATTTCTTTTGTCCAGCGTCAATCACATATTGATCCTCGCCACTCTTTAACAACGAACGCTTGCTACTTTTTTCTGTCGAAGCTGCGAAAATTTTTTATTGTTTTATATTTATGAAGATTTTCACCCGGATGGTGTCGAATTATAATTTTTTTAAACGTGGACGTCGTAAAAACCACTTAAGGTGTCACCAGGAAGCTGTCGGGTGGGCCACGCACGTCCAGGAACTTGGTACCAGGGGTCGGACCAATGACGAAGGAGAGGAAATATGGTGGGTTGTGGAGCCAAGGGCCGCCTTTGTGTCACCTCAGACGGAACGGATGGTGCGTGAGCTCACCCTCTCACTATGGGGGAAATTCAAACCCAACAGTGGGATAAATATGAGCCGAGGTAATCACTAAAGCGTGTCGTGCCAGGAAAGAATTAATACACAATCATATTATTAGTATGACGAATAATAAAATTATTACCTTTAGGTCCTGGTGTAGAAACACCTGGATTAGGTTTCTCAAATATTGAGAAAACCTTGGATTTTTCAACAGTCTCATGAGTGTCTTTGACGGTTTCTATTTCTGCAAACAATATGATTATAAATTATTAATAAATTTATGAAATAAGAACGATGCACCGCTCCTTTTCCTTGGGTGTCGTATTATATAACTAAGAGATGCGAACATATAATATCACTGGGGATATAAAATTTTATAGCCCAATCTATGGGTCCTATAACCTCTAGTTACTGTTTTACAGTAGGTAAATATTCCTTTCGTTGTGGAACAATAAAAAATCCGTGTGGTAATGGAGTAAGAATACAATTCACCAACCCCTTTCTTGCCCATGGGTGTCGTAAAAGACGAGTAAGGTATTATAATATGCAGATAAAATAGACCAACACATCTGATCAGCATGGTGTAGTAGGTCAATTTCCCTCCCGATTTAGAGGAAGTTCAAGTCCAGTACTTTCTTGTTTTTTTGGGGTGACCGTAGGTCAGCGCTCACGCCGCCCGGCAACGTTCGGGGCGACAGAGAGGCGGCGCGTGGCCCCGTAACCTACCCGATGGCACGTCGCTTCGTCGTTGGGCCGACCACCGGTGCAGAGTTCTTTGACTTCAGTGGTCGGCCCGACGGAATACCCCGAAGGAGTACCTTCTCCCGTCGTGGTCCCCTTCCCGAGACGTCGATCGCCGTCGCAAGGCTAGCTCCTCCGCGGGTGACGGAATAAATCTCCGGTCCGGTCACCCGCAGTCTTTGCTAGTTCAAGCCCAGTACTGAGGTGTATATGAGCTGTGATCTTGGCGTCTTTTACGACATCCTCGCACAAGATAAGGAGTGATGATATGTATTCTTATTTCATCACCTCGCGAAGTTATTATTCATACAAAGTATAATATATTAGAATATTATTCTTTGGGTCGTTTGTTACGTGTGAATTGTATTTAACCTTGTCTTTTACAAAAACAATGCTATAATATTATTTATTGTAGGTAATTTTACAGATAATGTGAAAATAAGAACAATGATAATAATGATTAATTGTTATTACTTTATTATATATTACATATAAAAACTTAGGTTTTTATATATATGTTTTAGCATTAATTTTGAGATAACTTATATAACATATATTTTAAAAATGTAATAAGTGTTGCAATTTCACATATTTTATTACGCGTAAAACCTTCGCGGGAACGAAGTCCCAAATTTGCGCATGGACTTTTTTTTGTGTGTTAGCCGCAGATGGTTTCACAGCTTAGCCCGTACTATGGATGAGCGCTGCGGGCTCGCAACCCGGTGCGCATACACTGCAAAGATGGCCTCTTAGGTACCTCAGTTTCAAGGAGGAACTTACCAAATTGCCAAGAGTATTTTATTATTATTTTTAAGAGCTAGTTTGGGAGTCATTTCGGAGTCAAGGCAATGCAAATATTCAATACTAATGTTATATACTTATCTCGCAGGTATCGTGTAGCATACGATCCGTACACACGAGTTCACATGACACTGAATCGCGACAATATTAACAATATTGTCAGTTTTACTAATAAAAATATTCTTTGAGTGCAAAAAAAAATATTTTACTAAACAACACAGCAACTAACCTACCAGATACTACACAATTACTTTAGTTATACAAACAATAAAGTGCCTGTTTTGATGTCAAAATAATGATTTTTTTTCATGCTCACATAGTTATTTGCACAATACCTACACCTAAAAATCAATTTAAATATTTTTGATTCTGTTTGACCGATATTATGTATATGTATGTGTATAAGGAGATAGGAGGTGAGAGCTTAGACCATATTTTATTCCGGTATACCCACGGAAATAGGACCTACACCGGTGAACGCATGAGATTTGCTAGTTAAACACAAAAAAAAAATTCCAGCCTATTAAATTAAATGCGTCCGTATTTTTTTTTTTTTTTTTTGTGGGTGGGCTGCGGTCGGCGCGCCTCCGCACCACTCCGTCCGGGGCGACAGAGGGGCTTAAGCACGCAACTCCCGCAACCCACCCGAAAACGACCTCGCCTTCGTCATTGGGCCGACCACCGGAGCAGGTTTACTTGTCGTCAGTGGTCGGCCCGACGGAATACCCCCTACGTGGGGTACCCTCCCATCGACCGACGTCCCCCCCTCGGGGAGGACGTCGGTCTTTCCTCACGCGGTCGGCCTCTCGGCGGGTGACGGACTAATCCCCGGTCACGTCACCCGCGGCCTCGGCTAGGGCGGCATGAGGCGCAGATAGTTGCGCCTACGCCGCCCCAGTCGCCGGCGGCGGATCTCCTCATCGATGCCCTAGCGATGGCCGGCAGCGTCAGGTCGGCACCGATGATTGCGACGAGTTCACGGCGCTGCACTGCCCAAACCGCGCAGGCCTCGAGCGTGTGGCGCACCGTGTCCTCGTCGCAATCGCAGTGGTGGCAGGACGGTGTACTCTCCCACCTTACGACCCTGTGCAGGTATTTGGCGAAGCTCCCATGCCCCGTCAACACCTGCACTAGTCGGAAGGAGAGCAACCCGTGCCGCCTTTCCAACCACTCCATCAGCACCGGCCGGAAGGCCTCCACGGTTCACACCCCGAACCGAGGCCTCTCCAGCCGGATTGCCCAACGGGCAATGACGTCTCGGCGGGCGTCGACGCGCCTGGCGGTGAGCTCCCTTAACGAGATCTCACCGCCCTCCGCTCGCACCCCCGTCACCAGCCGATACAATCCGGCGAGCATCTCCGCCTCCAGGTCCCACGAGGGGGTCCCGGCCAATAGGCACGCTGCCTCCGTCGCCACGGTGCGGTATCCGCGGATGGCCCTGACCGCCATGACTCTCTGTGGTCGTCACAGAAGGGCCCTAAATCGGACGGTCAAGGACCCCGCCCACACCGGTGCGCCGTACAGGGCCATCGACCGGATGACCCCCGTGTACAGCCGTCGGCACGTAGCGCTCGGTCCGCCCACGTTCGGCATAAGCCACGATAGGGCGGACGCCGCGCCGACGAGCCGTGGAGCGAGCCTGCGGAAATGCTCCCGGAACCACCATTGCCCGTCGAGCACCAGGCCCAAGTACCTCATATGGGCCCGGATGCTGATGTCAACCGAGCGGACGGTGATCGAGACGCCGATGGGAGGGCTCATAAGGCGCCCATGGAACAAGAGGGCCTCCGTCTTGTCCAGGGCCACCCTCAACCCCAGCGCCTCGATCCGCCTGACGACCTCTTCGGTGCCATAGGTCGCCAGGCTTACAGCCTCTTCTAGCGTCCCACCGCGGGCTGTGACGAGCGTGTCGTCGGCGTAACAAATCACGCCCAGCCCGGGCTGGAGGCTCCCCCGCAACGCCCAGTCGTAGCCGATGTTCCACAGGGTGGGTCATCGGCTACGATTAAATGCGTCCTAAGCTTTTTCTGTAATATCTTTTTTTTAGAATATTCTTTGTAATGATAATTATATTATTATTTCAATTCATATACCACCCACCACTGGGCTCAAGCCTCCTTCTCGTTAGGAATGAAATTGACCTGCTATAACACACTAGTCTGACGTGGTTTTATTACGAGTATTCCTTCTCTTGCATAGATGTTATATGCAAATAGAGATACAATATGTATCTCTTAGTCATCTTTTACGACACCCATTTACTTGGGCTTGCATTTTTTTAAAGATATATCTATACCAATAAATAAAATTGGAGTGTCTGTTTGTAATGTCAAAATAATAGACGTTTTTCATGCTCACACGGTTATTTGCACGACACCTATGCCTAAAATACAGATTAAAAATTTTTGTCTGTCTGTTTGTTCCGGGTAATCTTCAAAACGGCTGGACCGATTTCAAAAATTCTTTCAACAATCAGGGAGTAACCTAGGCTATATTTTATCCCGGTATTCCCACGGGAACTACGCGGGTAAAACGACTAAAACCGAAGCGAAGCGAGGGCGGGTTGCTAGTTTTTATATAAAATTGTTTAAGACATGTTTAGTAAGTAATAACTCCAGTGTGGTGGTCTTCAAACCACGATACCATTGAAAAATATCATCAATATGAAACCAAGCCTGATGCTTATGGTAGCCCTACCATTGTGCAACTGTCAAGGTAATTAACTTCTACTAACCAGTCACAGTAGGTATTGCTGTTTCTGTCGATGCTAACACAGCTTCAGCGTTAATATTATTAGACTCTGCCATCTTTAATATTTGTTCGTCGAGCATTCGCAACTCGCGTTCAATTTCGTCCAAGTCCGGAAGTTGTTCTTGAGCTGAAATATATAAATACTTGGTTAAAACTAGACAGGATGTGTCATAAATACCTACTCGGAAACATTTTAATTATTCTTCTAATACCGACCTACAGCGCCAGTGTCGTGGGTTCGAATTCCACGCAGAACAAACTTCGTGCGATCCACAAATTGTTGTTCAGAGTCTCGATGTAATTTGTGACCGTTAATTATGCTTGTAATGTCCCCCGCAATACAAGAATTATTTCCTCAATGCAGGGCGTTGTCTCTTATTATTATTAAAAAAACCGGCTGAATGCGAGTCGGAGTCGCGCACGAAGTGTTCCGTACCATTATCTATAAAAAGAACAAAAAAATCGCGTTTGCTGTATGGGAGTCCCCCTTAAATATTTATTTTATTTTTAGTATTTGTTGTTATAGTGGCAACAGAAATATATAATTTGTGAAAATTTCAACTGTCTAGCTATCGCGGTTCTTGAGATACAGCCTGGTGACAGACAGCGAAGTCTTAGTAATAGGGGTCCCGTTTTTACCCTTTGGGTACGGAACTTTAAAAATGTAGTCGATGTCAACCAAATACGCATTGTGTAGGATCAGTCAATATCTTGATCAATTTAAATCACAATGTGGAAGGCATCAGCTTTAAAAATAAAGGATCCTCAAAATCGATTCACCTAGAAAAAATGAGTAGTTCTTAATTGGTAATACATAAAAAACCTTATTCTGACGATGGTTAAACAAATACTTTTTTACCTGGTGCAGTATTTTCTGCTACAAGTATGTATCCACCTTCCACTGGCAAAAATTGACCATTTTTTGGTGCATCACCGTGGCAAGATACATGGCCCGCGTCAGTCATGATTACGTCATTGGTGGCAATTTGTGGCGAGCCGGCCACTGTTTGTGATGTTGGGGATGGTAAAGCATGCGGTAAAGGTGCCACGCCTGGTGGCAGTGTCAGCGCTTGTTTGTGACCTCCAAGTTCTACTATAACGGCTTCTGAATCCTGAGGAACGTAAAATATATTTAGAATAATATATACTGTTAATCAGCTCATTTACGCCCCACTGTTAGGCTCGAGCCTCCTCCACAGTAGCAGGGAAATTGACCGACTACAGCACGCTGGTCAGACGTGTTAGTAGTAAAGTTAATAACTCTTAGATAAACAGGTTTCCTTATGTTGTATTTTCTCACGGTGAAACCAAATGATTATTTACTATTTTAAAATTTAATAGATAACCTTGGAATTAGAGAGACATTTACATAGCTAAGGAAAACTCGAAATAAAACCCTATACCAACCTATCTGACCAGAGTGATATAGTAAGTCAATATGCCGTCTATTATGGTGGAGGCTCGCGCTCAGGAGTGAGAAATATATGAGCCGAGATGACGATGATGCGAAGCCAGTCTATCAATCTCTCACCCAGTTGTGACGTAAAAGTTATCCACCCATCCATTAGCCTATAGACGTCCACTGTTGGACTTAGGCCTCCCCACAAGAATACCACTCAGCACAGTCATGTGTCACTTGCATCCAACGGTTTCCTTTCAAGATGTCGTCAGTCCACCTAGGAGAGGGTCGTCCTACGCTGCGTTCTCCGATTCGTGGTCGCCACTCAAGAAAATTTCTTTCCCAATGGTTGTCGGTTGATGAACGAGCGATGTGATCTGCCCATTGCCAATTTCAACGTGCTAATTCTGCGGGCGTAAGATCTACATATCTAAAAAATATTCTTCTTACGTGAAATTCGTGGTCTGATGGTGCGGCCATATTGACTGGTACGGCTGTCACTGGTTGAAATATCTGGTTCGTCTCTTCTATAACAGTGCTGTTGAAGCATGGTAACTCTTCGATAGGCTGGATGAATGATAATTCAGAGTCTGGTACTTCTTCTTCATCCCACTGACTTAGGAGGGCTTCAATCGTCTGTTTCTCTTTGTCAAATGGATCCGCTTTATCTACAAAATAGTAACTTGAAGATAAGAGCTAATACTTCGCACCAGTGATTCCATGTGGTAACGAAGGAAGAATACAATTCACCACCCCCTCTCATACCCCTGGGTGTCGTAAAAGACGACTAAGCGGCATCTAACCCGTCTCTTTAAATAGTGGTAGGACCACACTGTTGACAGTTGTCTGTCTACAGCCGCGGGCCGGGAAGTCCGGGGTAGTACCACACTCTCGCCGAATCGAGGTCTGAGTAATAGCAATTTGTTACTGCGCTTCGTTCTGTGAGCGGGAGAACCGGAAGCCCAACTTGACCGAACCTCATTGTACGCATTCACACTCCCTTCACTTTCTTCATGGTAGGCAGCGGCCTAGCAAAGGTCCATGAGCAGCAACAACACTTACCATCAGGTGAGTTAGCTCGTTTGCCACCGTTTGCAATAAAATAACCCCTGGTTGTTCAACACATCTTCTCGAGCTCAGGGTTAGCGGCGTGTAAACCGGAGCTAGAGAAAATGTGTTGAACAATATCCTCGCTACAATTATAGCGGTGGCAGTTTGTAAAAGATTCCCCCCTCGCGATTGTGTACAGATATTCGCCGAGTTCCTTAGCGAATCTTCTCAATGTAGTCTAGGGATGCAAACGATACATCGATGTTTCTGAAACATCGATGTTTTAATAAAAAAAAACATCGATGCTTGCCATCGATGTTCACTATTGTAAAACATCGATGTTATTTTATACAATGTTTTACCTGCATGATATAAAATGTATGGTATTTTTAGCAGAGCCTGCGTAACAATTAATGTACTTTCTTTCCAAATAACTAAAAAAAGCTCATCACATCACGCAAATGTTGGTGTTTTATGTAATGTTCGATGTTTGTTATCGATACATCGATGTTTTTGGTTTCGATATTTGCATCCCTAATGCAGTCGCGTACCAATTCAGTGGTAAGTTAAGGTTAAATGTAAAAATAACGTTATGTAAGTGCCCCCAAATGGTTTATGCATAATAGATAATTAGCATTCGTTCAACGTGTAACTTAGTTGTACTTCAGGATTTGACATTCAATGTATTTTTGTATACTTAAACTTTAATACACAAATTAATGTAATTAACACTTAACTATGAATAAATCATTTGACCTCAATTAATATGTATTCTTAACACACAATTTCGACTAAGGACTATTCTTACATAGAAACAATAGCTCAAAGTGTTATAACTTAAGCAATTATTTTAATACAACATTGATACTAATTAACAAAAAAGTAGGATTCTATAAAGCTACAACTGAATTAAGTTAATTAGATTTCTATTTTTTTTATGACCAACGGTGGCAAAGGAGCAAGCAGCACACCTGATGGTAAGTGTAACTGCTGCATATGGACCTTTGCAATACCAGGGGCACAGCCAGGCCGCTGCCTACCGTGAAGGAAATACTCTTCTTAAACCTCGTTTAAAGGACATGTCATAGCGCTCGGGAAACACAGCAGCAGGTAGTTCATTCCAGAGCTTGCACGTACATGGGAGAAATGATCGCTGGAAACGTACAGTTGAAGACCATAACGTTTCCAGGTGAAATGAATGAACTCTGTTACGATGTCTAGTACTAGTGGTACGTTGGTAGAATGGTGACGGTGGTACTAAGTCAAACAGTTCCTCGGAGCACTCCCCGTGAAAGAGTCGGTAGAGTACAGAGAGTGACCCAAAGTCTCTCCGCCGCTCCAGCGACCCCAATCCGTCTGTAAGATTCGGATCCCGACAATTCGAACAGCACGCCTTTGCAGGGAGCCAAGTGGGGATCAGGTCAACTTATGTCAACCTATATAGGCCTGATAACAAGGCTCAAAGTCGCTCAGCGGGATTTCTCTGCGAGATAGAATCCGGAATATGGAAACCCGCAAAAGAACGGGTGTAACCGACATAGCACGAAGAATTAGCACGCTGAATTGGCAATGGGCGGGCCACATCGCTCGACAACTGCTGGGGAAGAAATGTTCTCGAGTGGCGACCACGTATCGGACGACACAGTGTAGGACTCACTCCCACTAGGTCGACCGACGACCTGGTGAAAGTTGCCAAACTTGTGGCTTTATTTTTACCTCTCCGAAGGACTATTTATATCCAACAAAGCACCTCGATAAGCTTATAAATACATGGCATCAATTTGAAGAGGTAAGTAGAAGAGGTACTAAACCTTAGAAATATACAAAGAAAATCTTCCCCATGACGGAGTGAAAATACAATTCACTGCCCCTTCACTTGTCCATGGATGTCGTAAAAGACGACAAAAGGATATCACATGTATCTTATATCTTTAAACGAGCAATTCTTGTATATATATATATATATATTCAGGATCTCGGAAACGGCACCAACGATTTTGATGAAACTTGGCATACTAAAGGTTTTGAGGCCAAAAAATCGATCTAGCTAGGTTTTATTTATAGAAAATGTTGTTTTGTCAGTGTTTTTAGCAAAACAATATAATGACATTAAGTTTTAAAAGAATATGAATTCAAATTTTGCCATCAACGTCATGAGTTACGTTAGCTCAGTTGGGAAGAAGTGCAGTTTCCTTTTAGTATTGTTTTGGCATTCAAACGGCGTCGGATCGAATCTTGGTGTTATTATTATTCTCTTTTTGTATTTTTTTCATTATTTAATTTTTATTTTTTATTAATATATGTATATCTAAATAAATTCGACAAAATTACAACAAAAATATTCCGAGCGAAGCTCGGTCAACCAGATATTATACATATAACTGAGAAAACTCGACATAAAACCCTACGCCAATACGTCTGACCAGCGTGGTGTAATAGATCAATTTCCCTCCCATTGTAGAGGAAGCCTGGGCCCAATAGTGAGACTTATGTGGGCTGGGATACATACATACATATAAACACGCCTCTTTCCCATAGGGGTAGGCAGAGACCACTTCCTTCCACTTGCTATGATCTTGACATACCACTTTCGCCTCCTCCACATTCATTAATCTCCTCACACATATTCTTCGGTTCAGGGTACTCTTAATCTGGCCTTTCTTAAGAACGTCCCGGATTTGATTGTGGAACGTCCGCCTTGGTCTTCACCTTCCAACACTTCCATTCGCCTTATAAATTCTCCTTGTGAGTCTCCTTTCATTCAGTCTCTCTACATGACCGAACCAACTTAACATACCTTTCTCAATCCTTGTCACTACATTCATTCCACAACGTTCCCTAATCACTCTGTTTTTAATTCTATCACTCAATTTCACACCAATCATGCTCCTCAGCGCTCTCATTTCCACAGCATTTATCCTACTTTCGTACTTCATCCGCCATACCCAGCTCTCACTTCCATACATTAGAGTTGGTACAAGCACTCCCCTATGCACAGCTAGGCGAGCCTTCTTAAACAGGCTTTAGCTGCCCATAAAGGTGCGCAAATCACCATTCACCATATTTCCCTTAGACACTCTTCTTTCAATACCACTTTCACATTTACCATCTCTCGCAAATGTAGATCCCAGATATATGTGGGGTGGGATGAGTAAATTATTACAGATACAGCGCAATTCTATCAATCAATCTTGTTAGATATCTGCATGTAACATTGTATTAATGTTTGTGAAGGTTAGACTGGAATAAAAATAAATTTTGTTGCCACACTATTTATTCTGATAAGACGTAGTTGCTCGCCTGTGGAATGAAATCCTTGATTTTTAAAACGCTTATATTAACCGTGTAGTGAGTAAGAATACAATTCATCACCCCCTATCTTGCCTGTGGGTGTCTTTAAAGATAAGGGCTATAATATTATGCAATTAACATCTATGTAAGGAAAATTCAAAATAAATCCCTATATAAACCCCTCTGACCAGCATGGTATAATAGGTCAATTTTCCTATTATTGCATAGGAGGCCCGAGCCCAACAGTGGAACTTATATGAGCTCAGATGTTGATGGCAATTTTTATAAATTTTTCCTTATCACGTAAAATTATCGTCCGTAAACCGACTTTCCAGACAACCAATTTTTTTTGGTCTTCAAATAAATTCCCTTAACACTCAGCTTATAATTAAAAACTTACTTATTATTCGAATCGATTGAACATACTATCGTAACCACACAGCTGTGATTATAAATTTAAATTACTGTTTTAATTTAGTTTTACTATTTATGAAAGCTGTCCTTGCCACGGTGTCGGGACTAAAGGATATAATATGCATATAAGATCTATACAAGAGAAGGAAAACTCGTAATAAAAGCCTACACCAACACGTCTAACCAACGTGATATAGGTTGGTCCATTTCCCTCGCATTGCGGAGGAGGCTTTTACCCAACAGTAGGACGTATATGAGCTGCGATGATGATGCTGACTTGTCATATGATCATGAAAGCTACCTAGGTATTTAACGACCAACAAAATTAGGCAAAACAAGCTATACAGGGTGACTGGTAAAAGATTGTACATATTGAAGGAGGCTATTCAGTACACACTTCCGTGTGGTGACAGAGTAACAATACAATTCACCATATCTTGGCTGTGGATGTCGTAAAAGACGACTATGGGATATAATATGCACACAACATCTGTGCAAAAGAAGGTAAACTCGAAATGAAACCCTATACCAACATGTCTGATCAGCATGGTATAGCAGGTTAAATTCCCTCCCATTGTGGAGGAGGCCCGAGCTCAACAGTGGGACGTATGTGAGCTGCAATGATGATGATGATGATTAAGTACTCAAATCTGATACCGAATAATATAAAAAAAAATCACTTAAATTTTGAATTAAATTATAAAAAATCTTAGTTATGGACACATGGTCATGCACATGGTCAACGCACTTGAACGTACTAAAAAGTTTGTATGACATAACTGATTATTAGGTAAAAATTCTACCTATGCAACTCCACCCAATAGGTATCGTTTTCGTCGCGGGACGCAGACAAAGGTCAACGTATGCTGGCAAAAGCGAAAGCACCCCGTGCCGGGAAAGCGCACCGTCTCGGCGGGCGTCGATCTGCCAGGCGCCAAGCTCCTTAGATAAGACTATACCGCCTCCAGCTCGCGTCTCCGACACTGCACGGTAATGCTCGGCGAGCATCACCGCCTCCAAGTCCCACGAGGAAGTCCGGGCCAAGAGGCACGCTGCCTCCGTCGTTACCATGCGGTATCCGCGTATGGCCCTGACCGCCATGGCCCTCTGTGGACGCCACATAAGAGCCCTCAGACGGATGGCCGGCAGCAAGAATAGTGTTGCCGCAACATATAGCAACATACTAACTAATATGTCGCAGCGTCATTACCTCTCGCACTATATCTCAATAGTTTTTAAGAATCAATCGATTACGGAAACGTTAAGTAACTTGGGTGTGTTCGATACAACGTTGGCAATGATTTTTGATGTTTGTCGTTTGACCGTTAACGTTTGAAATATTACCGAGCTTTCGTTATTGAGAGCATTTGTCAGACATTAACTACTCAACCGATTGCCCTACATATTGCGCATACCTATAGGTTTTCAGAGATACAAAAGTACCTATAGTATACTTTTTATAAATGTTTATAGAAGAGATTTGCTACTAAAAAAATATTGACGCCATGAACACAAAAGGATAAAAAGCTGAAACAATGTGCGCCGTGTATATAAATGAATAAAATTGAAGTGTCTGTTTTTAATGTCACAGTAATAGGTATTTTCATGCTTAAACGGTTATTTTATTATTTATACGATACTGATGACTAATAGTCACTTTCAAAAAAATTGTCCGACTATTTGTTCTGGGTAATCTGCCAAGCGGCTGAACCGATTTTAATAATATTTTACTACCCGGTATCAGTCTATATTAGTATTTAGTAACTTAAGACTATTTTTCTCTCAAGAAGCCTCAATAAAGTTTTGCCGTGCATCATGGACTGCCATAACGTATCGTAATATTATAGAAGAAATTGGAGATTTAAAATGCGAAGGTAAGGCGACTGAAACTGAAGCGAGGGTGGATTGCTAGTTGATAATAAATTTAATATTGTGCTCACATCCACAAAAACATTAAAATTCTAGAAGTTAACACCTTATATATTTATTCCTATAAAGGTTGTAATGAAATTGTAATGACTTACCATTTGCAAGATCCTGAGAAGAATTTTGACTTAACGTAGACGCGTCCTTCATACTAACATTTGAAATTACACTTTTATTCAATGTTGAATTCAATGAAGTATTGTATTTAATTACTTTATTCTTATGAATTTTCGGTTTTCTAATCCTGTGTTTCACCCCAAGATTGATTTGACCAGGTTTTCTCTTACGCCTATGTGAATACGAGTGTCTAATACGCCTATGAGAAGTGCTAACTTCGATTGCATTAGAAATTTTAGCTGTAATATTAGTATTTAATTCTGGATTACTCTTGCCATAAAATGATTTAGCAGAAAGGATTTCCTTCAATCTATCACTATTGAACAGCGATAAACGGGCTTTAGGTGCATTTTCAAGTCTTGGATACTTAGAACTAGGTCCCGTCTC
Source organism: Lymantria dispar (assembly GCA_032191425.1). Taxonomy (NCBI): domain Eukaryota; kingdom Metazoa; phylum Arthropoda; class Insecta; order Lepidoptera; family Erebidae; genus Lymantria; species Lymantria dispar. Next base: position 8,629,903 of record CM063463.1, on the reverse strand, counting down.
CGAGAAGCTTTCATTTCGAAGGCGCTTATGACTTTTTTCACTATCACACACAGATTCAGGACTTTCTTCAATCTCGACTACTGAACGGCGATTATGACTTAATTTCGGAGGAGAAGCTATCTCAGTCGTGTTGTGCGGAGTTTTCTGAATCTGTGTGGGTGATATGAGATTATTCATATCCATTTTTGTGAGGCAAACAACTGCATTTTTCAATGGAGTAATATTTTTCTTCTGTTCTTGCAGAATACCTTTGAAACTTTGAAAGCTTGGAGTCTGTTTTAGTTTCCTGTTAGATCTTCGAAGAATTTTAGTGGGAGTGTTTTCTTTGGAATCAGTTCCAGAATCTGTGTCAAAGTTGAGATCTTTTAGGGAACTGCTACAGCTTTCCGTGTCAGCTATAAGGCTTGCCAAGCTCTTTCGAGCTCTGCTTGATGTAGAAGAGATGGTATGACCACTCGCACATGAATGAGTGGAAGATGGAGTTGTGGGGTTGTAAACTAGATGAGGTGTGGCAGGTGTTGAGATGGAACCTGAACATTTTGTGTCTGAACATGAAATCCTAGTTTGATACTTTTTTAATGTGAACGGTGATTTAATAAAGTTCTTCAAATCGTTATTCTCCTTGAGCAACTTGCGTGTATGACTCCTTGTTTCAACTGTAAACAAAAAAAATCATATCACAGATAATGAATGTATTTTTTTATATTTATGTTCTGTAATTTAAATACAATGACTGTTATTTATTGTACAGTTAGCCTTTAACTTTACATTATACTGAAATATTTCTTATCTTGACACTGAAATAATGTTAATGTTGTTAAGATAAATGGGTATAAAAAAGTTATCATGCTTTTGTAGTTCATATGACTAATATCTGTGGGACCATGGGCTTTGCTGTTACCAACCCTTGCATTTTACCCCAGCTTGTAAATGGTGTAAAATATGCCTAAGAGCATTATCTTGATATAATTCCGTGTGGTGATGGAGATGGACAATTCACCACTCCCTATGTTACCCGTGGATGTTGTAAAAGACGACTATGGGATATAATATGCACATAACATCTGTGCAAGAGAAGGAAAACTCGAAATGAAACCCTATACCAACATGTCTGACCAGCATGGTATAGTAGGTCAAATTCCTTCCCATTGTGGAGGAAGCCCGAGCCCAACAATGGGACATATGTGGGCTGCGTTGATGATGATTATATTGATCTGGGTCTGAACCAGTCTGGTCAACAATTACACTCCCAAGGTGGATTAACAGGCAGGCTGGTTATAAAATTATTGCAATGTGTATGATAGAAAAAGAGTATATAATGTCTCAAACTCCAAATTGATCATCATCATCATGACATCTCATACGTCCCACTGCTGGGCTCGAGCCTCCTCCATAATGGGAGGGAAATTGACGTACTGTACCACGCTGGTCAGGCAGGTTGATATAGGGTAGGTACAAGATATTCTTTAATAGTCTTTTATGACACCCATAGATAAGATAGGGAGTGGTGAATTGTGTTCTTACACTGTCACTACACGGATGTTGAGATAAGATCAGGATAATGAATGAGAACATGGAATTTGAAATCAATTTCACAGTGTCCTTTATGAAACCTCATGTGGCATAGTGAATCAGTAGTCTATATCCAATTGTGAGACTTATATTAGGCTATATTGAAATGTATATTAACTGTGAGTTGTTATTGTGCCAATTAATATATATATAAATTACGTGTCACGTTGTTTGTCCGCGATGGACTCCTAAACTACTTCATCATCATCATCATCTCAGCCCATATATGTCCCACTGTTGGGCTCGGGCCTCCTCCATAATGGAAGGGTAATTGACCTACTATACCACGCTGGTCAGACGTGTTGATATAGGGTTTTATTTCAAGTTTTCCTTCTCTCTCATAGATATTATATGCGTTTTATATCCCTTAGTCGTCTCGTACGATCACCCACGGGTAAGATAGGGGGTGGTGAATTGTATTCTTACTCCGTCACCACACGGAAAAAAAAACTACTTATCTGATTTTAATCAAATTTGCACACCGTGTGCAGTTTGATCCAACTTAAAAGATAGGATAGCTTATATCTTAATTTATAGCCGCAATATTATTTTATTGCAAATTATTTGTCTATTATTTGACATTCACAATTATCTGTTAACTCCAAACAATTTTAACAGATGGCCATATCCTGTTGACTGGATTGAGTAATTAATTAATAGATGGTGCTGCTATGTCAAACCTACAAACGTGTCATATACGATTTTAACTTGCTTTTTTACATAGCCTCTGCACATTTGTAAAAAAGTATGACGACCTCTATGACAGATGTTCTCCTACAGTTCCACTTAAATAGTTTAATAAAATGTAATATAACAAAAACATTAGCCACAGCAATGCGTGGCTGGGTCTGCTAGTATCATATCACTACATATTATAAAACAAAGTCGCTTTCTCTGTCCATGTCCCTATGTATGCTTAAATCTTTAAAACTACGCAACGATTTTGATGCGGTTTTTTTAATAGATAGAGTGATTGAAGAGGAAGGTTTATATGTATAATAACATCCATTAAATAGTGGAGAAATACTGTTATTTTAGAGGTTTCTAATGTGATGTCGTAAATAATTAAATTTTTCCGCTTACATTGTAAACGCAGGCTGAGCCCTACGAGATTTATGAAAATAATGTACTAAGTATTGTACACATTGAAAAGGTCTACAAAAAAAACTCCGCGATGGTATATGCTCTTGTGGATACCCCACAATAACATTTTTTTGTTATTTACTTTTTACGACAAATAATGGCTAATTTTCGAAGCGATTTTAACCAATACAGCATTAATCCTTATCCAATTAAATACCTTAAATACATTGTTGATTTAATATAGATCTATATGGCCCTTTACAGCATATGATTTAAATGAATATTTTCAAAGATATTACAGATTTAGAAATTGCGGGACGTAGTATTTGCGAGAAAAATAACAATCTATACTAATAAATAAAATTAGAATGTCTGTTTGTAATGTCAAAATAATAGGCTTTTTTCATGCTCACAGGGTTATTTGCACGACACCTATGCCTAAAATACAGATTTAAAAATTTTTGTCTGTCTGTTTCTTCCGGGTAATCTTCAAAACGGCTGGGCCAATTTCAAAAATTCTTTCACCAATGGAAAGCTGTAATATCAGGGAGTAAACTAGGCTATATTTTATCCCGCTATTCTCACGGGAATGGGAATTACGTGGGTGAAACCACTAAAACCGAAGCGAAGCCGGGTTGCTAGTAAAGAATAAACAAGACATTGAACTCTGTACCCAAACACAATTGTGACCCAAATAATTTATTTTAGATAACATCTCAATAGTAAGATATTGCAAAGATTGTTTTGCTAAATGTTCAAAGGCAAGCATATATGAATTATTGGTTTTTAGGTCACCATTTAAATGCAAAAGAAAACACAATTTAGGGTAAGATAATTACTACTGGAAGATAGAGTAATATCCATGTATAGCTACTTCCTTTCTTATAAAAATATTAATGGATCCTAGGTGTCTTTTTTTTCGATGGTGGCAAATGAGCAGGCAGCATACCTGATACTGCCGCACATGGACCTTTGCAATACCAGGGGCACAGCCAGGCCGTGATGAAAATACTCTTCTTAAACCTGGTATAAAGAAGAACATGTCATAGCGCTCAGGAAACCGCAGCAGGTAGTTTATTCCAGAGCCTGCACTGTTAAGTAAACTCTGTTAAGTATTTATAATTAAATACTTAACAGACATATACCCCTTGTAAAGGCTTTTTTTGTCTTAATTGTGAATCAAGGTCTACAAATATAAGACTCATACATCATCATCATCTCTGCCCGTACATGATTCACTGTTGAGCTTGGATCTCCTCCACTATTGGAGGAAATTAACCTACTATACCATGCTGGTCAGGCATGTTGACATAGGGTTTTAAATTTGTCTTCTCTTGAATAGATGTTATATCACTTAGATGAGATGAGATGTGAAGTCAGGTCTTCGATGAGAACAAGTTAGAAATAAAATGCCGTTTACAATATATGTAAAAAAACATTAGAGAATTCATATCATGGCATACATAATAACATCAACAGACTATCTTTTGAATTTATTGATTAATTTATTCTCAATATCACTTAAGCTTAACAGAATATGGCTTGTTAATAATGTATGATACATAGCAAGACAATAATTAGCAAGATATTTAGTATAATTTTACAATTATGCACTATAGTAACTGTTTGGTAGGCAAGAAGTTTGTCTGCTGTTTCTGTGTTGAATATAAAATAGTGATAATATAAACTTATTACAAGTTCAAAGAGTAAAGAGACAAGTAAGGACAACTAATGCAACCTTGAAATTACTTGTACTTCGAAGAAAAGTTGGTATACAGTATATCTCTAAGCTAATAATCTAAGCTATACAATTTTCGTGTTTAAAATGATATTTTAAGGGTAAAAGAGAGTGTGAACATAATACTTACGCCACAAGCTTCTTTCAGGTGTCTTAGGTACATTCTGGTCGTTTTCATCACTGGAACTTGAGTCAAGAGCGCTGATGATGCCTAAGTCGCAGTCTTCGGTGTCACTTTCACTATCTACTACCGGCAAATTCCGATGTGTCGTCAAAGACTCCCGCGCAGGTAAATCTTCACTTAGAAATAACCCCTTCTTTCTCTCGGTCATCTTGGGAGTGTGCGTATGTGGAATTCGCGAGGATCGTCTCGGAGTCATAGCAGCCATTCTCTTAGAGTAACTACTGGCCTTATTAAACAATAAAACCTAAAATAGGACACTACATCAAATGGACTGCAATCCAACCTTACTACATATTCCAATAATTACTTTTAATCACATAGAAAGGAAAAGTATTATACAGAGTTAAAATAATAGTTTTAAAAGCGGCACTATACGTAATTTAGTTAGAAATGCAACAAAACCATGTGTAGAAAACCACAATCCTTCGCCAGTTAGCCAGCAACCATTGTTGTTTGGCGCGTAAACACCTGTCATGTGTTCGTGTTGCCATAAATAAATATTTTATTCCATGCATAACAAACTGTTGTGTGTGTGTATGCGAAAATCTATTTAATTCTAAGATAAAGAAATTTTAGTAAATGAATTTGTAAACCATTAGGTTAACAACCAACCAACCAACCATTAATATTTCTTACAATGCTGGTCTGTCTTCCTTATTTTTATCTAAATCAATTGCTAAACATTATTATTTAAACAAAATAGCTTCTTACTTTTATGCATTACACGGTGTGGTGATGATAAAGGGCAGTAATGGGTTTTCATTTATTACTTTCCTCGTTAGTCACATTTATTTACTACTATTTATGCCCGCGGCTTCGCCCACTTTTACATAGATTTTCTCAATTATTTTTTAACCCACGGAAATAGCATTTTTCTCAGTATGAAAGGTACGCTATAATCCTTTCTGTATCTCTGACAAGAAGTGTGCGACATTTTAAGGCGATCAATAACCATTCAGGTAATAAATTAATTAAAGACTCACAATCGTTTATATAATATTATAGTTATGGATGTATCTGATTTAACATGGCAACATTAACGTACTAAATACCCGCGCAATACACGTACATATTTGAATTATTGAAATTTAAAATTTTCTACTTCAGTTAAAAAGACCAAAAAACGATTTTTATTTTTAACGCTCCATGTGGTGATGGAGTAAGAATACAATTTACCACCATCGTATAAGACGACTACCATTTATGCATGAGAAGGAATACTCGAAACTAAGCCAACCTGTCTGACTAGCGTGGTATAGTAGGTCAATTACCTTCCCATTGGTGAGGAGACTAGAGCCCAGCAGTGAAATGTATAAGATCTGTGATAATGATGATGATAACATTTTTGATACTTAGTATTAAGACCTTAGGATAATCTATATCTATAATAATATAGCTGAAGGCTTTGTTTGTTTGAACACGCTAATCCCAGAAACTACTGGTCCCATTTGAAAATTCTTTCAGTGTCAGATAGCCCATTTATCGAGAAAGGCTGTAGGCTATATATCATCACGAGACCAACAGGAGCGGAGCATCAATTAAGAATGTTTTAAAATCGAATTCCACGCGAACGAAATCGTGGGCACAAGCTAGTACAACTCCACACAGAAAATTTTAAGTACATATTTAAATTGGAGCCAGATGGCTCCTTACACCGGACCGTTCCGTAGTGTACAAGGTCAAGGCAATCCATTGTATAGTGGTGTGCGTGTGTATGTGTGTAATCGCTTGCACACATGTACCTAGTGTTATTGGCGTCACGTTTTTGATCGCTTTTAGCACATTAGCTGCCATGTCGGGCTATATTTTCGACAAATAAATTTGTCATTCAGATCTCATCGGACTAAATGATCGACAAAACATACCTAATTTGTCCGTCTGGAGTGGTAGGACCACACTGTCGACAGTTATCTGTCTACAGCCGGGGGCCGGTCCGTCCGGGGCAGTACCACGCTCTCGCAGAAAATCGACGTCTGAGTAGTAGCAATTTGTTACTGCGCTTCGTTCGGTGAGCGAGAGAGCCGGAAGCCCAACTTTCTGAGGGTGTTTGCGTGTGGAGGGTTTTGATGGTGCCTTTAGTACCACCGAGTGAGGCTCGGTGGTACTAAAGGAATGCACGCATTCACACTCCCTTCACTTTCTTCGCGGTAGGCAGCGGCCTTGTAAAGGTCCATGAGCGGCAGCAACACTTATCATCAGGTGTACTGTTTGCTCGTTTGCCACAGCTTGCATTAAAAAAAATAAAAAAAAAAATAATTTTGCCGTCGAGCCTGTCGGGCGTACTTTCAACGATTTCGTGGGACAGTGGGACCCATGTAGCCTCCAAAAGCGTAAAAATCACATGTGCGCTTGTTTCAAATCACTACATTCAGCCTGTCGGTTCATATGTCCGTCAATAAGTATATATGAAAAATTGAGTAAATATAGCTATATAAAAATGTGGAGAGGCGTTTCAGGCTTTTATACACTATATTGAGTAAAAAGCCGCAAAATATTTCTTTGACGATTTCTTAAAATATTACCATGCTATGGTAATGGCGATGCTCGGCAGCGTCAGGACATAAATTACCTATATTGGAAGAATGATTAATATTAAGGCCGATACGCCATCTTTCGAATCTATAGGGCAATTTTTTTTAATGTGTGTTAATTGCCCAATAGATCTTTCGAAAGTTATCATTATCTAGGGGCGGTCAACTGGTTAAGTCATGTTTCATGAAAACGCTTGTATTGAATGCCTTACATAATAATTAATATGACTATATTAATACGAGACAAAGAATCTACTTTATATAGTACTAGCAGACCCGGCCACGCGTTGCTGTGGCTAATGTTTTTGTTATATTACATTTTTTAAACTATTTAAGTGGAACTGTAGGCGAACATCTGTCATGGAGATCATCATATTTTTTTACAAATGGCATCTATGTAAAAAAGCAAGTTAAAATCGTATATGACAGGTTTGTAGGTTTGACATAGCAGTGCCATCTATTAATTAATTACTCAATCCAGTCAACAGATATCGCCATCTGTTAAAATCGTTTGGTAACTCCAAACGATTTTAAGACAGATAATTGTCAATGTCAAATAATAGACAAATAATTTGCAATATTGCGACTATAAATTAAAATGTAAGCTATCCTATCTTTCAACTTGGATCAAACTGCACACGGTGTGCAAATTTGATTAAAATCGGTTAAGTAGTTTAGGAGTCCATCGCGGACAAACAACATGACATGTAATTTATATATATTAAGATAAGATAACAAAGTCACTTCCAGCCAGCGACGGATTTAGGTTTGATGCCACCCTAGACCCTGCTTATCGCGCCGCCCTTAATATTAGAATCAATTTTATTAATTTTGATTCAATATTATTATTTCAAATTTAGAAAGCTTTATTTCGTTAGAATATAATTTTCAATTATAACTAATAAATATTACAGATAAATACATCCTTACTAATATTATAAATGCGAAAGTAAGTTTATTTGTTTGTTACGCTATCATGTTTAAACCACCGAAATAATTTCAAAAATTCTTTCACCAATGGAAAGCTGTAATATCGGGGAGTAACATAGGCTATATTTTATCGCGATATTCCCACGGCAACTACGCGAGTAAGGTGACTGAAACCGAAGGGAAGCGAGGGCAGGGTGCTAGTACGTAATAAACATTAGACAAATTTCTTTTTCGTGGCTTTAGTCAGCGTAAAAATATCTATTATATCATCGTGATTAATTTCTTGGACTAGTTGTGCTTCAATAGACAGTAATGCAAGATCATTAAGTCTATCTTGACCCATTGCACGTAAATAGGTTTTTACTCTTTTCAAAGGAGAAAAATATCTTTCGCCTGAACAATGTGTTGCCAGAATATTAAAAAAAATACGTACTTAAAGCATATTCACATTTGGGTAAACATCTCGAAGACTCCGTAAATATAATATTTTGCATACATTTTGTGCAGAGCGTACATCTTCTGTATTTGCTGAAGAATCTTTGAGTCGACAATGTAAATTGTAAATGAATACATTCGCTTCTAATGTCTCTTTTAAATCGTCAGGATACTTGTCAACTATTTTATTGGCAAGAAGTTCCAGCTACTTGTACGCTTAGATCTTTTAAACTACGTAGTGGCTTTTAAGGCGGTTTACATCATTTAAACATACAATGTTTCAAGAGGAATGTATCTATACCTGCATATTACTACTCTGTGGCTGGAGGTTGACCACTTCGTGGCTCAATTTTTAACTGGCCATGGCAACTTTAAAAGTAAATTATTTTCTTTTAAACTCATACCATCACCATTATGTCAATGTTCCACATCTGACCACGAGTATGAACAATCAGCACATCACATTCTCTGGGAGTGCGATCTCTGGCGAAACGAGCGTAACCTTATGTTAAACAGTTTGCAAGTCACCTGTGGGGTAGTATACTATACGGACCTTGTAGCAACTCGAGACAATTTCCGTGCGTTCATGCGTTTCTGCCATACTTACTGTAACAATCAATCTTAACGCTCACATATAGGCCCCGTTAAGCTCTTCCGTATCCGTGGTGCCGTACTGCTGCGCTATCGTAGCTGTACACCTTTTTACTTATTGGCTGACTAGTAATTTTGTTTTCCTGTCTCCCGCTTTGCCTAGGAGGGAAGTGGAATCTCTCTTTCAAACTCCTCCTCTTTAATCTTTTCTAATTAAATTTGTTGCGGGTCCCAAGACAATTAAAATCATATCCCGGGACTGCCTGAGGGTCAAACCTCGGTGTCATTTATGGAGACCATTGTGGATCCTGGCTTACAGGAGTTACAATGGTGGGAATGTGTGGTGGGATTAGTCCCAAAACAAAAGATAGTGTAGGAGTTAAGATAGCGACATACTGTGCCAGTGTCGTGGGTTCTAATCCTAAGCAGGACCACACTTTGTGCAATACGCAATACAAGGTTTATTTCCTTAGTGCAGGGTATTTTAATATAAAATTGGCCAAGTGCAAGTCGGACTCACGCACGAAGGATTCCGTACCATTGACTAGATAAACAAGTGCCTCTCTATTACCATTATCGATATTCGAGCAAAAAATCAAGTTTGTTGTATGGGAGACCCCCTTAAATATTTATTTTATTTTATTTTTAGTATTTGTTGTTATAGCGGCAATAGAAATACATTATCTGTGAAAATTTCAACTAGCTATCACCGTTCTTGAGATACAACCTGGTGACAGACAGACGGACGGACAGCGAAGTCTCAGTAATAGGGTCCCGTTTTAAAGGGTACGGAACACTAAAAAACAAAAATACTATTCCAACTCCCGATGACGTTTGGTCAACAATTGCATTCCTTTTTTTTTTTTTTTTTTTGTGGGTGGGCCGCGGTCGGCGCGCCTCCGCACCACTCCGTCCGGGGCGACAGAGGGGCTTGAGCACGCAACTCCCGCGACCCACCCGAAAACCACCTCGCCTTCGTCATTGGGCCGACCACCGGAGCAGGTTTACTTGTCGTCAGTGGTCGGCCCGACGGAATACCCCCTACGCGGGGTACCCTCCCATCGACCGACGTCCCCCCCTCGGGGGGGACGTCGGTCTTTCCTCACGCGGTCGGCCTCTCGGCGGGTGACGGACTAATCCCCGGTCACGTCACCCGCGGCCTCGGCTAGGGCGGCATGAGGCGCAGATAGTTGCGCCTGCGCCGCCCCAGTCGCCGGCGGCGGATCTCCTCATCGAGGCTGCGCTCCTCGCGCAGGCGATCCGCCGCCTCCTTCCGCGAGATCACTGTCTCGCAGAAGGCTGCGACCGCGTCCCAATTCCCGACGCTGTCGACCATCGCCCTAGCGATAGCCGGCAGCGTCAGGTCCGTACCGATGATTGCGACGAGTTCACAGCGCTGCACTGCCCAAGCCCCGCAGGCCTCGAGCGTATGGCGCGCCGTGTCCTCGTCGCAATCGCAGTGGTGGCAGGACGGTGTACTCTCCCTCCTAACGACCTTGTGCAGGTATTTGGCGAAGCACCCATGCCCCGTCAAAACCTGCACCAGTCGGAAGGAGAGCACCCCGTGCCGCCTCTCCAACCACTAACAATTGCATTCCTAAGGACGATTGATGTCAGGCAGGCGGCCGATATTAAAACTATTGTATATTGTATTGTAATGAAAATCATTTAATGGGGACGCGACGTTACTATTACATATGAAATTAGCGTTTTGTCGTACTGACCACTTTGATCTGAAATAAGAGCTCCTCTTTGGTTAAGAATTCCAAATTCAAATTTATAAATTCATTTACCTGAAACATTAGAGTTTTGAAAATAGTCATTCATTTGTTATTTCCTCATTATTTTTTTCTTTGACGTCGCTTATTACCGCACAATGGAAAAAGTGAAATATCGGTATATTTACGAGTACGAGCTCTACCGTGGCAGGCACCAGTGCTGCAGAAACAGCTCGAAGGATTAATGATGTGTACGGCGCTGGTGTCGCAAAAGAAAGCACGGTACGTTTTTGGTTTCAACGTTTTCGTTCTGGAAATTTCGACCTTCAGAACCAACCCTTTGGTATATAATATGTATTTCTGAGGCCACGCAGTCGCGGGCAAAAACTAGAATAAGATCATCATCATCATCTCAGCCCATATTCGTCCCACTGTTAGGTTCGGGCCTCCTCTACTCATCGTAATCAGATGATTACGGCTCATAGGTATACGTCATACTGCTGGGCTCGAGCCTCCTCCACAACGGGAGGGATTCTCTAGGGAAATTAACCTTACTACACCATGCAGGTCAGACAGGTTGGTATAGGATTTTGTTTCGAGTTTTCCTTCTCCTGCATAGATATTACATGCATATCATATCCCTTAGTCGACACTCACGGGAAAGAAGATATATTTTATATAAGTGTCTCTCCGTGTGGTGACGGAGTAAGAATACAATTCACCACTCCCTATCTTGCCCGTGCATGTCGTAAAAGACGATTGTGGTATGAATGTAGATGTAGTGACAAGGATTGAGAAAGGTCATTTAGAGAGAATGAATGAAAGGAGATTGACAAGGGGAATTTATAAGGTGAATCTGAGCGGAGGTGTTGGAAGGGGAAGACCGAGGCGGACCATCCACGATCAAATCGGGGACGTTCTTAAGAAAGGCCAGGTTAGAAGTACTTACCCTAAACCGAAGAATATGCATGAAGAGATTAATGAATGTGGAGTTAAGATCGTAGCAAGTGGAGGGAAGTGGTCTCTGCCTACTCCTATGGGAAAGAAGCGTGAATATATGTATGTATGTATGTATATGTAGATAATATCTATGCAAGGGAAGGAAAACTCGACATAAAACACTATGCCAACATATCTGACCAGCGCGGTATAGGTAGAGTAGGTCAAGTTCTTTCCTATTGGGTAGGAGGCCCGAGTCCCAAAGTGGGATTTATGTATGTGGCCTGAGATGAAGTGGTTTTAAAAATATTGTTTACGCTATTTAAATTATAAAATTAAAATTTTAACCCACCGAACAAAAAAAAAATCGGAAAGGATGCGTCCTTGTCATCAGAAGAAAATCTATTCTATCCTCGGAGACTCAAGTCCAGCAGTGCAATATACAGGTGTATCAGGTTATGAGGCAACTGTTCGAGTATGTTATAGTTCAACGGTCATAGATCATAACTAGAATATATATTACACAAAAACAAAATAACATAAAAGTTTTAGTGATTTAAAAATGTGTGTCTAAGTGTCTATGTCTTAAATGTTACGTATTATGTAGGCATATACGGATAGGATACATGTAGGTAGGCACGTATCGCTTCGACAGTATAATTGCATTCATTCATATCTAAAATTACGCAAAGCTTCAATGATAGCATAGGTACAACTGCGACAGGCCAACGGTCATCGGCCGATCAGCTGATTTAAAGCGAAGTTTGTCTTGCTTATGCGACTGTAATCATTGATTTATTCAATTTCTAATGAACATTTAACAAAGTGCATTCGCACATGTTGCAGATTAAATATCACTGACTTTATACATTTCAATCAGATTTACAAGAAAAAGCGATGACAAAATTGAAAACTTTACATGTCTCTAATTAATTAACGAATCAAAAACTTTCCTTTAAATTTTTTTCATGAGTTCTTACCACCATTGCCTAACTCCCGTTTGACCAGTTGCCCCATAACCTGATACAGTATATGAGCAGAAGTGAAAGTTCTATCATCAGAGTAGCTTCGTGAGGACTATCATACATGTGTGTTTCAAATGTTAGGTCGCACTTCACAGATAGGTACCACCACGGGCCGATCCGTCTGAAGTAGTACCACACCAAACTCTCCCAGAAAATCGACTCTAAATAGTAGCAATGTGTTACTGCGCTTCATTTGGTGAGCGATAGAGCCAAAAGCCTATCTTTCTGAGAGTATTTTCGTGTGGTAGGTTTCGGTAATGCCTTTATCACCCACCTTCATTGCGCGCACTACGTACTCCCTTTACTTTTTTCACGGCAGCAGTCTAAAAAAGCTCCATGAGCGATACTACCATTTACCATTAGGTGCTGTTTGTTCGTTTATCACCGACAAAAAAAAAAGATAATAAATGTTTAAAAATGTTCAAAAATAAAGTAAATACCCCTTATGCGTCAAATATTTCTAATAATCTTATAACACCTAAAGAGATATTTATTAAATTGTAGATAACCATCTCGATCACGCCATCAGCTTTTAAACAAAAATACTCGGTCCATTCATTTGTGAGCTACGAGCTATAGACAGACATATAAACACGCAGACACACAGATAAACAAAAACATCAAATTCTCTTTTCGGGTCGGAGCTTAAAAAAAAACAATCGCCTGTAAAAAGTTATTGACAGTCGTTATGAAGTGTGCTAATAACGAACAATTATTCTCATTTAGAATCGCTTATTAGGGCATGCGATTTTTACAAGCTTACCTGACTTATCCCGCTATGGGACCTGAGCTCTTCTGAAAAATAATTGACAACATCGGTTAAGAGCCCTTATAATCACTGCAAGTCCTTCCTTGTATTTTTATTGTTAGTCTTACCAGGTAACCAGTTCAATGTGCAGGTGTAATGCAGATAAAAAAGCTCTGACATCAGAGTATATATCTGCCTCATTCTAACGCATGCTTGCACTCATATTGCATCTCTTTCGCTATTGATTGCTTCGATTCCTATAATTGTTTACAGTGTGACATGGTTGCACCAGTTCAATACGGTTTTTTCTAGACTTATTTAACATCTACAGATGCTTATAGATGAATAAGTGGGAACATTAACTACATATTATAAAGACCTGCCAAGACACCCAGGTTCCATCTCCACGCATGATAACGCTTTGTATGATCTACACATGAAGGTTTTTACATTTTTCTTGCTTTTACGTTGTATAAAACGCATACATATTCTTGCAGAACATTCTTTTCTTTTTCAGTTTTCCCCTTTGGACCAACGAAAATGTACGGCATATGAAAAAATATTATCTATACATAAAATACTTTCAAAATAAATTAATTTTATGTTGTGTCAAATCACCCCCTGGACCACGGAAAAAGAGGGGGTTGCAACCCTCGATTTTTCCCCCCTTGTCGCATGATTTTTGTACGGCGTTGCGGAATAATGGATTAGAAGCAGTATTGAAATAGTATGAAACTGATGCCGTACAAAATGTCCAAATGACCAAATTTACCCTGGAAATTGTTGGAAAATAAAAAAAAATCCGACTTTGTGGCGCACCATTTTTTTACGGCACTGCGCGTTTTCTTATTATTTTTCATGGATCTATCGATGGTAAGAATGCCGTACAAAAATATATGACTAAAAGGTACTCTACCTGTACTTTTGAATTCTCACCTGCACTCAGTTGGACTTACACGTGACGGCATAGTTTTTTTTTTTTTTTTTTGTGTATTTAGCTGTTGGTCGCAGATGACCTTGACAGCTTAACGCGGGCAATGGGCGAGCGGAAGGCTCTCAACCCGGTGGATTGACGGCATAGTGTTGAATCTTATTATTTTATACTCTTATATCGTTCTAGATAGGTCACCTGGTGGTTCAAATGACCCATAATTTTTTCAACACGGGCCTGTAGTCTATGCCGGGTGAACCGTGTTTGACATTTCCAGAAACGTTTAGGATATTACGCGTAAGTGGTACCCAAGTTAATATTAGGCATTTACGTCAGTTGTCATCGATTATTAAGGAATTGGTCGTCGATTAGACTTTAGTCTGACAAACTATTATTTTTCACATTTATATTTTTAACATAGGTATTATAAATTATTAATAGGTATATTGCGTTATTTTCTTGAACCTTCTTCTATATTAATGCTTAACTACGTCCATGATCTTATTTTTATGTATTGTTTAGTTACCAAATTATGTTAAGTTTTTACTCTATGCTTCGATAGATGGCACTGTGCAATATTGCTGAATCGCAGCATGTTCTCTTATTGAGGGTTATTTTTTTAATGAAAGGCGAAATAGCGTTGTTAAAGACAACTATTCTATAAATGAGTAAAAAAGTAAAATCATAATGGTTTGAGGAATGACCTCCTATGGCAAGTAGATTCAATTCCCAGACAACTCTTTGTGTTATCCACAATAAAATTAGTCGTAGTATATGATGATGTAGGTGAGGTATATGATGTAGGCCGGCCACAGCTCTCAAGGAATTCACTATCAGTGGTCTGCCCAATGGCAATGGAGAGAGAATACGGTAGGTTATAGCGCCGCACATCGCCCATCGATCGCCCCGGACAATTGGGCTATAGTCTACCAATTTTTTTATAAATTCTACAATACCCTGCACTAAGGAAATAATCTTTGTATTACGAGGGACTTTACAAATATTTGTGGATCGCACATTGTCAATATCTTTACTACAGCGCCAGCTATGCAGTCAAATTAGATCGAACCAATAATCGACTGCACAGATGGCGTATTGGTTAAGATACCGACCTGCCGCGCCAGTGTCATGGGTTCGATTTGTACAATACTTTGTGCGATTCACAAATTGATGTTCCGAGTCTGGTTGTAATTTGTGTCCGTCAAATGGCATGTTTGTGAAGGCCACGTAATACAAAGATTATCCTTATCCTCAGTGCCAGGCATTGTCTTTAAAAATAAAAGGAAAATAACCTATCTGCTAACTGCAATCTTTGACTTAGGAGCAATACTGTAGGTATAACCACCGCACTTGGCAGGTCTGTTGGTAGTGGTACCGGGTTGAGAAGAATTCAGGTTAAACTGTTAAAGCTAACAGCTATAGACGCTATAGTCACACAAAATAAAGGCCTGTTGGCGATCGCATTTGGTGTTACAAGTGCCTCAGAAGAGTACCTATTAATCATTATTCAGAAGATTCCTCAACTAATTTTTGCGACTACCATTAGTAAATAATATGTGTTTTTATTCTCAGCTCGAACTCATGCAGTTATTTTTTAATTAATATCATCATCATTTCAGCTCATATCTATCCCGCTGTGAAGCTTGAGCCTTCTTCAGAATAGGAGTAGCTTGACTAGCATGATATAGTCGGTCAATTGAATGACTGCGTAGTTACTACTGCGTTAATTACCTACTACTGCAACTTTTTATTCTTTTACTTCGAATATTATCTGGATATTGAATCCAACTCGGTTGGGCAGTGTTCGGGTAACTAAGAGGATCTTCTCGTCCAACATACCTCAGTGTCTGAAAACACAGGTCTACGACCAGTGTGTGTTACCAGTGATGATTTGCGGCACGGGAACGTGGTCCCTTAATGTAGGCCTCATGACAAGGTTCAAAGTTGCTCAGCGTGCTATGGAGCGGGCTATGCTCGGGATTTCTCTGAGAGATAGAATCCGGAATACGGAAATTCGCAGAAGTGTGCATGAAGAATTAGCACGCTGAAGTGGCAATGGACAGGCCACATTGCTCGACGAACCGACAACCGCCCCTCCCCACTAGGTGGATCCACGATCTGGTGAAAGGTGCTGGACGTCGTTGGATGTAGGCGGCACAGAACCGCACTTTGTGGCGTAACATGAGGGAGGCCGACATCCAGCAGTGGACGGCGATAGGCTGAAATGATGATGATGATTATCTGGATATATACCTTAGTCGCCTTTTACGACACCCACAAGTATAAAAGGGAGTGATTAATTATATTCTGACGCTGTCACCACAAGGAAATTTAATAATATAAGACGCAAAAATTGATTCCTTAGATACTAATGCGGCGTTCTATAAAAAAAACAAAAATGTCACTCATAAAACAGGAAGATGTTTAGTTAGCAGTAGTGTGATTTGGGCGTTACCCAGTAGTAAGTTTATATAACTGTTTATATAGGTCGTCAGGAATGTTTACTAACGTTGCATGTGGCGGTAATCGGAGCGGTGGGCGTCCATCTTGGATTTATAATGAGCGCGCCAATCGCTGGCGAGGGCGGTACGTCAGCGCGTCAGCTTCCTTGAATATCAACTATTGAGCTGTAGCTGCAGTTTCGTTCGCTCGATGTTCTATTAGCTACGTACCTATCTATTTCTATATTGCTATTTATTTGACTAAGCTTTTGCAACTTATAAAACGGATGGCATAGTGGTTTAAGTAGCAATATCTCATGCCGTGTGTCAGTTTCATTTCTTACGCAGAATAATGTAAGATTTATAAATGATTGTTCTGTATCTAAGTAGATGTAATTTGAGTACGTCAACTGCCTATAAGATTTTGGCACACAATCTTTATTTCATTAGTGCGGGGATTTGTCTTAAAAAAAAGGAAAAAAGCTTTCCTGTTTTATTAGAAAAATCACCGCTATAAAAATAATAAAATAATAATTTGAGAAATACCTACTAAAATGGACTTCAGGTAGGTCCCACAGCTCGAATCTCCTCCACGAGTGCAGTTGATTTACTGTACCACGCTGGTCAGACCTGTTGGCGTAGGGTTTTATATCGAGTTTTCTTTCTCATCCATAGATATTATATCCCTTAGTCGTCTTTTACGACACCCACGGGCAAGAGAGGGAGTCATGAATTGTAGGTAGGTATACTTAGTCCGTAAACACCGAAAAAAAAATTTGAGAAAATATTAGGTACTAATATGCTTCTCTCTACCTTATCTCAGCTTGAGGCTTCCTCCGTCAAAGGTGGACAATTGATCTACCGTATCCCGTTGGTCAGACCTGTAGGGTTTTATGTCAAGTTTTCCTTCTATTGTAGGTATAGATGTTATATGTATATCATATTCCTTAGTCTTCTTTTACGAAACCCACGGACCAGAGAGCGGGTGAATTGTTATTCCGTCACCACACGGAGAATAAAAAAATATTTATACTCCACCAAAAAATCCGTATGTGGACAGGTACCGAATATACCCGTTTATGACTTTGTATGAGCCCAAGATGCATGTGCATCTGAGAATTGAGACGACAATAGAATGCCACCAATAAACTGCCGCGATTTCATTTTTAACCGACTTCTAAAAAAGGAGGAGGTTCTCAATTCGGATATTTGTATTTTTTTTTTTATGTTTGTTCGCGTATAACTCCGTCGCTTGCCAGCCGATTTAAAAAAAAAGAGCGTGCGTACAAAATACGCATGTCAGAAGTGAAACTGCGTGTTTTTTGTCAATATAAAAAAAAAATATAAAAAATACTGGACGCTACTCGTTGCTAACGCTCGCGCTGGCCTGTTACAGGTACCTACCTATACTACGCGCATGCGTTCGAGTGCCACGCATTCACTCTCGCTCTGTCTCTTTCAATTCCCGTGGCGTTAAACGTTTAACGCAACCTTGTTGGAAGTCCCATTAGAAGTTTCACTTCCAAAATTCTTTTTTTGTTGGAAGGGGTATAGAAAATCGAAAAATTTTTCTACATTGAAGTCGGTTTCTTTTTGCAAACAATACTTTCTTATTGAGCATAATTGCGGGTTTGCTAGTCTACTGCCATTTTTGTCATTACTTTTACCTGGGTAGAATTCTAGATGAACAAAAATTAGTCAGCCTGGGAGCCACTGAAATCGGGCATCAATACACACCAGCGGTCCACTCAAAATGTAGAGAGCGGTTGCATAAGTTATTTTAAGGGTTCTGTCCCATCATTATGTTGGCGTTGTTTCCTAACACATATTAAATCTTAAGTATAATCCTCCACATTACACGATTTAATTTCAAAGGGCCTTTTTAGTTATTGCCATAAAGGTTATATTCATTAATAATACACCGAATCATTATTGACGCAATTGCTTTGCTGTAAGCAATTATTAGATACATCAAGCCGGCTCTTCGTAGTAATAATATCATTAGTCTATAATCCGGTTATTATTACGCTTTATACCTCATCGCTTCCTTTCTTACTTTGAAATACCTTTGTAGAATACAGCTATAATTATTTTATGCCCTTATATCAATATTATTACGCGACTAGTTTAAAACTGCTATTTGATGATTTCTAAACGATTTCGTAAAAAGAGGAAGTTCTCAATTCGAATGTTTATTTTTTTTTATGTTGGTATATTTTCGGCCATGTTTCTTTATTTGATAATTGATTGTCGCTAGGCATATGGAGTGAATCTCAAGTACCTAGTTAAGATAAGAACAGAATGATGCTGAATATGAAATTAAGAACCAAAAATAAAATAAAGTCGCATCAAAAGTCTTGCGGGAATACCTAGGTGAAACTATGGACCTAACAGAAAACAAGAACACGTCCCTAACAGTGTAACAAATGATAATTTATCTTCTGTTTGCAAAAACTAAACCGTCTGTAAACTGATTTTTGAGGTCTACACATTACACATCCATACTAATATTATAAATGCGAAAGTAAGGATGTTTGTTTGTTTGTTTGTAACGCTTTCACGCTCAAACCAGTGAACCGATTTCAAAAATTCTTTCACCAATGGAAAGCTATAATATCAGGGAGTAACATAGGCTATATTTTATCCCGGTATTCCCACAGGAACGGGAACTACGCCGCGGGTAAAGCGACTGAAACCGAAGCGAAGCGAGGGCGGGTTGCTAGTTATAAATAAAATTATTTTTACGGATTTTGTCAAATATAAACATCTGTAAAAATACTTAGTTTTACTTATAATTTTTGTACTGTTCGAGATGAAAGGACAGAAACTCGAAAAGGGGCTGTCCCGTTCAAAAGCGAACGTATGGTCACGTTAGGTATATCTACCTAATAGGTAGTTAGACAATTATGCTCAACACGAATATTAATGATAGCAGTTACAAAAACATTTATAGATAATAGTGATTGTCATATTTTCGAAGAAGAGACAATATGTAAAAAGTGTTTTTAGAATAAATAATACAAACACACAAGGCAAGGGGCAAAAGGATGAGGTTGCGGGTCAATGTTGCCAACATAACGATAGCAAAAAACCTTATGAAAAAAATGACATTGACGTTAAAACTTTTAAATTTCAAAGGCCAAGACAATTAAGTGTTGAGGTAGGTATATTTTTCTCAATTATATGTTCGCGGAAGATATAGAAGCTTATTAAATATAAATACTTTATTAAAAACTAGCTTCTGCTTGCGACTTCGTCTGCGTTGTATAGTTACTTTGGGTTAACGCTAACTTTAATCTAAGACTTTGTTTACGTAGAAGGTGAAAATGTTTTTTAATAATACGATTCTGTCACACATGATTATTGCGAAAATTTTGCCGTTTACGCAGTGGAACCTCTGAAAAGGAATAAAATACCCCCATTTTTAAACATTCTTCATTGGTGCTCCGCTCCTGTTGATCTCAGCGTGATGATATATATATATATATATATATATATACAGGTTGTATCAGGTTATGGGGCAACTGGCAACAAGCGGGAGGTAGGCAATGGTGGTAGGAACCCATAAAAAAAATTCGTTAATGAATTAGAGACATGTAAAGTTTTCAATTTTGTCATTGTTTTTTCGTTTAAATCTGATTGAAATGTATAAAGTCAGTGATACTTAATCTGCAACATATTCGTACTTTGTTAAATGTTCAATAGAAATTGAAAAAATCAATGATTACGTTCGCATAAGCAAAACGAACTTCGCTTTAAATCAGCTGATCGGTCGATTACCGTCGCCGAGTCACGTTTGTACCTACAGTCCCATTGAAGCGTTTGCGCAATTTTACGTATGTATGAATGAAATTATACTGTCGAAGCTTTACATGCCTACATGTATCCTGTCTATCCATGCCTACATAATACGTAACATTTAAGGCGTAGACTGTTTGACACACATTTTTGAAATTACTACCTATAACTTTTATGTTATATTGTTTTTTGTGTAATATACATTTTAATTACGATCTATGGCCGGTATACTACAACATACTCGAACATAACCCCATATATATATATATATATATATATGTGTGTGTGTGTGTGTGTATATATATATATATATATATATATATATATATATAGCTATATATAATGCCTGTAGCTTTCCTCAATAAATGGGCTATCTAACACTAAAAAAATTTTTCAAATCGGATCAGTAGTTCCTGAGATTAGCACGTTCAAACGAACAAAATTCTTCAGCTTTATATATTAGTATAGATTCAACGCCCATGAAGGATGTTAATATTTATTATGAACTAGCAACCCGCGCACTTGCTTTCGGTTTTAGTTGCCTTGGCTCCGCATTTTAAATCTGCGATAGGTATCTTCTAAAGTATTACGGTACACGACTGCAGTCAACGAGGTCTCGGAGTCGATTTCTGGACCGGTTAAAAATTTATAGGACTTTCTTGAAAGGAAAATCGCCTAAGATATGCCTTGTACAGATAGGTACTAGGTACCTACCTGGTAGTAAAATGTTATTAAAATCGGTGCAGCCGTTGAAGATCATCCGGAATCAATTGCAATTGCAAATTTGAATGTGTACTCGCGTGTTATTTGGCGTGTGGTGACGGAGTAAGAATACAGTTCACCACCACCCCCCCCCCCCCCCTCTCTTGCCTGTGGGAGTCGTAAAAGACGACTAAGGTATTAGATATTTAAATAACATTTAGAAAAGAGAAGGAAAACCCGTCTAATCAGCGCGGTATAGTAGTTCCTCCTATTGCGGAGGAGGTCCGAGCCTTACACTGAGACGTTTATAAGCTGAAATGGTATTCGCGTAAATATCAGAAATCATTAAAGTTTAAGTAATCACAATCTGGCATATTGAACTCTCTGATGACTAAGGCGTGTAACTTTTTATTTATCATCATCATAATTTCAGTCCATACACGTCCCACGTTGGGCTCGGCCCTATTTCTCTATGATAGGGAAAACAATTTTCAGCTAATTTAGAACCAAATGAGAACCAAACTGATTTTATTTATTTATTAAATGAAAAAACATAATAAGCTTACAGTAAAAACCAAATCGCTTACATGCTAAACTATTAATAACACAATTTATAAATGAAACAATTATAACAATTTATAATAAATATTAATACTTAAAATAAACTAGCTGACCCAACAGACGTTGTTCTGTTCAAATCTGTAAAAAAATATAAAATAGAATTCTCCTTGAAATCGATCGCAGCGCCACCTACAGCTTCCAATTATTAATCTAAACCGAATGGTTTGGATGTTCCGGATGGCTATTCCGATGGATATGAGAATTCATATCCATCGGCATGGCCTCAAAAAAATCATCAAAATCGGTCCAGCCGTTTAGAATGAGTTCAATTACAAACACACGAACAGAAGATTTATATATTTATATATAGAAAAGTTTATATAGTCGCAAAAGGTTACATTAGAAAAGCATATATAAACGTTAAGTTTCCTTAAATTTTCTAATTTTCTGCGCAACTTTCTTATTTCTTTTTCCATAAAGGCCTTTTTTGAAATTGTAGAAAACTGAAAAAAAAAAATGATGGACGAAATCGGTAAAGTTGTTCTCAAGTTATTGTTCTGCCCAAACAGCGCCACCTACTCGGTCCAATTATGAATCTAAACCATCCTCGAATCCCCTTGAACACACACAAATAATTCGTCAACATCGGTCCAGCCGTTTAGGAGGAGTTCAGTGACATACACACGTACGATAGAAATTTATATATAAACTAAATATACAGCATTATATACACAATTTAAGATGAGTGGTTAATTTAAAATGTAATTATTTAGGTACAGTGATAGATTTTTCATCATTTGATCAACCCCATCAAAGAATATGTCAGCATCCCTATTTGTCTGGAGATAATCATTGATGAGTTCCACGGCTCTTCCTGTAGGAGTGTTAGCGGCCTGCGGCTGGCGCCATGATGGTGGAAAACTAAAAAGCCGATGCTGTCGTCGCCCAGCCGCGCGTATATATTGATCTGGTACATAAAAGTAGATGCATTCCTGTACCAATGGATTATCCACCTTGTTGTTAAGCAACAAATAGTAGTGCATTAAGTGGGCAAATTTTCTTCTGATCTCAAGAGTATCTAATCCAACCATTCCAGAAACAAACATGGTGGGATAAAGTAATGGATAGGACCCATACATACGTTTATAGAGATATCGGGCAAACTTTCGCTGAATTCTCTGTCATTAGCGTATATAACTATTCTTATGGACTCCAAATTATAGAATTGTACTCGAGCCTGCTACGGACATACGCATTATACAGTAGTTTTGCTACGTTGACATTACAAAATTGTGAAGAAGTTCTAATAATGAATCCTAAGGATTTATTTGTGGCTTTACATACAGTCTTAATGTGATCATGAAAATTTAATTTTGAGTCTAATAATATACCAAGATTGCGTATTGTGTGGACGCTTACAAGCGACTCTCCAGTTAACACATAAATATTTGTGATGGGAGAACGGGACCGACTGATAGTTATTATTTTACATTTTGATATATTTAATGGCAATTTATTTGCTTCACTCCATTGGACGACTGCATTTATATTATTTTGCAACGCCTCACAATCATTGGTATCTATATATTAATACGTGAAGCAAAAACTTTGTACCCCTTTTTACGAAAATTACGTGGATGGACAAGTATGAAATTTGGTACAATTGAAGTATAGAAATACATTAAATTCATTAAAAAAGGCATTACGCACTCTACAACGCAATCGCTACACACACACACACACACACACACGTTTGTGTGAGTGTGTTGCGTAGCAACGCTCAAACACTTTTGTTTACGGTTAAAATCTCTGGTCGAACTGAATGTCAAACAATCATAATTATGATGACAATGTCTAATAGAGATTTGTGCTTATATATTAGTTATTAGTGAAATACAACTTGCTCAATTTACAATTATACATAAATAAAATTAAAGAAAATTGTGTAGCAGAAAAATTAATTAAAATGAATTATGGCCGAATTTTGACCACAGGGCGACCACTAGTTATTGATAGAAGTAAATAGCTGATGTGAAGCACCGCCGTCACACTAAGTCTGCAGACTATAAACATAGTCAGGACCGCGCCCGCCATAACATCAGGTTTGATAAACCACAAATCCTACACTGATACCTACCTAAAATGTACCATTTTAGGCAGGTATCGGTGTTCTTTTGCGAGGCTATTGATAAAAAAAAAAACACAAAAACTATAGATATGTTAAAAATAGGTATTTTTTGTGCAGATTTATTCCAGTTTTACACAAATTCTCACTAAACTCAAAATAAAAATATATATCTAGGTTATTGTGTCCTTTATTCACACGCCTTGTTCCCATACGGCCATCAGATTTATCTGAGACTAATATACCTACATAGTCCTATAAAAAAAAAACTCACACAGGCAAAGTTCACCCATTGTTCTCAACGCATAGCTTCTATTGCATTCTACAATGTAACCATGCATCTGATAAGAAAACCTGTCTTAACACGATTTCTAGCCTGTTCTTTTTAATGAGAAAATATAAAGAGTCTGGTGATTATTTATTTTATTTGGGAAAACTTTATCCCGTGTGGTGACGGAGTATAAATACAATTCACCACTCTTTATCTTGCCCGTGGATGTCGTAATAAACGATTGAAGAATACTAGCGGTCGCTGAGTGGTCGAAATTTGGCCATTTTTCATTTAAATTAATTTTTTTGCTACACAATTTTCTTTTAATTTTATTTAAGTTATATTTCACTAATAACTGATATATAAGTACAAATGTTTATTAGACATTGTCATCATAATTATGATTGTTAGACATTCAGTTCGACCAGAGATTTTAATCGTAAACAAAAGTGTATAAGCATTGCTGTGTGATTGTGTGCGTGTAGCGATTGCACGGTAGTGTGCGTAATGTCTTTTTTAATGAATTTAATGTATTTCTAATCAATTATTATATGAAATTTTAGTTTTATGCACTTCTCCTCATTGTATACATCAACTGTGCCAAATTTCATACTTGTCTATCCGCGTAATTTTCGTAAAAAGGGGTACAAGGTTTTTGCTTCACGTATTTATATATAGATAGATAATTAATAAGCACATGGAGGAGTGGTAGGACCACACTGTCGACAGTTATCTGTCTACAGCTGCGGGCCGGTCCATCCGGGGCAGTATCATGCTCTCGCAGAAAATCGACGTCTGAGTAGTAGCAATTTGTTACTGCGTTTCGTTCGGTGAGCGAGAGAGCCGGAAGCCCAACTTTCTGAGGGTGATTGCGTGTGGAAGGTTTTGGTGATGCCCTTGGTATCACCGAGCCTCAATGCACGCAATCACACTCCCTTCGCTTTCTTCTCGGTAGGCAACGGCCTTGTAAAGGTCCATGAGCGGCCGCAACACTTACCATCAGGTGTACTGTTTGCTCGTTTGCCACCGTTTGCAATAAAAAAAAAATACATCCGTGTAAGAGAAAGAAAACTTGAAACAAAACCCTATTCCAACACGTCTGACCAGCGTGGAAGAGTAGGTTATTCATCACCATGATGATGATGATTTAATATGTGCGAGTGATATTATTTTTACGATTAATATCGACTTTTTTTTTTGGCATGGGCCACGGTCAGCGTTCCTGCCGCCGGCTCCGGGTCCTTCCGGGGCGACAGAGAGACGGCGCACGACCCCGCAACCCACCCATGTAGCATGTCGCCTTCGTCGTTGGGCCGACCACCGGTGTAGAGTGCCTTGATTTCAGTGGTCGGCCCGACGAAATACCTCGAGGGAGTACCCTCTCCCTTCGACGTCCCTTACCCGGGACGCCGATCGCCGTCGCGAAGCTAACCTCTCCGCGGGTGCCGGACTAAATCCCTGGTACAATCACCCGCAGCCTCTGCTAGAGCGCCATCAGGCGCAACGATTAATATCTGCTCGAAGAAATACCTACTACCACCTACTACTCTACCACCTACAAAAGTTGTCAATAGATGGCGTTATTTAAAATAAAAACATCTGTCCTTTCACATGAATCTTGTCCGTCAACTACGAATATAGGAATATTATACAACTAGCAACCCGCCCACGCTTCAGTTATAGGTTATAGTCGTTTTACCCGCGTAGTGCCCGTTCCCGTGGGAATACCGGGATAAAATATAGCCTAGTTTACGCCCTGATATTATAGCTTTCCATTGGTGAAAGAATTTTTGAAATCGGTCCAGCCGTTTTGAAGATTACCCGGAACAAACAGACAGACAGACAGGCAGACAAAAATTTTTTAATTGCTATTTTAGGCATAGGTGTCGTGCAAAAAACCGTGTGAGCATGAAAAGCCTATTATTTTGACATTACAAACAGACACTCCAATTTTATTTATTGGTATAGATAAAGGACTGTGGACATTTCCTTAGTTAGGATAATAATAGGGATAAAATTACTCTTCTCGTTGTCAATCCAATGAGTTGAGGTATCTAACTTTTTGTTTTTGGCAGACTGATCTGTGAGATTAGCCACTAATATTTGCATCAACGTATTTGTAACGTTCTCGAATCCCTCCGGAGTGACAAAAAGGCGACCCGTAACCCACCGTATTTCTTCCCTATTGCCATTGCAATCATTGGCATCGAATGTTTGACGTTCGTAGCCAGCCATGAAGTATCTACCTAAAGAAATATAGGTATTTAGGTAGATAGGTAAGTACATAATTAAAGAAAATAATGGATTGCGCGGGCCTCAATAACCTGTCGTATTTCCTTTGCCGATTAAAGAACGGTAGATCGATAAGGACAACTAATATTTAACTTCGTTGACCGGTCCGAATGGGTTACGGACGTCCCGGCAACAAACCACCGAGACATCGCACGGGTGGCGCACTAATCCCCAAACCGATCATTAGAGCCTCGCCTAGGGTTGTCTATTACTATTTATAAATACCTAGATAAGTACTAAATACAATTAATTTAGCTATCTACGTATAGATAAGAAAATATCTACCTACTATAAACAGATATGGACTTCTAAATTAATTGTACTAAATAAACTATCTAGGTTGGTATGTGAAGAGTATTAATTGCATATTAATCGTTTTATAATTCAGCTAATCAGAAAATGTCAACCATACACGTGTTTATTTTGTATTAATTGCAGTAGGTACAAAACGTAATGAAAGATTACCAACGAAATTGTATTGCTTACACTACGACCTTGTCGATGCACCTTATTTGTGTAAACGCTAATTACATTATCGAATAGCACCACAACTATTTACACTTTCTCCAACATTATGTTAACGAGGTCGCCCGATTTCGCGCGCAATGTATTCTTAAAAATCTCTTTGAACATTATACGAATTTGATAGACTATTAATGAAGTAGTTAGGTAGGTATCCTAAATTAAAGTTTTTACGGCGATCGCACATTCTCGATATATACAGGTAATACAAATATTCCATTGCTGTCCCAAAATGTATAGTTGTAATATATTCACAATTAAAAGCATCATTTTATAACATTGGCAACGATGCGTAAATTTCAAAATGACGTGGTAGAAGCAGCAACTATCTCATCATCATTGATAATGGTCGGTTTGGCAACGTCGCGTCGCTCACCTGGCGCTACCTGCGCACTGTCAACAGGGGGGCAAGCGAAGCGAGCGCCAGTCGATCCTACGATCCGACAGACACGCTCGCCTTTAGAGCTGTCTTCATCTGTCTTCATTCAAAATAATTAATTGTAATGCTTATGAACTTATTAAAGTGACGGGTTATTACATAAATAGTGTTATTGTGACTACATCAAGTGAAAACATTGCCAATTGTGGACCAATAGCGCATACAAATTAGGAACGTTCAAAGACACCATTCGAAAAAGCTTGTTCTTTCAATTGAGTAGCAAACGATTGGACTCTTAGAATTCGTTTACCTATGTGCTGTGACTTGTGAGTTAATTCTAGATTTTCACCTACAGCGGAAACAGCTTACGTAGTCGGTTAGCGGTAAAACGCCGTCCGCGCCGCACGCTAGTTCTTGTTTCATGTTGGGTAACCGTCAGGTTTCTAAAAAGTGCTTTCGAGTCGAACATACACAAACGCGTACGTGAATTTTCGTCGCCCACTCGCTATAGGACGGTTGAGATTTTAATCCCGTTAGAAAGTTCTCAAAAAAAAACTTGTACAGTTGTATTAAATGGACGTGGAGTGTTGAATTGTGTTTGCGAAGAAGACTCGCGTTGTGTTGTTGTTAAACGTTGCATGGCGCGATGATTAGCGGCGGCTGGGTGTGCGCTTTGCACGTGCGCACCGCGGGGCTCGGCGGTGCCGCTCTCGGCTCAGACGAGGAGGAGACTGTCTACCTTGCCTATGTCGTCATCGACGTCCTTACTAATCAGGTAAAAAAGAACATCCACAAAATATAAAAAAAGTATTTTTAAATATAGAATGAACGATTCGATCTTAAAATTTACATAAGTAGTTAAGATACCTTTAATGAATCCTTGTGTTTGCCGTCGGCATTGAGGAACGGCTTGTATTTACGCAAAGGACCGGTTGTTAACTGTTCTTTGTGCGATTTAAGAGTGAATGAACAACAGCGGCCCAAAAAGGCATTATTTGATATAAGAACTAAACTACCCTACCATCCTGTTAATTGTTAATAAATCATGTTGAGGGTAATTTTACTAACTACAATTTCTACTGTATAAAAAAGTGAAGGTAATCACTTAGTCTAAGTCTATTTGATATTTCCATTGACATTCCAAGTAAAGGAACAACACGGTGGCCTTTAAATTGATCAACAGTCACGAAAAATATTCTAATATAATTAAGACGACAGTTATTATTTTTTTTTGTCAACGAGCTCTCACTTTTGACTGCTCATTTAGTTTTTTTTAACGAGAAAGGAGGTTGGTCAAAGTAACCATTTTTTGAGTAGTTATTATAGTTGAGAGTTTTTTCTTCTGGTCACAAAGCCAACGACGCGCCTAATAAGTACTTATACTTAGGTACTAACATAAATGCCTGTGGTACCTACCTATTGAAACAAATTGGAATGGAAAGCCTCGTACCAGGTATCTTCTCTGAAGCGCAACATCTTACTTCATGATTGCGAAATATGGATTTATAGCTGACAAATCCATTTCAAAGGGTTTGATCAGCCAAACAGACTTATCAATCATACCTAGTGATCGTATTTTTTTACGCTGAAACAGGGCGTTTGTATGACCATTATTTTCTGTGATATACCGGACGATGGTATTGGTTGGCATCAGTTAATAGTTAAGTGGTAAATAGGTAGTGGTTTTCCGGGTGGTGACGGAGTAAGAATACAATTCAAATTCACCACCTTGCACCACACACAATATCTTGCCTGTCGTAAAAGACTACTAAGGGCTGTAATATGCTTAATGCACATCGAAGAAAAACTCGAAATAATACTTAATGCCAACACGCCTGACCAGCAGTATAGTAGGTCCATTTCCCTCCTATTGGGGGGATTCTCAAGCTCAACTTGGGACGTGTAAGCACAGATGATAAGGCAGTGGTAACTGATCGGAAACAGCCTACTCCAAATCTTATGGGAATTAGACATTATGCAGACGCAACTTGTGGGATCTGGTCCAGCCATAATTTTGCGAATTCTATTTGTGAGTTTTATTAATCTATATTGTGGTTCGAGGGTACCTTACAGATAGTTACTGGTTACAGGTACATATAGAAATTAGTAAAATAAAAATAAAAGACAAATCCGTTGCTTGCTGGGTCTTCTCAGTAGCGGTCGCGTTCCAATCCGGCGGTAGTCGGATGCGGAGGGAGAGTACACCATCCTGCCACCACTGCGATTGCTATGAGGACACGGCGCGCAGCACACTCGAGGTGTGTGTCGCGTGGGCTGAGCAGCGCCATGAACTCGTCGCAATCATCGGTGCCGACTTGACGCTGCCGGCATTTGCTAGGAAGACGGTAGCGTCGGGAACTGAACACACGGTCGGCGCCTTCTGTGGGCAGTCATCTCGCGGAAGGAGGCGTAACGGGAGGAACGCCTCCACAACGACACGGTTCGCCGCCGGCGACTGGGTCGTTGTGCAGTCTAGCTGAGGTGGGTGACTGGACCGGGGATAAGTCCATCACCCGCAGAGAGACCGACCGCGTGACGGCGATTGACTCCCCAGGAAAAGGACGGAGGACAAGGAACTCTGTACTGGTGGTCGGCCCAACGAAGAAGGCCAGGAGATGCGGTGGATTATGGGGCCGCTCGCCGCCCCTTCGTCGTCCCGGATGGAGTTGGACTGCAGGTACGCTGGCCATAGCCCATCCCCAAAAAAAAAGCGTTTAAGGTTACGGGCGCAGTTCAGTGCAGTCTCAGTCCGCCTTTCGGTTTGATGCCCGGACTGGGCAACATCTTATGGGGGTTTCTTGAAAGGAAAAATAGCCTAAGTCACTCTTTATATAGACTGGTATCTGGTAGTAAAATATTACTTAAACCGGTCCAGCCCTTTGAAAGATTACCCGAAACAAACTGACAGACGAAAAGTTTTTTATGTGGTTTTCAGGCATAGGTATCGTTCAAAAAACACGTGAGCATGAAACAGATACTTCAATTTTATTTATTTGTGTAGACAATAACTGTATCAATGCAATCACCAGGTTCAGATATGATAAATACATATATTGTAAACATAAGCAACGTAAGCATAACGTAGTATGAGTAGGTTGATACGTAAAGTTTGTTAAAACGAATCCGAGACCTGCCTAACCTCTTAACAGAACTCAATGTAACAAATTACTTGGTATTTTTTTTTATGGGTGGGCTATGGTAAGCGCACGCGCGGTCTAAACCGTCCGGGGTGATGAAAGGACGGCGCGCGGGCCCATAACCCACCCGTACCCACATCACCTCGTTGTTGGGCCGACCACCAGAGCAGATGTGACTTGTCGTCAGTGGTCGGCCCGACGGAATACCCTTTCGGGTAACGTCACCTTTCGACGTCCTGGGACGTCGGTCGCCGTCGCGCGGTCAGCCTCTCTGCGGGTGACGGACAATTCCCCGGTCCGATCACCCGCGGCCTCGGCTAAATTACTTGGTATAACGAATATTTTCTAATCCCCTTGAGTTTCGTTATAACAAGGTTGCACTATATTAATATGTCCGATACTCGGCTAGCACCATATCACTCCAATATATGTAGCGAGTCTCATATCCAATTAACAAGGACCTTTACTTTCAACACGATTTTATATAATTCATGTGTCATGCTATGTATATCAAGTTTTTAACTTACTTATTATCCGGTCATTATGACAATGCAATATTCAAATTAATCCGTTCGGAAAGTTTTTTGCATTATGCAATAATAAAATAACACGTGAAATGGTTAATTAGTTTCATTACATATATTAGAAAGATGTAAATAAATTAAAAATTAATCTGTATTGTGACAGAGCAGGGATACAATTCATCAACCCCTTTCTTGTCTGTGACGATTAAGAGCTTCAATCGGACCTTTTTTCGCATGGGAAAATGCAATGTTTACGCATGTCCACCTTTGATAGATGGAGTATGCCTGGTTCAACGTCGATTTATTATCAGCGCCACTACCAGCTAAAAACCACACGCTGTTCTTATCTCTCGGCTATGACGAAATCATGGAACCGTTGTACTGCTCCCACTCCTTACCACCTCCGGTAGTGCCCATAATTATTCACTGCTCTAGCTTCATTTCGACCTGAGCCAACTCCGTATGATGCAGTCTCGTCAACAGTTATATTCCCAAGGAGGGTTGACATCAGGCAAGCAGCCAATCATAAGACTATTACCAAAACCTTTTGTAACATGTACGTTGGAGGCAGAGCACATATTGCCTCGACCTCAAATAATTGTGATGAGTAGGATGATGAGCAGGATGATGATAATAATAGTGATGATGTTTATCCCCTTTACCAATTCTTGTGTGGCATTAGAAGTTTGCTCCTTCTCTAAAGCAATAGAGGCATGTACAAATAAATGACAATTAAAAAAAAAGCCCTACCCTTATCCGTGTGATGACGGCGTAAGAATACAATTCACTACTCCCTATCTTGCCCGTGGATGTCGTAAAAGACTAAGGGATATAATACACATCTATGCAAGAGAAGGAAAATTCGAAATAAAACTCTATACCAACCTGTCTGACCTGACCAGCATGGTATAGTATTGTCAATTTCCCTGCTATTGCGGAGGAGGCTCGAGCTAAACAGTAGGATGTATCTGAGCTAAAATGAAGATAATGATGAAAAATCCTAAAATAGTATGATAATTACGAAATTATAAATGAGATACCTAACACATGTATATTCCAAGGTTTCTAAATGTAGGCCACCAAAGGCAATATAATACAATTCTCAAATAAAAAAAAAAGATAATGGCTGAACTAGATCCTGTAAGCGGCACCCGATTACAATTTAGCCACTAGCGCAGCCATCACTCCCCACTGTATTATTACTCTTTCACCACACAGTGAGCATAATATAGTTGTGTTCTAAAATGGAATTAATTGATAGTTATAAAATTCAAGGAACCATTAGTATCATAGACAATCTAAGGTAAGACGGTAGTTTTTTTTAGTTGTTCATCGTGGGCACCTATTTAGATATTTTAAAAATATTGCCAGAATGTGTAGGCTAAAATAAAACGCTAGTTACCAACATACAAATAAAGCGTTAATTTGCTAATTAAATTTTCCCGCCATTAAAAATGTTACCACTAAGAAATGTTTTACTTAGTTACGGTCAGCTGGTTAACATTGTTACATAATATAATTGTATATAATATTATGTTTTATGTAAGGCTCTCGAAGCCTGCTTCATTCTCATCAAATATAGTACCTGGAATTGTTAAATTTACTTTTTTTTTTGTAGTATGTAGGTACATTGTAGATTGTATTTAAGAATCAATTAAGATTGCATAGGATGCGAGTTGTCTTTTTATTGCTTTGAAATAAACTATTCCATTTGCTTTTGTGTTTTTCATATACGTCATTTACACTTTGTATTAGCATTTTCTTCATAAATTAAAGAACATTATTACACTTTTTTATATTGGACTAGCTTATTCATTATCAATGTCCGTCAGTAAGTCAAGTCGTTATTATTAATTGGACGCTGATAAGGATAACGAAAGTACGATGCCACTGAGAATTTTTTCAGAATATGAAAATACTCTTAAACCACTATTATTTCATATTCATTACACCTTATTGTCTGTATTTATTATTTTGTCAGTATTCTCGTATTAAATTACATAAAATACTAGCAAATTTTTTAGTATACTTACTACTATAAAACATTGAAATACTAAATTAAATTTAAGAGCGCCACTTGAAATTTTCACATTGCCACAATCTCCATGGTTCTTTTACACTATATACCTAATCAATAACTATTTAACTTACAAATTAGCTTGTTTTTTTTTTAGTTTGGACTAACCTTTTCTTAAAGCAATAGTAATAATAAATCCTATATGAAAAATAAATTTACGAACAAAAAGGACGTGCAGGATTCGGACGGATTTATAATCGCATTTTTATCCTGTACAGGATCGAACCAGTATAATCGGTAAAGCGATACAGATAGCTGCTTAATCCATTACTCCATTCATTCTATAAAACTAAAATTAGGTGGTAAAAAATTATTAGTTTTCAAAATTTCACTATTTTTACCCGATTGCGGCAAACGCCGCAAGAGCGGTATGTGTTTGACCTGTATGTAAATATGTGTATTCCTATGGTCAAACTCGACAGATTTTGTAAATTAATACATTAGTCTTGATGGCGCCAGATTTAAATAATATATGTAGTAAAATTTTAAAAGAATCAAAATGGTGGATCGTTTCCCCTTCAATGGTATGGTAAAATATTAATTTTTGCAGAACTCTTAAAAATAATGTCATAGGATTTTATCAAAACAAAGGCGTAATCTATATGTGGATACATATATAGATTACTTATATATTTTGTAGAAAACTATTTTTATTAAACATTTTGTAAGAACCAAAACTAAGATCTGAAGAAAATGATTTCTTTTTTTTAAACTACAAAAAAGGAGGATCTTAATTTGACGTTGTGTGTGTGTTTTTTGTATGTATGTATGTTACGCGATTATTGCGTCAAATGTGAATCGATTTTGATGATATATCTATACAACGTGTCCCAAAATTCAACGATAAGCAGGACCGATTTCAAAAATTCTTTTACCAATGGAAAGCTATAATATCAGGGAGTAAACTAGGCTATATTTTATCCCAGTATGCCCACGGGAACGGGAAAAACGGGGATGAGGCGACAGAAACCGAAGCGAAGCGAGGGCGGGTGCTAGTTTATAATAAGTTGTAATAGTCTACTGTCCAGTTTAAACTCTGATAAAGATCCCTGACATTTCTCTAGACTTCATTTTAACCTGTATACGTCTCACTGTTGGGCTCGGGCCTCATCCACTATAGAAGAGAAATTGACCAGCTATCAGGCTGGTCTAACGTGTTGGAATAGGGGCGTCTTTCGAGATTTATTTCTCTTGCATAGATGTTATATGCATATTAGTCGTCTTTTACGACACCCATAGGAAAGATGGTGGTGAATTGTATTCTTACTCTGTCACCACATGGAGAGTGGAATTAAGAGATGTGCATAAAATGTAATGACATTATAAGCATCTGACTGACGGCTACGACCAAATTGCAAGAAGGACATTAGGTTCGCTTTGAATGTCACCTCATTTGTTAAAATAGGATAATTATTTTAGTAGTTACTAGCAACTCGCCCTCGCTTCGCTTCAGTTTCTGTCGCCTTATCCCCGTAGTTCCCGTTGCCGTGGGAATACCGGGATAAAATATAGTCTAGTTTACTCCCTGATATTATAGCTTTCCATTGGTGAAAGAATTTATAAAATCGGTCCAGCCGTTTTGAAGATTACCAGGAACAAACAGACAGACAGACAGGCAGACAAAAAAATATAAAGTGATTTTTAGGCATATGTATAGTGCAAATAACCGTATGACCATAAAAAAGGCCTATTATTTTGACATTACAAACAGCCACTCCAATTTTATTTATTGACTAGCAACCCGCCCTCGCTTCGCTTCGGTTATAGGTTATAGTCGTTTAACCCGCGTAGTTCCCGTTCCTTGTGGGAATACCGGGATAAAATATAGCCTAGTTTACGCCCTGATATTATAGCTTTCCATTGGTGAAAGAATTTTTGAAATCGGTCCAGCCGTTTTGAAGATTACTCGGAACAAACAGACAGACAGACAAAAATTTTTTAATTGCTATTTTAGGCATAGGTGTCGCGCAAATAACCGTGTGAGCATGAAAAAAGCCCATTATTTTGACATTACAAACAGACACTCCAATTTTATTTATTGGTATAGATATAGATGAGGTAACAAATGAACATACATAAATACCAATCAAACCCGGCTTTTTAGTTTTCGTCACAGTTGGATAAAAAGACTAATAGTGCTCTATGAAGAAATTGGTGTGGTGATGGATTAAGAATACAATTCACCACCACTTATGCCCGTAAGTGTAATAAAAAAAATCGGTTGTCTGTAAAGTCGGTTTACTGACGATAGTTGAACGTGACAACATCATAAAAAAATACTGATGGAATGGTTTCATTTTTCAAAAGAAAATTTTAATTTTATTTGTTTGATAGATATTTTGTATGGATCAAGCCTTAAATGGAATGCCTCAGAGCGAGGTAACGCCGCATACGTCATGTTTTTTCGTGTGTACAGCCGGCTCCATCGAATTATAAGACGTTGTCACGTCAAAATGACTAAAGGTTATCTCTTATCTTCGTCAATTGTCGAATCGTCATAAAATACGACTAAGGAATATCCTTTAGTCTTCTTTTATATCCAGATAACATCCTACCGGCATAAAATCCTACGCGTGACCAGTGTGGGAGAGTACGTTAATATCGTTCCCATTATGAAGGAAGGTCGAGTCCAACAGTAGAATTTATGTTAGCTGAGAATAATGACGATTCAGAAATTGAACCCAGTAACAGTCATAGACGAATGTTTGTACCACCGATATAATTAGTCTGTTTAAATCATAATTTCAAAATATCAAATGTTTTTCATGACGATGTTTAGCAAAATGCCGAATCACCATTTGGATGCTGCGTAATTATTACAATACGAATTATATATCCATTGCGAAATTATATTACTTTTTTTTTTTTCATTTTAAAACCGGATGTTATGAAAACTACATCGAATCAACCGAATAACCTCTTGAACAAATTTTAAATACGCGATTATTTTTGTTACGTTGTTGTATTTTTTTTAAATGTTATGTTGGCAACGTGTGTACCTGTTACTTTAAGTAAATTACGTATTATGAAGATATACATAATTGGATTTTAATTAAAATATGATTAAATTTACCTAGTTTTACTAATACTGTAAATAAGTGTCCGTTGACCATGAAGTGCCGGGTTTGAATTACGGATTGAATTACTAGCGTTATGGGTGTGTTTTAGCTTGAAAATTCTGCATAACACCACTACACGGACGGAGTAAGAATACAATTTACCACCCCTATTCTTGCCCGTGGGTGTCGTAAAATACGACTAAGGGATATAATATGCGTATAACATCGATGCAATAGAAAGAAAACTCGAAATAAAACCGAACCTGTCTAACCAGCGTGGCATAGTAGGTCAATTCTCCTCTATTTGTGGAAGAGGCTCGAGCCCAGCAGTGGGACGTATATGAGCTGCTTTTTCAATGATTTCAAATATTTCATATATTTATATTAAAGAAGGTTAATATTTTTATTAAATCGTTTCAACTGCTAAAGGATATTATAGTCTTAATTGATTTAATTTAAAAACAGTGCAAGTGGGTGTCGGATACGCTGACGTTAATTTCTGTTTCCTTGTATTAGATTTAGTCTATTTAATTTTCTAATACTTTTGTAAGAAGACCTTTTTGTTTGGTGTTTTTACGGGTTCCTATCTTTTAATTTTTGACTTTTTTCGTTAGTCCAACGATAGTTTGTTTTTTAAGACTAAAAAAGAAAATAATAAAGTAATAATTGTATTGCGTGGGACTTTACAAACAATTTAATAGACACAAATTACACCCAGACTTAGAATAACAATTTGTGGATCACACAAAGCATTGTTCTGCATGGGATTAAACCACTGGCTTTAAAGATGGCGTAGATACCGATCTTAACCACTATGCCATCTGTACAGTACCTACGGTTCAATAGGAGATAATAGACGGGCGAATCCACGGACGAGTAGATAATAAATATTTTCATCATATCAGCCCATATACGTCCCACTGTTGGGCTCGGACCTTCTCCACTATGGAAGGGAAATTGACGTACTATACCACGCTGGTCAGACGTGTTAGGTTTTGTTTCGAGTTTTCCTTCTCTTGCATAAATGTTGTATGCATATTATTCCTTAGTCGTCTTTTATGACACCCACGGGCAAGAGAGGGGGTGATGAATTGTATTCTTACTCCGTCACCACTGAAAAAATAATAAATAAATCTTTTAGCTGTCTTTTACTAGCCGACTCCTAAAAAGAGAAAATTCATAACAAATAACATTAATTTCTACACGGCAGTACATATCGCGTTTGTAATTATTTTTCTTATCATGTTCCGAAAATTTCAACGTAACTATGAATACTTTTTTTGAATGAATGAAATGAAAACATGAATAATTTTCTTTATCTAGCATTGATTTTATATGTATAATATATCCCTTAGTCTTCTTTTACAACACCCTGTGGGTGTGTGCAAGAGGTGTTGACTTGTATTCTTACTCCGTCACCACACGGAGTTTCAAGTCCATAGTTTTATCTATTCCCGCAAGACTTCACGCGTCCGTATATTTTTTTTGCTTTAATTTTATATTCCTACCTATTTCCGCAAGTGTCCCGTTCTGTGGCAAAAAATAACGGGTCCGTTTACAATCGCCGCGTATTGACTTTAAACAGTTCATAAAATTTGCCTTTCCGTGTGGTGACGCAGTAAAAATACAATTCGCCATCCCCTCTCTTACCAATGGATGTCTTAAAAGACGAATAAGGGACATAATATGCATATAACATTTACGCAAAAGAAACTTAAAAGAAAACCCGATTTCAACACGTCTGACTAGCGTGGAACAATAGATCAATTCCCCCTCCCATTATGGGGGAGGCCTGAGCCTAGTGTTGCCGGCCGTCCGGATAATGCCGGACATAGGTAGGCTTTTTAATTGCGTGTCCGGCCAAAATAATCGGTGTCCGGATTTTCCGGCTTTTATTAGGCCTTTTACATTTCACAAACGAGCTAGCGCCGAGCGTGGCCAAGCGCGGGTGAGTTGTGACTGTTGTCATAATAATCCAAAAAGCTTAATTTTACATTTTTTTTTGTCGTACCTAATAATACTAAATTCAAATTCAAATTATTTATTATGCATAAACCCCGAAAGGGCACTTACATATTGTCAGGTTTACAATTTCCAAAAAAAAAAAAATATATTACTACCGGATCGGAACGCAACCGCTACTGAGAAGATCCGGCAAGAAACTCAGCGGGCTTGTCATTATTTTTAATATTTTTTTTTTCTTCTTACTAAATATACAATTGTGTACATGTTTCGTAAGAACTAGCTCCAGTGTGATGTCCTTCGAACCGCAAGACACTTAATATAATTCAAACGATTATGGCTGGACCAGATCCCACAAGCGGCACCCGATCACGAGTTAACTACTAGAGCAGCCATCACTCCCCTCAACCACTAAAACACAAAATCGACAATAATGTAGGGTGTCCGGCCTTTCTACCCAAATGTCCAGCCAAACTGGCTGGTCGGTCCAGCTATTAGGTTTGATGACCTGGCAACCCTACCCGAGCCCAACAGCGGGGGGCGTATGTGAGCTGAAATGACGATTATTTACGGCACGTACACATAGAACGTCCGATATTACAGGATCCGTTTTAACTGATCCGTCGCTATTGGAGCTAATATTCACACAGCATTTACAGAACCGAATTTAACGGATCCGTCGCTCCTGGACTTTCGTTCTTCAGTGTATCGCCTACTTTCTACGAGGATGGACGTTGTCGTGTGGTATTGGTACTATCGTCGTCTGCGCCGGAGGAAGGCCCGGCGTTATTGGATACATCCATTTTTGCAAAGATTTCGATTTTAAAGGTTTCGATCCGATAAAACGGATCAGTATTTTCGTTGCGGGTGGGATTTTTTACTGGATCCAGAATACTGTATTCTGTGTAAACTCTGTCATACAACTACATACGCTAATTATAATACGTTTAAACGGACCTGTAACACGGACGTTCTATGTGAACGCGCCCTTATTCTTACCTATTTCCGCAAGAGTCCCGTTCTGACGCAGAAAAAAATAACGGGACTATTCACAATCGCCGCGTTTTGACTTTAAAAGAGACATATTATTATAATTTGCCTTTCTTTTAAATGTAACTATGTCACGTGTGTTTTTTTATAACATAAATTCTTATATTTGCTTAGTGATATAACTAATAATGCAATAGGCAAAGCATTTGATGCTAATACATTCAGAAGGTGCGAATTTTGTAGACCATTATGGTTGCATCCGGGTTTTATTTTTTTTACTGATCCTATTAATATTAACAGTTTTTGAAACCTTCCATAAATTGACAAGGATGTTATCTCAGCTCAAATATGTCCTTCTGGGCTCGAGCCTCCTCAATATCATCATCATCTCGGCCCATATATGTCCCACTGTTTGGCTCGGGCCTCCTCCACTATGGAAGGCAAATTAACTTACTTTACCACACTGGTCATATAATAGATATACTTATGTAGAATGTATTAAATAATTCCATATGTAATTTCGTCATTTCAGCTCATTGTACGTCCCACTGTTGGGCACGAGCCTCCTACACAATGGGAGGGAAATTGACCTACTACACCACGTTGGTCAGACGTGTTGGTATAGGGTTTTATTTCAAGTTTTCCTTCTCTTTTATAGATATCGTCACAGCTCATATACGTCCCATTAATGGGCTCGAGCTTCCTCTGTATTGGGAGGGAACTTAACCTACTATACGACGCTGGTCAGA
Source organism: Lymantria dispar (assembly GCA_032191425.1). Lineage (NCBI taxonomy): Eukaryota > Metazoa > Arthropoda > Insecta > Lepidoptera > Erebidae > Lymantria > Lymantria dispar. Next base: position 8,589,889 of record CM063463.1, on the reverse strand, counting down.
CGTGTTGGTATAGGGTTTTATTTTGAGTTATCCTTCTCTTGAATAGTTGTTATATGCACAAAATATCCCTTAGTCGGCTTTTACGACACCTACGGGTAAGAGAGGGGATGTTGAATTGTATTCTTACTCCATCTCCACACGGAACATGTGTAAATAGTTTTAAGAAAATATATCTAGATTTTCACATTAGATATGACGAACTGAATGTTTGAAGCGGTTACTGTCAATAAGATAAACGTGTGTAAAGATAATAATATAGGTATTATGTCTTAACGATAACGTTTTATTGTACATTTAATCGTAAATGTAAGTGAAACATGCGTTAAATTGAATATAAAGCTGGTTACCTGTTAAATAATTAGCCGAGTTAAACCAGGTTAAGCTAGGGTTGTTGTATTATATTAATATTGTACATTGATTGCATACCGCAAGAACAACTATGGTGAGACTTATATTATTTGTAACATCTTATGTACCCATATTTCGCAATAATAAATTGATTGTTATTTTTTTTTTTGACCACTGATGTCAAGGAATTTTGCAACGGTGGTCGGCCCAACGACAAAGGCGACGTGCTATATGGGTGGGTTAAGGGGCCGCGTGCCGAACCTCTGTCGCCCCGGACGGAGCCGCGGCAGCGGGTGCGCTGAGCGTAGCATACCACCAAAAAAAGGGGCTGCTATATTTAAAATATCGTCTTTTCGATATTTTTAAATATATCTATATCGGAGTTCGATATATCGGAAAAAAATATCGATATTTCGATATTTTTATCCATGACCTTTTTTTAATTTCATTCATTTCCGGGCTGCCCGTGATGATCTTTTTTTTTTTTGCTATATTCTAGGAGTAAGTGATAACTTATTATTATTTTCATGCCTACAATTTTACAACGGTCCACGATCAGCTACACTACTACTACTGAATGTAATCATTGATTTATTCAATTTCTAATGAACATTTAACAAAGTATGAATATGTTGCGTATTAAGTATCATTGACTTTATACATTTCAATCAGATTTACACGAAAAAGCGATGACAAAATTGAAAACTTTACATGCTTCTAATTCCTTAACGAATAGATATTTTTCGTTAAATTTTTTTTCATGGGTTCCTACCACCATTGCCTTGCTCCCTTTTGACCAGTTGCCCCATAACCTGATACACTCTGTATTGATGATGGATAGATTAAAAAATCTCAAAATATGCGAATTAAGTTTGAAAAACTGATTGTACAAAAACTGCAATAAGGCTTTTTGGATTATGATAATTCTATTCTCACGACCAGGAAGTATTATTATTGTATTAGTCTCATCAAATCAATAAAAAACTTATCAATTAAGAATACCTACAGATTCTTTTTTTCTCTGAAAATCCTTAAAATTGCCTCACTTATGACGTTATCATGTATTTGGAATACGAATTCTTTACATTGTTAATGATATTCTATTTCCCACAGATGAGTTTGGTTGTATGAAATATCCTCTGTAATATAAAAGCAATAATAATGATTGATTCGCCATTTTAAATTATTTTTCGTCACTAGAAAGGGTTTTAATGACGAAAAATAAGTATATATATTTTAAAATTAATGCATTCACCTTTAAAACGTACGTTTATCAAAAATATAACCATACTTTTGCTATGTTACAGTTTTATACGTAGTAAATTCTTATTAAGACCTGATAGTAATTGAGTACCGTTGTTAAAAAACTGGCAATATCTGGCATACACAGATATAAAGGATGCTGAACATATCTGTCAAAATTTGTTGAATAAGTATTCTGACATGCCTGAAGAATTATTGCACAGTGATTTAAATCGCTAGCTGTTTGTCAGCCAGTTTCAGTGTTTTTAGATATAGTCTAATGTGTTGTTATCAGTTACCCTTTCTTTCGAATCGAAATATTTCGAGGTGTTCTACAACTGTTTAGCCACCGTCATTTCATTAATTTATCTTATTGTTAGTTCATCGAAACTGCTCCACTATAGAGAGAAAAAAGGGGGGGGGGTGGGTGTGAGATTTAATAACTGTACAAAGAAATTGACCAACTGTACTTCGCTAATGAGACGAGTTGAAATAAAGTTTAATTTTGAGTTTTTTCTTGCATAGATCTCCATTTCAAAAGAGGGGAATAGTGAACTGTATTCGTAGTATGTCATCATACGGACAATAAAATCACAGTGCTATAGGTGAGGGCTATCATGAACAGCGCAACGTATGGGTCCACCTAACCATTTGTAATACGCGTACACAAACTTCCGTCTGCTCTATGATCTCATATTGAGCGCTAACTTTATTAAATCATTTATTATCTTTTAGTTTAAAACTTTTTGGTATATATTTTATTGTCCACTAACAACCCGCCCTCGCTTAGCTTCGGTTTCAGTCACCTTACTCACATAGTACCCGTTTCCGTGGAAATAACGGGACAAAATATAGCCTAAGTTACTCTTTATATAGCCAGCTACCTGGTAGTAAAATATTATCAAAATCGGTCCAGCCGTTTTGAAGATTACCTCAAACAAACAGGCAGACAAAATTTTTTTAAACTATGATCTAGCAACCCGCCCTCGCTTCGCTTCGGTTTCAGTGGTCTTTCCTACGTAGTGCCCGTTCCCGTGGGAATACCGGGATAAAATAAAGCCTCGGTATTATAGTTTTCCATTGGTGGAAGAATTTTTGAAATCGGTCCAGCCGTTTTGAATATTACCCGGAACAAACAGACAGACAGACAAAAAAATATAAAGTGTATTTTAGGTATATGTATAGTGCAAATAACCGTGTGACCATGAAAAAAGCCTATATTTTTGACATTACATACAGACACTCCAATTTTATTTATTGGTATAGATAAGTGTTCAATTAACTATGTGAGCATAAATAAAAGCCCAGTATTTTGACATTATAAACAAACACTTAAATTTTATTTAAGTATTTGTATAGAGTATAGATTAGCAACCCGCCCTCGCTCTGCTTCGTTTCCAGCCAGCTCCCGCTCGCTTTGCTCCCGCTTTTAAATCTGCAATATCTCCTAAGATAGGGTTCGAGTGTCGGACCGGACAAAATTTTATAGGGATTTTCTGAGAAAAAAAATAGCCTCGGTTATTCCTTGTATAGACAGCTACCTTTTAGAAAATATCGAAATCGGTGCAGCCGTTTTAAAAATTACACGTTAAAACCGACAGTCGAAGTTTTTTGTAATTGATATTTAGGCATAGGTATTGTGTAAATAACTATGTAAGTAGTGTTGCCCAAAAAAGTCTTGGTCTTGCGGTCTTGGTCTTGGTCTTGCGAGAAATGCGAGACCGAGACCAAGACCAAGACCGCTTAATTTTTGCAAGACCAAGACCAAGACTGGCCCTGCAAGACTTGAGCAAGACCAAGACTGGGCCTGCAAGAGTCTCGCGGTCTTGCATTTAATTCAAATCACCATTTCAGCTTATATACGGTTGAGCTCGTGTCTTCTACATAACAGGAGGAGAATCGGCCGTGGACGGAGGGGAATCGCCACGGTGATCGGCCGTGTTGTTACAGGTCATACATGTCAAGTTTTCCTTCTCTTGCACCGATGTTATATATTATAGCCCTTAGTCGTGGGTTCGCAGTCACGGGTAAAATAGGGGGTGATGAATTATATTCTTACTCCGTCACTACACGGCAAGTCAAATCAGTCTTGAGATATCCATCTATTGGCCAATCGATTCCCAATGTTGGTGTTGGCTTTTCAGAATTACTCTTCGGAAAGGCTTAAAGACAAAAATACCGTAATCACGAGAGTGCTCTTGCCCATTATACATATTTATATATCCGTTTATTCATTAGCCCAACGACGTTCACTGTTGGACATAGAAATATGCCTACAATTAATCTATATAAATGTCCATGTAGGGACAGAGTACGATCACCATCAGGCAGTACATGAAGCGTTGCTCCCAGCGCTATTTTGCCTCTGCCACGACTCACCCCAATCCACTAGTGGTTGGGGTGGTAAACTACGTCCCCTCAAAAATATCCGCGGTCCGACGTCCTCGTCATCTTCTTGAAGAAGAAGATGACGCTATTATGATCGCCCAAGAAAGGACCTACACAGCTCGCGCAGCGATAACAGATAAAACTCCGCGGTATCGGCCTCGCCGTCGAGGTCGAAAACCGCGCCGCGTAAAAGTCATTAACCTAAACTTGGCCACGCCCACTTTGCTCTCAGCGACGCCCCCGAGCCGAGGTCCGTTCCGCACAGGGAGGAGCCCTCGGGCGATGTTCGCTTAACTTACCGGGTTGAGAGCCATCAGCGCTCACCCATTGACCGCGTTAAACTGTCAAGGTCATCTGCGACCAACAGCTACACACACACAAAAAAAAAGACAGAGTACGAATATAATTTATCACTCTCTTACCCGTGGATGTTGTATCAAATCGGATCGGGCAATGGTGTTAGGAACCCATGAAAAAAAATTGAAATAAAAATATCGATTCGTTAATGAATTGAGAGACATGTAAGTTCTCAATTTTGTCATCGTTTTTTCGTGTAAATTGATTAAAATGTATAAAGGAATGATACTTAATCTACAACATATTCGTATTTTGTTAAATGTTCATTAGAATTTGAATAAATCAATGATTACGTTTGCATAAGCAAGACAAACTTCGCTTTAACATAAATCAGCTGATCGGCCGATGACCGTTGATGAGTCGCCTTTGTACCTACGTAACCATTGAAAGGTTCGCGCAAATCTAATACCTATTTATACTGTCGAAATTTTACATGCTTACATATATCCTGTCTGTACATACCTACATAATGCATAAAATTTAAGGCATAAACTCTTAGTCACACATTTTTGTAATCACTATAACTTTTACGTTATATTGTTTTTGTGTAATATACATTCTAATTATGATCTATGACTGTTGAACTACAACATACATGAACAGTTGTCCCATAACCTGATACACCCTGTGTATATAACATATGTGCAAGAGAAGTGAAACTAGAAAGAAAACCCTGTATCAACATGTCTGACCAGCGTGGTATAGTAGATCAATTTTCCTCTTACTGGAAGGAAGCTTAAGCCCAGCAGTTGCACTTTTATGAGCTGTGACGATGACGACGAATATCATACATTTTACAAGTATTAAAACCATAAAATTTTAAATCAGTTTTATATGTTCTTGAATAAATAGTATATTAAGAGCTACATGGATCCAGCGGCCAAAGTATTTATATAGGCAATAGAGCAACAGGTTTTTTCAAGTATCCAGAGTATCAGTAACTAAACTGGAAATACAATAGATACATACCACTTAACTTGAAGGGGAATATAAACAATCGCATTAATTGTAAAATATCGCATTGATTATAAAATGACATAAAATTTATTGTATCAACTGCCTCGTGTGGTGACGTCTTAAGAAAATAGGGTCGAAAGTCCTGTCATAAGAGTAGTAACGCTGTCTAATGGAACACCAGGGGAATAGAAGAGTAATTTTCTCCAGTGGTAAGTATTGTATTCAATAGTGAACTATAGGCTAGCAGATGGATAGATAGGATAGGATATTTGATTAATTTAGTTGGATTTTTCATTGCCATGATAAATTACTGTTACGTTATTCTAACTGCAAAACTTTGCGAGACTCTTGCTGCAATACCAAGACTCGGGTGCGCAAGACCAAGACCAAGACCAAGACTCGGGTGCGCAAGACCAAGACCAAGACGAGACCAGGTCTGATGTTGCAAGACCAAGACCAAGACCGGTCCAAGTCTCGTCTTGGTCTTGCATTTGGGCAACACTATATGTAAGTACGAAAAAAATTATTATTTTTGAATTACAGACAGACACTTTAAATTTATTTATTTCTATAGTTTTGAAGTCGTTCTGGTGAATGTTTTTTTCCTTTCCACAGTTACACTGTGGAAAGGAAAAGAAAACATTTATCGTAACAAAGATTTTTTATTATTTAACGTAACAAAGATGTTTTACAAAAAGTTAAGACAAGCGCCTTAACCTGCTCTCCAAGAAACAAATTGATTTAAAATTAATGATATTTAAATATTAACGATTGAAAATTTAACTAAACTTGAAATCATACAAGGTTTTTTTATTCATGTACATTATACATATAATTAAGGTTATATACATCTATATAAAATGGTTGCCTCGGTATAAATATTAAGATACGATCTTGAGTTTATTTAAGTCTTTGAAGAAACAACATTATGATAATTTGTTAAAATATCTAAAATTATTTTATAAAATGTCCGAGTATGCAATCAAATCAATTGAACGAATCAAATGATTCGAATAAATGAATATCATTCATTCATTGAAATCAATTGTCTTACATCGGAAAATCCTCATATTGATTTCTAGAAAGATCTAAGATTCCTCGGGACGATAATTGCCTAATAGAACATATTATGTCTGCATTACTCATTACAATAAGTATTTATTCATATATAGGTATGTTATGCTAGAACAGCTGTTTTAAAAAAACATATCGACTATTGTCATTTTATCCGTGTGGTGACGGAATAAGAATACAATTCACTATCTTACCCGTGGGTGTCGTAAAAGACGACTAAGGGATATAGTAAGCTTTGATGTACTACTGCACAGAAATTTCATTCGTTTCGTTCGTTCATTCAATTATGGACATAATAAAATATTATTTAAAATTAAGCTTAATTAAATAGAGATATTACGACATTATGACATGCATATATTAAATTAAAATATAAATCATTAAAATGTTAAGTAAATATAATTTACATTATTAATATCGTATATTCTATATGTATATTAATATACAATAGAAAAAAAATATGAATACTAAATAATTATGAGTTTTAAATTTAATAATTAACGGAATTAATTAAATTCAGTTAACAGAGTTTCTGTATTTGCTTTTTTTAATTTAAACTTCTAAATTTTCGTAGTCAATGTTTATTTTCACGCATTCGTCATGTATGTCATATATGCCATTGACCACTGAAGTTAAGGAACTCTGCACCGGTGGTCGGCCCAAGGACGAAGGCGACGTGCTATATGGGGTGGGTTACGGGGTCGCGCTCGGCCCCATCTGTCGCCCGGACGGAGCGGGACGGCGGTTGCGCTGACCCTAGCCCACCTAAAAGAAAAAATGTATATTTTCCACTATTAGGGTCGAGCCTCCTTCAGGATTGAAAGGATATTGTCTTACTAGATCGCGCTGGTCAAATGTGCTGCTATAGGGTTTTATATCGAGATTTCCTTCTCGCATAGATTTTATCTGCATCCTTACTAATATTATAAATGCGAAAGTAAGTTTCTTTGAACCGCTTTCACGCTTAATCCACTGAACCGATTTCAAAAATTCTTTCACCTATGAAAAGCTATAATATCAGGGAGTACTATAGGCTATATTTTATGCCAGTAATCCCATGGGAACTGCGCGGGTAAGGCGACTGAAACCGAAGCGAAGCGAGGGTGGGAGTATCATATACTTTAAGTCGTGTTTTACGACATCCAAGATCAAGAGAGGTGGTGAATTGTATTTTTAAACAAAAATTATCATCATTAGAACTCAATATCTGGTTGACCGAGCTTCGCTTCGCGGCATATTTTTGTTGTATTTTTCTCAAATTTATTTTGTTAAGGCTGCCTATCTCGAGTATTTAAGAAAAGCAACCAATATACTGGTTAACTGGTTTAATTTACAATCGTAATATACAATATTTTAAGTACAACGGCGCCTGATTGAAAAGTACGTATTCTCGCCGCGATGCTAAGCTCGAAAGTGCTCGACGTCTCGATGTCGCTAGCGTCGAATTTTCTGGCACGGTCCCTCGCCCCACCGATGCATAGCATGTAGTCGCGTAAACAATTTAAATATACAATATTAGTAAAAAATAAAAATTGTATAATGAAAAAAATTTAAACAATTACAAAAAGAGAATAACAATAACACCGAGATTCGATCCGACGCTGTTTGAGTGCCAAAACTAAACTAAAATAAAACTGCACAGCTTCTCAACTGAGCTATCGTAACTCATGACGTTGACGGCGAAATTCGAATTCATATTTTTTTTTAAATTTAATGTCATTGTATTGTTTTACTAAAAACACCGACAAAACAACATTTTCTATAAATAAAACCTAGCTAGGTCGATTTTTTGGTCTCGAAACCTCTAGTATGGCAAGTTTCATCAAAATCGTTGGTGCCGTTGCCGAGATCCTGAAAATATATATATACATATATAGGTATATATATATATATATATATATATATATATATATATATATATATATATATATATATATATATATACCTATTGCTCGTTTAAAGATATAAGATTTAAGATATCATCATCATTATCCCGCTCTTATCACAATTACTTGGAGTCGACTCTGTACTTTCATAGTACATATTTCAAAGTTCTGACAATAGTTATCTGACTGGCTGCCTACCTAACGTCTATGCTCCTTGGGAATATATTTTTTTTTATTGCAAGCGGTGGCAAACGAGCTAACAGTACACCTGATGGTAAGTGTTGCTTCCCGCTCATGAATCTTTGAAGAAAGTGAAGGGAGTGTGAATGCATGCAATGAGGTTCGGTGATATTAGACTGGACTTCAGGCTCTCATGCTCACCAAACGAAGCACAGTAACAGATTGCTACTACTCAGATGTCGATTTTCTGCTAGAATAGTACCTCGGACGGACCGGCCCGTGGTTGTAGCCAAACAAGTATCAGCAGTGTGGTCCTACCACTATTGAATTGTTGACCAGACGGCATTTTTATAGTCCCATAGTCCGCGTAAGAGTGTAACAGCCATCTGAGACTAACACTCACTTCTTTAAACGAGGTTTAAGAAGAGTATTTCCTTCACGGTAGGCAGCGGCCTAGCTGTGCCCCTGGTATTGCAAAGGTCCATGTGCAGCAGTATCACTTACCATCAGGTGTGCTGCTTGCTCGTTTGCCACCGTTGGCAATAAAAAAAAAACACTCGTAGCCCAAAAAAAGCATTTTTATTTTAGTTGGGCTATGGACTGGACGCATGCTCGTTCAGTCCGAGATGAAGGACGAGCGATGTGCGGCTTCATAACCCACCGTATTCTTTCTCCTTTACTAGTAGATCGATCATTGGTACTGAGTCGTGGACCGTCGTGGCCAGCCCGGTGACCAGACGGCATAAAATGGCGTTGGCACAGGTTTATGAGAGCTCTTAGACGTCTTTTACGATAGACACAAAGCAAGAAAAAACATTAATACTTTTATATGAATTATGTATAGGTCCAGTACTGTTTTTTGATGATTTAATTTTACTGGCAACTAGTTAACATCGGCTAGATTACCTGTAGCCAACGAAAGAACGGTGCTTAATCAGTTCAAGATTTTCAAATAATCAAGATTAGTTATTATGTATAACAAAATTTAATATTCTATACCAATAAATAAAATTGGAGTGTCTGTTTGTAATGTCAAAATAATAGGCTTTTTTCATGCTCACACGGTTATTTGCACGACACCTATGCCTAAAATGGCAATTAAAAAATTTTTGTCTGTCTGTCTGTCTGTCTGTCTGTCTGTTTGTTCCGGGTAATCTTCAAAACGGCTGGACCGATTTCAAAAATTCTTTCACCAATGGAAAGCTATAATATCAGGGCGTAAACTAGGCTATATTTTATCCCGGTATTTCCACGAGAACGGGAACTACGCGGGTAAAACGACTATAACCTATAACCGAAGCGAAGCGAGGGCGGGTTGCTAGTCTATTATATTATTCATTATTTAGAATAAAAACTATCACTGGATAAAAAATACCGCGGATTACTTCAGTGATTTTAAAGTTTATAACTTATAGGAAATGACTGAATAAAATAAATTATTTATGATGCGATTGTGTATTTATTATTAATTGCAATCATAAATTATCTAGGAAGTGGAAGGATAATTGTTTGTATTTATATAATAAACTAGCAATTCGCCCTCGCTTCGCTTCGTTTTCAACCGTCTTACCCACGTAGTTCCCGTTGCCCTAGGCATACCGGGATAAAATATGGGCTATGTTACTCCCATAATATCACTATCGTGTATGAGCTGAGGTAATGATGATGATCCCTGGTCAGACGTACGTGTCCTTTTTTCATTATGAGTTTTCTTCTTTTTACATATACATTCACACATCTATACCAATAAATAAAATTGGAGTGTCTGTTTGTAATGTCAAAATAATAGGCTTTTTTCATGCTCACACGGTTATTTGCACGACACCTATGCCTAAAATAGCAATTAAAAATTTTTTGTCTGTCTATCTGTCTGTCTGTCTGTTTGTTCCGGGTAATCTTCAAAACGGCTGGACCGATTTCAAAAATTCTTTCACCAATGGAAAGCTATAATATCAGGGCGTAGACTAGGCTATATTTTATCCCGGTACTCCCACGGGAACGGGAACTATGCGGGTAAAACGACTATAACCTATAACCGTGTGAGCATGAAATAAGCCTATTATTTTGACATTACAAACAGACACTCCAATTGTATTTATTGGTATAGATAATGGTACGGAACCCTTCGTGGGCGACTCCGACTCGCACTTAGCCGTTTATCTTTTTTAAAGTACTAACAACGATGTTGCACACACTCGTCGTTTCTTTAATCGTTTTTTATGATACTTAATACACGCCCCAAGGTATGGATTTTAACAAAAACAAACTACCTAGCAACTGCAACAAATATAATATTGACCATGATGCAATATACGTATGTATATGCGTAAGTCATAATTAAATAAAATATTTTTTTTTTTCATTTCTATACAGAGTGTATCGGGGCAGTTACCCGTGCCCCGCATCATTACCTAATTCCTGTTTGATCAACTGATAATGGTGGTGCGATCCCATGAAAAATACCTTGTCCTTGGGTGTCGTAAAAGACTACTAAGGGATCCAATATCATCATCATCATCATCGCAGCTCATATACCAACTGTTGGGCTTGGGCCTCCTCCACAATGGGAAGGAATTTATCCTACTATACCGTGCTGATAAGACATGTTGGCATGGGGTTTTATTTCGAGTTTTGCTTCTATTGCACAGATCTTATGTGCATATTATATCCCTTAGTTGTCTTTTACGACATCTACAGGCAAGATAGGGAGTGATGAATTGTATTCTTAATCCGTCACCACACGGAATCCAAATATATGCATATAACATTTATCTATCTATCTAAGAGAAAAAGGTCAATTTCCCTCCCATTTTGGAGGAGATTCAAACCCAATAGTGGGATGTATATGAGCGGCGATGATGACTTTGTTGTATAATCGTTTAATGGCAATTTAATTAATGACAAAAATAATGAAATGTATTCTTATACGTCCATCATTCACCACGTTATCGCCAAAAGATAATATAATCAAATAGTAGCAAGTACTTTATTAGACCAGTCACTTGATATTTGACAAAGCAATGACTAACAGGTCGAGCTTAGAATAATAACGTATAGAAGGACTAGCAACCCGCCCTCGCTTCGCTTCGGTTATAGGTTATAGTCGTTTTACCCGCGTAGTTCCAGTTCCAGTGGGAATACCGGGATAAAATATAGCCTAGTTTAATATAGCCTAGTATAGCCCCGTTGGTGAAAAATTTTTGAAATCGGTCCAGCCGTTTTGAAGATTACCCGGAACAAACAGACAGACAGACAAAAATTTTTTAATCTGTATTTTAGGCATAGGTGTCGTGCAAATAAGAAATAACCGTGTGAGCATGAAAAAAGTCTATTATTTTGACATTACAAACAGACACTCCAATTTTATTTATTGGTATAGATATCGTCGAAATACTTTTAAAAGTAATGTTAAAAACCTTTTTATGTTTTTCAAATGTGTTGTGACACCATTTGAATGCACAAACTGTCATAATTACCTATTTATTATTTAAGAGTTGCGTACGTACGTGCAGTACAGTGACCTTGTACATTACGGAACGGTTCCGGCGTGAGCTCCAATAGGCTCCAATTGAAATGCTTCATTTTTTGTGCACGGACTTACCTTCTATACGTTCTTATTCAAAGATGTCGAGTTTATTTGGGAAGTCATCATCAACATTATCGCAGCTAATTTTGCAGTGTGTGTTACCAGTGATGACTTAGGTACTGAAACGTGGTCTCTAAATGTCTGCCTCATAAAAGGCTCAAAATCGCTCAACGTGCTATGGAGAGGGCTATGCTCGGTATTTCTTTATGTGACAAAATACGGAATACGATAATCCGTAAAAGAACGGGTGTAACCGACATAGCTCGCAGAAATAACACGCTGAAAGGGCAATAGGCAGACCACATTGCTCGTCGAACCGTCAACCGTTGGGGAAGAAAGGTTCTCGAGTGGCGATCGCGAATCAGATGACGCAGCGTAGGACGACGACCCCACTAGGCGGACTGACGACATTTTCAAAGTCGCAGGGAACCGTTGGATGCAAGTGGCACAGGACCGTTCCGAGTGGCATTCTCGTGGGGAGGCCTATATCCAGCAGTGGACGTCTGTAGGCCGATGAATGGCCACCCATTCATTGGAATATACATCCTACTTCTGGGCTTGAGCTTCCTCCACAATGCGATAGGGACTAGACCAGCATATAGGGTTAATTTCCCATTGACCCTATACGCTGGTCAAACGTATTAGTATTGGGTTTAATTTAAAATTTTCCCTTAATAGATGTTATGTGCATATTATAATCCTTTGGTCGTCTTTAAGACACCCACGGGTAAGAAATAGAGTGCTTAATGATATTCTTACTCCGTCACCACACGGTGAAGTCATAATTATAAATTATTCATTGTTGTTAGACGAGCCGATTCGCTGGTACATTATCATGTTAACTGTAAAATAGTTTTTAACATGTAGATAGCAGTGATCTCGAATACTTACTATTAACAGAAAATTGTGAATATTTGAAGAGATTTTTAATGTAATTTTTTGCTTTCATGAAGTACGAAGCGACGTCATGATGAGAACCATAGACAATAAATAAAACCTTTTTATTTTCAAATGCAAAGTGACTCCGAAAAATAAATCGTGTAGGTAGCTAATCTTTTAGTTTATAACAATTTAATAATTTTATATCTAATTCTGCAATTATTTAAAACGTTGAACGTTTTGGTTCGCATTTATTCGCGGCCGATTCGACAATGATGAAAAAAAAGTTTTTGTCATTTGCCGCGCGCGACTGTCGCGTACCTCGGAAACGGCGCCATACATTTTCATATTTTGACTATTTCGCATCGTCCGCGATGCACGGAAATGAACCTTTATGGTGAAGTTAGAATATTATTCACCACCCTCAGAATAATAACGTAGGTATAGAAGGATAGTGTCTGTACTTAAGCGATGAAAAACGTGAAGCCAAAGATACCAAATGCGTGCAAGCAATTACACACGTACACACACACCACTATAGAATAGAGTTGCCTTATACACAGTGACCTTGTACACTACGTCACGATACGACGTCGAGAGCCATTTCTGGCTCCAATTTTAATGCTTCAAATTTTGTACGCAAATTGTGCTTCTATGAGTTATTATTCTAAGTCACCACCCTTCTTGTGGCTGGGTATCGTAAAAGACGACTAAAGGTTGTAATAAATATTCATATAACATTATATTTTCTTCAAAAATACTACGCTTGGATAAAATTTGACCTTTGAAGTATAATACAAGTGATTATCGAAGGTAGGAGTTAAAATATTGTGATAAAATAGTATGTTTGCCATAGACGTCAAGCATTCGGTACCAATTGTCGGCCTAATGGGGATGGGGAGGGTATAATGTGTGTTATAGGGACGCTCGTCGCCCTTTCATCGCTTTGGAAGGAATGGACGGCGTGCGACCAGGCCATAGTCTGCCCAAAAAAATTGATACTTTTGCTCCGCCCGGGGCGACAGAGGGGCGGCGCGCGGCCCCATGACCCACCCGTAGCAAGTCACCTTCGTCGCTGGGCCAACTAACGGTGCAGAGTTTCTTGTCTTCATCTGTCGGCCCGATGGATATGTTCCCATACTTTAAATATGTCTGTAATACGACTTGCCGATGGCCTAGGCGTCTGGGTCGTGTACAATCATACCTAAAGCTAGCCTGTTTTAGCCTTGTCTTAGCCTAGCTTTATTTCTAACATCATCATCATCACAGCATACATACGTCTTATTGGGCTCGAGCCTCCTCCACAATGAGAGGGAAATTGACCTATTACATCACCCTGGTCAGACTGGTTGGTATAGGGTTTTACTTCGAGTTTTCTTTCTCTTGCATAGATATTATATGCATATAGATATTATTTTATATTATACTAGCTGACCCAACAGACGTTGTTCTGTTCAAATAAAATAAAAGGAATTCTCCTTCAAATCGACAGCAGCGCCACCAACCGGGTCCCATTGTGGATCTAAACCATTCTCGGACCCCTCGAGCACACCCAAAAAATTTCATCAACATCGGTCCAGCCGTTTTAGAGAAGTTCAGTGACATACACACGTACCTACACAAGAAATCTATACCAATAAATAAAATTGGAGTGTCTGTTTGTAATGTCAAAATAATAGGCTTTTTTCATGCTCACACGGTTATTTGCACGACACCTATGCCTAAAATAGCAATTAAAAATTTTTGTCTGTCTGTCTGTTTGTTCCGAGTAATCTTCAAAACGGCTGGACCGATTTCAAAAATTCTTTCACCAATGGAAAGCTATAATATCAGGGCGTAAACTAGGCTATATTTTATCCCGGTATTCCCACGGGAACGGCAACTACGCGGGTAAAACGACTATAACCTATAACCGAAGCGAAGCGAGGGCGGGTTGCTAGTCTTTATATATATTATTATTAGAAATCTTTATATATATTATATTTTATTTTGGACCCGTAGGTGGCGCTGCTGTTTATTTAGTCATTTAGAAAATATATTAAGATTATATTATACGCATATAATTCTAACATATTTTGAACAAATTATATTCGATTCCTCAAATGATCCTATAGTTGGCAGTCTTATAAAGCTTTAGTAATAATACTTACGCAATAAAACTTCTGTTATAAAAGATTTCTACAGCGGTTGATAATATAATTAATGAATATGCGGTTCACTTTATAGAAAAATATGTTAATATATATTTTTAAAGTAAAAAGTTATTAGAGGCCGCTTGCACTTAATGGTTGCTAAGCTAATCACTACTTGTTGTAATTGTACCCGTGATTGTATTAAAAAGCTTCCTTTAGTCTGTTAGGGTTCCGTACTCAAAGGGAAAAACGGGACCCTATTACTAAGACTTCGCTGTCTGTCCGTCCGTCTGTCACCATGCTATATCTCAAGAACCGCGATAGCTAGACAATTGACATTTTTACAAATTATGTATTTCTGTTGCCGCTATAATAACAAATACTAAAAACAGAATAAAATTAATATTTAAGGGGGGCTCCCATACAACAAACTCGATTGTTTTGCCCTTTTTTGCTCAATGGTACGGAACCCTTCGTGCGCGAGTCCGACTCGCACTTAGCTTCTTTCTTTTTTTATTAGCTGATCAGATAGACGATATTCTATCGAAACTTTAATACGACTGCGTAATCTTTATATGTTTATTTTGTCTGTTCGTGTGTGTGACTAACTTTGTTTAATTTTAATAAAAATTTAATTCACCACCGCCTATCATGTCTGTAGAAATCGTAAAACATGATTAAAAGTACAGTATTTTTTTTTCTGGGGTGGGCTACGGTCAGCGCACCGCTCGACTCCGTCACGGCCTGGCCACGACTTTGGTCTTGGCGGCGAGCGGCGCGGCGTGCCGAGCGGCGCACGCTGGTAAAGCCCCATACAAAGCCGTCTCAAAACCGTTTCATGTGAAATTCGTTGTAATGGGTTAAAATATATAAATTAATATATAATACATATATAAATAATTAATACAAACGCGATATAATCCGTAAAAGTAGTTTTATTTACAATTTTTTTTTCTAGTTTGGTCTGCCATTTTAGTATATAGTATGTAGTAGTAGTGTAGTATACGTTTATATTATGTTATTACTATGTTTTACCATTTTATGTAAATTAAACAAGCATATTTTGTATTTTTTCTTATATAATTCATGTATTTTTAATTTTATTTTTTAATTAATTTATAAACAGATTTTTTAAAATCAAAGTTGTTTAATTAAACTTTAAACATTCAAGTATAGGTGTGCAAAATTACATCTCATTTAGTTTTAAAACAACTGCGATACGGAGTTTTGAGACGAAACATACACGATTTTCCCACTGTGCGCCGCTCCGCGCTTAGCCGCCGCTCACAGCGGCAAGGTCGTGAACGGGCCGTCAGGGGCGCCAGAGGGGTGGCGCTCGGCCTCGTAACCCACTCAGTAGCACGTCGCCTTCGTCGTTGGGCCGACCATTAAATGTACAGTATGGCAACAAGTCTGACCAGTGTGGTATAATAGGTCAATTTTCTTTCCTATTGTAAAGGAAACTCCAGTTCAGTAGTGGGGTATATTTAAGCTGAGATTATATGATGTATTTTATTTTTCATTGATTCTCACTTTTACACAAGTCGGTCTCTGGACTATGACAAGCCATGTAAAAAAAACACAAAATACATTCTAAGTAATTCTAACTTACGCGCCATTAACAAAACGCGAATGTATAAGTTTATTTTATATTAATTAAAAGCGGTTCTCTTGTAATTTTTCCATGCATGGTTACCTGTAAGCGATCTTAAAGCGATAAGACATGGAAGGAAGGATTAAAAAGGCGCTCAATAATATAAGTCTTATCTAATTTTAAATACCGTTACTGGTTTTTGATAAATATCCATCTATCTATCTATTCAAATAGCTATATCGTCTGTGAACTTCTGATACCTCCTAACATTTCTACAAGCTTTTATATAACTTGCAATGCATGTATGTAAATAAGTATGTATATAAGTAATTTGCGATTCTTTTTACGACATCATTTGATGACCCGTAGAAACAATTGAATGTATTAACTACTTAAATTAAATAATCACTAATGTAATATTCTATCTGCGAAATACCTCTTAAATTTCGTGGCCCTATAGGTATTTAACTTAGAATTAGAAACTTCTATAAAGTAAAACCAATATAAAAGCTATTTTTCAAAAATAATAACAAAGCAACTAAACAAATATAGTATGTATTTAACTTATTTTTTCAATACACCGAGATACTAAACAAATTAGTTTATTGTTCCAAATAGTGTATATATAGTTCGTGCGGTGAATGACGGAGTAAGAATTTCACACCCCTTTTTATGCCCATGGTTGTTCTAAAAGACGACTAAGGGATGTAATATGCAAGAGAAAGAAAACTTAAAACGTGATACCAACACGTATGATCAACATGATATAATAGGTCAATTACCCGCCCATTGCGGAGGAGCCTCGTGCCCAACAGTAGGACATATATGAGCTGTGATGATGATAATTATGATAAGACCGATAGGAAATGTCAGAAGTTCACGGAGGATATTTATTTTGTCATTTAAAAATCGATGATATAACAAACAAACTATCAACTGCAAATTAGATAGCTTCGACGTGTTCCTCGGTGCACGATAAGCTAATCGTTCTTAATTATCATCGTAATGATCATCATTATATCACCTTGTATACAGGGTGTATCAGGTTATGGGGCAAGTGTTCAAGTATGTTGTAGTTTAACGGTCATAGAGCGTAATTAGAATGTATATTACACAAAAAACAATAAAACATGAAAGTTATAGTGATTTTAAAAATGTATGTCTAATAGTCTACGCCTTAAATGTTACGTATTATGTAGGCATGTACAAAATGAATTGCGCAAACGCTTCAATCGTAGCGTAGCGCGTAGGTCCAAACGCGGCTTGTCAACGGTCATCGGGCGATCAGCTGATTTAAAGCAAAGTTTTGTCTCGCTTATGCGAACGTAATCATTGATTTATTCAATTTCTAATGAACATTTAACAAAGTACGAATATGTGGCAGATTAAATTTAATTCACTTTATACATTTCAATAAATTTTACTCGAAAAAGCGATAGCAAAATTGAAAACTTCACATGTCTAATTCATTAACCAAATGATATTTATCCTTCAAATTTTTTTCATGAGTGCCTACCACCATTGCCTAACTTCCATTTGACCAGTTGCCCCATAACCTGATACACCTTGTATACATATATAAGTGCAATTACGGGGCTCGAGCCTTCTTCATAATAGGAGGAAAATTGACGCAATCTGTATATCTTACAGTCATCTTTTACGACACCCTTGCGAAAGATAGTGGGTGATAAATTGTATACCGGACGGGGAGTCCACCCCCTAATTAAAATACAATGTCACTTCCTTTATTTTGCCATAGAAGTAGTCAAAAACGTCTAAGGGGTTACTAGGCCAATAGTACTGGGAAACTAGTAATCTCCAACGTGATCGTCAATGGAAAAGCATGGTATTAGAAGGCTTGATGGATCTCCATTTGGATTCATCAGGGTTCGTTGACAGGTTAATGGGTGGACTTTAAAAAGTATTGAGTGAGTAAAACTCATGTTCCATGTAGTGGGGGAGTAAGAACACAATTGACCACCCCCCTCTCTTGCCTGTGGGTGTCGTAAAAGACGACTAACGGATTAAATATTATTATAACATCTATGAAAAAAAAAAATAGCGCGAGTACCAAGTACGCATGTCTAAAGTGAAACTTCTTTGGTTCCATGTGTTTTTTATCAGTATTAAAATAGAAAAAAATCTAAAAAAAAAAATAAAAGAAATATCTTTCGATTTTTCTCACTCGCTTGCTCCCTACTCTCGCCCCATGGCTGTGCTTCGTGCTATGTTCGCCCTTTCTCACTCTCTCTCAATCGGTTTCAATCACTCTCTCCCTCTTCTTCGACAAAAACACTGCACGTCTTCGTGACGCTTTTCATCCGTAAGAAAATTACCCTCATGCGCGCAAAGAAGTTTCACTTCAAAAAGAAGACAATCCCATCGAGTTTCATTCCGGATCTTCTCAGTGCGGTCGCGTTCCGATCCAGTAGTAATTTAAGATAAAAAGTAAAAAAAAAAATGACAATATGTAATCGCCCCTGCTGGGTTTATACATAATAAAGGATTTGAATTTATGCAAGCGAAAGAAAACTCGAAATAAAACTATACCATCTCGTCTGGCATGGTATTGTAGGGCTGGTATAGTATTTATAAAAGATAGATACATAACCATTTGCGATAAATGGGATAATTAATAAAATATTTTTCACGAATCAAACTAGTGGTCTCCGTGACGGAGTAAGAATATAATTCGGCACACCTTCTCTTGCCTGTAGCGTTGCCAGGCATCCGGATAAAGCCGGACATAGGTAGGCTTTTTAATTGCGTGTCCGGTCAAAATAATCGGTATCCGGCTTGTCCGGCTTATATTAGGCTTTTTACATTTCGCAAACGAGCTAGCGCCGAGCGTGGCCAAGCGCAGGCGAGTCGACTGTTGTCATAATAATTCAAAAAGCTTAATTTTACATACATTTTTTGTCGTACCTAATAATACTAAAACACAAAAACCTCAATAATGTAGGGTGTCCGGTCTTTCTACCCAAATGTCCGGCTAAACTGGCTGGTCTGTCCGGCTATTAGGTTTGACGACCTGGCAACCCTATACCCGTGGGTATCGTATAAGACGACTAAAGAATAAAATATGCACATAACATCTATGTAAGAGAAGGAAACCTCGAAATAAAACCCTATACCAACACGTTTGACCACCATGGTTATAGTAGTACAATTGCCCTCCTATTGTAGAGAAGACTCATGCCAAATAGTTAGACGTATATGAGCTCAAATGATGAATGAATGATTCTGGTTTTTAATGATTTACTTAATATGCTTTTAATTGCATTCTTGGCGTTCTGGTTTTATTTATTACAATGATAATGATTTCGTAGAAACATTACATCCGTTATGAAAATGTTTTAGGCTCGTTTAATCAAGTTAAGAAGCTTATAGGCTATAAACTAAAACTTAAGAATTTAGAAGCTCATATAGGGCCAATGATAATCAATCAACAAGTCTCTAAACGTTGAGATTGTGGTCGTTATCAACTCTTAATCATTTCAGCTCATATACGTCCCATTTCTGGACACTAGCCTCCTCCATAATAGGGAGGAAATTGATCTACTTTAACCACACTGGTCAGACGTGTTGGTATAGAGTTTATTTCTTGTTTTACTTCTCTTACAACGAATTTACATGCAAATTACATCCCCTTTTTGTATATATTTTTTGTGTGGGCTACGCTCAGCGCGCCCGCTCCGTCCTGGGCGACAGAGGGGCGGGGAGCGGCCTCGTAACCTACACGTGGCACATCGCCTTCGTCGTTGGGCCGACCACCGGTGCAGAGTAGCTTGTCTTCAGTGGTAAATTACATCCCCTAGTCGTGTTTTACGACGCCCACCTCTAAGATAGGGGGTGGTGAATTGTATTCTTACTCCTTCATCACACGGGCTGATCCTTATCCACCCATAGAATGGTCTATGTCCAACGGTGATTGATGGATACATGCATATATGACATGTTAAACCAGAGGTTGATCCTTTAGTTCAGTTTTAAGTTAAATTTAAATTACCTTTAGATTATGCGAATACTAGAATAGTGATAAGATTGACAGTTACCCGCGCTTTAGCTACGGCAGTGCCACAAAAACGCATCACTTCTATTTTTCGTTTATTCGAGATTATCATGAACCACTCACTACGCTTATATCTTAGTATTCCTGATGTATTTACTTACGAAGTAAAGGTGCGAAACCCACCGGAGTGAGGCGTTTCTCGCATTATATGTATTCGCAGTAGTCTTTTACGACACCCACGGACTTGAATTCGTAGTAAAGGAGTTTTTAACCCGTGGTTTAGAGAGGGGTGGTGAATTGTATTCTTACTTCACCACTATACGAAAATTAAGAGGACAGACAAGGAGAAAACGGATTTATTATACTTTATTTTCGCCCACCTTCTCCACACAGCCAAAATTTTTTATCACTAAGCTATTAATGGTGTCGAATTAACAATATTTTAATTACATTAATTTACGTAATTTTACTCTTTTGTGCTGCGAAGTTATTATAATAATTTTGACGAAATACACACGATATTTAACAAACATTTACACAAGTTAGATCATGATATAAACGTAAAAAAGTTTGTGTAAAAACCTTCATCAACATCCGGTTGATAAATTGACGTATATCTTGGATTTAAAAAGATTTATAAACTTTTTTATTCAGTGACCTCTAAATGTGGGATAATCAACTTCAGGTAGTGATTTCTTATAACCAAGGGTATCTATCATGTTTTGTTATCATCATTCATCATCATCATCTCTTTCAACTTACGTCCCACTGTTGGCCGCGTTGGTCTAGGATGTCTTGACGTCAGACGTGTTGGTATACGTTATTATTTCGAGTTTACTTTCTCTTGGGTAAATGTTATACGCATACTTTAAGCCCTTAGTCGTCTTTTACGACACCCACGGGCAATAAAGGGGGTGGTAAAATTACTCCGTCACCAAACGGAAAAATGTTTTGGTATCGTCGTCTCAACGAATTTAATCAGTACTGGGCTCGAGTCTCCTCCATATTAGGAGGAAAATCGACCTGACCATGCTGGTCAGATAGATTGGTATAGGGTTTTAATTCGAGCTTACTTTCTTTCGCGTACATTTTATATGCATATTTAAGCCTTTAGTCGTCTTTTACGACATCTACGGGAAAGAGAAAGGGTGGTGACTTGCATTCTTACTCCGTCACCACACGGAAAAATGTTTTGTAATATCACGATTATATCCCCAAAGAGTTAAGTATAGGCGTTATATAAAGTGTTAGTTCATAGTGTTTTGACTGTGCGTAGCTTGACGTTCTAAAAATGTAATCAACCTAATAGACTACAAGCCCTTGGAAAAATTAACTTGTGAAATGAACCAACGTGAATAACGCTTAGAAGGCTGTTACTATATCATAAAATAACTCTGAACGCTATGCCGTCATTTCTGAGCGGTACAGGTGAAGTACGTGATTAAATGGAATTTCTCAGGTACAAGTGAGGAATTACGACTAATTATTAATGTATGGCTTTTTTATAACTTATAGATGATTAAAAATAATTGTGTGTGTAATTCTTTTTGCATACAAATACAGATACTTTACCCATGAACGCCGTTACGCAAATGCCGTAATAAATTATCTATATTATATAGGCCGCTACTGAAAAACAGCGTTGTGGTGTTACCACAACATAAAGCTGAGTAGCGATCCTTTTACTCACTTGCGGGTGAGATCACAGCTCTTATATTTATGTATAAATAAAATAAGTTGTACAAATATGTATCCCCCTGTGAGGGAGAAATAAACTATTTTTCTTTCTTTCTTTCTATATTGCTTCTACAATTACCGGCGAACTGAAAATTTGCACTAACTTCCGTCACCTCTTTAGTACAGCACTAGGTTTTTCGACATTTATTTTTAATAATCTATCAGCTATAAAAAAGCCGTACATTAATAATTAGTCGTAATTCCTCACTTTTAACTGAGAAATTCCATTTACTCACGTACTCACCTGTACCGCTCAGAAATGACGGCATAGCGCTCAGTTATTTTTGATATAGTAACGGCCTTCTAAGCGTTATTTACGTTGGTTGATTTCACAGGTTAATTTTTCCATGGGCTTGTAGTCTATATGTTCCAGTGGATGAAAGAAATTAGATAAGAAATACGTTTAATAACTCGTTAGACCACGGTGGTATTGTAGGCGAATGTTTCTCGAGGGTTGTGGCCAAAGGACGTATGTATATGTACATATATTGGACTATGGCAGTAACAAAGAATTAAGTTTTTTGAATCTTGTGTAATAGAATACGCCTATTATAGTCTGGATGACCGTTCTATACTTCTATTAAGAGAGATTTTTGTCAGAAAATCACCGTACGATTTAGTTTTTGAAGCGCTGATTCGCTGTTGGTAGGCCCGTATTTGTAATACAAGAATAAGAAGGTATCCTAAGATATTTAACTATACATTTTTTAAAGATCACACTCCAGTACCCACAAATTTTCTTCAAATTGATAAGAACAATTTGTGGATAGTTAAAATGCCTTTTAAATGACCGGTTTCCATTCTTATGTGTTTTATAGATTATTTTTCAAGTGTGAAACGTGACTACAGAGTAATAAAGACTTGTAGCGAAAGTGGCGCAAATAATTGTCACTCGATTAGTATACGAAATTACGATAATTATGAGAAAAAAATACATAATTTAGCGCCATTGTTTTAGTTTCAGAACGTAATGGCGACGAATGGTATTGCATTACGATTTCAGTAAATAGCCTTATTATAAACAAATTTGTATCGTGTTTTATGTTGTAATAAAGAAAAACGATGGCTTAATGTTATGTTATAATGTTTAAATAAGCCGTTAAAGTTTGATTAAATGATTTATAACCGTAAGTAGCTTATTGCATGCGGGAAAACCATTTGATTTCACAGATGGTGTAGTAGCATAAGTAGCTCCTGTATCATGTGTTTGATTCCCTCTCAGGACTAACCTTTAGCTCAGAAATTATAATACCAATTTTTGGTAGGTATAATATCGGTGTAGTGGCGGGAGTAAGAGTACCATTCACCACCTGCTCTCTTGCTCATGGGAGTCGTAAAAGACGAGGGATATGATATGCATAATATCTATTCAAGGGAAGAAAAATTTTACATAAAATACTGTGCCAACCTGCCTCCCCAAGTGTGGCCATTGCAGCACTATCTCCTCATTTGTCGAGGAGGTAGGACCATGCTGTTGACAATTGTCTGTGTACAGCCGCGGGTCGGTCCTTCACGGGTAGTACCACACTCTCGTAGAAAATTGACGTCTGAGTACCTAGTAGCAATTAAATACTGCGCACGAAGCGCAGAGCCGAAAGCTTAACTTTCTTAGGCCTCATTTACGGAGACGCGGGGCGTCGCGTATGGCGTGGCGTCTCGCGGCGCGTCGGACGTTTTTATTGTTTACGTAGCGGCGGCGCGTGAAGCGGCACGTATCATCGCACGCGTAAACACAGACTTATAGCAATATCCGATGTTGTTTATAGAGACGCGAGGCGGGAAGAGTGGCGATGCCCGCCGCTGCGCCCGCGTCGTATTTTCAAGCGTGTAGCGGAGCACGCGGCGAGCATCGCTGCGGCGCATGCGGGGTTTTCAGTTAATCCGACCCAAACTTCTCATGTTCCGCTATTATAAACATTGGGCCACTCTTTATATTAAATAACTCACTTTTTAAAATACAATTTTCTTCTAAAAAGTCTATCATATCATACTCCGTTGCGACGGTAACTACGTCTGTGTTGCACGATTAGCAAATGAGACTGGCAGAAGGTTCCGTCACAGGCATCGCTTCATCGAGAATCGCCGCTGCGTGCGCCGCCGCGATAAACGCCGCGTGAGACGTGACGATGCCATCCGCGGGCTCGGCCGTAGAACACGCTCCATTTCAAGCAAACGCGTGTAAAATCGCTTCTCCGTAAACGCACTCATCCAACGCCCTACATTTGAATTTAGTGCGGGCCGCGCAGCCTATCGCGACGCGCCGCGTCTCCGTAAATAAGGCCTTAGGGTTTTTGCGTGTGGTTTTGGTGAGGCCTTTATTATCACCGAACCTCATTGCACGTATTCATGCTCCCTTTACTTTATTCACGGTAGGCAGTGGCGTAGCTAAGGTCCATGAGCGGCAACATCACATACCATCAGGTGTACTGTTTGCTCGTTTGTCACCGTTTGGAATAAATAAAAAAAAGGTTTACATTTGTCAGTGGACTGTGAAAGACAGAATGATGATGATGATGATAATATAATTAATTTGAATGAGTATATATCTACGCTATTTGACGAGCACTACTCGACAAATTAATTTAATTCGCTTTCCGGTAATAATATTTAAATAAATTGCCAACAATTATGATAGATAAGTATATGATATACCTATATTTATAAAACTATAATAAATATTTAAATGTGTTATATTTTTAAATTTTTATTTTGTACTAGAAATAAACTTATCGATACTTGCGATCTTAGTAAATATAGTAGCATTTTTATTTTGTACTAGCTTCTGCCCACGACTTCGTCCGCGTGGTATAGACACTTTGGGCGAACGCTAACTTTCACCTAAGACTTTATTTTATTTCATCATCGTCGCAGCCCACATACGTTCCACTGTTGGGCTCGGGTCTCCTCCACAATGGGAGGGAATTTGACTTACTATACCATGCTGGTCAGACATGTTGATATAGGGTTTTATTTCGAGTTTTCCTTCTCTTAGACTTTATTTACATAGGTGAAAATATTTTTTAATAATACGATTCTGTCACACATGATTTTTGGGAAAATTTAGCCGTTTATCAGCAGAAGCTCTCAAAAGGAAAAAGAAATACGGACTTTAAAATATTCTTCATTGGTGCTCCGCTCCTGTTGGTCATAGCGTGCTAATATATAGCCTATAGCCTTCCTCGATAAATGGCCTATCTAACACTAAAAGAAGTTTTCAAATCGAACTAATAGTCCCTGAGATTAACGCCTTCAAACAAACAAACTCTTCAGCTTTATATATTAGTAAAGATATAGACTAGAAAAAAACTTATCGAAACTTATGATTGTAGTAGATATAGTAAATTAGATAACAAATAATGTCAATTATTCCGTGTGGTGACGAGAGTAAGAATACAATTCACCACTCCCTCTCATACCCGTGGGTGTCGTAAAAGACGACTATGGGATATATTATGCATAAGACATCTATGCAAGAGATGTAAAACTCGACACAAAACCCACGGGTTACAGTTTTTCTTTTCGTTCAATAATGTTATGTTTGCGTCCCTTAGTGGTCCTTTACGATTACCCCATAAAAAACTAGTGGGGTGACCATTGCATTCCTAATTAGCAGCGTACAACAGTCATTATTAAACCTTCATTTCCGATTAAAAATTATTATGAAAAACAGTTACCTAATAATTTATATTTTGGCCTTTTTTTTTTTTTTGTGGGTGGGCCGCGGTCGGCGCGCCTCCGCACCACTCCGTCCGGGGCGACAGAGGGGCTTAAGCACGCAACTCCCGCAACCCACCCGAAAACCACCTCGCCTTCGTCATTGGGCCGACCACCGGAGCAGGTTTACTTGTCGTCAGTGGTCGGCCCGACGGAATACCCCCTACGCGGGGTACCCTCCCATCGACCGACGTCCCCCCCTCGGGGAGGACGTCGGTCTTTCCTCACGCGGTCGGCCTCTCGGCGGGTAAAAATTACGTTATATTTTTAATATGTAATTTTATACAAATATTGCTTTATTGGACACTACAATAGCAAAATAACATTTTGATAAATCACTACAAAGAAAGAAATCCGTAGAAGAACGGGTGTAACCGACAGCCCGCAGAATTAGCACGTTGAAATGGCAATGGACACGCCACATCGCTCGTCGAACCGACAACCGTTGGGAAAGAAAGGTTCTTGAGTGGCGACCACGAATCGGAGCCGCGTAGGACGACCCCCCACCAGGTGGACTGACGACATTCTCAAAGTCGCAGGGAACCGTTGGATGCAAGTGGCGCAGGACCGTTCCGAGTGGCATTCTCGTGGGGAGGCCTATGTCCAGCAGTGGACGTCTGTAGGCTTATGGATGGATGGATGGAAAGCACTACAAATTCAATATTTTGATGAAATTGTAATTATAATATTTGCTTTAAAAAAAATAAGTATTTTTATTTGTCTAAATTAGTTATCAACCGACTTTCTTCTTTATTCCAATTAGGTGCAATCGGTGCAATGTAATCGCCTCATTCCTAAAAAATTAAGTATATATAAGTTAGTTATCAACCGACTTTCTTCTTTATTCCAATTAGATGAAATCGGTGCAATATATTTCCTACATTTCTGTTAAATGTCATTCATAATTCGTTCTTTTCATGTTCTCAACACTACATCACAAATCTCTTCTTATCATACATTCTTCACGTCATCGATTTCTTTCTTTTGGTCTTTGACTATATGCTATTTTTACATATTTGTGATAAGTTCTTAATCTTTAGTTCGTTATTAAGATATTAAGATAGTCAATTTGGGCCGCACCAGCGTATTGAGATTTTTAATGGTGACAGAAAGACTACAAACGACTAGAGGTAAAATGAATGCAAAGAATATAGCTGTCACCTTTAATATCTAGTATTACCCTTAAAATTATGTTAGGCAGCTGGAATGGACAGTAGGTACACGTTTACACCGGTAATGCCGCTAAACGTTTATCAGTGAACTTTTACTTTAAAAAAGGTTCCTCGCGTAGAAAAAAACACATCAATATCTCTCAGATTTATGTATTCGTCTTTGTGCGAATAGAAAACGAAAATCTTAAAAAATGCAAAAAATATTCGTATAAATTCTTCGTAATAATGTGTATTTACTTCTGCTTGCGCATACGACGCTTGAATGAAATGCACGATGCAAGGCCAAACAAATTTAAAACAAAGAATTTTTGATAAATAAAATTAAAGCATATTTTATTGTGAATTATAATTTATTGAAGTTATATATTTAGATGAAAATTATAAGTTAATTATTTAAATAAGTTTATACTTATATTAATTGATAGGATTGTATTTGTACCGAAATTAAGATATGGTGGACGATCGGCAGTTACAATTTACTATCAGTTGGACTACTTGCTCGTCTATTACTAATGACATTCTAAAAAGGAACTAAACGGCACCGGATTACGAGTTAATCACTAGATCAGCCATCATTCAACCTCAACCACAATGGAGGGAAGGGAGAGGGCCGCTCCTTGTAGTTACCGCAAGCAAACCTTTCAGTGAGTACGACCGTCAACCATTTGCCACAAACATAAACCACAGATAAAATAACAAAATCGTTTGGCAAAACATGCTTAAAATGACAGTAGTAATAACGAAATAAATATATAAACACCTTTTAGTAAAATAATGAGGTAATTGCTGAATCAGGAGCTGCTCATAACCAGTCTGTATTATCATCGAGATAATCTCAGATTTTATAATAACCTTATTTACAAAATCTAGAGTAGATTATGATTGCTTTTTTGAACTTATTCACTGACATATCTCGCAAATTTTAAGTAGTTTTTTGCAGAAGTGTATACATTGTCCTATGATAGACCTGTTAACTCGTTAAAGATGAGTAAGTACTAATCATCATCATTACAGCCCACATACGTCCCACTGTTGAATTCAGGCCTCCTCCACGATGGGAGGGAATTCGACCTACTATACCATGCTGGTCGGACATGTTGGTATAGAGGTTCATTTCAAGTTTTCCTTCTCTTGCACAGATCTTATGTGCATATTATATCCCATAGTCGTCTTTTACTACATCCGCGGGCAAGATAGGGATATAAGTACTATGTACATCAAATACAGAAACCAGAATATTACATTAGCTCATATACGTCCCACTATTGGGCTCGAACCTACTCCATAATGAGAGGGCAATTGACTGACTATACCACGCTGGTTAAACGTGTTGGTATTGGGAACTATTTCGAGGATTCCTTCACTTGCATAGATGATATATGCATATTATATCCCTTAGTCGTCTTTTACGACACCCATAAGCAAGAAAGGAGGGTGATGAATTGTATTCTTACTCCGTCACCACACGGAGAATGAAAGAATATTTACTTCTTTATATTTCTCTCATAGTTACACTCTTGGGCCTAGATTGTAAATCACTAACAAGACGCAAATTACAACTAAATTCGCACAATCATTTTCGTACCCTGGTTATGGAATTCAAAACACTGTACAAAAAACCAGTACGTACAACACTACGTCATCTATTCAGTCACAGTTCTAACTATATAAGTAAACAGAAAAGCTTTTTTTTTTAACAATACCTATCATGTCTACACATTTGCATGAAGCATAGGTAAATAATTCAATGTGATAACGGAGTAAAAATATAATTCACCAGTCATCTTGCCCTTGTGTGACGTAAAAGGTTATTAATAAATATAATATGCAATAGGTATCGTGGTAGGAGGACACTATTGAGTCTTCTGTATACAGCCGAGGGCCAATCCGTCCAGGGCAGTACTATATTGAGCAGAAAATCGACGTCTGAGTAGTAGCAATTTATTGCTGCATTTTCTTCGGTAAGCGAGAGAGCCGGAAGCCAAACTGCTGAGAGTGTTTGCGTGAAGCGGGTTTTGCCGATGCCTTTACTATCACCGGACCTCATTCCACGCATTCTCATTGCCTTACTTTCCTCACCGGCAGACTGCGAGCTAGCAAAGGTCCGTGAGGAGCAGTATCAATTATCATCAAGTGTGCTGTGTGCTCGTTTGCTTCCATTAAAAAAATGGATATGAGATCTATATGAGAGAAGTAAGTCTCGAAATAAAACCCTATGACAACCCACAATTTTGACCAGCGTATAGTAGATTAATTTCCCTATTATAGAGGTCCAAACGTGGAATATATATTGGCTCGCCAAAATGATAATGATATGTACGTTTATAAGACGAATACACGCGTCAATTCAAATTGGTTTGTTCACCAAACAACGGTTAAATTAACATCTTTAAATATTAAACAGTATTTAAACGAATCTTTATAAATTTTACAATCAGCTGTTTAAACGACGCCATTTGTTGCAATTTATAAATGAAGAGTGAAGGCGTTTACTTACAACGCCACACTCTAAGGAATAAATTTATTCACTTTTTCCCAAATACTAAGAATAATCATTAATGTGTAGTGGCGAATATTACCAACGTTTACATTTGCTCGTGGAGCTTGTAAAAGATGACTGAAAACTTATACATCGACCTGGATTAACGATGGGGTAAAAGACGGCTATGAACTTTACATTAACCTGGATCAACTCCATCGGATGCCGTCTGGTCAACAACTACATTCTCAAGGATAGTTGACATCAGGCAGGTCGATCATAAAGCTATTGCCAAAACTTTTACAATATTTAAAGATGAAAAAAGAGTACAAATTGCGTCGACCTCGATTAATTACGATAAGAACAAGATGATAATGACGATTAAGACTAATAATTTCTAGATCGCATAGGTATAAATGTCCACTCCCCTATACAGTCGAGTAGTTCTTGAAGCGACAAACGACGTCTGAGTAGTAGCAATTTGTTGCTGCGTTTCGTTCGGTGAGCGAGAGAACCAGAAGCCCAACTTTCTGAGGGTGTTTGCGTATGATGAGTTTTAGTGATGCCTTTAATATCACCGATTCTCATTGCGCGCATTCACATTCTCTTTAATTTCTTCGCGGTAGGCAGCGGCCTAGTTGTGCCCCTGGTATTGCAAAAGGTTCAGGAGCGGCAGCGATACTTACCATGAGGTGTGCTGTTTGCTCATCTGCAACCGTTTGCAATAAAAAAAGAACTTCTTTACTTGCGCTGTGCTGTAGTAATCTTTGTGAGTGGTAGATATTCTTAATCCTTCACTAAACTTATATACCTATTATGAATAGAGATCAAAAGCAAACAAAATCGTGCGAAGGCCGTTGATAAATCAGTGCAATTATCTTTTAACAGTTTCCTCCAATTTGCGAAGGCAAAGGCGTTAAGTATTATGCCTTGCTAAAATAAAAAGTAATTATATTTTTAATTTACTTCAAAAATACTCTATACAAAATTAAGTTATTAAAAGAGAATTATTCTTTTTTTTTTATCAGACATCTTGACGTAAACAAATTATATAAATGATAGGAACTACTGTTTTATTTTTTTTTTAATCCTTGAGAGAATAATTTTAGAGATGAACTAGCATTATACAATATTTCCGACCGCGTGAGGAAAGACCGACGTCCTCCCCGAGGGGGGGACGTCGGTCGATGGGACGGTACCCCACGTAGGGGGTATTCCGTCGGGCCGACCACTGACGACAAGTAAACCTGCTCCGGTGGTCGGCCCAATGACGAAGGCGAGGTGGTTTTCGGGTGGGTTGCGGGAGTTGCGTGCTTAAGCCCCTCTGTCGCCCCGGACGGAGTGGTGCGTAGGCGCGCCGACCGCAGCCCACCCACAAAAAAAAAAGTTATACAATATTTATGCGATTTTGTTTGGTGACGGATTAAAAATGAAATGTATGATCATACTTCACTGAAAACATGGGATCATAGAAATCGTGTAGAAGACCAGCACAAAAATTGATAGCAGCCTCATCCAGGGCAATTGACGTCGCCTTGCGTGGTGACTATTTATTATCGCTCTTAGACAGGCCAATATCCAACAGTGGACGTCCTTTATTTTGTTGATGAACGGTATGCGATTCTTTACTAGTTAAGCAAGTATCGGCGTGGATTGTATTCTTACTCCATTATCACACGGCAGACTAATTGATATACATATGTGTAAATTCAGGACGTTTTAGTAGCGTCCCTCTATCTACTAAAACTACAGATTAATTTACTGAGACCCAATGACGCAAAAACAACTTATAAGATAAGTGATTGCCAAAATAAAATACAAAATAAACATGTTTCCATTTTGAAATGACGTTCGTATTTATTGTAGTTGAATGACTATCTATATTAAATAAAATGTGGCATATTGACTTATTTTTAACAGTTGGTTAGGGAGTTTCAGCGCGAATATGGAAATGTCATGTTAACCTCTTGTATTATATTCATTTTTTTAGTGTTTTATAGTGTTATATTAAATAATTTTGCTGATATTTTATGTAATATAATACAGTTAAGGTGCTGAAGTGTAGTGAATGTGATAATAAGAGTGGTTTACGTGTATTTTCATATTCTACCGAAATTCCCATAGAAATCATTTAATTAGGTTTTCAGCGCCTAATGAATGGTAACGACTTACCTACTGACGGACAATGACTATAAATAAGCTATTCTATATAAAGAAATGTTAAATAATATGAAGAAAATTGTATCAGACTAGGCTGTAAGGGCTACGAACCCTTTGCCTGTCCGAATGGACAAACAAAACAAAAAAAAAGTGTATGGTTAGACCACAAATTAAGTCGGGTTAGACTACCTACCGTCCAGAGTGACATAAAGCGGTCTAGGCCTCCTAGGAACCTTATTAGCAATAAATGTGTATGATAATGTGGGTCAAAATTTTATTACTAATTCTGTAGCTGGTAGATACAAATCTCTGTAATAACGATGATTGAACAGAAGCTATCAAATGGTGTCACAACACATTTGAAAAACTTAAAAAGGTTTTTCACATTACTTTTAAAAGTATTTCGACGATTTATGTTAACAAAAACAAAATTTGATTTCATAATTTGTATAGTGGTTTACGTGTGTAGGTACGTGTGTAATCGTCTGCGCGTCATTAATATTTTTGGATTAAAATTTTGAAAGTTTCGAACTTCCAAAATCGACACTATCCTTCTATACGTTATTATTCTAAGATATTTGATGTTGATTTTTGTATAGCAGTAATAGCATTTTGGCTAGTCCATCTTCAACTGAAGTATTTTTTTTTGTATAAATTAATAACTAGTTAATTTAGTTGTTAATTCTGTAATTGTATAAGATGGTATTATTGCTAAGCGACAATGCCTTCTCCCAGTAAACATAAAAAAAAAATAATGATGACTCGTTGGACGTGAGACATCTTAATCCACCCGCGGTCATGAAAGCTTTACACTGTTCGTTGGACAATCAAACACAAACGCGATAAAATACGTAAAAATTGTTTTATTTATAATCGCAAATCCGTAACTAACA
Organism: Lymantria dispar; assembly: GCA_032191425.1. Lineage (NCBI taxonomy): Eukaryota > Metazoa > Arthropoda > Insecta > Lepidoptera > Erebidae > Lymantria > Lymantria dispar. Next base: position 8,557,099 of record CM063463.1, on the reverse strand, counting down.
AATCATTTAGATATTAAATTTTGGTTTTACCGAATAAACGAAACGATAAACTGAAAAATCATTTTCAAGTTTATGACATATAACACAGCGTTTTAATACACATAATAATGATTTATAACTTAATTTTATAACTATAAAGTATTACAAGTTTATGTCGTAATTACGTTTCTTCACCTGTGATCCTGATCTTTGATCATGAACTACTCGTACATAGCTATTATCCGTATTGCTATTACAAACTTAAATAGTCTATTTATATTGCGTGGACCTTGGTAAATAGTTTCATAAATATTTATTAAATAGATATATTGTAAACTAGCAACCCGCCCTCGCTTCGTTACGGTTTTATTCACCTAACCCGCGTAGTTCTCAATCCCGTGCAAATACCGGGATAAATATAGCCTATGTTACTCCCTGATATTATAGCTTTCCATTGGTGAAAGAATTTTTTAAATCGGTCCAGCCGTTTTGAAGATTACCCGGAACAAACAGACAGACAAAAAAATTATAAAGTGATTTTTAGGCATATGTATAGTGCAAATAACCGTGTGAGCATGAAACCCAATTTAATTTTTTGGTATAGATAAAACTATTTTTACGGATTTTAGATTTGTATTTGATTTTTCATTATCCGACGTTTCGGACACTACAGGATTCAAAATAATTTTATTTACAATGTGTAAAACTCGCGTGAATATCAGAAATTATTATTTTAGATACGAGTATATGTTTATCAAGAAAAAATGATCATCATTTTAGCTTCATATATCTTAAAACGCTAGGGTATCGAGAGACCGAGGCTCTTGTTATGAATCCTTAAAGATCTGAATTATTATTAATTTATTTTCTTAGAATAATAACGTATAGAAGGTAAATTCGCGCACAAAAAGTGAAGCACTTAACGGTGCAGCTTACGCTGGCACCGTTACGTATTGTACAAGGTCACTGTACTGCACGTACGTACGCAACTCTTAAAAAATAAATAGGTAATTATGACGGTTTGTGCATTCAAATGGTGTCACAATACGTTTTAAAAACATAAAAAGTTTTTTAATATTACTTTTAAAAGTATTCCGACGATTTATGTTATTAAAAAACAAAATTTGATTTCATAATTTGTATAGTGGTGTGCGTGTGTAATCGTCTGTGCGCATGTAGTATTTTTAGATTCATATTTCGATCATTCGAAGTACCGACACTATCCTTCTATACGTTATTATTCTAAATTTATTTATGTTTATTTACTTATGTAAATTTATTTACTTATGCATCACTTAACACCCATACACTTACACATCTTCATACACATTCATATCTCTTCCACGTACAATACACCTACATTTCGCTTTAACTTACTAGAATTAGATTTTATGTTATTATTTTGTTCTTTAAATAAAACTACTTTACGGATTTTAAACGCGATAAAATCCGTAAAGTAGTTTTATTTAAAATGTATAATACTCGTGTAAACATCAGAAATCATTATTTTGTTTTTATTTGTATAATTTCTGCTTTAATGATTTATATTACGAAGGTTATCAATGTGAATGGTTCACCTATGTTACGGCGGAATACTGTTTCCTAAATCACAGGGACTTAAAACTAGTTTAGGATCAAGATATTATTTTAACATTTCCTATGATGCTTCTTTTGTAAACAATATATTCTAACTGTAATGTGATCTTATATAGCTTGTACAAGAAAGAATTATTATTATTATATACGTCCCAATGTCGGGTTCGAGCCTCCTCCACAATAGAAGGGAAATTGATCTATTATGTAGCCCTGGTCAAACGTATTGGTATATGGTTCCATTTCAAGTTTTTCATCTCTTGCATAGATTTTAAATGCACATTTAATCCATAAGTCTGTTTTACGATACCTACAAGCAAGAGGGGAGGTGGTGACCGACATAGCACGAATAATTAGCACGCTGAAGTGGCAATGGGCAGGGCACGTCGCTCGACGAACCAAAAACCGCTGGGGAAGAAAGGTTCTTGAGTGGCGACCACGTATCGGACGACGCAGTGTAGGACGCCCCCACTAGGTGAACGAACAACCTAATAAAAGTTGCTAGGTGTCATTGATTGCAGGCGGCAAGGACTACACTTTGTGGCGAAATATGAGGGAGGTCTACCACCAGCAGTGGACGACGATAGACTTAATGATGACTCTTTGAATATAAAAATCTCGTGTACATGATATTCGTATTATGAAAATTTCTGGATTAGTCTTGACTGAAAAAAAGTAGCGGTCTCCTAAAATATACTAGTTTTTATTTTATAAGATTTTTTAGAGACTGAACTCTAAGTAATATTTTAAATGTGAAAGTTTGTTTTTGATATTTAATTACGCAAAAAATACTGAACTGATTTAACTTTCAACGCCGATTGCGAATTACGAAAATGAGGGACGTGACAGTAGTAATGTTGTACCTTCAAACGATGTGAAAATATTCCTATAAAAATTAATGTATAAATAAAACCCTAGTTTTGTTACAGTATAAAGAATATATTTCCAAAAAGACAATCGTTACACGAGAACAAATACATTAAAAATGTAAAAAATTACTTTATTGCAATCAGCTTATAATGTGCGTTCATATGACCTGTTTCGAATAATTTTATACTTTTTCTTTCACGTTATCCTTACTAATATTATAAATGCGAAAGTAAAGATGTTCGTTTGTTACGCTTTCACGCTTAAACCACCGAACCGATTTCAAACATTCTTTCACCATTGGAAAGCTATAATATCAGGGAGTAACATAGGCTATATTTTATCCCGTATTTAATCCAGGTATTCCCACGGGAAAGGGAAATATGGGGTAAGGCGACTGAAACCGAAGCGAAGCGAAGGCGGGTTGCTAGTATGAAATAAAATTACATTTACGGATTTTACTATCCCGACGTTGCGAAAATTTTTGCATTTATGACCACGGGTCAGGCTTGAATATTTACTGTTAGTGCTGACTTCTACTACTATCACTAGTTAAATAGTAGTTTAAAAAATCGATTATTCGTGTTAGTCAAAATATAATTGAAATTCGATAAAATTAGTAAAAGTAGATTTATTTTAATCTTTTGTTATTTTAGATTACGTTATTATCTCAAATTCAGCTGAATAGTTATTAACATAATATTTGTAGCAATATGATGTCTAATTATTCATTATCTACAGTAAGAAAGTTTTTATAAAAAAATAAATTAATATTAATTTTTTAAATTATTTGTTTACTAGGAGCGCACTGCGGGTATTACACATTTTAAATAAAACTATTTTACGGATTTTATCACGTTTGTATTTGATTCGGGCAATTAAAAATCAAATACAAACGCGATAAAATCCGTAAAGTAGTTTTATTTAAAAAGCGTACTGCGGTTTTACCCGCATAGTTCCCCTTCCCGTGGGAATTATAGTCTATGTGTTATTTTGATATGTAAGTTATATTATTGTGCAGTTTCATCAAAACACATCCAGTAGCTTATGCGTGAAAGAGCAACAAACATCCTCACATACTCACAAACTTTCGCGTTTATAATACATATTAGTAGCATTTTTTTTATTGCTGTTGGCAGCAAACGAGCAGACAGTACATCTGATGGTAAGTGATACCGCCGTTCATGGACCTTTGCTAGACCGCTGCCTACTGTGAAGAAAGTCAAAAGAGTATGAATCTGTGTAACCCGGTTCGGTGATACTAATTGCATCACCAAAACCCACCACAGGTAAACAACCTTAGAAAGTTGGCCTTCCCCCTCTGTCGCTCACCAAACGACGTGTTTCAAATTGCTTCTACTCAGACGTCAATTTTCTTTGAGAATATGTTACTACCCCGGATGGATCGACTCGCTGCTGTAGATAGAAGACTTGTGGCAGTGTGGTCCTACCAATATAAATATACATATTTTTTATTATTAATTTAATTCTTAACTAGTGCAATGATTATGCTTATACTAATGGAAATAGATTTTGAGTATTTTCAGTACGATAAAAGGTCTAAATTGGAAGTAAAAATAGTGCTGTTGGACCAAAAATACTTTGTTAAATAACTTCAGTGGCTCCTGATGTTTTAAATAAAGTCGAAGTAACTCTAGTCCCAGTTTATAAAGGGCGAACTTATTACAGTATTTTAGTAAGATTCATTATAGATATTTTTTTTATTATGTATTTCATTTGTTCACAGGTACATATATTTCATAGATAAGAAGTTGGATTAGTGAACACCATTGGTCGAGTTCTACAATAATACTAATTCATTGGTAAGCTGTAGTTTATAATTTATCTTTAAAAAAAATGTCGACAAGAATTACAATCTCATTTCAAGGAATATTTTTAATATCTTCAAATAAATGAGGTTTAAGATATTTATTATCATAATAACTTAGGGTCATAGATAGCTCATAAGGGTTCACTTACAGGAGAAACTTAAAATTAAATTACAACAACATCCTTACTAGTATTATCAATGCGAAAGTAATTTTGTTTGTTTATTTGTTTGTTACGCTTTCACGTTTAAACCACTGAACCGATTTCAAAAATTCTTTCACCAATGGATAGCTATAATATCAGGGAGTAACATAGGCTATATTTTATCCATTACCACAGGAACAGGCACTACGCGGGTTAGACGACTGAAACTGAAGCGAAGCGAGGGCGGGTGGGTTGCTATATAAATATATATAACAATTGGACCACATAAAGAGCTAATTGTACATCTTATCATTTAAATAGTTATACAACGACAATCTAAAATATTATAAGATACAGATTTTATATTATACACAATATTAATAAGCGGTTAGTAAAAGGTTGCCAAACCTGATTTGATAGTAAATAACTTTTCAATTTCTTTTTAAATCAGCATCATCATCTCAGCCTATAATATGTCCCACTGTTGGGCTCAAGCCTCCTCCACAATGGGAGGGCAATTGACCTACTACTCCACGCTGGTCAGATGTGTTGGAATAGGGTTTTGTTTCGAGTTTTCCTTCTCTTGCACAGATGTTATATGCATATTATATCCCTTAGTCGTCTCTTACGACATCCACGGGCAAGATAGGGGTGAATTGTATTCTTACTCCGTCACCACACGGACTTTTTAAATGTAGTATCATAATTTGACTACAATTCAAGTCTGTCATCTCAACCCATATACGTCCAACTATTGGACTTGGGCCTGCGCCGCTATAGGAGGGACCTACTATAACCACGCTAGTCAGACGTATTGGCATAGGAGTTTGGGTTTTGAGTTTTCCTCTCTTGCGTAGATGTTATTTGCATACACCCTTATTCGTCACGGGCAGGAGAGGGGGTGGTGAATTGTATTCTTACTCCTTCACCACATGGAATTTCGTGTTTTACCTCTCATCTTATTCTGGTTGAACCGATTTTGATGACAGTTTTTTTTAATTGATAACTTATAGTTTTTGAGTTATCATCAATAATGGCAATTGGTGCTGTGTGGTAGCGGCTTCGAATACTACCAACCCTTGCTTTGCTCGTGGGTGTCGTAAAAGACGACTAAGAGCCCTAGATTGACCCGGACCAACTCCATCTGGTACCATTTGGGTCAACGATTACATTCCCAAGGAGGGTTGACGTCAGGCAGGCGGCCGGTCATAAAAGTCATTGCCGAAACTTTTTGCAATATGTCAAAACAGATGACATATTGCGTCGACCCCAAATAATTGGGATAAGAGCAAGATGATGATGATGATCAATAATGACAATTCACTACATCGTTTTAAAGTTTTTTAAAGATTTCTGATGTTTACGCGAGATACTAAATAAAACTATTTTACAGATTTTATCGCGTTTGTATTTGATTTTTGATTGCCCGACGTTTCGAATACTTTACGGCGTTCATGGTCACGAGCGGTTTTTTTTTTGTTAAATTATAATTAGTTTGAGTACTCATATGCATACATCGTTTACGGGCGGTTTCTTTTTGTTAAATTTTTATTGGTACCTACTCATAAAGCATTGATTTGATTGTTTTTGCTACAATAAATCTTTAGATTTATTGTAGGTCACTTTCAATTTCTATTAATATAAAATGAAGATTTATTGCAACATCTAATATAGGCAGAATATATTTCTAGAAATGACGACATATTGTTTTCTTAGAAATGGTTTATTAAATTACTTCTCAATGTGTGTTGGGAAACGTTTAATATCAAGAAATCAACTCTTCAATAAAGACTAAAGTTAGGTTAATCAACGTTGTACGTATTGGGGATTTTCCGATTGATCTTTTAAACTCGTAGTTTCGATCAATACGAATTCTATACGGTTGGCTAGCTGTTTCAAATGAATAGATAATTAATTATCATCTTATCGATCGCCGCTCGATAATCCGTGTGATGTAATTTGTTAAAAATATTATTTAACTACAAACTAAAAATAAATAATAATTTATTAGTTTTTGTAATTATGTTGGCGGCCTTTCCTTTTTAATTACCTATATTTTATATAAATAAATATAATACAATATATATTATAATATAACTAAAAATAAAATGCACAAATCTCCTTGGTATTTATAGTAGTTCCTTTATTTTTATGTACTTAAAAAAAATATAATTATTGTTATAAAAAATCATGCAAAATATATTTAATATGCTTTTAGACTATATTTTATTCTTTATAAAGCCATAAGTAGGTACTAATATTATAAATAGGAAAGATTTGTTGGTTTTTTGTATTGAATAGGCTCCGAAACTATTTTTCCGATTTCAAAAATTCTTTCACCAATGGAAAGAAAAATATTAGGGACTAATATAGGCTATATTTTATCCCGGTATTCCAACGGGAACTACGCGGGTAAGACGACTGAAACTGAAGAGAAGCGAGGGCAGTTTGCTAGTCTGAAATAATTTGAATCCTGAAAATATTATTAATGCGAAAGTCTTTGAAGATGTTTTGACGTGCTTTTTTACTCAATCAGGCATAAATGGTTGAACAAATCTGACCGACCACAGGAGTGGGTGAGTTACGGGTGTGCGTGCTTACGCCCCTCTGTCGCTCCGGACGGAGTGGAGCGAGGAGCGCGTCGACCGTAACCCACCCCCAAAAAAATATGGGATTATAATTATAACTTTTTTACAAGCATAATCCGTAGTACGAATTTGGACAAAATTTCATATTGGACAAGTAACTTTTTAGGTGGTCGAAGTACCGAAACTAGTCAATCATATTTCTTCAAACCATAAAGGACTAAAATACTTCTTGTTTTTTAAAGAGTACTTATTTATAGTGTTAGCGTGAGTATAATTTGCGTTGACACGAGTTATTCACGTGATCATAAATATTTTTCTATATAATGCCTCGCTTAGATAGTTCTAGATCGTGTTGGAAAACCCGATATGTCTAACTGTATTACTTAGCTAACTGCGTCCGGCTATTGGACCGCCAATCCCTTCCTCTGACGACATTCCGTATTTTCCGTTCATAAACATCAATAATTCGCGCGAATAATTAAATTGACGACTTGATAAATGCTTATCATTGTGGTCTGTGTCAAGATTTTAGTCTTGATTTAAAATAAACTAAAATTTTAAATTATTGTTATTATTAATTTCACTCAGTGTGCTGCTAACAATCCTTACATTCATTGTGGGTGTCGTAAAAGACGACTAAGGGATGGAAGGACGACTTGGGGCAAATCTATCTAATGACACCTGGTCAACGATTGAATTTCCAAAAGGTTTGACGAGAAGCGTAAGCGCGTTTTCCGTGTGGTGACGGAGTAAGAAAACAATTCACCACCCTCTCTCTTGCCCGTAAGTGTTATAAAAGACCACTAAGGTGTATTAATGTATTTAATATCTATGCAAGGGAAGGAAAACTCGAAATAAATTACCCTCCCATTGTGGAGGAGACTCGAGCCCAACAGTGGAACGTATATGAGCCATGATGGATGACGGGAAGCAAGCGGTCGATCATAAAACTATTCATCTAGTCTTTGCTCCAAAGTGGAGATAGTACCATAAAGGTGGCGTCTGTTAAGTCAGCTGTCGACCGCAATTGGTTTTATAAGTTTCTCAGGAAAGCATTGCTCTCCACTTGTGTAGAAACAACAATTATTAGTTTTTATGACCATTGGCGAGGGAGTGGTGGATATTCTTACTTCGTCACCACACAGGATAGACGCATAATGTATATATGTAGATTAAAAAGATTAACATTTTAATTATTACTCTTAACCATTATTGAATCCACCTGAAACATAAAAAAAAACCGGCCAAGTGCAAGTCAGATCCGTGTCGCGCACGAAAGGATCGCGGTTCTTGAAATACAGCCTAGTGACAGACAGACGTACTGACGTACAGACAGCGAAGTAGTAATAGGGTCACGTTTTTATCCTTTGGGTACGGAACCCTAAAAATTAAAATCAGTCCAGCCGTTTAGGAGCAATTCAATCACATATACACAGAAGAATTGTACATATGAAGATGAATGGTTCAATTCTGTTTTATCTTATCTAGAAACTATGTTAACTACTGTGTATAAACATTGTTCGTATTAGATACATTAGAAGTTTCTGCTACGGTCAGCGGTCATGTTGTTAATATTACATAATAAAACATGATTATAGCTTTAAATTGTTGTTTAATTACAGTACATAGTATCCGTGTTTAACTGTAGTTAATGAGTACCTTTGAATAGCCCTGTTTCGCAACTAGTTTATGTAAAATAATTAAGACAGAAGTACATTGTAATTATAACAGACTTCTAATCATTACGCACGAATTTGAATATTGCTGCGAAATAGTATGTGATTTTGGCAAATTATTAGTTGCTTTTTTATTGAAGAATGCCTTTGTTTGAAGAATAATAAAGTTAGTGCAAAAAGAAACTAAACACGCTGTTTCTACAACCGTTTTAAAAAGTGCGATGCCCAAAATAGGAATAATGACATCTATCGAGTCGATTTTTTTTTGTTGTTTGCTTATTCGGACAACCAGTAAGTCAAGTCGTTACCATTAGTTGGGTGCTGAAAACCAAATTAATGTTAAAAAATTTATAAGTTTACAAATAATATTATTATAATCTTAAGGAGGGAAATGAAAAGTAAGAAGAAAGTATGATAAGAAAAGTATTTATTAATATAGATAGTTATCTTAACGCTAAATAAAAATACTTTATTTTATAATGCCTTCAACTATCTTAGAAATTTTAAATTAGATAGATTGGAAGTCTTGTATATAATTAAAATTTATGATCTAATTATTTGGTTAATATAATCATATGGTCAGATTGGTCTCTTGTAAATGGTCTTTTAAAAATGCATAATTAACTTCTGTTGAATTATAAATCTGAGTGGGCTATTTATAAAGTTAATGGATAATCTCCATTCAGTAATTAATAAGATCTTACTGTTTTAGGATTCTTTGTATAACATTTTTTAAAGCGCATCTAATAATCACGTCTGCTTTCGATGTAAATTATTTTAAATAATATTATTCCGTCTTTGTACATCGTAATTATGTAAAATAAAGAAATTAAATACATAAATGTGCAACAAGCGTTGTTGTCTGTCGCTTGCCGTCCGCCGATAGATGATTCGTTGAATTTAGCAAATGGTACTTTAGCTTTAGTGATTTTTATTTGCGAACTTTCATTGCATATTTTTAAGAAGAATGAATACCGCTGGACGTAGGCCTTCCTCATGTTTCGCCACAAAGTGCGGTTCTATGTCGCCGGCATCCAACGACGCCCAGTAACTTTCACTAGGTCGTCGGTGTACCTAGTTGAAGGACTTCCTACATTACGTTGTCGGTCCCCTCTCAAGGGTTTTTTTTTCAGCGGTTGTTGGTTCGTTGAGCTATGTGGTCTGCCCATTGTTGCCCATTCAGTGTGCTAATCCTCCATGCTATGCTACATCCATTTAAGAATAAATAATTAGTCAAAATTACAGGAAAATAACACAAGAATCTGATATCAAATGTTTACACCATTCAATTCTAAGTATCTCTTGTTGATTGTAATACAATAGCAGAAAAAATGCATCAATTACAATGTAATTTAACATCAATAGCGAATTATTCGCAGTTACGTGTTTTTTAAAATGGCGGTCTCGTGTTTTACAAATGTATGTGGGATAATCTACATCGAATAACATCGATCAGACTTCACAATGTTACGGAATCATAATTTTATAATATAATCTGCTCCAGTGTGATGCAATGCTTGGCTAATATATTTTGTCTTCCGTGATAGGAAATTCCATAATGTCCACGCTTAGTATAAGGTGTGAAATGTATTAAATTGCCACATAATTATCAAGTCTTTCTGACGTCTTATTATTTAATAAAATTTTGCATATTTGTAAATTTATTATTTACTATTAATTTGGTTCTATGTGATTTGTATGATGACGGAGAAAGAATACAATTCATCACCTTTTGTAAATGACGGCTAAGGGATATAATATACAGATAATACGTCGTCGATGGCCTCCTTTTGTGAGGCTATCATGACAAGGAAGGGGGCCACCGAGGCACGCGAGGCGCTTGCGGCCGTTGACTCGCTCCGCCGGCGACGACCAGGGAAATGCCGCTATGTGCTTCTCCTCCCACCGCCCTGAATGATGAGGGGACGTGGCCAAACGGCAAAGCGTTGGGGTGTCGGGGATAGAATGTCATCAGACGATCTCTCCGGCACCCCGTGAAAACGCGGAAGGGGCCGCTGTGGTTTTAGTGGGAATTCCGGTCGCTTATGTGGCGGGCGAGTCCCATATACAGTCTCTCTTCTATCATCGGCGGCAGGATAGTGAGTAAATGCATATCAGCGTGAACAAAAAAAAAGATACGTATGCATAAAAAGGAAAACTTTCAAGTCCTATATCAACCCATCTAATCAGTGTGGTATAGTAAATATTTTTCTTCCATTATTACTACATTGGCTACAAATACTACCAACCCTTACATTCCACGTTAATGTCATAAAAGACGAGTAAGAGCTTTACATCGTGCTGCAACAACTCCATCTAATGCTCTCTGGTCAACAATATACATTCTTAACGAGGATTGACGTAGGTCAGGCGACAGTTCGTAAAACTATTGCCAAAATCGGACGAAATTAATATGAATAGGTACAGAAAGAATAAAGTTTTCTCTTATACTGGCATAAATTTCTATCAAAATGTGGGTGGAAAATTTAATAGCTAATTCTGTAGCGGGTACATATAAATCTCTGTGAGACGGTTCGCCTATAACCATAAACGCTGTAAAGTGTTCTGTAAGATGAATAAAGAGTCAGATACAGAAGAACCCGTTTAATACGATCACGTTTAATACGATTTCCCGCATAATACGCCATTTTGCGTCAGTCCCAGCAACTTGAGACATGTTTTCATACATTTCCTAACGCTTAATACGATCGTCATCCCGTTTAATACGCCAACACGTGCCACTCAAATACACATATTACCCCTTGCGGTAGCGGCCAGTGACTGACGAAGTGACGACTGTCAAGCGACCCTAAGTGATAATGACCAAGAAGAAGATGAGTCAACTCCGATTTTGTCACATGCCCAGGCATTATTAACAGTTAATGATTTAAGACGCTATGTAACTTCTTTGAATCAAAGCGAAAACGCACGGCGAAAATTAAATTACGTTGAAAATCTTGTAATTGCTAATGTCTTAAAAACTTTTTGTCAAACTAAAATAAGTGATTATTTTATTTTGGGTAATTTTTAAATGTTAAATTCAATACGTAGGTATTCAAAATTAATAGTCCTGATTATAAAAAATAATTGTCAAAATAATAATAGAATATAATGGCATGTTTTTTCCCCTTTCCCGCATAATTCGCTTGCCCGCCTAAGACGCGTTTTTGGTCGGGTCCCTGCGAAATCGTCTTAAACGGGTTTTACTGTAATATGGGAAAAAGACTTTGATAGATACTATGGACGACGACGGATATTTGATAACATGAATGTTGATCAAGAATTGCGTAATAATCCGTCCCGCCATTATTAATATTAACGAATATTTTAGAAAGGCGTAAAATTCTCCAAATCGCTTCTGTATTCGTTAACCACAATAAAACCGAACGTATTCCAATTAAAACGTTCAAAAAATCATTCCGCGCTTGTCCGTCTCTCGGTACGCTTGCGTGCCGCTCCGCGCTCTCTCGATCTCACGTACGCTCCCGATTACGTCACACGTGCGCTCACGTACGCTGACGATTGTTCGCGCGCTTTTCAACGGACGAGCCAAGTGGCAGTGCAAAACCGCCTCTTTCGAGGCGAATTATTGGACTGCTCACGAATATTACTAACTGCCTGCGTTCAAAGCAAGGTCAGGTAGTAATATTTGTTTCTGTCTAGTAGATTAAAGTCAAAGTGACCCCTTAAGGGAAAAACCAAGTTTCTCTTGGTCCCCGGTTGAAACCTAACGGTGTCAACAAAGCCGGGTGAGGCGAAGCCCCGAATCGCCTGCCGAGCCCCTTAAGGGCGAGGCGCTTCTTCGGACGGGGTCGGACCAGTAGGCCTTGGGGGTGACCCCTAGTCTACCCCGACTATCACCTTTCCCACCCTTCCACCTCCTTCTCCTATTCCTGAGTGCGTAGCTTGGGAGTGCCGGCCCTCACAGGCCGAATACCTCTCCGCCACTCGGGCAGCTAGGGCCCCTCTCGCACAATAAGATCGGCGAAGGGTTGATCACAGCTTAGGGCACACCTAGTTTTCTAAGTACATCCTCCTGACCTAACCCGGTTGGGAGGGAACACAAATACACATCCCCGGGTTTTCCCCCTGGGGAGTAGGCAAACATATTTTTTTAACGCGCAGGAATAAATCACCTCCCACCATGGCTCTTCCAGCCTTAAATTTAGAAATGCTCCTCGCCGACGAGGAGATCTACACGATTTTAAAAAGACGGTTCGGGAATATGATTCCCGACCGCCCCGCGATCGCGAAAACCGAGCCCGTAACCGGGCCGGTGCACATTGTCTCCTCCGCCTCCCCGGAAGCGGAACCAACTTCGTCCGAGATGGAGACGGAGGAAGCCACTGACGACGAGAACGCCGAAACGGCGTCGTCGTCCGCCGAATCGGAGTCCGAGTCCACCTCGGCGGACTCCGAATACACGGTGGTCAGCTCCCGTAAAAGGGGGCGTAAGGCCCAAAAAAAGGCGCGAAAGGCCGCCAAAATTGACGAGGCGAGCACCTCTGCCGCCAAAGACGTCTGCCTACTACTACTACTACCGTGGCTGCCCACGCGCACCACGGCCGATTATGAGGAGGCCACCACCACCCCCACCACAAAGGTACCTTCCGGCACCTAAACCCACACGCAACCCGTGGGTTAACTCGCAAAGCAGGGCGGAATACCCCCCCCTGCCCACCAAATTAGCTACCCCGCCGGTACCCGCGATCGCGACACCGTCGGCAAAGGCCGGAAATAATAATAGTGTATACAAACCGCCAACCGTTGGGCAAAAACTGCCACCCGCGGGCCTTCCTAAGCCTCCTCAAGGTAATCAAGTGCACACACACGCGCCAGCCACTAGCGGTCTAGACCCGGATCTAGACCTAGTGGCCAGATTCGCGCAAATAATAAACATTTCAGAAATACGCGTAATCGCAGCAGAACTGCGAAAAAATGAAGGCAATAGCCTCGCGTTACTTAACGTCGCCATGAGGTTCTCACCCGTTCTAGAGAGCCTCGGTTCCTTCAGAGCCTAAATAATGGATAGGTACACACCAGGCAGAGTCAAAACACGATCACTCCGCGTAGGGTTTTTCAACGCGAACGGTCTCGCTCGCCAGAGAGACGAAATAGGTACATTTCTACAAGACCAGCAGCTTGACCTTTTATTAGTCCAAGAGACTTTTCTTAAACCCTATTCAAGAGACCCTAAAATTGCAAACTACAATCTAGTGCGCAACGATAGGGTCGGCTCTCCCCTAGGCGGGACTCTCATTTATTATAAAAGGTCACTGCACTGCACACCCCTAGATCCCCCCGCCATGACGTACATTGAAGCCTCGGTCTGTCGGTTGGCCCTTACGGTCACCAACCACTGATCATAGCATCAGTATACCTCTCCCCTCCTAATGGGGACCCACCAAAAGAGTTGCTTGAGAGTGATCTCCAAGCCCTCTTAAAACTCGGCGACGCCGTCATCATCGCAGGCGATCTAAACGCCAAAAGTAAGTCGTGGAATAGCCACACCAACAACCGCAGGGGACTGGCCCTCGAGACTTACGCAGATCGGCTCGGGTTCGACATCATAGCCCCAATGGAGCCGACTCACTTCCCTTACACAGTCGAGCACAGGCCCGACGTATTAGATATAGCCCTATTAAAGAACATAAACCTACGTTTATGTCTAATAGAGGTAATTCACGAGCTTAACTCGGATCACCGCCCGGTGGTCATAGACTTCGCCCCCCGATACGGCCCCTCAGGCCTCACCCCCCCCACTGAGAAAGTGTGCACAGACTGGGAGCGACTGAAGGCTAAACTCCAGTCTCCCTCCTCGTCGGCTCATCTTGACAGTGTATGTAATACATTAAACAACAAAGAGGACATCGAATCCGCGATCGACGCCCTCACCGGTCACGTACAATCGTTAGTTAACGATTGTTCACGGAGAGTGCCCGACACGAGCAATCGTAGAAGGTGCTTACCCGCTGACGTCCGCGACCTACTGAGGCGTAAGAACGCAGCCATAAGAGCCTACGACCGCTTCCCCTGCGAAGATAACCGCTATCACATGCGGTCACTGCAGAGGGCGGTTAAAACGGCTATAAATGAGTTGCGACAAAACGAATGGGACGCCACCTTAAGCGAACTGGAGCCTTCGCACCAGGCTTACTGGCGGCTTGCCCGTTCTTTCAAAAAGGATACGGTGTCCACCATGCCACCCTTAAACCGCCCCAATCAACCGCCGGCGTTCGATGACGATGAAAAGTCTGAATGTCTGGCGGCCGACCTCGAGCAGCAATGTACGTCGAGTACACAACACACTGACGCGCGACACACCGACACCGTTAACAGCGAAGTGGAACGATGTACATCGCGTACGCGTACCGCAGACGCTGAGCCACAAGAGCCTATACCAACAGCGACAGTGGAGGAGGTTCAGTCGATCGTTAGAGGTCTCCACCCTAGGAAATCCCCCGGTTCGGACGGTATTTCTAATAGAGTTATTAAACTCTTCCCTCATTCACTATTATTAATACTAACAGCAATTATTAACGCCGCATTAGTCAATTACATATTTCCTAAACAATGGAAAAAAGCCGTGGTAATAGGTATACCTAAACCCGGCAAGCGACGTACCGAACCGTCATCATATCGCCCGATTAGCTTACTTAACAGTTTAGGTAAAATATATGAGCGCGTACTACTTAGTAGGCTAAGAAAGTACGCTGAGGAAAACAACCTCATCCCGCCGATTCAGTTCGGCTTTCGCACGCAACACTCTTGCGTTCAGCAAGTACATCGAATAGTCGAGTATACAAGTTATAAACTGCAACGCGGTTTATATACGGGTATGCTTCTATTTGATGTAGAAAAAGCGTTTGACAAAGTCTGGCATAACGGCCTTATCCCCCACTATTTAGTTATGATAGTTAGAGACTTCCTACTCGAGCGTAGCTTTCGCTACAGAGTGGAAGGTACTTTATCAGCACCGCACAAACTAGAAGCCGGCGTCCCCCAGGGATCGGTGCTCTCTCCAATACTCTTCTCGCTGTCCACCAACGACATACCCCAACATAGTAGAATACAAACAGCATTATTCGCTGACGACACTGCCATCTTCTATGCAGGTCGATCTCCCTCAACAGTGACAACCGTTCTCCAAACTGCGGCTACCGCCCTAGCCAAATGGACTAGGAAATGGAGAATCGGTATAAACCCCACCAAAAGCCAGGCGATCATATTTCATAAGGGGATAGATCGCCGCTACCCAATGGCTGAATATCCACAGATAAAAATGTTCGACCAACCCATCCCCTGGACAAGGGAGGTCAAATATCTGGGAGTGACCTTGGACAGACGACTGACCTTCGGTCCTCACATAGGGCGAGTCCGCGCGCGCGCAGCCCTAGTGCTAGGATGGTTACACAGCTTAGTACACGCAAAGTCTAAGCTATCTCTCCGTAATAAAGTTAGATTATACACCGCTTGTATACGTCCTATCATGACGTATGCAAGTGTAGTGTTTACACAAGCGAAGCCACGCAGGCTACATCGGCTACAGGCATTACAGAATAGGTTCATGCGCCGAGCGACGGGAGCACCGTGGTACATGCGCAATGTGGATCTTCACATAGATCTTGGCTTGCCGACCATCAGGCAATTCATGAAACAGTGCTCCCGCCGCTACTTCGACTCTGCCGCGACACACCCGAACCCATTAGTGGTAAGGGCGGCTTCTTACATCCCCTCTAAAATGTCCGCGATTAAACAACCGCGACTAATACTCGACGAACCCGACGACACTATAACGCTCGCCCAGACTGAGGCATACACAGCCCGCGCGGCCTTGACAAATAGTAGTAAATATCCACGTTACCGCCCCCGCCGACGGGGAAGGAAGACGTGTCGCGTTAAAATCATAAACGTGGGAGTGCCCACTTTGCCAGCGACCGCCCGAGCCGAGGTCCGTACCCCACAGGGGGTGCCCTCGGGATGGGTCGCTTAACTTTAAGCGGGTTGAGAGCCCTCAGCGCTCACCCACCAGTCCGGGTAAAGTTGTCACAGCCATCTGAGGCTAACAACTAAGTCACAAAAAAAAAAAAAAAAATTAAAACGTTTTAACGACTAATTATTCATCATCATTTCAGCTCATATGTGTTCCACTGAGGGTCGAGCCTGCTCCACAATAGGAGAGAAATAGACTCGCTGGTCCGACGTCCATGTCGTTAGTCTTTTACGAAATACAGGCGATTCACGCGTGGTAAATTGTATTCTTACGCCGTCACCACTCTGAACAAAACAACTAATCATCATCATCGCAGCCCACATACGTCCCATTGTTGGGCTCGGACCTCCTCCATAATGGGAGATAATTTGACTTACTTACTTACTTCATGATGGTCAGTCATGTTGGTTTCATTTCGAGTTTTTCTTCTCTTGCACAAATGTTATGTGCATATTATATCCCTTAGGCGTCTTTTACGACATCCACGGGCAAAATAGGGAATGGTGAATTCTATTCTTACTCTGTCACCACACGGAAAAAAACAACCAATAGGATAATAGCTTTATACAACCTACTATTTATAAAGCTATTATCTCTTACAATAATATTTTTTATATTTTTAGTCGGTTAAGAAGTGCGAATTAAGTTATTTTTGCGCTAAAATCACTTTCAATTCATAATTTGCTCGGATTAAACAACTATCATGTCCATGGCATATTCATGTTCAAATTTAAACTAACGCTATTATGCAATATGGTTCTGTAAACATGTGTGACATTAATCAAACACGATGGGGGAATCACTGTAAAAATGAGGAAGTGTGTTTTCATATGGTAATAATAATATTTGCCGTCTTTTTTTTTGGGGTGGGTCGCGGGCGGCGCGCTCCTCGCACCACTCCGTCCGGGGCGACAGAGGGGCGTAAGCACGCAACTCCCGCAACCCACCCACGATGCACGTCGCTTTCGTCGTTGGGCCGACCACCGGAGCAGGATTACTTGTCATCGGTGGTCGGCCCGACGGAATACCCCCTACTTGGGGTACCCTCTCATTGACCGACGTCCCCCCTCGGAGAGGACGTCGGTTGTTCCTCACACGGTCGGCCTCTCGGCGGGTGACGGACTAATTCCCCGGTCACGTCACTCGCGGCCTCGGCTAGGGATATTTGCCGACTGGTGATAGAAGAAGAATACAATTCACCATCTTTATTTACCCACATATTGCCCGTGGGTATCGTAAAATATGACTATAGGAAATGATATGCAGATAACATCTATGCAAGATAAAACAAACTAGAGACAAAACCCTATGCCAACAGGTCTGACCAGCGCGGTATAGTAGGTGAATGTCTGTCCCGTATTGGAGGAGGCCCTAGTCCTAGTGTGACATACCTGTGGGCCTACTCTTGAAATCAATTCTACTGTCCAATCCGATTCAATTCCAATCTCACCAATCATATATTTGGTACTCTTTAACAAAATCGAGAATGAATTCTTCGCGTTTGCCGTTGTTATTTTCACCAATTATGTCGTATTTTATTACTTTACATTAATAACGTTACCGAACTCGATCACCACAAAGACACTTTCTTGAAATTTGCACATTAACGCTTTTAAACTACATCAAAATCATGTCGAGGGTAGCAAATACTTGACTTAATTGACGAGAGGCGAATTCATTTAGTTTAAAAAAATTACACCGAATTTGCGTTAGTGTCGCTTTCAAGAGTAGGTACCAAATTGCTCAAATTCGAGCTGCGATTGGATTTAAGATTGGAATTGAGATTCAAGAGTAGGCACACTGGTCTGAAATTATGATAATTAATTGAATTGCGATCTAAAATCAAATATAAACGCGATAAAAGCCGTAAAAATATTTTTAATTAATACATTTTAATATATTTAATAACTCGTCTGAATGCATTACATTATTATAATTGGCGATTTCTAAATCCACTGTGACCGAAATTTAATAATATTAAATAAATTAATTTGCCGTGTGGTGAGGGAGTAAGAATACAATTCTCCACGTCCTAACTTGTCCGTGGATGTCGTAAAAGACGACTAAGGGATATAACATGCACATAACATCTGTGCAAGAGAAGGAAAACTCGAAATGAAACCAACATATCTGACCAACAGGGTATAGTAGGTCAAATTCCCTCCTATTGTGAAGGAGGCGCGAGCCCAACAGTGGGACGTATGTGGGCTGCGATGACGATGAAATAAATTAATAAATAAATTATATGACTATTAGCTGACTCAACAGATGCTGTTCTATTCCTATATAAAATGTAAGTGATCGTAAAAACTATTTTCTTTGTCGATTTGGATGAATTTGGCTTATATGGATTACAATAACAATTTTCACGGGTATTATCTATTTATTCTTATCAAAGAGACAAAATGTCTTTAATAGAATTGTGTTTCCAAGTAAATTGTAGTTAGACCGCACCGTTTTGCCGACATTATACATATTGTAATGGCCTAATTTAATAAATCCTGCTGTCACAAACATACGAACAAAAATGCCATTCAGACATAAAAATTGTATAGAGATTACAAAATAAACTGTCCCGCTTGAGAATTGAATTCGTAACACTGCTTAGAAATACACAGCTTATTTATATATCGCTTTTTTGAAGTGAAAACTTTTTAATAGCGTTGTGATTTGAAAGGCGACGAAACGAAAAAGCGACAGTAAAAAGAGAAAGACACATAAATTCATAAGATTTAACGTGGGAGAAAATGAGATAGGAAGCATTATACAGTGTTTTTTATAGTCGTGGTTCTATTTGTGCTCTACTTCGTACCCCCTCCATTCGTGTTTACCAAGACATAGTGGCAGTTTGCTTTGGGCCTCAGCGTTGTACGTGTATTAAAACGTGTTTATGCGCGCATGCGTAGTACAAAGCTTGTACAACATTTTTGAAGGTTTTACTTCTACCATGTGACGTGCTATTTGCTCTTTGAATTCATCATCATCATCGCAGCCCACATACGTCCCATACTCGGGCCTCCTCCACAATGGGAAGGAATTTGAAAAACGTGTGAATTGCACAAATGTTTTAATTTGATTTCTATCCGTCATTTTATTTAAAGTTAATTAATATAATATTTTTAGTGGTGACGTATTAAGAATACAATTCATCATTTCCCTCTTCTGCCCTTGGATGATGCCTTGTGTGTGGTTATGGGTGAAGAATACAATCTGTCACTAATCCTTATTTTTTCTGGCAATCCTAAAAATCGACTAACGGATCACCATAAGCATGGCACTACGATCTTCAACCCGCTCGCTTCGCTTGCCGATTATGGCAATTTCCACATGGGGACGCCTATGCTTAATAATGTATGGCGATGTTGATGGATAAATGGTTTGATGAAATGCTTAAGATTGCAATTTTCGTAATTTGTTTTAAATATTCATATTTATAGTCATAAAATTCACTAATTAGGTAGAAAATTAGTCGTAATAAAGCTAAATTGTGAAAAAATATTAATAATTCACTGAATTGAATAAATTGAATAAAATTGAATCTCTTCACTGTTTTAATTTCGCTAAAAAGTGGCAACATTCATAATGTCATTTTATTTCGATAAATTTGCAATTGTGTGCTGATATGGTGTATACTTAATGTGACTATATTTTTAGGGATATTTAAGTAACTGTTCAGTTATTTTTGTGTCAAAACCGGGACATTTGGAGAAATAAGTAAAAATATGAATATAAATTTAAAAAAAAAAAAACAATATCTCATAAAAACTGTATAGCCCTTAATATTTGTAGGAATAGGCAAAAATATGAACTTATAAGCTAAAAATAATAAGAACACGTGAAGTTTTGCAAAAATAGTATACATTTAAAGCATAATAAACAAAAAGAAGAACATATCCGTGTCAGTATAATAAATGATCATTTGTGGTCAGCTTGAAAAACGGAATATTTTTGTTACGGCTGAGGACAACGGGACAGACAATCTGAAAACGGGACTGTCCCGTTGCAAAATGGGACGTATGGTCACGTTATGTATACTATGTAAGTTTAAAAACAATAAAATGGGCACTGGAATACAGGACTGTTTTAATATATGTATAAGATATATGTGATTCTTAAGAGTATTTGTTTCGTTTATGAACGAAGGCTAATTGTTTATTTGTGTTACCCTGACATACTAGGTGTTTTACAACGACAGTGCTTATGTCATTAGATAGTCTGTTCTAAATTTAAACTGGTAAAATGTTGCCATTAGAATTTATTTATTTGTTACACGTTGGAAATACTAAATATTATGACTTATGGTTGTGAGTGTGGTTTTTCTCGCGTGGGATTTTTATTAATGTAGGTAAATATTAAAAGATGCGTGCTCATCGCGTGACAACGGAAAAAGAATTATCATCTCAGATCATATACGTCACACTATTAGACCCCAGCATCCTTTACAATGGGAGAAAAATTTATCTACAATACCTAGTTGATGCCTGACGGTTTGGCTTTTATTTCGAATTTTCTTTCATCAGGCAGCTTTAATTGGGGCTATGTCGATTTCACCTGCTAGACGTATTTTACGATACTCGCTCATTAGCAATATAAGGGTTGGTAATAATCGTAGCAACCAGATACCGTTAGCTTTAATAACCATGTATATCATCATCATCATCACGGCTGATATACGTTCCACTGTTGGGCTCGAGCCTCCTCAGCAATGGTAGGGCAATTGACCCATTATACCGCGCTCTTCAGACGTGTAGGGTTTTATGTCGAATTTTCCTTCTCTTGCATAGATGTTACCTGTGTATCATATCCCTTAGTCATCTTTTATCACACCCATGGGCAAGAGAGGGAGTGGTGAATCGTATTCTGACACCGTCACCACTGGGACCACAATATACCCATGTATATAGGGGAACAATTTTCATTTAATTCAAGCATTTTTGATATCAACAATGTAAAAACATCTCTTAGGTCAAGGGAGGAAAGTACAACGGACCCAAGATTGACCCAGACTTGGCCCAACTTTGTAAGACTCTGGGCCAGACATGCAAACCAGACTTGGTTCAGGTTTGGTTGAACTCTGGAATGATAATGTAGTGTATGCCGGGGCCAGGCTTGTTGGCCAAGGCTCATGGTCGGGTAATCAAAGAAATGGCCAATTCTAATTTAGCCAGCCTTGGGCCAATCAATCACCGAAGTTCGGCTACCCAGTACTGGTCCAAGATTGGTCCCGTTGGCTGTTGTTAATCTCTGGGAGCTTCTGTATGGGCCAGTGAGCCCAAATCTGTCATAATTATTCAAAAACTTAAAAGGTGTACAAAATTTAAATGTGTACTTAATTTTAAAGCAGTACAACTTCTTTACTCATATTTTATTTGCGTATAAATAAGATTTATGAAGTAAATATTTTAATTCAAATGTACCGTATTTCTCCTATATCATTTGAATATGTTTTGTAGTTTATTTATACCCTGTAATAAAAATTCGTTTATTTATTGAGCTGTTTCGCGCTTCAAATAACAGATTATTTTAAAAGATATGCTCTTATAATACAGTTAAATTATTATCAAAGGCAATCTATTTTTACATAAATAATGTGGATATTTATGATGAATTATGCTTATTGTTTTTTTTAACAGTCCATGATGTAGGCACACGCCGTTCGCTCCCTCTGGAGCGACGAAAGTTTGGCGCACGATTTCATTACTCTCCGTATTTCCTCCTCGGCACTATTGGACTGACCACTGGTACCGAATTTTTGACGTCCCTGACCAGACCGGCGAGTTACTCTTTCGGGTACCAATCCCCGTCTACGCCCTGGCAGCAACCAAAACTAGTGTTGTCGAGGCGTCGCCCTCGTTCCCCACCCCGGTCCAGTCTCCCGCGGCCTCAGGCATCAGGTGCAGTGCTATTCCCGTCTGTGCCACACCACGATCAAGTATGCCTAGGTACCTTTTTAAAGAATTAAGGCCGGCGCTCACTTGACGGGATGGTACGAGAAATAGTTTATGTAAGAAAAAATGATTATGAATCTTATTTACGTTGTAATAGAACTCAAGTTCCAGTAAATCGTGTATGCAGTGCAGCAGCTTAGTAAGATTGTAATGATTTAAGGAAATTTTGTATGCTAATAGAATGAAAATAAGATTCATAATTATTTCCTATTGCAAGAATCCTTTGACGTGCCATCCCCCGCGATCCCGTCTCACTTGACGGGCACCGGCCCATGTTTGACCAGCGTTGTGTAGGTCAATTTCCCTCTTACTGTGGAGGAGGCTCGAGCCCAACAGTGGGACTTATTTGAGCTGAAACGAAGCTGAAATGTATTTTTAGTTTTATATCGCTTGAAACTGAAAACTTTAGTATAAAATTATTTCAGTCCATATGCATTCCACTAGTAGGTTTGAGCTTCGGGGTGTCTTCGGGATATCTCCAGGGTGTGACGCACATCATCATTTGGCGCGCCACACTCATGGCATCCGGGGGCCTCCTCACGCCTGATTCTATGCAGGTACTTACCAAAGACCCCGTGTCCGGTAAGTACCTGCGTCATCCGGAAGGTCAGGTTGCCGTGCTTTCGTTTCATCCAGCGGTGGAGGTGGGGCGCAATTGCCTCTACAGTCCCCCGTCCTGCTACAGGGGACTCCAATTCCTCCCTCCAGCGCCGAATAACTATCCTTCGGGCCGTTTTTATTGCCCTACTCAGTCCCCTTGTGGTGATACCTCCGCCACTGACCCGCGCCGCAGCGCAGAGTCGGTAGACCTCTGCAAGCGCCCTAGCTTATAGAGGCCAGGGTGGATCGCCCGCCAGCAGTGTGGCTGCAGTCCAGGACACCGTACGGTACCCTCGTATTGTTCTCACCGCCATGGCTCTCTGCGCCTTTCGCAATTTAGCCTTATTGGAGGCGGTGAGAGACTCCGCCCAGATAAAGGTTTGAATGCCTGCAATGAGGTTCGGTGATACTAAAGGCATCACCAAAGCCCACCGCACGCTAACACCGTCAGAAAGTCAGGCTTCCGGTTCTCTTGCTCACCGAACGAGGCGTAATAACAATTTGCTACTACTCAGACGTCGATTTTCTGCGAGAGTATGGTACTGCCCCGAAGACAACTGAGAATGACTGAACTGACATTATATCTCTCATTCAAGACAAAGAACCGCCGTAGACCACAAACTTTCTGTCGGCCAACAGTTTGGTCAGCTTTGTAATAAATATGAAGATGCGTGTTATCCGTATGGTGACGGAGTAACAATACAATACTGGTCACGTTATGCAAGCGTCCATCATCAGATAGGACGATTTTTACCAAATCTTTATATTATTTTTCTTTGTATCCTTTTTATTTTGTTTGCCGTATTATTTTTTAAGGAATATATACAAATAATTAAACGATTATAATAATCATCATCATCGCGTTCCGATCCGGTGATAAGTTAAGGTAGAATGTAAAGAAATGACAATATGTACGTACCCCCGCGGAGTTTATGCATAATAAATGATTTGAATTTAAGCAGCGATCTTGGAAAACTTCGCTAACGACTGAGAGGTTGCTTCGTTTATCACACATCAAAGACTGGTACTTCGGAGGCTAAAACATAACACGACCAAAAAATCCTTGGCAAACTCAATCCTAACTAGAATTGCCTACCCACGCCAATAACCAAGCCAAGCGTGGCGAATATGGCATCACCCATTTGTGGGGAGGGCTATGTCTAACATCTACCTATCTACAATGACATCATAACGTTACTATGATATTTATTGGCGTATTTGACACGTAAAAAATGTTAGCTTTACGCAAATACGCAATTAGCATCAAATGTAATGACGTACGAACAAACAGGTTGGGAGATCTATTTTATGGTACACTCTTGTTATACCCGCGGTTGCGTTCGCGTCTTATGCTAGAAGGCCGTGTAGAAGTTTCCATCGCCATTGGACCCACTATCAGTAACGAGTTTGTTATCGTCCGTGGCCAGCCTGGCGACACCCTTTCGGGTACCATCCCTTTCTATCGTCCCTCCCGAGACATCGCTCGCCTTCGCGCAGTCAGCCTCTCTGCGGATGACGGACTATTCCCCGGTTAATCACCCGAAACCGTCTTATGCTGGGCCCGTTTAAAAGTTTTTTTATGCAACATATCCTTCAAGAATATTACTTAGAACCTTGTAGACCAAAGGCCTTCTATCAGTGGATTATTTGCATGAGTTGATCATAAGACGATTCGCGTACTATAGTTCGTCGATGATGCAGTTTGAAGTTAATTGTGCAGCTCATCCAACGGTTTTTATCGACCGATACCGATGTTCTACATATTATGTGCCTTAGTTGTCTTATATTACACCCACGGGTAAGGGAAGGGCTGGTGAATTGTATTGTTACTCCGTCACCATACGGATAACACGCATCTTCATATTTATTACAAAGCTGACCAAACTGTTGGCCGATAGAAAGTTTGTGGTCTACGGCGGTTCTTTGTCTTGAATGAGAGATATAATGTCAGTTCAGTCATTCTTAGTTGTCTTCGGGGCAGTACCATACTCTCGCAGAAAATCGACGTCTGAGTAGTAGCAAATTGTTATTACGCCTCGTTCGGTGAGCAAGAGCACCGGAAGCCTGACTTTCTGACGGTGTTAGCGTGCGGTGGGCTTTGGTGATGCCTTTAGTATCACCGAACCTCATTGCAGGCATTCAAACCTTCCCTGCACTTTTTTTACAATAGGTAATGGCCTAGCAAAGGTCCATGAGCATCACTTATCATCAGGAATTCTGCTTGCTCGTTTGCCACCGTTTGCAATGAAAAAAAAAATTTAATAGGCTCAACTTATGATCCGGAATGCGAGTGCACCCTAGTCGTTGATTTTCAGCCAACACCAGCACTGAAAATGACCATTTAGGCATTCATACATAACGAACAAACACACATTCAAACTTATAAAATTAATTAGAATGCTAGCCTAAAAACGTATGGCTTTTTACACTGTCATTCTAATAAACAGGCTGTAAAAATTCTTGCATTGTACAGCGAATAAAATAAATAAGCAATGACAACATAGCACTTAACCGACGCGGATCTTACGTCAAGTACATCATACATTGTCAATAACTTGGACCCTTGGCCTGAGTATCCAAGTTCATAACGAGCAAACATCAATAGGTATACTATACGTTGAGTCATCATTATCCTGCTCCTTCCGTGTGTCGACGGAATTGGAAAGGTTCCAATTTCATTCCGTTACATAGAGGAAAACACGAATCAAAAGTGATTAATCAACCAATATATAAAAAAAAAGTACAGCTATAATATGCGAAGCAATACGGCACTGATGAGCGGAGACGATGGAGTTCTAGGGACCCATATGTAGGAATGAATCGATACTAACGAGTACTCATATGGTACCGATACTCTCCATTCGATACTGAGTATTAGTATCGAATGAAAACAATGGTATCGAATTGGCAGGTATCGTAACGGCACTGGGCCGGAGAACTCGATTTACCTTCGTTCATTGCGTGGTTTTCGTCCTGCGATGAGATTTTGTTTTCGCTAAATTTTAGGAGTAAATGGTAACTTATCATCAATTTCATGCCAGCCAGATGTTCAATCCCTAAAAAAAAGCTCATCACGGTAATTCCGCAAATTTTGATACTTTAGGTAAAAAAGCATGTCTGTGTGATATAGACTAAATCACTTTCTCTTAAATCTACAAAGAAAGCTCATCACAATTCCGCCAGGGACATATCTGATATGTTCTATGAAAAGTACTCGATACTTCAAAAACGATGCGATACTTTTCAATTGATACTGATTAAGTACCGATACTTAACGATCAATAAAGTATCGATTAAAAGTATCGATACCTGGATGGTATCGTTTCTTCCCTACCTATATGTGAGCATTATGATTGATCGTAGTAGTAAATGTGCATGATAGATACTACATGAACGCAAGAAAATATATCCGGCTTATAATTTTCTTAATCCGGTCTGTTTCAGAAGACTAGGTTTGTATTCTTATCTATAGTCCATAAAATATAGCTTGATCTCTGTGACAGTTGTCCCTAGTTCTGTCACGCGTACGATAAAGTCCGTAGTTTTTTTATCGATAAAACTCTTTATTTTTATAATTTGTGATTTTCTATTATAATTAAAATACAATCAATGAAAATCATATTGAATTTATTTTAAATAAAAAGTGTTTTTTGACTGTTTTAATTATTCAAAAGGAGTACAATCAAGGTCTAAGTCACTATTATCGTCATCACTGGAGCGTTTCTGCTAGAATATTTATCATTTTTTGCCAAATGGGGACAGTCGTTAGATCAATCAAATCAATTACGACTGTTTTATAAATAAATATGTCTAGTTTTTTGATAATAATGCGCACATAATATTATTATCTACTCTGAGACGAAAAGTAGTTTTTTAATGTTTAATTAATTGAATTTATGTATTTTATAATGTAACTGTCTGTTTTAATTGAAAAAAATATGTTGAACGTTTTATATAGGTACTGTATTGGGTTTATTTCTTTTACGAATAATTTAATACAGATCGGTTATCGATTTACGTATATCGACTGTCCCATCGCTTTTTTATTTTCAGTCCAGTAAGACCTTGTACGTGTGTAAGCGTCATTTATGTATAAAATGATTACTAGATATTTCAGTACTTATGAGGTACATTTTAGGCATGAATATTAATATTTTTATATTTATAATATATTGCAATTTAGTTGCAATAAAATTGGCACGAGAAGAATGAAAATATATTTGAGACAAAATGAAATTGTAAACATGTCGCTCGTTCAAACTTACTTCGTTGGTTTCGTTGACATCTGTCACAGAGATCAAGCTATATTTTATGGACTATATATAGTGTATTCTTTACATTGTCTACTGTCTACTCGAAAGCATTTAAAATACACTTTCATACTATGTGGCACGACCACAGCGTTTAAAAGAGATCTACGAGTACTTATATGTAGTCGTGCTCTAGAATATGAAATCTCGCTCACATCTTTATGATCCTAGTCTATATAGGACCTATGTTTTATGCATGATTTCGATTGCCGTTAGGAATAATTTGATGACTTTTTTAATGTAAACTCAACAAAATTTATTTATAATTGAACTTATCGGGCAAAATTAAACACAAAAAAGTCGTGAATGTCAGGGCTTTTTGTGGGTCGCAAATTAGTGATGAAAATGCCTAATTTATATATTACAATCTTATATACAACTTCCTATCAATTATCAATTTATATTTATTTATTCGCTTATAATTACCAATTAGAGGGTCACTGTTATGTGTTACTTAAACAGAATACCGATAAAATTATATAAATAAAATATAGTTATTAACGCGCTAACAGGAAGCTCTGAAATAAAGTATATTAAGATGTATACTACCTTTTTTGTTCAAATAAACTCAATAAAATCTGCATCTAATTGAACACATTAGATGAGTGAAAAAAAAAACCATCGACATTGGCCATAGATAAGTGATTGAGAATTCCTAATATAAACTTCATAATGGGCTCATCTTTTAAACAACTTCCTACCAATTATCACTTTGTGTTTATTCATTCGAGTATAATTCTCTTTTAGAGGGTTACGATTATTTGTATTTCTTATACCCATATACAAGTTTTAATTTGATAGCTTATCCTAGAAGGTCGTTTGATGCTTATGGGATAAAAGTGTCATATGTTCAAGGTAGAACATTAATATTCGTAAGACATAAACGATATAAAAATACGAATTTATTAGTAATTATCAAGTATTTCATCATCATTACAGCTTATTTACCACCGTTGGGATTGAGCCTTCTCCACAGTGGGAAATTGCCTGCTAAACCACACTGGTCGCCGGGTTACCATAAAGTTTTATTTCAATTTTCTTTATCACAAGAAATGCAACGATGAAGTTTATTTATTAGCTTCCCTAATCGTCTTTTACGATCACCGTATTGACATCGTATTCTTACTCCGTCACCACACGGAGCAAACATAAATTTACTAAAATTTTCCATTGATAGGTAAAGTTTCCCCGTGTTCAAGTCCCCGTAAGACGACTGAGGGATATAATACGCATATAACATCTATGCATAAAACCCTATACCAACCTGTCTGAGGTGAGGGTACCCGAAAGGGTATTCCGTTAGGCCGACCACTGACGACAAGTCACCCTGTTCCGGTGGTCGGCCCAACAACGAGGTACGGGTGGGTTATGAGCTCGCGCGCCGTCCTTTCGTCGCCCCGGACGAAATGGACCGCGTGTACGCTTACCATAGCCTACCCATAAAAAAAAAATTACCAACCTGTCTAACGAGCATGGTGTAGTAAGGTCAATTTTCCTTTACCATAGCCCAGCCATAAAAAAAAAGAAAAAAAAAAGGTCGATTTCCCTCCTTTTGTGGAGGAGGCTCGAGTCCTACTGGGACGTATATGAGCCGAGAGGAGGTGAAGCCAGGATTCTTCTGGATATTTATTTAGATTTATTAGATTAATTTGGTATAGTAGATGTTAGTTTTATAAAAATAAATATAATTATACCAAGGGGTACTCGGTCACAGACGAAACTCCTAATCAATAAAATAGATTAATTTTTTAATAAATTAAAACCGGCTAGGTGCGAGTCCCAGTCGCACACGAAGAGTTCCGTACCATCTATACCAATAAATAAAATTGGAGTGTCTGTTTGTAATGTCAAAATAATAGGCTTTTTTCATGCTCACACGGTTGTTTACACGACACCTATGCCTAAAATAGCAATTAAAAAATTTTTGCCTGTCTGTCTGTCTGTTTGTTCCGGGTAATCTTCAAAACGGCTGGACCGATTTCAAAAATTCTTTCACCAAAGGAAAGCTATAATATCAGGGTGTAAACTAGGCTATATTTTATCCCGGTATTCCCACGGGAACGGGAACTACGCGGGTAAAACGACTATAACCTATAACCGAAGCGAAGCGAGGGCGGGTTGCTAGTTGTGAATAAAACTACTTTACGGATTTTATCCTGTATTTTTGATTACCCCCACGTTTCGAATACTTCACAGCGTCATTCCGGCCGTGATCATGAACACTATTAGTAAAATAGTTTTTAGTTACTACATCTAATTTATTACGATTTGGAATAGTCCATTTAAATTAGACATCAACATTGGTATGAAACATAATATTTATATATTAGTTGCAAGGCAACTAGGTTACTTTCAATTTCATTTTATAAGTCAATGTCAAGTTCCGTTAAAAAAAAAACAAGTGTTCTCGTTCAGTTGTATAAAGACATATTTATTAAAACTTTATCATCTAAGCACATCACAGCATTGTTGGTTCGGGCCTCTACAATGGAAGAGAAATTGATTTATTATACCACGCTGGTCAGACGTGTTGGTATAGAGTTTTACGTCGAGTTTTTCTTCTCTTGTATAGATATTATCTGTTTATCATATCCCTTAGTTGTCTTTTACGACACTTATGGGTAAGATAGGGAGTGGTGGATTGTATTCTTACTCTGTCACCACACCGAAAATTACTGTCAAGTATGTTGATTTTTTTTTTATGGTTGGGCTATGGTAAGCGCACACGCGGTCCATTTCATCCGAGGCCACGAAGGGACGGCGCGCATAACCCACCCGTACCCACGTCGCCTCGTTGTTGGGCCGACCATCGGAGCAGGGTGACTTGTCGTCAGTAGTCGGCCCGACAGAATACCCTTTCGGGAACCCTCACCTCTTGACGTCTCAGTCTCGGGACGTCGGTCGCCGTCGTGCGGTCTGCCTCTCTGCGGGTGACGGACTAAATTCCCCGGTCCGATCACCCACGCCCTCGGTTAGGGCGGCATCAGGCGCAGGTACTCGCGCCTGCGCCGCCCGAGTCGCCGGCCTCCTTCCGTGAGAGTACGGCCTCACAGAAGACGGCGACCGCGTCAAGTATGTTGATATAGGGTTTCATTTCAAGTTTTCCTTCTCTTGCACAGATCATATGTGCATATTATATCCCTTAGTCGTCTTTTACGACATCCACGGGCAAGATATGGAATGGTGAATTGTATTCTTACTCCGTCACCACACGGCATATACATGCACATATTCCTCCGTGGGGAAGGGTGAAGAATATTATACGTGACCGCCCCTGTTTTGCCATGGCAATTGTTAAAATAGATTATAGGGATCACCAGAATAAAGATCAGTAATCCGTATCCTGAATATCATACTATAAAACATCAACTGCATCGCCAAATTGTCTGCCAAACTTGGAACTTATTGATAGGCCGATGGCAGGATAGATATAAGTACGTTCTATATAGGTTAGTAATGATTTTTATTAATGCTAGTCGTTTGATTATATATCAATATATACGTAGGCCTTAGAATAATAACTCATAGAAGGTAACTCTGCGCAAAAAAATGAAGCATTTAAAATGGAGCTTACTGGAGTCTTGTGCCGGAACGTTCCGCAGTGTATAAGATCACGGCGTATGCAAGGCAACTCTATTGTATAGTGGTGTGCGTATGTAGGTACATGTGTAATCGCTTTCACGCATGTAGTATTTTTGGCGTCACGTTTTTGATCGCTTAAGTACAGACCGTATCCTTCTATACGTTATTATTTTAAGATGTAGGCATATAATTACGTCTGGAGGTGCGAAAAACATGTTTCTTTTGCCTAGGTTGCTAAAACGAAATTAAATTTGTTTACAGATAACAAAAAATCTAATAAGCTGTTTTGATTAAACCATCCCGGGCTCTTCTTGTGATAAATATATAATTATTTCATCATCATAGCTAGCATACGTTCCACTACTGGGCTCGAGCCTCCGCCACGATTAGAGATCAATTGAGTTTACTTTTTCATGCCGGTCAGACAGGTTGGGTAAATGTGTTGGTATGGGCTTTTATTTCGAGTATTCATTCTCATTTATATGTTTCAGCGTCAGGTCACGGGCAGACTGAACGCTGAAAAGTATTCGAAACGTCGGGCAATCACATACAAGTACATACTTTAAAATCCGTAAAAATAACGCTATTAATAATGTGTAATACTCGCGTAAATATCAGATATCACTATCTAATATTGGTTTTTGAAGTGAAACTTCTTTGCGCGCATGAGGGTAACATTTTTACAGATGAAACGCAATTTAGTGACACGAAAATGTGGAATGATTTTGTCCAAGAAGAGGGAGAGAGCGATTTAGACTGACACCGATTGAGAGAGACTGAGAAAGGGACAACAGAGCACGAAGCACATAGCCATGGACTGTCATGGAGCGAGAGTAGGGAGCAAGCAAGTGAGAAAGATCGAGAGACTATCTTTTTTTTTGACGTGACAACGTCTAATAAATCGATGAACGCTGGCTGCATGCACGAAAACGTGTCCCGTTACGCTCATTGTTTTATTATTAAGTAGTATGCGTTTCAGCTATACTAAAGCGCGCCATCTATTGATGCGAAAGGATTTCAAATATTTTCATTTAGTACAATGCGATTCAGCTAAACTGAACAGCGCCATCTATCGAGACTTACGGTAATTGCCGACCCAATTTAATTTCAATAGCTTATAACAATGGATACTGGTTACGCTGATTCAATTTTATTCATAAAAGTATGCAGTCATTTCATCAATGTTTTGTTATGACGTTGTCACGTTAAGAGTGGTAGGACCACACTGTCGACAGTTATCTGTCTACAGCCGCGGGCCGGTCCATCTGGGGCAGTACCACACTCGCAGAAAATCGACGTCTGAGTAGTAGCGATTTGTTACTGCGCTTCGTTCGGTGAGCGAGAGAGCCGGAAGCCCAACTTTCTGAGGGTGTTTGAGTGTGGAGGGTTTTAGTGGTTGGTGCCCTTGGTATCACCAAGCCTCAATGCACGCATTCACACTCCCTTCACTTTCTTCACGGTAGGCAGCGGCTTTGTAAAGGTCCATGAGCGGCAGCAACACTTACCATTTGCCGCCGTTTGCAATATAAAAAAAAAAAACTATCGTCCGTAAACCGACTTTACAGACAACCATGTTTTTTTATTATTATTTTTTAATGTTGACAAAAAACACGTGGCACCAAAGAAGTTTCACTTCTGACATGCGTACTTTGTATGCGCGCTTTTTTTTTTAAAGACCCCAGCGCTAAGGAAATAGTCCTTGTATTGGGAGGGACTTTATCACATTTAACAGACATAAATTACATCCAGATTCGGAGCAATAATGTGTGGACCGCACAAAGTAAGTATTTATAACATACAAACTGAGAATCGCCATCTGCGCAGTTAGTTTAATACTTGACTATGTCAGTTCTGTTTGTAATAAGGATATTATTCAATTTTGCAACTATCTATCTATTTTATATACAACTCGGATATCCGAAGCTATTAAATTAATCGAAATCAAAACTTAATATCCTTTTTTTATTGGCGGAACCTTTGGACATGTCGGTGTTATTCTTGGTTTGCAAACTGCCGATAATATTAATAAACTATCGATATGATCAGTAATTCAATGTGGACGAGGCTCAAGCCTAACAATGGGATATACAGGTCTCTCAGGTTCGAACAACAGAACAACTGTTCGAGTATGTTGTAGTTTAACGGTCATAGATAGTACCTAATTAGAATATGTAGGTATATATTACACAAAAAACAATAAAACACAATAGTTACCTACAGTAATTTCAAAAATGGGTGTCTAATGGTAAACGCACACTTATCCGCACCGAACGAGTCGAACAGATCGAATTTTAGAATTTTGTATAGAAATCGTCTTCCAGATGCGGACGATTTGACGCGGTCAATTGTGCGAGGTTTCATGAGATTTCATATACAGAATTCTAAAATGCGTTTCGTTCGACTCGTTCGGTGCGGTTAAGTGTGCGTTCTCCATAAGAGTCTATGACTTATATGTTACATATTATGTAGGCATGTACAGACAGAATACACGTAGGCATATTACGCGTCGACAGTATAAATAGTATACCTATCTATACCAATAAATAAAATTGGAGTGTCTGTTTGTAATGTCAAAATAATAGGCTTTTTTCATGCTCAAACGGTTATTTGCACGACACCTATGCCTAAAATAGCAATTAAAAAATTTTTGTCTGTCTGTCTGTTTGTGCCGGGTAATCTTCAAAACGGCTGGACTGATTTCAAAAAATCTTTCACCAATGGAAAGCTATAATATCAGGGCGTAAACTAGGCTATATTTTATCCCGGTATTCCCACGGGAACGGGAACTACGCGGGTAAAAGTTAAAAGTTAAAGCGAATTTTGTCTTACTTATGCGAACTTAATCATTGATTTATTAAATTTCTAATGAACATTTAACAAAGTACGAATATGTTGCAAATTAAGACTGATACATATCACTCAGATTCACACGAAAAAGTGATAATAAAATTGAAAACTTTACATTTCTCTAATTCATTAATGAATATTTTTATTTAAATTTTCCAAACTCCCATTTGACCAGTTGCCCTACAACCTAATAGGTACATTCTGTATATTGGACGATGATATTAAATAAAATGTCAGTAACAAAACAAAAGAGATGCCAAATATTAATAATAAAACGTAACAATTTCTGCATTGCACTATCTACATGTTTATAAAATTGTCGTAGTTACGTAAAGACTTTATTTTTGAGTGGGCTGTGGTTCGGACAAACATACACCGTCGGTTCCATCCGGGATGATAAAAGGGCGACGCGCGGCGTTATGACCCACCGTTTTCCCTCCCCTTCGCCATTGGGCCGACCATAGGTTCCTTGACGTCCGTGATCATGCTCCGGAGGGACATGTGTAAAATGCCTGTCAAACCTCGAAGCTAGAAGAAATATTGTCTTTATACATAGAAACAATCTAATAAACTACTACCGGATCGGAACGCGGCCACAAGCTGAGAAGAGCCGGCAAGAAACTCAGCGGGCTGTCATTTCTTTTTTAATTTTTTATATGGGCCGTCATACACCATTGGGCCCATAACATGAGTCGTCCATAATGATATCTGATGTTTACGCGAGCACTACACATTGTAAATAAAACTACTTTTACGGATTATATCGCGTTTGTATTTGATTTATGATTGCCCGACGTTTCGAACACTTTGCAGCAGTCATGGTCACGGGCGGACTAAGGTGTCTCACGTCCAACAAGTAATCGTTATTACAGACATTTATAATTATCTACCCGATACAGAAAACATTTCATAAATAAAATACAAACGTGATATAATCCGTAAAAGTAGTTTTATTTACAATGAGTCGTCCACTTGACTGTTCTTTTTTTATTGCAAACGGTAGCATACTGGCTAACAATACACCTAATGGTAAGTGACGCTGCCGCTCATAGACCTTTGCTAGGCCGCTGCCTACCGTTACGAAAGTGAAGGGAATGTGAATGCGTGCAATGAGGTTCGGTGATATTAAAGGCATCAACCAAACCCACCATACACTAACACCTTCAGAAAGTTCAGCTTCTGGCTCTTCCCGAACGAAGCGTAGTAACAAATTATTACTACTCAGACGTCGATTTTCTGTGAGAGTGTGGTACTACCCCGGACGAACTGGCCCGCGACTGTAGACAGACAGCTGTCAACAGCGTGGTCCTACCACAATGAATTCTTTTTTTTTTTTATTTCAAGCAGTGGCAAACGAGCAAACAGTACACCTGATGGTCAGTGTTGCTGCCGCTCATGGACCCCCACAAGGCCGTTGCCTACCGTGAAGAAAGTAAAGGGAGTGTGAATGCGTGCATTGAGGCTCGATGATACCAAAGGCACCACCAAAACCAAAACTCCACACGCAAACACCCTCAGAAAGTTGGGCTTCCGGCTCTCTCGCTCACCGAACGAAGCGTAGTAACAAATTGCTACTACTCAGACGTCGATTTTCTGCGAGAGCGTGGTACTACCCCGGACGGACCGGCCCGCGGCTGTAGACAGATAACTGTCGACAGTGTGATCCTACCACTATTCTGCGTGGTAATTGAATACACGACACTGTATGGCAGGTCATCAGTTAGTCCACTACGTCATTCGTGCACATATAAATACGTAGGTTCGAACAAACACCAGAACAACTAGTAATTTTGCGATATTTCTCATAATAAGCTTATTATTGTGTTTAGTAAAAAAACAAAGTTTAATGGTAGTTACGTATATTTTTGTCCCACGGTCCCGGAGGATGTCGTGAAGGTCGCGCTAAAAGCAATTTTCTAACACTAATACAGTCGTTTAACTGAGATGATGTATAAAGTTATAAAATTTCATCACTTTAATTTATCCCGAACACTAATTTCGGAGACTTATTTGCCGAAGATAAATCTGGCCTTACTGCAAGGTCTAGAATGCCGTGACAGCTGGATATAGGCCTATCATTACTTACCAAAAAAAGGGTAGGATCTTAATCTCCCGGTACCGAGTTCCTTGTCCTCCGTGATCGATCTGACACAATTACCTGAAGGGTACCCTCTCCTCTCGACGTCCAGGACATCGGTCGCCGTCGCGCGGTCAGCCTCTGCGGGTGACGGACCAAAATTCCTGATTCGGTTACCCGCGTCCTCGGCTGGATCCCATGACTCTACAGTAATGATAACCTCCTTACTTTCTATCATCATCTCGGCTCATACATGTCTCAATGAGCTTGACTCTCATCCATAATAGAAGTGAAATTGACTTACAATGCTGGTCAAACAGGTTGGTACAAGGTTTTATTTCGAGTTTTTCATCTTTGGAATAGATGTTATCTGAATATAATATCCCTTAGTCATCTTTTACGACACTCATGATCCATAAATGGTGTTGTGTATTCTTATTCCGTCACCATACGAAAAGTCATTATTTTTCATCATTTAGCCTGTAAATATCTAACTGTTGGGCTCAGGTAGAGGCGTAACTATACCACCTAGGGCCCGTGGCAAATTCTTTGATGAGGCCCTATTAGTAAGAACTTAGGTAAAATAAGTATTATATAAGTCAGGTACAATCAGATTCCCTAAAAAAAAGCACATTCTGTAAGTATCATCGGTATTGATTAAATACCTAGATGATATCGATTCATCCCTAGGCATTTTGGGCCGGGGCCTTCTCGGTTCGGGGGGCTGGGACCCTCTCGAGTTGGAGGCCCGGGCCCTCTCGAGTTGGGGCCCGTGGCATTTTGCCAGCCCTGCCACCCTATAGTTACGCCATAGGGCTCAGGCCTCCTCTATATAGGGAGGGGAATTGACCTATTATTCCACGCTGGTCAGACGTGTTGGAATAGGGTTTTGTTTCTAGTTTTTCTTCTCTTGCACAGATGATATTTGCTTATTACATCCCTTAGTCGTCTTTTACGACATCCGCATGCAAAACAGGGAGTGGTGAATTGTATTCTTATTCCATAACCAAAAGTCATTGGTTCAGGAATCACAATTTAAATTTGAAACTCGATACTCTAACTCAAAGAGCTTTCGAAATTACTCACAATATACATTGCTTATATTTTTTAAGACATATTTTTTACGTGACATCCAGGCAAAAAGTAACACGTTCCAAGTTTTGATTGCTGTTTTAAATTTTATCTAATTTAATGGCTTGCAAATAAAGCGTTTATGTGTTAGCATCACTAAATCATCTTAATCTATAGTGAAACTAAAAAGAGTAACAAAAAATATATGAGAATTTAATTTCCGTAAATTAATTATCTTCTTGCTTTACTGGTTTAGTGATTGAATATGTGATTATTGAACCGCGTTATCCCGGATTCAAATCAAGGGCGGATCAAGTCTATATATTACATTAAGGTCATTGATTCCTTTCTTTCTTTTCTGTGATGATGGAGTGAGAATTCAATTCATCACCTGCCTGTCTTTCCCATGGGTGTCGTAAAAGACGGTTAAGGGTATAAGATATGCACAGACCAAGCAAGAGAAGGAACACTCGAAACAAAACCTTATACCAACCCATCCGACCCGCGTGGCAAATAGGTCGTTTTTCATCCTATCTTAGAGGAGACTCTGGCCCAGCAGTGGGACGCAAATGAGCCGTTATAATAATGATAATAATGATGACTGTATTCATTATTTAGAACATTTCACGAAGTTGATCTTTATTATATAGATTTTGAGCTCATACTTTCTTTTTACCTTTGAGTTTGATGGAAGAGCCATCATCATCATCACCTCAGCCCACATAAGTCCCACTGTTGAGCTCGGTCTCCACAATTGGAGCGAAATTGACCTATTATAACTATGATAGTCATGTTGATCATCATCATCATTAGGTATCGCAGCCCACATACATCCCACTGGTGGGCTCGGCCCTCCTCCACAATAGGAGAGAATTTGACCTATTATACCATGCTGGTCATTCATGTTAGGATTACATTTCGAGCTTGCCTTCTCTTATATAGATGTTATATGCATATTATATCCCTTAGTCGTCTTTTACGACCTTCCCGGCAAGATATAGTGGTGAATTGAATTCTTACTCCGTCACCAAACGGAATAACGTGTTGATATAGGGTTTTATTTCGAGTCTTCTTTCTCTTGCATAGATTTTATATGCATATCGAGGGGTGAAAGGCTATTTGGTTTAAGCGACAGTGGTTTTTGTCACTTTACAGGAGAGCCAAAGTTTAAAATTTTTGAAAAAAAAAAAATCATATTAAAAAACTTCTTGAGCTATTTGAATGGGGTAAATTTAATTAAAATTCAATTAAAACATCGATTTCTTGATGCTAATTAATATTAAATAAAACCTACCTTTAGTTACAAAGATAAATGTCGCTTAATACAAATTGCCTTAAATCCTCGTTTTTCAGCGTATGGAAAGTGTAATTGAGTACAGCTTATGCAAAAGAAGTGATCTGATTTTAATGAATTCGGTATCATTCGACGGAGAAAAATTCGCTGATTCCGAATATGTATATAACTCAATATCACCCTAGATGTAGCTTAAACCAAATAGCCTTTCACCCCTCGATATTTAATCCCTTAGTCTATTACGACACCGATGGCTACGAACTGTATTTTTCGTGGTATAGTCGGTAAATTTCTCTCCCATTGTGGAGGAGGCTGAAGCCCAGCAGTGGAAAATATACGAGCTGAGATTATGATACATACAGGTCATAAATGGCAATATTTTTTTTATTTTCTTTCTATGTTATTATAATAATTGTACCAGTACAACATGAGTAGGGCAGAGTATAAGGACCTTGACACTAGTAATCATAGAGAAACGATACTGTAACTTATTCACTCCTTGTGAACGCTGCGTTCCTAGTACGCATGCATATTATTTAAATTTAATTATCCGTTTCTAGTTACTTTGAATGTTATTTGACATGTGACCTTAATTATAATATTAATGCGACCAAGATATACCTATATATATTGGAAAAAGGTTTAACGTGACTTTATGAATAAATAAAATGTATCTATTCAATGTTTCTATGCTTTTCAATACCACGAATATTCGTAAGCGATTTGATATTCGGCTATTCGGCGTCATATTCCAATAAATAGTTTGCAATATTCTGCCGAATACCGAAAAGCTAATCATCATCATCATCTTGCTCTTATCCCAATTACTTGGGGTCGACGCAATATGTCATCTGTTTTGACATATTGCAAAAAGTTTCGGCAAATACTTTTATGACCGGCCGCCTGCCTGACGTCAACCCTCCTTGGGAATGTAATCGTTGACCCAAATGGTACCAGATGGAGTTGGTCCGGGTCAATCTAGGGCTCTTAGTCGTCTTTTACGACACCCACGAGCAAAGCAAGGGTTGGTAGTATTCGAAGCCGCTACCACACACCGAAAAGCTAATCATGAAAAAATTAATTCATAATATTACTCACAAAAAGCCTTATTTTACAAAAAGTAACTTATAAAGACTTGTCCGTGTGGTGACTGAATTAGAATACAACGCAGCGCTCCCTATCTTGCCCGTGGATGTCGTAAAAGACGACTAAGGGATATAATACGCATATAATATCTATGCAAGAGAAGGAAAACTCGAAATAAAACTCTATACAAAATCTGTCTGACCAGCCTTGTATACTACAGTTCACCACTTCCTCTCTTGCCCATGGATGTCGGGATGTCGTAAAAGACGACTAAGGGATATAATACGCATATAATATCTATGCAAGAGAAGGAAAACTCGAAATAAAACTCTATACAAAATCTGTCTGACCAGCCTTGTATACTACAGTTCACCACTTCCTCTCTTGCCCATGGATGTCGGGATGTCGTAATAGACGACTAAGGGATATAATACGCATATAATATCTATGCAAGAGAAGGAAAACTCGAAATAAAACTCTATACAAAATCTGTCTGACCAGCCTTGTATACTACAGTTCACCACTTCCTCTCTTGCCCATGGATGTCGGGATGTCGTAAAAGACGACTAAGGGATATAATACGCATATAATATCTATGCAAGAGAAGGAAAACTCGAAATAAAACTCTATACAAAATCTGTCTGACCAGCCTTGTATACTACAGTTCACCACTTCCTCTCTTGCCCATGGATGTCGGGATGTCGTAAAAGACGACTAAGGGATATAATACGCATATAACATCTATGCAACAGAAGGAAAACTCAAAACAAAACCTTATACCAACACGTTTGACCGCCATGGTTATAGTAGGACAATTTCCTTTCTATTGTGGAGGAGACTCGAACCCAAAAATGGGACGTAAATGGCCTAAAAAATGATGAAACTAGTGGTTCCTTATATTGACAGCTTCAAACAAATAATCATCGGGTGATTACAAAAATATGTGTCTATGCCTTAATAAGAGTCTATGCCTTAAATGTTACGTATTATGTAAGCATGTACAGACAGGATATAGGTATGAATTTCGCAAACACTTCAATGGTAACATAGGTACAAAGACGGCTCGTAAACGGTTATCGGCCTATCAACTGATTTAAAGCGAAGTTTGGCTTGCTTATGCGAATGTAATCATTGATTTATTTAATTTCTAATGAACATTTAACAAAGTACGAATATGTTGCAGTTTAAGTGTCACTAACTTTATACATTTCAATCATATCTACACGAAAAAGCGATGACAAAATTGAACACTTTACACGTCTCTAACTCATTAACGAATCGATATTTTTCCTTCAAATTTTTTACCACCATTGCCTAACTCCCGATTGACCAGTTGCCCCATAATCTGATACAGTCTGTATATGGTCATGAGTATTCTAATAAAATTAAATAAATAAAAACAAGTTTTAATTAATATCTTGGTACCATTGTTCTTGATATAATTTATTCTATAAAATCTTTGTATTCGTAGAACAATAGTGGATATCCCACGAAATCAGTCAAGGTTTTTAATATATAATATGAAAATCTTAAATCTAAAAATAAAACAATGTAACATCTAAATTATCTACGGATGTTATAGTCCTTTTAGTCAACTTGAAATGTAGGTTCTCATTTTGACGGTATATTCGGCGTATTTTTGTTTATGAATCAAGATGTTTTTCTTTTGTATAATACTAGCGGTCCGCCCCGGCTTCGCACTGGTCCAATGCTAATATTAAATATACAACAAAATTTCTTTATATACAACTTTCACAGCTTTTTTTAACATTACACAATACAAACATGTTTTCTTTAGAAGTTACTCTTGAAAGAGCCATATAATATGTATGTATTATACATATACCTTCCTCTAGAATCACGCTATCTATTAAAAGAAACCGTATCCAAATCCGTTGCGTAGTTTTGAAGATTTACGCATACATAGGGACAGACAGTGGGAAGCGACTTTCTTACAATGTAGTGATACAAATGTGTAGTGTAGTGACTGAGTAAGAATACAATACACCACCACATATCTGAGGGTGTCGTAAAATACGACTAAGATATGCTATATCATCTATACAAGAGAAAAAAATCTCGTAATAAAAATATACCAAATGCCCTCCTAGTATGGAGGAGGCTCGAGCCCAATAATGGGACGTATATGAGCTGTGATGATGATGATATACATAACGTGATCATACATCTCGCTTTATACAGGATAGTCCCGTTTTTAGACTCGGTCTCGTTGATCCAGACAAAATAACATCCCTTTTTGATTACCAAGACCATCGTTACTATCCTTACTAATATTATAAATACAAAAGTAAGGATGTTTGTTTACTTGTTTGTTGCGCTTTCACGCTTAAACCACCGCACCGATTTCATAAATTATTTCACCAATGGAAAGCTATAATATCAGGGAGTAGGCTATATTTTACCCCGGTATTCCTACGGGAACGGGAACTACTCGGCTAAAGCGACTGAAACAGAAGCGTAAACGGGAATATTGTTATATTGCCTTATACTTGTAGGTACTT
This sequence comes from Lymantria dispar, assembly GCA_032191425.1. Lineage (NCBI taxonomy): Eukaryota > Metazoa > Arthropoda > Insecta > Lepidoptera > Erebidae > Lymantria > Lymantria dispar. Next base: position 8,515,092 of record CM063463.1, on the reverse strand, counting down.
GAAAAATAGAGATAAAACTCTTGATTTTTTATTTTTAAATTTCTTAAGCTCAGCGGCATTTCATGGGATCACTTTGACCGAAGATGGTTTTTTCTCAGAATTGAACGCTCTACAAAAGTACCCATTGCGGTAAAGTCGTAGCTCACACTGGCGAGGCAGTACGGGCCACTGAACCTGATGTTTCCATAAAATTCGCGTTTTTTCGCATTTATCTCGTAAATAGCAAGAGCTACGAAAAAAATGTAAAGGACAAACTTGTAGGGAATTCAATTTTCTACAAAAAAAAGTCCTATAGACCAAATCGCTAAGATCAATATTAAGCGAAATATTAAGCCTTAAATTGATTTTTCCGTGAAATATTGGCCGATCAATGATTTAAACTTATTAATATCTTGTTTTATTTCTCTGTACTATTTATTATATTTTTTTAAGGCTAGTTTGTGTATTTTCAATGGGAAATCCTCACACGCCTTGGTCGGGGACTTTAATTTAAGGGCTCAAACTTTCAGGGAATATTTTTTGGGCATTTCCAACAAGACTTCACGATGGGACCGAAAAAAAAGTGAAAAAAAAAACACCCTAATATATATATATATATATATGTGTAAATCTATATATAAAGAATATGCTGCTTCGAATAATATATAATATAAAACTAAAATGATTGCGTTCAAAACTTCAATATAATGTTTTTTAATTCAAATTATATAATAATTATTATTGCATTTTTCACACGTCCTTGCTTTTTTCAATGTCTTCATATTTTACCCATTTCTGGAAGCATCCGTTCTGGCATAAGAAATAATGATCACATTAGGGATTACATGAAGGTTTGTGCCATCTAATTGGATCTTATACTTCAAAGATTTCACTCCTCCTTTTTCTGCGGGTACCGTAAAAAATATTTAATATCTATAATGTAAATATGCAAAAAAAAACAACACTTTATATTAAACCAATCCGTCTGACCAGGATATATATGAGAATTGGAAATAGAAATTACATCTCAGGCCTTTGCCTAAGAAAGATATTTTAAAATTAATGCAACAAAGTCTATGAATTTTAAAAAGAAATGAGTTTGTTTTTTTGCTGTTGTTGGAAAATGAGCAAACAACATGGTAAGCTTACCTGATGGTAAGTAATGCTGGCGCTCATAGACCTTTGTTAGGCCGCTGCCTACCATGAAGAAAGTGCTTTCACTTTCTTCGGGGCCGCGCGCTGCTGCTCTGCCGCCCCGGACGGAGACGGGCGTGGGTGCGCTGACCACACCCGACCCTAAAAATGAAAAAGAAAACCACATACATAAATTACAATACATATTGATCATTATGTCAGTTCATATACGTTCCATTGTTGGACTTGAACCTTCTCCACAATAGGAGGTACCATGACCTACTAACTATACTTCATCGATCAGATGGGTTCATACGAGAATAGGATTTTATTGCGAGTTTTCCTTGTATTGCATAGATGAGAACGCTGAAACTAATTCACAAAATTGGCTCACAAATTTTCATACCGCGCTCTCGACAACGATGTTAACAGTATCAAAAAGGAATCTTTCCCGTACCGGGAATCGAACCGGACCCTCCTGGGTGAAAGCCTGAAACTTTACGTATTCAACAGGCGATTTAAATTATTGTGCAATACTTCTTCAGACATTTCAAAATAAGTATGTACCTACATGGAAATAAATTCTGTCGTCAAAATTTTACGCGTATTTGAGGCCATGAGAACCATAGTGGCTTTTTTTTTTGGGGTGGGTTGCGGTCGGCGCGCTCCTCGCACCACTCCGTCCGGGGCGACAGAGGGGCGTAAGCACGCAACACCCGCAACCCACCCGAACACCACATCGCCTTCGTCGTTGGACCGACCACCGGAGCAGGGTTTCTTGTCATCAGTGGTCGGCCCGACGGAATACCTCCTACTTGGGGTACCTTCCCATCGACCGACGTCCCCCCCTCGGGGAGGACGTCGGTCTTTCCTCACGCGGTCGGCCTCTCGGCGGGTGACGGACTAATCCCCGGTCACGTCACCCGCAAAGTACCATAGTGGCCTGTTTTAGCGGTGACTAATTTTTTTACAGTATTGAGTTTATGATTTTTTACAGATATAATTGAACATTTTGATAGAACCAAGGTGGCCTAAAAGTGATATAATAAATATTCACTGGAGGCAGTATAATCATTGTTATGATTTTTACTAAACTGTCTTTATTTTCTATAGTACTCAAAAGGCTTGTCCATTGAATTAGGCCAATATGGTTCTCATGGCCTCATTTATCAGTTAGTTGCAGCGTGCATACAGCACTGCATATTATCCTAGTTATCTTTTACTACACCTGCGGGTAGGGTAGGGGGTGGGGAATTATATTTAGAATAGAATAGCATTTATTGTCACATAATAACTAATAATTATAATACATGTTTTTAATTAATTTTGACAATAGGGGAATGCTCAGCATTGTGCTGCATAGAAATTATGCAGGGCTGGTTTTCAGCAAATCCCTTTCCTCAAACATATAAGAAAGAAAAAATAACAAAAAGAAAAGAAAAAAAGAAAAGGAATAAAAAGAACTTACAATAACAATGATAACAATATAAATAACATTAATGAATTGAATTATGAAAGATGTGCTTTTGTATGATGAGTTCGCTTTTCCATTTTTGTGTGTATGAGTGTTGTGTTTGTTTGCGTGTGTGAATGTGTGTATGTGTGTGCGTATGCGTGTGCGTATGCGTGTATGTGGGCAGCGATTGACGTATCTATTTGTTGCAAATTTGTAGGTTATGTCATGTAATTATTCATCAGTTCGTTATACAAATGTCGCATCAAATATGGTTTTATTTCGGTATAATAGTAGTAGTTTAATTTTTTTTTTAAAACTGTTAAAACTTTTATTTTGTCTTAAAGGAGGAGGATATTTAACTTCGTTGCCATACGGCAACATATAATATTAATAGATAGTATATAACGTGTGTATAGTTTTGTAGCTTTGTGTAGGGAGCGTCGTTTCCCGCCATTGTCGAAGTTGACTTATGACCCGCGCATGTGTAATGCGAGTCGCGACCCGAGCCACTTAAAAGTCATTTACATACAATGTAAGCAAAAAATGCTTACAGTAACACTATTAGTTTAACAATGATTTTAAGAAACTAGCTATTGCCTCATTTTTCTTTTATTTTTAACTAGCAACCCGCCCTCGCTTCGGTTTCAGTCGTCTTTCCTGAATAGTTCCTGTTCCCGTGGGCATACCGCGATAAAATATAGCCTAGTTTACGCTCGTTTTACCCGCGTAGTTCCCGTTCCCGTGGGAATACTGGGATAAAATATAGCCTAGGTTATGTCCCGATATTATAGCTTTCCATTGGTGAAAGAATTTTTGAAATCGGTCTAGCCGTTTTGAAGATTACCCGGAACAAACAGACAGACAAAAAAAATATAAAGTGTATTTTAGGCATATGTATAGTGTAAATAACCGCGTGAGCATGAAAAAAGCCTATTATTTTGACATTACAAACAGACATTCCAATTTTATTTATTGGTAATTTGGTATAGATTATTTCGTTAATACGATGATTCAAGTCTAAGGGAATAAATAGCAGTATGGAATATTATCAGGGCCGGATTAATCCTATCAAGGCCCGTAGTCAATGCAATTCTCAAGTCCATGTTCCAAGGTCTGTGAACAGTAGTATCACTTACCATCAGGTGTGCTGTTTTATCTTTTACCACCAACAGCAATAAACAAAAGGAATTAATATTGAGGCAGTATACAAATTTAAAGAAAAAAACGTGTGAACTACGAATGAATGAATCATCATCATCTTGCTCTTATCCCAATTACTTGGGGTCGACGCTATATGTCATCTGTTTTGACATATTGCAAAAAGTTTCGGCAATGACTTTTATGACCGGCCGCCTGCCTGACGTCAACCCTCCTTGGGAATGTAATCGTTGACCCAAATGGTACCAGATGGAGTTGGTCCGGGTCAATCTAGGGCTCTTAGTCGTCTTTTACGACACCCACGAGCAAAGCAAGGGTTGGTAGTATTCGAAGCCGCTACCACACAGCACTAGAACTATGAATGAATGAAATGGATGATATTTGTTTTGATTGGCGCGTGCTCGGGGGCCCTTAGTCGGTGCGCGGCTCCTAGGCAGTTGCCTAGTCCGCCTTATGGATAATTCGACACTGGATCATATTCTTCTCAGCCCATATAAGTAGGTACCACTGTTAAGCTCGGGCCTCCTCCACAATACGATGAAAATTGATCTACTTTACCGTGCTGGTCAATATAGGGTCTGGTATAGGGTTTTATGTCGAATTTTCCTTCTCTTGTATAGATTTTATCTGCATAAGTAACTTAATCGTTTTTGTAAATAAAACTACTTTTACGGATTATATCGCGTTTGTATTTGATTTATGATTGCCCAACGTTTCGAACACTTTGCAGCATTCATGGTCACAGGTGGACTAAGGTGTCTCACGTCCAACAAGTAATCGTTATTACAGACATTTATAATTATCTACCCGATACAGAAAATTAGTTATAAATTTATTAAATTGTGACCCACATTTTAGTACAAATTTATTGCCAGTGTAAGAAGAAAATGATTCTATATGAAAAAATTATATTGTTTATGGTTAGTAATTATTAATTATTAAATTTGTAGCAATTATTGTTACAATTTGTTGATTTAAAACTAACAAAACTAATATACTACCACCGGATCGGAACGCGGCCACACTGAGAAAGATCCAGCAAGAAAATTCAGGGGACATGATGCTAAATTAATATTGATTTTTAATTTTAGATGCGGCTTACTTTGTCTTACTAAAAGATTTTTTGATTTATAAAATTTTCTTTAACTATTAGTAGTTTTTCATGAGATCCACTGTCAAAAGAGGGAGCGAGGCGATAATTTGTAGTCTTATTACGTCACTACATCTAAAAATATTATCATATTACTAATACATATTGGAGTGCATTTGTTTTAAGCAGACACGATTTTTCAGCATACATAACTTAAAAGACGTACGAATACTATTGACCCTTTGCTTGTGGGTGTCGTAAAGTATGACTAAGAGCTCTACATTGGCATCCTTCTGATGCTGTCTGATCAGTAATTACATTCCTAAGGAGGATTGACGTCAAGTAGGCGGATAGTCATAAAATTATTACCAATAGCAACATGCACAAAGAAAGAACCCAAATAATTAGGATAAGAGCAAAATGATGATATAACTGAAAATAAATTCGTTATAGTTGACGTATCCATTATTTAGTACTCAATGTTATATGAATAAATCATTGTTAGTACTTCATTAATCGTCCATGTTATTGTTTTGATAATCCAGGCAATGCGATTGGTCCGTGGTAAGCATACCTAATTTTATCGCGCTTCCATTGGTCAGGATATGATTTGAAATTCGAGCCAAATGGCGAGTGGTTTTCAGGCGGAAATTGACGTGGGCTGTCAGTTGTCAGTCAAGAAGCTACAAAGTAATGGATGCGGCAATATAATTAAAAATGCATATTGCTATCTTGAAAGTAATTACTTTGTGCTCATTAAGGTTATTCGTGATGTAGTCACGGTTATTTTGTAACCTTTTGACCGCAATCGATATCATAATTCATAACCAACGAGGTAATACAAATAATATTGATTAAAATACACTGTATACTTACTTAAAGTAAAAAAAAAAAACGAATCTTGTGTTTTTGGGTTAGTAGATATAAATAATGAATGTTTAAAAGTGTTTGTTGAATGTAAAAACTTTGTTACTCATAAAAACGGCGATTTTGTAAATATATTGAAGATGTTTCCATATTTGTTTTTACTAACTTTATCGACGATAAAAAAAAAATGTATTCTTAGGTACTTATGTGTATTTATTATGGTTATAGTGAGGTTGTAATGGATGTTAATACGAGGCTATCGAGGTTCCCGTCAAAATTCATGTGACTTTGTCTCTTTGATTTTTTTATGGGCTGTCTGAAATCCGGCCTCACCTTGCAAGAGAGCAGGAGGCTGTCTGGGTTTCTATATCCTGCCGTATATACCTCATCATCATCATCTTGCTCTTATCCCAATTACTTGGGGTCGACGCAATATGTCATCTGTTTTGACATATTGCAAAAAGTTTCGGCAATGACTTTTATGACCGGCCGCCTGTCTGACGTCAATCCTCCTTGGGAATGTAATCGTTGACCCAAATGGTACCAGATGGAGTTCATCATCATCATCATCATCATTTCAGCCTATTGCCGTCCACTGCTGGACGTAGGCCTCCCTCATATTGCGCCACAATGTGCGGTCCTGTGCCGCCTGCATCCAACGACGCCCAGCAACTTTCACTAGGTCGTCGGTCCACCTAGTGGGGGGGCGTCCTACACTGCGTCGTCCGATGCGTGGTCGCCACTCGAGAACCTTTCTTCCCCAGCGGTTGTCGGTTCGTCGAGCGATGTGGCCTGCCCATTGCCACTTCAGCGTGCTAATTCTTCGTGCTATGTCGGTTACACCCGTTCTTCTGCGGATTTCTGTATTCCGGATTCTATCTCGCAGAGAAATCCCGAGCATAGCCCGTTCCATAGCACGCTGAGCGACTTTGAGCCTTGATATGAGGCCTACATTTAGGGACCACGTTTCCGTGCCGTAAGTCATCACTGGTAACACACACTGGTCGTAGACCTGTGTTTTCAGACACTGAGGTATGTTGGACGAGAAGATCCTCTTAAGTTTCCCGAACGCTGCCCAACCGAGTTGGAGTTGACCCGGACCAACTCCATCTGGTACCATTTGGGTCAACGATTATATTCCCAAGGAGGGTTGACGTCAGGCAGGCGGCCGGTCATAAAAGTCATTGCCGAAACTTTTTGCAATATGTCAAAACAGATGACATATTGCGTCGACCCCAAGTAATTGGGATAAGAGCAGGATGATGATGATGATGATGGCCCAATACTGGGCTCGAGTTTCCTCACTACTACGAGGGAAACTTCCTATACCACGCTGGTCAAATGGGTTCTATAGGGTTTTATTTAGAGTTTTCCATATCTTGCATAGATGTTATATGCATATTTTATCCCTTAGTCGTCTATTGTGACAATGATGTGCAAGATAGGCTATGGGGAATTGTATTCTTACATATCAAAGTCTAAATCGAACAATAATTAACAGTTATATTTTTTTTAAATTGTTGTTATTGTTACATCTATTTCGTCCCGTTTGTTGTAATTCGCTAGTTTTACGAAACACCGTGTCAATAAGCTGCCTGTGAACATGAAGATATTTATCCAAAATTGTGCATGTCATTCGGTATGATAGCGCGAAGGCTATGTGCAACAAAGATGGCGGAAACACGATACTACTTATCTTGACTGTATTATATACACGCAAATTACACCAACTTGTTTCTGTATTGCTAAATCATACTCGTCAATTTCCTGGTGAGATTTTTCACATACTTAATCTGTGTTCAGCGTGCAAGTTTTTATAATCTTACGCCATTCTTTTTTTCATAAAAGCTTATCTGTCCTAACTAAATATTTGGTCACAGACTTTACAGTGTGTATCTAAAGGTAATTAATATTACAATATTAATATACATAGGTACCTATTAAAAATAAAACTAGTTTTACGGATTTTATCGCGTTTGTATTTGATTCAGTAGATACTAGACACCGATTCAGATTAACTTTTCTTCAGTGGTCGGCCCGACGGCATACCCCGATCGCGGGGTACCCCCCCCTCACGACGTCCCCTTCGGAGTCGTCGGTCACCGTCGCGCTGGTACTAGATCCTTGTCTCTGTGTAGCGACGCAGTAAGAATACAATTCACTCCTTCTTCCTTTCTTACCCATGGGTGTCATAAAAGGCGACTAAGGGATATAACACGCTTATAACATCTATGCAAGAGAAGGACAACTCGAAACTAAACCTTATATCAACACATCTGACTAGCATAGTATAGTAGGTTAATTTCCCTTCTATTGTGGAGGAGGCTCGAGCCGAACAGTGGAATGTATACGAGCTGTGATGATGATGATGAAGTCCCTTATATTTATTTGAGTCTCTATAATAAGCAATGGATATTCATAGTGTCATCGCTCACTCCATTCCTAAACGTAATAATAAACTTTCATAGCTAGCAACGGTCTTGCTTTAGTGTTGCCATTGCTAAAGCCGCGCGACCGGCCGTAGACAACAATGACACCTTCTCGTTATATGAGTAAGTAAAACCGCTATGCTTCTATCTTGGACACGGGCTTATTTTCTGACTACCTATAGAGCACGTCAAAATAAAAAAGCTGGACTATTGTGCCATTAGCCCATTAGGTAAATCCGCTATGCTTCTTACATTGGAAACGTGTTTGTTACCTTTTGACTAAAGAGCATGCTAAAATAAAAAAGTTGGACTATTGGCTCATTGGCCCATTAGCCACTACAATAAATAATACCCAAATTGTATTTAAAATTTACAAATAACATCAACAAAAATATTAGCTTTGGGAATAACAAAATGGCCACAAAAATGGCAACTCACTTCTAAGACACCGACACACCGACAACAATCATAAAAATATTTCTTATTCACAAAACCAAGCATACGAATATGTTAAATAATTATCACTTTTTATCATTTTTATGGTAATTAATTATTGCTTCATACCAAAAAATAGCTAATGAACCTTTAGAAGACGTAATTGTTAAAGGTAATAACCAAGTTACGTACAAGATTGAAAACAAATACTTGAAGTAGGTATCTCTATCATAAAATACCTAGTCATACGAATACATTCAATATTTAACTAGTACTCTTATGGCTTCCACAACTTCTAAAAATAAACCACTGTTTAGTCAATTATCAAAGCATTATGGTCGTTCTCGCATTTTTTGCTTCTAACCGGTTACCATCTTTCATAACAGCTTGATCAATGTACGTGTAAATTGGACAATTTCGTGTCTACGCATTAGACAACATGGCCGCTAGGGTTACCCAAATGTTAAAACTAACAGGTCTTGTAGATATAAACATAAAACAACCGCCTGATATCCTAATAAATATTTATTATTTTAAATACACAAATGGTCCAATTTTTAAATACCAACAAGCTACTAACAATATATCTACTACTTGCAATCTTATTTTATTATTCCTATCAAGTTCCACAGAAAAGCATCTTTTCCATCTGGTTTTAAAAAACCAAGGAGATAATAACATTCTGGAATGTAACGATATTTTAGATCTGCAGATGTTTCTGATAGTCAAGTCTGACTTTCAAGAAGGTAATCATCAGATATAGACTTTGGCAAACGAGATCCTAGAAAATGGTGTTTTGATATATTTAATTTTAATAGGAATATTAAGTTATAATAGAAGTGCTGGAAAAAAGGATTTCTTCGCTATTAGAGACAGGGGACTGGGTTCACTTAAACGCCAATGCACACCAAATACACTCGGTCTTCTTTAGTTGGAAGCTCCATTTTAAAGAAATAACCTTGACAATTTTACTAATGTGTCTTTGCACTGACTGCACTAATGATGTTTGGTTCTAAGTTCCATTCTGGCATTAAGAGTATTGAAGTGCGATCCTTACGCTCAATAATGCATTGTGGAATCTACAAGTAGTTATTCTGCGTTGGAGTGTTATTTTGATCTGTGCATTATATGGGTATTTGTGAAATGCAATGCGAAAGAAAAATTTATTTCTAAGTGTAGTCTCGCAAAAGAACCAAAACTTTCTTTAAAATATAAAATTCATAGAAATAGAGAAAAACAAGTTAATGGCGTTCACATTTAGTTAAAACTCACAGACACAATTTAGTCAGGTCTGCCTTTCAAGGAGGATGTTAATCATAAGGTGCTTGAGACTGGCAAACGAGATCCTAGATAATGATGGTATGATATTTATATTTAATTTTAATAGAAATATTAAGATATAAATAAGTGCTGGAAGAATAACAATTTCTTCGCTTTTAGAGAGAAAGGACTAGGTTCTCCTGAACGCCTATTCATAGCAAATACACTCGGTCCTCTTTAATTCGAAGCTCCATTTGATGAAAATGAAATTAACAATTTTACTAATGTTTTTTGCACTGCACTATTAAACTGTGGTTCTATAAGTTCCATTTTCACATGAAGAGTATTGAAGTTCGATTCTTACGGTGAATAATGCATTGTCGAATCCACAGTTAGTTCTAAGTTCGGGTGTTATTTAGATCTGTGCATTATATATTTGTGAAATGCGAAACAAAAACGTATTTTTAAGTGTAGTCTCGCAAAATAACCAAAACTTTCTTTAAAATATAAAATTCATAGAAATAGAGAAAAACAAGTTAATGGCGTTCACATTTAGCTAAAACTCACAGACACGATTTTAATGTAATGAAAACCACCGATGACCATTCGATTTAAACCTTGGCGCTCATATGTAAGACACTTTTTATCGGTTGCAGTATTTAATACTTACTAAAATATGTTCCGTGTTTCTATTAACGTAATGGTATTTGAATAAAAAATATCATAATTATTAAAATCAATATTTTTTTGTAACAAAAAAGAGGATTCAGTGGGATAAATTAACAAAAAATTAAAAGCACATACCTGAATATGATTTACAAGCAGGTACAAGTTATATTTAAATAATCTTTGGGTATATAATAAAAATATATCATGTCTATGTTTTTTTATTGTCTTTTGGTGGCAGACTATTGGTAGTCTCAGCTCCCCTGATGGTAACTGTCTTACATGAACCTCAGTGACATCAGTGGTACAGCTACGTCGCCACATACCGCTCTTCTTTAACCTCATTTAAAAAGGAATATCTCAAAGACCTCGGCAAACATGGCTCCAAGTAGTTCACCAGTTCATACCAGGGTGAAACCTATTGCGACGCTCCGATGACAAAAGCCACCAGGGCGTAGACTGGAGACGGTAACAAAAAAAAAAACAGCCTGAGCCCAACAACAACAACGGCAATTGCTAGAAATAGGCTTCTCAATGGAAGACAAAACTGAGCAGTTGAATTGCCTATCGCATTTGCTAAGTTGCACAAGAGAGAATTGCTCGCCATGAAAATCCATGGTGATTCCTCAATCAGTATTCAGGGCACCCAGTGGAAAGTAAGCGATGGTAACATATTGTAGGTACTCCTAATCAGTCACCACACGCGGATTTAGGAAACATTAATAAGCGGTGGCAAACGAGCAAACAGTACACCTGATGGTAAGTGGTGCTGCCGCTCATGGACCTCTTCCATGCCGCTGCCTACCGCGGCGAAAGTGAAAGGAATGTGACTGCGTGCAATGAGGTTCGGTGATACTGAAGGTATCACCAAAACCCAACACACACAAACACCCTCAGAAAGTTGGGCTGCCGGTTCTCACGCTCACCGAACGAAGCGCAGTAACAAATTGCTACTACTCGGACGTCGAGTTTCTGTTCAGTGTCTTAGATACTACACCGGACGGACCGGCCCGTGGCTGTAGACGGACAGCTGTCAACAGTGTGGTCCTACCACAAATGGCCTGTAGGTACTTGAATATTCTATCTCACCCTTTTCTTGCCCATGACCCGTCTTAAAAGAGGAACAGTTTTAAGGGATTACAATATGTAGATAACATCTATGAAAGAGAAGGTAAATTCGAAATAATGCTAATCCGCCTGACTAACGTGGTATAGTATGTCAATTTGGCTTCCATTGTGGAGGAAGCTCGCACCCAGCAGTGGGACTTATATATGCTGTGATAATGATGATATAAACAGTAGTTTTTTTTTATTTTGTTATTAAGTATTGTGGCTAATATTTAACTGGTAACCCTCAACATACTTATAATTCAGTCACAATTAGTGGATGACTGTCAGATTTGATTCAACCACACAATATCAGTAGTCATTTTGTGGTGAATAAGAACAGGTACACCATAAATTTGTGGGAAATCTTACAAGGCTGTAAAGATTACAAAATAGGCCTATTTATACAATGAAAGATGAATAGAAACTTTGAAATATACAAGTTGGTGAATAAAAAGGTTTAAATATGTAATCTTATCTTTCTTTACAATATATATAATAACAATTTTATTTTTAACTAGCAACCCGCCCTCGCTTCGCTTCGATTTCAGTCTTTCCTGCGTAGTTCCCGTTCCCGTGGGAATACCGGGATAAAATATAGCCTAGGTTACGCCCTGATATTATAGCTTTCTATTGGTGAAAGAATTTTTGAAATCGGTCCAGCCGTTTTGAAGATTACCCGGAACAAACAGACAGACAGACAGACAAAAAAGTATAAAGTGTATTTTAGGCATATGTATAGTGCAAATAACTGTGTGGGCATGAAAAAAGTCTATTATTTTGACATTTAAACAGACACTCTAATTTTATTTATTGGTATAGATTGAAGCTTTGGGAAGAACGTAAAAATGCCTTGTTGCCTTCTAACATTTGAAGAGTTATAGCGTGTTATTTTAAATGCTTTCACGGGACATGCTCTTTTTCAAGGCTTCTCCGGATTCTTCAAATTCTTCCATCTCTCTCTCTGTCTTTGCTAATTAATTATCTATGTACCTAATTTCTATAATTTCCTCAGCTCACATTTTTGTCTACTCAATTTTTTCGTCTTTTCATTCCCTATGAAATTATAACGAACACAATCCATCTCTACAATAAGAACGTTCAAACCGTTCAGAAATTGAATTAATATACAACTAATTTTAAATTCGAATTTTATTCGTCCATTTCAGCCAGTAAATTGATTAGAACTATATTGGGACGGTCGAAAGAACGGTGCGACATTGAATAGTTACTAAAGCTGTCCTTAGAATAGAACGTTCTGGCAATTGATTAGAAATGCAAATACACTAATTTAAAATTCTTGCTTTTATTTTAATCGATTACTTTATTATACAATTCCAGAGACCTTAATCCTCTCGTAATCATGAACACTGAAGTATACGAATCGTAGGGAAATCAAAGACACGCCATAAAAGCCGTAAAAATAGTTCAATTTTAAATGTACGAATTCTTTTCTTTCGGTCTTTTTAGTTAGTGTATATTCCAGTGTTGGGCTTAGGTCTTCCACGCGGCATGATGGAAATTGACCTACTATACCACGATGACCAGACGCGTTGGTGTATCGAGTCTTTCTTCTGTTGCATGAATGTTATCTGTAAATCCTTTAGTGGTCTATTACTACACTCAGGGCAAGAAAGGAGGCTGATGAATTGTATTCTTACACCGTCACCATACGGAAAGCAAGGATGATACGAATTATAATGATTTTTTACACAGCCGTAAATTATTGCTATTGCTATTCTCCTTTTTTTTAAATCTTTTATTTAATTTGCCATGTTAGTATATTAGTATGGGACAAATCTTGAGAGTGAAATTAGAACCACTTCCTGTCGTTATATTAAGTTGAAATTTGGTTTACTTACGTAACTTCGGTGACAATGCAATAATATGGTACCATGAAGCTGGTCTCACGATGGCGTCGGCAGGTGGCCATAGGAACTTCTAAATTAAACAAGATAAAACCGTCGAGTTCGGACTCGTTTGAATAGTCTTGACAAGCAGCATTTAAATAAAGACTTAAAAAAAAATAACTAATTTTGTTTGATACACGCCTTTCGTTCCGTCTGGGGCAGCGAAAGGGCTGCACGTGACCCCGTAACCCCATAACCCCATTACCCTATTAACAGTATGTCGCCATTGAGCCGACCACTAGTACCGAATTCTTGACGTCCGTGGCCGCCCTGGCAGGTTACCCTTCCGGGTACCATCCCCCTCTACGCGCGGTCAACCTCTCTGCGGGTGACAGACTATTACCCTCTCCCGTACCTTCTCTTAGCTGTTTTATACAACTCCCATGGATAGGAAGGAGTGGTGACCTATTGTTTTATTAACCGTCATTACTCTGGTAACTATTTGCTTATATTCTAGGAAATTGTAATATCTATATTAAACATTACTTTCATTTGTTTACAGATAATAGGAGAACGTGAATATGCCGTGCGGCCAACAAGAAGACCATCAGAAGAATTACAGACTGGACAACCCTTAGATGTTGTAGTACAACAGGTACATATTTAAAAAAATAACGCTGTAGAGATTATCGACTTATTTTGTGGTGAAGGATTTAGAATATAATATCACACCACCCCTTATGTTTTCTTGTATGGTACTCGGGCCTGCACCGCCTAATCACTATCTGAACTAGACATTTTGCTTTCATTAAAAATCCCTTTTAAACAATTATAAAACACAATAAGGGGGCGTCCGTAAATTACGTGTTTTTTTTTTTAAATTTGTGTACCTCCCTCCCCCCCTGGTGAGATGTCGTGAGATTTTATTCAACCTCCCTCCCCCATTCCCCAATCTCACGTGAGATTTTTCAAAATATGGGTTTCTTACGTAAACGAGTTGGATTGTTATTGTAAAAAGAAAAAAAAATTGCTTCGTGCTTTTATTTACGACTAGTTAAACCTAGTAATCAAAATTGCTGAGAGTTTAATTATAAGTGTAATAAAAATTTAACAATTTTTTTTGTTTCAATCAGAAAAAAAAATTGCGTGATATTTGCCGAGACAGCCCCTCTCTCCAACGTAAGATTAGTTGAGATTTGACTCGACCCCCTCCCCTCCTTAAACATCTCACGTATTTTATGAACGCCCCCTAACAACCATCCGATACTCACACTTGACCGCTAGCCATTTCTATGACGCCTAGTTACTTTGACAGCTGTCTGACGTTTTGAAAAGTTTATAGGAACATAATAAACAGTCATTCCCATACATTACGCTTACGGATAGTAGCTGGTACCTCTCCAATCCGTTAGTAGCGAAGCGTCGGTAAATTGTTTTACGAGGGGTTTTTATAGGAACAGTTTTAACTTATGCCTCGTATAAAATTTAACTGTTCGTAACCAAAATGATTCGTTTTTCGGATATAGGAAGCGGTTGTAAGTCGACGGCGGTGGATCGTGTCGCCGTGGAGGATTTCCTCACGCGCCTGCTCAGTTGCCTCCCTCCGTGAGATGATTGCCTCACAGAAGGCAGCGACCGCGTCTCAGTTTCTGACGCTGTCGAGCATCTCCTTAGCGATGGTCGGCAGAGTCACCCATGATTGCGACGAGTTCATGTCGCCGTTCTGCCCACGCCGCACACACCTCGAGCATGTGCTGCGCCATGTCCTCGTCGCAATCTTGTTTTGGCGAAGCAACCGTGCCCCGTCAATACTTGTACCAGTCGGAAGGAAAGCACCCTCCGCCGACCCAACCATTACGTCAGCACCGACCGCAAGGCCTCGACCGTCCGAACACCGTAGCATGTCCTGTCCAGCCGGACTGCCCAACGGCCAATAAGGTCGCAGCGGGCGTCGGCCCGCCAGGCGGTAAACTCCTTCAAGCTAAGATACAGACCTACCATGCCAATGTCATAAGTTCGATTCCCATATAAGGCGTTACTTTGTGTGGTCCACATATTGTTGTTCTGAATCTTGGTGTAATTTTTGTCAGTTAAATTACGTTTATAACGTCCCCCACAATACAAGCAATATTTCATTAGTGCAGTGTTGTAATAATATAAAAATTAAAACAAAAAAACGAAGCTTCAATATGACTTGCTAATAACGAAATCGACTCAAAAAACTCATTTTGCAACTTTCCTTTTTTTTTAATTTATATGACGTACTGCTTCATTTTTTACACCATGGCGCTGATAAACGTAGGTGCCAAAAAAAACAGTTTGAATTTAAATAATTTATAGATATAATTAAGCTTACCTACTGTTGGTCATTTGAAACACGTTTCACTGAAATGATACGGCATAAATTTCAACGATTTCTCCCATTTGGTGAATATTTTAAGAACGCAATAAATCACCATTATTTCGAATGCCTATATACATCATCATCATCCTCAGCTCATATACGTCCCACTGTTGGGCTCGAGCCTCCTCCACAATAGGAGGGAAATGGACATTACATTATACCATGCTGGTCAGACAGGTTGGTTTAGGGTTTTATTTCGAATTTTCCTTCTCTTGCATTGATGTTACATGCATATTATATCACTTAGTCGTCTTTTACGACATCCACGGGCAAGATAGGGAGTGGTGAATTGTATTTTCACTCCGTCACCTTGACCTACTATACCATGTTGGTATAGGGTTTCATTTCGAGTTTCCTTCTCTTGCACAGATTTTATGTGCATTTTATATCACATAGTGGTCTTTTACGACATCCACGGGCAATATAGGGAGTGGTGAATTGTATTCTTACTCCGTCACCACACGGAACCTAAAAGAAAAACTATTCGGTTTTCATAAAAATGAAAGCATTTGTTGATAGTAATTGTAAGGCAAGTTGGCTAGTCATAATAGAGAAAAATGCCTTGTAATATGTTTTGTATTACTTTCGACATGCGTCTAGACACGCCTAGAGATATCGGAGAGAATGCGACGATCCTACATAAGTATATTGTCATGGAGGATGATGTCATATCATAATTTGACTTGTTAAATGGACGACATTATAAAGTCCTACATTTCGTAAAGAAATTACGTTTTCTATTCTCTCTTAATTTCTTGTGTAACGCAGTGGTTAAAGCTATAAAATGGTTATAGTAGTTGAAGTTCTGCGTGGTGACGGAGTAAGAATCAAATCAAATCAATCAAACCAAGGGGGTTTGTATTCTTACTCCGTCCGTCCCCCTATTGCCTGTAGGTATCGTAAAAGACGACTAAAGGTGAAAGCACACTTATCCGAGCCGAACGCGTCAAAAGAGTCGAACGAAACGAATTTTAAAATTTTGTATATGATATGAAACCTCGCACGCTTCCCCGCGTCGAATCTGGCAGTGTTTCGTTCGACTCGTTCGGCTCGGATAAATGTGCGTTCACCTTAAAGGATGTAGATAACATCTACATATGTAGGAGAAGGAAAACTTGACATAAACTCCTATGCGAACACTCTCACTAGCGCCGTATAGTAGGTCAACCTTCCTCCCATTGTGGAGAAGGCCCGAGCTCAACAGTTCAACTTACCTGGGCTGAGATGATGAATCGTCTGTCTGCTTTCATGAGGGCACGTTACAACTGCAATCAGTCAATCCAGTTAGACGTTAATATTGATGGTCAATTTCTCTCCTACTGTGGAGTAGGCTCGAGCCCAGCGACACATATATGGACTGAAATGATAATGATGTAAAGATTCTCTTCTTAAGTACATGAAACTGGTGTTTTTAACACTATCACAATATGTTTTTAACACTAATAATTATTATCATCAATCAATTTTTTGCTGTCCACTGGTGAACATAGACACCTTCTTAGAAGCCACACATTTTTTTTTTTTTTTTTTTTATTGCAAACGTTGGCAAACGAGCAAACAGTACACCTGATGGTAAGTGTTGCTGCCGCTCATGGACCCTTACAGGCCGCTGCCTACCGCGAAGAAAGTGAAGGGAGTGTGAATGTGTGCATTGAGGCTCGGTGATACCAAGGGCACCACCAAAACCCTCCACACGCAATCACCCTCAGAGAGTTGGGCTGCCGGCTCTCCCGCTCAAAGAACAAAGCGCAGTAACAAATTTCTACTACTCTGACGTCGATTTTCTGCGAGAGTGTGGTACTACCCCGGACGGACTGGCCCGCGGCTGTAGACAGATAACTGTCGACAGTGTGGTCCTACCACTCCCATCGACAGTGTGGTCCTACCCCGCTGTGGCTCCGGACGGAGCTGGGCGGCGGGTGCGCTGATCATACCCCACCCAAAAAAAAAACCCCAATGTTTATCCATTTTTCGAGCGATGTGACTTGCACATTGACACTTCAGTATCCTAATTCTTCACTGCAGAATCCATAAATTGCATTGCATTTTATATCTATTAGCCGATTGTCGCTCATTGTTGGACCTCTAGAGACACAATTGCCACGTTTGCCTTAGCTGGTTTTTGCAATTTCCAAGGGGAGTAAGAGTTGTAATCAAATTATAATAGGTTAGAGATGGAGTGAAGGATCCACCCCGAGGTATCAAAAATTGATGGATTAACATGTTGATAACATGTTCATAAATATATGTTACATAGTTCTATAAATATAATATAGACATATTTTGTATAGTTTTTAATGATGATTGATATTTGCTCTTTCTGATTTCACAAGTTGGATGGTTAAGTTGGCAATGATGCCACCAACTGCAATAAAAGGCATGTAATTAATCATATATTTAACTAAATATCATAAAATACTAAGTACACATAATTACGTACATTCAAATTCAAAATTAACATACAGGACCTCTTAAGTTAAAGGTTATTAAACTAAGTAGCTAATTTCAAAGTCTATTCAGAATTACATGAGTAGCTATTAAAGTAAGCACTTTGGTGACAGACAATTACATCCATACTAATATTATAAATGCGAAAGTAAGGATGTTTGTTTGTTTGTTTGTAACGATTTTACGCTTAAACCACCGAACCGATTTCAAAAATTCTTTCACCAATGGAAAGCTATAATATCAGGGAGTAACATAGGCTATATTTTATCCCGGTATTCCCACAGGAACGGGAACTACGCCGCGGGTAAAGCGACTGAAACCGAAGCGAAGCGAGGGCGGGTTGCTAGTATAAAATATGTAGTTAAATAATCACGAAATGCTGTTATTATGAGCTTTCATCCACACGCAACGCCGCGCCGTCTACATAAATATCTTCTATGTCCTCGTTATATGTATATAATTATTACAATTTGTGTTATAGGATCAAAAATATCAAAGCAATTTTCTATCCCTATTTTATACATTTAGCCTCTGAGGGATGATTTTACGAATATTTTTTCACACTCATGTGGAGTTGCATCCAATGACGTAGCATTGGTGAATCCCATCTGAAGAGAATTTGTTTGTATCTACTTGAAAAAGCTTTTTTTGCCATACAACTTTTGTCCCTGCGTTTCACCCCCTTTGAGGTTCAAATTTGTAAAACCCTTCCTTAATGAGTTTTACGACAAATTTAATACGTGATTCATATTGAATAGTAGTGTTGCAAAGCAAATTTGCAAGAGTGAATAGTAGCAATTTACAGATTGCAGCTGATTCAAATAAACCGCAAGCAAGTTCTTGGTTTATTTGTATCATGAAATTTTCATATACTATAATAATATTAATAAAACAATACCATCATTATTATGATACGTTTATCGGTATTTAAAAGACTCACGAGAGAACCTTCGACTATAGATAGACCAAAGGAAATTCTGGGGTTGGGATGATTTGCACCGGGATTACCCATAAAGAGTTTCGTCATCGATTATGAAAAAAATAATGGTCGTATAAGGAGGCTTGACACTGTTACGATACTCAAAAGCAAGTTGATAGTATTCGTGGCGTTAGCATAGAGCAAACAATGATTACCGTCTTTAAAACACAATGAAACGCCAACGCTCGCAAGAGGTCTTGGCTTCTAACATTAAACCTTTGACTTGACATTCCACTCACTCTTTTGGATATAGTATGAACTCTTTCAGAAAATGACTAAACAAATTATTAATTAATGTCTTCGCACAGTTCAGTGAAAGTCCCATTGCGAGTTTTATCGGCCATTTTATGTGGAATGCGTTGATGTTGCGGTCTACGGCCTTGTAAGAAAGTAGCTTGCCGTTATGATAAACATTATCGTTTGGCACTAAAGATCGACAATGTTTCTTTATGAACTAATAAAAGTAGCAGCAGTTGAATATAATACCGGCTAATAGCGGCTATATAATCTTGGGTCGTGAACTGCATAGATTAATGAAAATATTTATGCTTCACCGTTAATAATATAACCCATATTGTATATTGCAGAAAAATACAGATTCGAATTGATGACCAATTGTGAATATAATGTATCACAAAAAAACTTGTAAAATCTTGCTGAGGGAATATTACTCGTCCGCCACCTGCAGAGAGGCTGACTGCGGGAGAGAGGTTATATGAAAGGGTATACTGCCGGGCTGGCCACAGACATCAAGGATTCGGTAACAGTGGTCGGCCTAACGGCGTCCCGCAATGGGGAGGGAATACGGCGGTTTATGTTGCCAGGCGCAGTCCAAGCGTGTGATCGGAAAAAAAACCGTAGGGCACCAAAAAATCCAACTATTTATTATTTCTATGTTTTTATTGTGATAACAGAGTAAGAATACAATTCACCTGGAAATAAAACCTTACACTGACCATCTCTCCGCTCTTATATCAGGTAAATATCCTTTCCATTTTGAAGAGGTCTTGAACCCAACAGTGAGACGTTATGAGCTGAGAATGATGATGATGATGATTACTTCCATTTTTTTTTTTTGTGTGATCTGCGGTCGGCGCGCCTCCGCACCACTCCGTCCGGGGCGACAGAGGGGCTTAAGCACGCAACTCCCGCAACCCACCCGAAAACCACGTCGCCTTCGTCGTTGGGCCGACCACCGGAGCAGGGTTACTTGACATCAGTGGATTATTTCCATATTGACCCCTATTGTCACATTGTAAATAAACTACATAGTAAATAATAATTACTTGTAATTTGTGGTATTGAACCTGAGATCATGGCCTATCTTTTTTTATTACAATAATTAGCTATATAATGTATTGCAATTACAGCCTATGCTGTAATATTTATTAGAATTCTCGTTCGAAGTGAGAAAGGTGTTTGAATGTATGTTGAATTTAAAGAAAAATTACGTGAAGCAGGTGTGAGACATGCTCATTATGTTACACTAGTCAAGGCCGTGCGTGATCGGCCCAAGGATTAGTTTGCCGCCCATAAGTAGGTCTATTGTATGGGTGCGTCGTGGATGTCTTCTTCTTTTTTGTCTTGGCAATCAGCTACAAATACGAGCCATTTTTGCCAGTGTCGAGTTATAATTATCTTTTCAAGTTCTCAGTTTCTTCATGTCAGTAATGGTCTGCCAGTAAGTCAAAGTGTCGCCCTCAACAGTGTAATGGCCACAGTTAAGGGTATCTTCTGAGAATTTTGGTGGAAATACAAAGGTAAGTATAGCAGTTTTGTATCATATTCACTACACCTCAGCAGTTCTATCGCTATATATTACTTAAAATGCCATCAAGATTATTTAACATAACACGTTAAAACACTAAGATATTGAATATAATACAAGAACACCACATGACACTTCAGATGCCCGCCAAAAACTCCATCGTCGTCGATGTCAACGGAAGAGTATCCGTAAGGCTGATCCCCCGAGCGAGCCATAGAAGTGAAGGAATTAGTGGCCCTCGCATAAGCGGCGAAACAATCGTTAAAAAGAAAACGAAGGTTTGGTCAACACTAGACCATCAAACAATTAAAGCCTATGGTTACTATAAAAAAAAACTGAAGCTGAATTTTAAGAGAAAAATACTTCAATGTGAAGTACCTTTTGGAGTCGTTAAGCCTACTAATATTTCAATCACCAGATATTTCCTAAACGATTTTGAGTTATACCTTAATATATTATCAAAATTCTAACCATTAAATTAAAGAAAATACACTTAAAAAAATTTCACTTGCGGGTTCTCTCAAAAAAATAAATTAAAATTTATAAATCGAACAACCATGAAAAATATACTCGTATAGTCGAATCAAGCTTTCTTTTTATAATTCGACCTCATTCAACTCAAAAACCCTTATTAAACGAGCAACATGCGAGCAATACAAAATTTGGTAGACGCTAATTAGGTTGCTGTTTTTGGCAGCCAAGTGACAGGTTGGCCGGACATCGAACTCGCGTCGATACAGTTAGAGGAACCTGTTCCCGAGTAGTACCTGTTCGCATTGTAACATGCATTTCCGCAGTCTCGCAACTTTAAAAAAGTTATTTGGTTTGTTTTTAGTAGATTAGTTTCTCTTAGTATTAAATTGAGCGCGAAAACAATAATGATTTGTATTTAAAAATAAATCATTTTTTTTTTGTTTTGGGATATTTTACTAAGTAATTCTAATGCTATTTTTTTTTTGTATTATAAGGCAGAGAAAGTGCTAAGTTTGTTTGTATATTGAATAGGTTATAACAGCTTTACGTGTCATGACATCCTTGCCAAAATGAGCAACTCGACATTTTAGCAGGATACCAGAACTAATAAAAATAATCAACGGACAATATTTGTGAGCAAGCACGACGGGACTGTTCTATAAAATAAAAAGTTTTAAAAGCGTTTTCAGTTTCGATCCCTTAGCTTCTCTAACATATCTCTCGAACCAATACAAAAAAATAATAAAGGTACGCGAAATGTTACGTCTATGTCAAATTGAATAGTAGTTTAAAATATTAAATAAATTTAATAGAGTTTTATGTAATGTAATGCCGAAGAAGCGGTACATGTGGAATAAATACGAAATAAGTGTTTTACGTGTTACAATTATTGGTTAGTAGTAACAGACGGACAAAAAACTACACGGGTGTTCGTTCCTATAAGGATGCCGCTATTAATGTGAAATTGCGGCATTTAAAAATAAAAATTAATTAGTAGCAATAACACTCACTTTAATTTATAGCTTTAATAATTATCCATAATGTCATTACTGATATAATTATTTAAAAATACCGACATTGTAAACAAAATTAATGATTTTTAACACGTTGATATTAACATGGTTCGTATTTAACAGAGCCTTTTATCCACTTTTAAACATCGAAGTAATTTAAATTTTGCACACTTATTAAGGAACCATCTCTCATCGTCTTAGTTCATACACGTCCCACTGCTGGGCTCGAGCCTCTCCACAATAGGAAGGAAATTGACCTACTATACCACGCTGATCAGAAATGTTGGTATAGGGTTTTATTTTGAGTTTCACTTCTCTTGAACAGATGTTATATGTACATCCTTCAGTCGGCTTTTAGGTCATTCACGGGCAAGATAGAGAATGGTGAATTGTATTCTTACTCCGTCACCACACGGAATATCTCTCATCACCCAGCTCTTATCCCAATTTTGGAGGTTGACTCAATATCTACTCTTCTCTCATAGTATATAATAAAAAAGTTACTGGCGATAGTTTTATTACCGGCTGCGTATCTGACGCTAACCCTCTTTGAGAATGTACTTAAGTACTGATGACGATGCAATATTGTAATATCGATTAAATTATTTGTACCATTATCAAGATAAACTATTTTTTATATCAGTGGCTGAGATTTCAATGTGACTCGATAGATGTCGCTATTTCCATTTTCGGAATCGCACTTTTTAGTTCTGTTATCTACAAAAGTTTGTTTTTAATTTTTTTAAACTCCCTATTTTATTTAATAACTATATTATAATGTAACTTGTTTCCGTCCGGTTTGCTGACGGAACAAGAATGTAGTAAATTAACACCTAGCTTTAAGGTAAGATCCTGTTTTTTTAACAAAATTAAAACGCGATGAAACTAAACTAAATTCAATGCCAAGTCGTCTAGGTAGGTCACAAATTAGTTTCCTTGTCATTGTGGCGGATAGAGTATAATCATAAATAGTGTTACCATAATTTAGATAGCAAAACTTTAATTTTTTTATTGTATTTAATTTGGAATGTGTATAAATGTTTTTAGATACTTACTTTAAATCGCTTTATGTCCATTTCACTTATTCTAAGCTATTATTGTTACATTACTTAATGATCGATCTCTTATAAGGCTGTCAGCTGGTGACCATGAACGCTGTAAAGTGTTCGAAACGTCGGGCAATTAAGAATCAAATACAAACGCTATAAAATCTGTCCAACATACCTCAGTGTCTGAAAACACGGGTCTACGACCAGTGTGTGTTACTAGTGATGACTTACGGTACAGAAACGTGGTCCCTAAATGTAGACCTCATAACAAGCCTCAAAGTCGCTCAGCGTGCTATGGAGCGGGCTATGGTCGGGATTTCTCTGCGAGATAGAATCCGGAATACGGAAATCCGCAGAAGAATGGGTGTAACCGTCCTAGCACGAAGTGACAATGGACAGACCACATCGCTCGACGAACCGACAACCACTGGGGAAAAAAGGTTCTCGAGTGGCGACCACGTATCGGACGATGCAGTGTAGGACGCTCCCCACCAGGTGGACCGACGACCTGGTGAAAGCTGCTGGGCGTCGTTGGGTGCACGCGGCACAGGACCGCACTTTGTGGCGTAACATGAAGGAGGCCTACGCCCAGCAGTGGACGGCGATAGGCTGAAATGATGAATGATGATGATGAAAATCTGCAAAATAGTTTTATTTACAAGCTGTATATTAATTAGATTCTACAGGATTGATGTAACATGTATGTTATATCCCTTAGTCGTCTTTTACGACACCCACTGGTAAGATAAGGGGTGGTGAATTGCTATTCCGTTCCGCAACATACACCACTATAATTAAGCATCACATAATTCATTAAGATTCACCTCTGTAATTCTCTACGGAATAAATTCTGTTTCATCTATTGCAAAGGACAGTATTTCACATCTTTGTTTTTTAAAAACCTATCCACCGATTTTCGCGATTTAGTTCGTGTGACTATAAAGTTAAATGATGAAATACTGTTTTCACATCGGCTCGTAAACATTTAGACTACGAGGAAGAGACAATAGGCTGAGGCCTCCTTTATAATGGGATGGGAATTGATCTGGTATTCTAAGCTGGTCAGACGTTGGAATAAGGTTTTCTTTCGAGTTTTCATTCTATTGCTAAGATGTTATATGCTTATTATATCGCTTAGTTGTCTTACGACATCCACGGGCAAGATAATAAGTGGTGGTTTGTATTCTTACCCCGTCACCACACGGAGATGAATATGTATTTAAATTTTAACAGAACTATTGAATGTATGAGGAGTCATCTAGACGTGTGTGCTCTTGATATTACGACTTAAAAGCGTATGTTCTTGATATTTGCGCAGAGAGTGGCCTTGTAATTCATTTCCTTTTATAAAATTATTCGTACATAATATTTACTTGACTTTTTAATATCGCCCTTAATAATGATCGAAGATTACCTTATATTTTTAAATGTCCCATATCATTTTAATTAAATTATCATACTCAGGTAAAATTAAGATACAATACAGATTACGAGTTAACGAATAGACTAGTCTAATTAAAAATTATCAGAACATTCTAGTATAGACGTCATTTTATAGAATCTAGTATAAATAATTAGTTTGACTAGTTATTCTATTGCGATTGTTAACGTATATGTTATTACAATTTATATTCATAGAACATCCATACTATATTATAAATGCGAAAGTAAGGATGCTTGTTTGTTTGTTTGTAGCGCTTTCACGCTTAAACCACCGAACCGATTTCAAAAATTCTTTCACCAATGGAAAGCTATAATATCAGAGAGTAACATAGGCTATATTTTATCCCGGTATTCCCACAGGAACGGGAACTACGCGGGTTTAAGCGACTGAAACCGAAGCGAAGCGAGGGCGGGTTGCTAGTTTAGTATAAAAGTACCATCATCACCATCCCACTGCTGGGCTCAAGCCCACTCCACAATAGGAGTGAAATTACCCTACTATACAACGCTGGTTAAACGTATTGGTATTAGAGTTTTAATTTCGAGTTTTCCATCTCTTGCATAGATGTTCCTTTAGTCCGTTTTATGATACCCACGGGCAAGAGCCCCTCTCTTGGTGGTGAATTGTATTCTTACTCCGTCACCACACGGACAAGTTTCTTAGTGAAATAAAAGTGATACGGATTCTTACACGGACTTTCATATGGATTTTATTCTCTTTTCATTAGATTTTTATTTTCACGACATTTTGAATACTTTCAGTGTTCATGGTTACGACAGTCGTAGTCCCGTTATTGTCCTGTGGAAAATAAAAATCAAATACATATCTACATAAAATGATGCAAAAAAAGTAGTATTAGCTAAATTCCTTAGGTTATTGTCAATTTTTGTGGACTTTCCGATTGCGTAAATGAGTTTTTTAATTAACAAATAAACAGCTATTTCTTATAAGATTATATGCCTTCAATGCCCAAAGCTTTAACTTAGCTGTACAAAAAGTTATCTCACATATATGGTTATTAATCTTGTCTAAGTAAGTTAGGTAGCCGCGTATAAAGTTATGCCAAAAAACTTCAAATAAATAATTACCATAATTATTTTTTTATACAATTTGTAATCAACTGCATCCGCTGTTATTTCGATTTAACCTTTACGTTCGAGTATGGTCGAAAAGCACCAATGATAAATTGCTTACTGGTATGACCGTGTTAAAAATTTTTAGAATAAAAATAATTGGTTGCTTGTAAATTTGGTATACGGACGATAATTTAGCCCCACTGACGTCAAGACCAAGTCCGCCCAACGACGAAGGCGACGTGCCGCGCGGGTGGGTTACGGGTGTGTGTGCTTACGCCCCTCTGTCGCCCCGGACGGAGTGGTGCGAGGAGTGCGCCGACCGCAACCCACCCCAAAAAAAAAAGCGGACGATAATTTAAACGTTATAAGAAATCATTGATGAAAAATTGCACTTTTATGAATTGAATTATTTTTACTGAATTTTCTGTGTGGTGACGGAGTAAGAATACAATTCTCCACTCCTTATCTTGCCTGTGTATGCCGTAAAAGACGACTAAGGGATATAACATGCATATAAGATCTGTGCAAGAGAAGGCAAACTCGAAATGAAATCCTATACCAACATATCTGACCAGCATGGTGTAGTAAGTCAATTTTTTTCGAATTGTGGAGAATGCCCGAGCCCAACAGTGAGACGTATGTGGGCTGTCATGATGATGATTATCACTGAATTATCGTAATTTTTAACACGCTTTTATTAGCTTCTGTATGTTTGTGTGTAACGTTCACCTTTGAACACAATTTTGCTCTACTTTGAGCGATTAGATTTTTTTTTTAAATTTTGCACATCTATCAAAGAGCGATAACAATGCAACAATCCGCTTTGTTTTTTTTTTTATTACTATATATTTAGTTTGATATACTATGAAAGCGTGTTTTTTAGTTTTTTTAAACTATATTTATGTAATACAAATGAGTTAATTGAAATTACAATTTAACGATGAATTAATATTTATATGCACTCGCACACACACGCACACTTAAATTACAGATATGAGTATATGCGTCACAGTCACAAGCCGAAAGTTAAGGCCGATCGAGCTTCTCTATCACGTGTTGCGCGCTCTCGCTTGCACGCTCGGCTCAGGCGGAACGTGACAATGAGTCATGATGTTTCGTGTATTCATAAATTTAAAAGACGTTATCACGTCAAATAACCTTTAGCTAATATCAGACTACGCTATACTATTGTGCTATATACTTATAGTATAGCAAAGAAGGACTTAATATACTATATAGCATGGCGTTCACAATACGCGATATTATCGTAAGTATAGATCGTTGTGTCGCTTGAGTCGGGGGACGGCCGGGGGTGAGGGAGGAAGAAGAAGGCGGCGCGTGATATAGCACAGCATGAACTCAGCACATCGCACCATTTTATTGCGTATAATAAGCCAGTAAAATATAGTACATTACAATGTGAACGTGTCCTTAACATGGTGCGCGATATTGTTGTGCTATGAGCTATATGCTATTTATTATATTATAGCGTAGTCTGAAACCCGCTTTTTTTGTTTTTTTTTTTTTTATTGTCAACGGTGGCAAACGAGCAAGCAGCACACCTGATGGTAAGTGAAACTGCTGCACATGGACCTTTGCAATACCAGGGGCACAGCTAGGCAGCGGCCTATCTGTGCCCCTGGTATTGCAAAGGTAGGCAGCGGCCTACCGTGAAGGAAATACTCTTCTTAAACCTCGTTTAAAGAAGGACATGTCATAGCGCTCGGGAAACACAGCAGCAGGTAGTTCATTCCAGAGCTTGCACGTACGTGGGAGAAATGATCGCTGGAAACGTACAGTTGAAGACCATAACGTTTCCAGGTGAAATGGATGAACCCTGCTGCGATGTCGAGTGGTACGTTGGTAGAATGGTGACGGTGGTACCAAGTCAAACAGTTCCTCGGAGCATTCCCCGTGAAAGAGTCGGTAGAGTACACAGAGTGACCCAAAGTCTCTGCGCTGCTCCAGCGACTCCAATCTGTCCGTAAGATTGGGATCCCCGACGATTCGAACAGCCCGTCTTTGCAGGGAGTCAAGTGGGTCTAGCTGATATTTGGGCGCACCTGCCCAGAGATGTGAGCAGTACTCCACATGAGGACGAACTTGTGCTTTGTATAGCACAAGACGCTGTCTCGGTGTGAAGTACCGCCTGGCTCTGTTCAGGACGCCCAACTTATGCTTGCCAATTTGGCTTTGTCCTCCAAATGACTCCCAAACTGGACTGAAAAATAATCCCTCGCGCAAGCATTGGCCATTAGGATATCATAACCATCTCAGCTCATATATTTACCATTAGTTGGACTCGAGCCTTCTCCATAAATGAAGGTAACTTGACACACCCACACAGATAACATGGTATTGGTATAAAGGTTTATTCCAAGTTTTCCTTTTCTCATAGACGTTATCTGTAAATAAGATTTATGTACCCTTAGTCGACGGCGAAGGCCAAGAAATGGGGTGGTGAATTGTATTCTTACTCCGTCATCACACGAAAATCAACAGGATATGTTGTTATGTGTTCGTATTAAGGGTTGGCCATTATTGGTGTTATTAAGTTAGTGTACTTAGTAACAGTTACAGACGATTCGACGGTTCACCTTCTGTCCACGTTCAATTATTAGCAGCGACACGAAAAAAAAAAACCGAATATGGATCATAAAAAACCGGTCCAATCAAGGCATGCTTGGACACTATCAACCTTCTTAAACAATTAATACAGGGTGACATATCTATACCAATAAATAAAATTAGAGTGTCTGTTTGTAATGTCAAAATAATAGGCTTTTTTCATGCTCACACGGTTATTTGCACTATACACATGCCTAAAAATCACTTTATAATTTTTTTGTCTGTCTGTCTGTTTGTCCCGGGTAATCTTCAAAACGGCTGGACCGATTTCAAGAATTCTTTCACTACTGGAAAGGTCAAGTATTAGGGAGTAACCTAGGCTATATTTTATCCCGGTATTCCCACGGGAACGGGAACTACGTGGGTAAAACGACTAAAAGCGAAGCGAGGGCGGGTTGCTAGTATGACATAAAAAAACTGAACTGGCACAGAGTATTGTACTAATTCACTTTTTTAATTTCATGTACCTACTTCATTAATTTCATATAGGTATTGATACAGAGCACAAGCGTGATTTTAGGCGGGAATTTGAAAACATGTGGTAGTCTTATATTGTATTCAGTATCTCAGTTGTTTCAACACATTAAATGATTTTTTTTTTAATAGGTGCAAAGGAACTTCTGTTATGTAGTGAATACGATATAAAAGTGTACAAATATTTTCATTTCCCACCAAAATTATCTTTAACACTGTGGCCATAGAGCTTTTGAAGGTGACAATTTGATTTACTGATTAATGTTAAGAAATTAAAGATGTGAAGAAGTTGATAATCTGCACAAAATTATAATTCAATAGTGGCAACAATTGCTTCTATTAGCAGCTGATTAACAATACAAAAAAAGAAGTACTTGTTCAGCTGTAAAAAGAAACATTTTAATTGCGTTGTATGAATATGAAAACGAAAGTAGGTATTAGGTCACATTTATAAAAACAAAATACTCCATGTATATAATATACATATGTCGTTATATAAATACATTATGAAAGTATGATAAATGAAAAAGCAATTAATAACATTTTAAATTACTTATTTATAATTTTAAAATTATGGCAGCAAGAACTGCTTAATTTATGTGTAATAAATTGTAATACTTTGACAGACGACTTTAAAAATTGTAATAAAAAATTAAAAGCATTCCAAATTCGAAAGGTATCTATTAAATATCATCCATAAAAGGACGTTTCGTTACTTCGCTACTACTAATCTATATCAATAAATAAAATTGGAGTGTCTGTTTGTAATGTCAAAATAATAGGCCTTTTTCATGCTCACACGGTTATTTGCACTATACATATGCCTAAAAATCACTTTATATATTTTTTGTCTGTCTGTCTGTTTGTTCCGGGTAATCTTCAAAACGGCTGGACCGATTTAAAAAAATCATTCACCAATGGAAAGCTATAATATTAGGGAGTAAACTAGGCTATATTTTATCCCGGTATTCCCACGGGAACGGGCACTACGATGATAAGGCGACAGAAACCGAAGCGAAGCGAGGGCGGGTTGCTAGTATGTAATAATTCCGCAGTACGTGGAATTATTACCGGTTGTATCGGTAATTTATTATTAAGTATTTTCAAAGTTCTCTCTACCAGCCTCTATACAAAGTTTCATGCATCTGAACCAATTTTCGTAACACTTTTTCCAGTCCGCTGCAGACACCTCGTTTATAGCCTGTTCGAACGCTTGACAGCGCATCTTCCGGCGACGAAAACTGTATCCCTTTGAGCTGATTTTTTATTTTCGGGAATAAAAAGAAGTAACACGGTGCTAGGTTAGGGTTGTAAGGAGGGTGACTCAGGAGTTTGACCGGTGTGCTAGCCAGGAAGACCCTGTTTTGAGAGCGGTGTGCACAGGCGCAGCTTTGTCGACTCAGCCCTTTTCAGTTGGCTTAGATACAGATGAAATGCAGTTAAGTTTCATTTCTATTGATACTATGAAAACTACTGCATGAAAAATGTTAATTGGGTCAAAATAATATCAATAAATCTGTCTATTTACAAAATTACATGTATAAAACTATAAATAACAAAATAAATTAACATAAAGACGTAATTTTATCTAATCGCCATTTATAATTGAGCCACCGTTTTTAAGCAGATAAGGCGAGTTGTAATAAGAAGATAATTATAATCTTTACGTTTATCTATGTGGTGACCAAATCCGCAATGCTTACGCTTTCTCTTATAGCTATAAGAAATTAGATAATGCCATGGTTTCGCGCGCATTAATATAGGAAAAAAGTAGACACCTACGGTTACTTGGATGTAAGTATATTTTAAACAACGTGTGTTGCTGTAACTGTGCTTTGTTCGGTGAGGGAGGGAGCCGGAAAACCTATTTTCTGAGAATATTTGCGTGTGGTGGGTTTTGGTGATGCCTCTAGTATTTTTCTTCACGGTAGTCACCGCCCTAACGAAGTTCCATAAGCGGCAGTTTCACTACCATCAGGTATACTATTTGCTCCTTTGCCACCACAAGCAATAAAAAAAAAGAAAAAGTAAGGAACTAACAACAGCTCCGGCCAGGGATGTCAAAGAATCGGTACCAGGAGTCAGTACCAGTGGTCGGCCCCATGGCGATGAGGAGGGCATACGGGGGATTAGGGTGCTATTCCAACCTCGGCTGCAGGCAGCACATGCAGCGGCTGCATGAAGTCGGCTGTGGCTACACGACTGGTTTTCTATGTAGTAGTATGGATTTCTGTGACAAACATTCCGAGAACCGCTGCGGCTGTACGGCTGCCGAGCCTCGGCTGCATGTGCTGCTGCGACTTGCAGCCGCAGCCCATCGCAGACCAGTAGTGCTGCGGCTGCAATTCGATGCACACGTAGTTACGGCATTCCAACCTGTTGAGACAAGTCCCAAGTAGTCGCTACTCGGAGTCAATTTCACCAAATTTAATTTGCAATCCAATTAGCGCTCATATTGAATAGAATCATAGAATTTTTATCGGCTCTCTGGTTGTCACCTGTTGCCTGCCGCAGCACGTGCAGCCAGCCTCGGAATCACTATCGGCTGCAAATGCAGGCAGCAGCTGCATGTCATGTGTGTGCTACCTGCATCTGCAGCCTGCAGCCGAGGCTGGAATGGCACCTTTATGAGGCAGCGCGCTGCTCTTTCATCGCCCCGGATGGAACTAGGCCATAGCCTGCCAAGAAGTAAGACGGATAAATAAATAACCGGCTAAGTGCAAGTCGGAGTCGGACACAAAGCCTTATGTACCATTATCTATAAAATCGCGTTTATTGTATGGGAGACCACTTAAATATTTATTTTATTTTGTTTTTAGTATTTGTTGCTATAGGAGCAATAGAAATACATAATTTGTGTAAATGTCAACTGCCTACGTATCGCGGTTCTTCAGATACAGCCTGGTGACACAGACGGATGGACAGACAGCGAAGTCTTAGTAATAGGGCCCCGTTTTTATCTTTTGGGTACGCCATCCTAAAAAGGCATAGACTAAGAAAGTAGTTAATCTATTACAGAGGAATGTCGGGACGTACTAGAATGAATATGTCAACTTTCGTGGTGTCAGTCTGAATTCGCCGTAAGGCAAACCTTTGTAGCCCTATAATATACAGGTCCTTGGGGATTTTTAGCTCAAACATCCATCCGTTGTTCATGTGTAAATACATAGGCATCTTGCGTATTTCCCAGAGACGCGATCAACTGCCATACCTCACACTTCATTTACACGCATCACAGAATTTATTCATGTTCTACGATTAAGAGTACTATTAAATTCGGCCTATGGTCAGAGCAATTTTCTTTTAGAAGTGAAAAACATTTTTTTAGCATACAATAACCGACTTCAAACGCAACGCAGAGTAAATGAAAACATCGTTAAAGTAGACAATGTAGATACATTTTTAGATTTTCACGGGACCATTTGGGAAGTATACCCTTTCCAACAAAAAAAGAATTTTTCAAATCGGTTGACAAGCGACGGAGTTATGCGCGAACAAATATAAAAGAATATATATAAACATCCGAATTGAGAACCTCCTCCTTTTATAGAAGTCGGTTAAACAATATTTTTGAAGTGATAACTTCTATAGGTAGGTTTGGATGAGGAGTAAATTCATGTAAGTCGTCGTCGTGTTAACGCTAACACTATACCTGTAACTATGTCACTATATATGTGCCCTTATATGTCAAAACCAGAAAAATGTAAAAAGTTTTGATTTAAAAATTTTTATCCAAGGTCAAACAATTAATTTGAATATATATACAAAAGTAACAACTATTTGTTCATTTGTTTTAAGTTTTCACTTCTGTCGGCAGTCCTAATCACTGGTGTATTTTCATTTCACTTTTATTAGTACTCATACATTATCGCCTTCATATTCCTTGCCCACTTTGATTTTATTTAAAATTATTTCGTTATTACAATAATGGACTATGGATCTTGTTTCCCTCTGATAGTAAATAATCTTTTTCGATATTAACATCTGATTACAAGTTAGTTATTTGTCTTCGACGGAATGATTTATTTTTATCTTTTTTAGGTAACATACAAAAGTCACCTAATTATAAGCAAAATACGCCAAACAACGACCTTACTATTCAGCTTTAACTGAAAAAAATCGGCGAACATTGAGGATCTTCAAACAAAAGGCAGCAAATTGACCTACTATACCACGTTGATTATACGAGTTGGCATAGCGTTTTATGTCCTACTAGGATGTGAACCCTCGTAATATCAATATTTAAGATTATGAATTATTTAAGTGACCTGTAAGCTTTCGGACTTTTTAGAGGCTTGAAGATAATAAAGGCAAGCGTCTGATAAAACAAACCCCGGCATTGGTTACACCCGTTCTTATACAGTTTCCGTATTCCGAATTTTATCACGTAGAGAAATACCGAGCATAGTCCTCTCCATAGCACGTTGAGCAACTGTGAGCCTTTTTATAGGGCTGATTTTTATTATTATTAATTTTAACTTTAAATGTGTTTTTCACAGAAAATGAGAATTACACAAAGAATTCATGAACATAATACCGTCTTCAAACATAATCTTAAATCGGAGCCTGTTATTTTCATCAATTATATAATTTTTTTTCGCGCCAACCAAGGTTTATTATCCACAGATAATAACAACTGTGTTGTTTTATTTTAATTGACAACGTGTCGATGTTAATTCATTACATCATTATGTTTGATTCGATTCGATGGTATTTTATATAAAATTATCATCTACCCACACGAAATCCATTTTTTCTTAATATAACATTTTATAAAATGTATTAAAAGTATTTAATCGGTCAAAAAATATAATAAGTATTATTTTTATTTGCTCTTTTATCTGTGTGGTGACGGAGTGAGAATACAATTCATCACGCCGTTTCTTGCTTGTAAATGTCGTAAAAGACGAATAAGGAATTACAATATGCTGATAACATCTATGCAACAGAAGGAAATCCCGAAATAAAATCGCCTGACCAACCAGCGTGGTATAGTAGGTCAGTTTCCCTTCCATTGTGAAGGAGGCTCGAGCCCAACAGGAGGACGTATATAAGCTGTGATGTGACGTCGTTATTATGATAGTAGGTAGTTCGTTCTCTCATCCTTTTTTTTTAATGGGTGGGCTATGGTAAGCGCACGCGCGGTCCAGTCCGTCTGGGGCGATGAAAGGACGGCGCGCGGGCCCATAACCCACCCGTACCCACGTCACCTCGTTGTTGGGCCGATCACCGGAGCAGGGTGATTTGTCGTCAGTGGTCGGCCCGACGGCATACCCTTTCGGGTACCCTCACATCTCGACGTCCTGGGACGTCGGTCGCCGTCACGCGGTCAGCCTCTCTGCGGGTGACGGACTAAATTCCCCGGTCCGATAACCCGCAGCCTCGGCTAGGGCGGCATTAGGCGCAAATACTCGCGCCTGCGCCGCCCTGAGGGCCCTAGCGCTCCTACTTGTCGACGATCATAGAAATAGATATGTCGTTTTTGACTATCATCTCAAAGATGCTTGGGAGGTGTTGATTCTCAATTACCTCCTTCTGCAAGAAGGTTTCATAGTGGACCATACTGTTGACAGCTGTCTGTCTAGCTAGGGCTGTTGATAATATATCGATATATCGAAATATAGATATTATTATTTAAAAATATCGATACTTATCAACGATATTTTTTTGGATATATCGATAGTTCGATACTAAAAAGTAAGTATCGAACGTCGATATTTATTTGGATAAATTTGATGTTTTATCTTTTTTTGTAAAATATGCATTCTACAAATCACCGTAAATTTGATCTACTGTAAAATGGTGGCATGAAATTGACGATAAGTTAACATCTACATCTAGAATTTTTCTAAAAAAAAAAGCTCATCACGGAAACTTTGCAATGAATGCGAAACTAAAAAGTGGTCATGCACAAAAATATCGATATATCGATATTTTTTTTCGATATATCGAACCCCGATAGTGATATATTTAGAAATATCGATATATCGACAAAAAGATATATTTAAAAATATCAACAGCCTTACTGTCTGTCCGAGATAGTACCACAGTCTCGCAGAAAATCGACGTCTGAGTAGTAACAATTTGTTACTGCACTTCGTTCGGTGAGCGAGAGAGCCGGAAGCCCAACTCTCTAAAGGTGTTCGCGTGTGGTGGGTTTTGATGCCTTTAGCATCACTAAACCTGCATGCATTCACACTCCCTTTACTTTCTTCACGGTTGGCAGCGGCCTTGCAAAGGTACATGGGCGGCAGCATCACTTACCATCAAGTGTACTGTTTACTTGTTTGCCATAGTATGTAATAAAAAAAAAATTTGATAAGAACGGGATGATGATGATATATTTGTATTACAATTTGTGATGTTTGTATGTTTCAGTTCGATGAGTTCGTAAGATCACTACAAGTAGACCCACACTCGCCACTCTTCAGGCTCGTCACAGATGGACAACCACCTTTAAGGTACATATTTATTTATTATATTTTAGTCGTAAAACTACTAATCTTATCTTAATATATATAAATTACGTGTCACGTTGTTTGTCCGCGATGGACTCCTAAACTACTTAACCGATTTTAATCAAATTTGCACACCGTGTGTAGTTTGATCCAACTTGAAAGATAGGATAGCTTACATCTTAATTTATAGTCGCAATATTATTTTATTGCAAATTATTTGTCTATTATTTGACAATCACAATTATCTGTTAACTCCAAACCATTATAACAAATGACGATATCTGTTGACTGGATTGAGTAAGTAATTAATAGATGGCGCTGCTGCGTCAAACCTACAAACATATCATATACGATTTTAACAGATGGCGATATCTGTTGACTGGATTGAGTAAGTAATTAATAGATGGCGCTGCTGCGTCAAACCTACAAACATATCATATACGATTTTAACAGATGACGATATCTGTTGACTGGATTGAGTAAGTAATTAATAGATGGCGCTGCTGCGTCAAACCTACAAACATATCATATACGATTTTAACAGATGGCGATATCTGTTGACTGGATTGAGTAAGTAATTAATAGATGGCGCTGCTGCGTCAAACCTACAAACATATCATATACGATTTTAACAGATGGCGATATCTGTTGACTGGATTGAGTAAGTAATTAATAGATGGCGCTGCTGCGTCAAACCTACAAACATGTCATATACGATTTTAACAGATGGCGATATCTGTTGACTGGATTGAGTAAGTAATTAATAGATGGCGCTGCTGCGTCAAACCTACAAACATGTCATATACGATTTTAACAGATGGCGATATCTGTTGACTGGATTGAGTAAGTAATTAATAGATGGCGCTGCTGCGTCAAACCTACAAATATATCATATACGATTTTAACAGATGGCGATATCTGTTGACTGGATTGAGTAAGTAATTAATAGATGGCGCTGCTGCGTCAAACCTACAAACATGTCATATACGATTTTAACAGATGGCGATATCTGTTGACTGGATTG
Source organism: Lymantria dispar (assembly GCA_032191425.1). Classification (NCBI taxonomy): domain Eukaryota; kingdom Metazoa; phylum Arthropoda; class Insecta; order Lepidoptera; family Erebidae; genus Lymantria; species Lymantria dispar. The sequence continues at coordinate 8,478,422 of CM063463.1, read as the reverse complement.
AGTAAGTAATTAATAGATGGCGCTGCTGCGTCAAACCTACAAATATATCATATACGATTTTAACAGATGGCGATATCTGTTGACTGGATTGAGTAAGTAATTAATAGATGGCGCTGCTGCGTCAAACCTACAAACATGTCATATACGATTTTAACAGATGGCGATATCTGTTGACTGGATTGAGTAAGTAATTAATAGATGGCGCTGCTGCGTCAAACCTACAAACATATCATATACGATTTTAACAGATGGCGATATCTGTTGACTGGATTGAGTAAGTAATTAATAGATGGCGCTGCTGCGTCAAACCTACAAATATATCATATACGATTTTAACAGATGGCGATATCTGTTGACTGGATTGAGTAAGTAATTAATAGATGGCGCTGCTGCGTCAAACCTACAAACATGTCATATACGATTTTAACAGATGGCGATATCTGTTGACTGGATTGAGTAAGTAATTAATAGATGGCGCTGCTGCGTCAAACCTACAAATATATCATATACGATTTTAACAGATGGCGATATCTGTTGACTGGATTGAGTAAGTAATTAATAGATGGCGCTGCTGCGTCAAACCTACAAACATGTCATATACGATTTTAACAGATGGCGATATCTGTTGACTGGATTGAGTAAGTAATTAATAGATGGCGCTGCTGCGTCAAACCTACAAACATGTCATATACGATTTTAACAGATGGCGATATCTGTTGACTGGATTGAGTAAGTAATTAATAGATGGCGCTGCTGCGTCAAACCTACAAACATGTCATATACGATTTTAACAGATGGCGATATCTGTTGACTGGATTGAGTAAGTAATTAATAGATGGCGCTGCTGCGTCAAACCTACAAACATGTCATATACGATTTTAACAGATGGCGATATCTGTTGACTGGATTGAGTAAGTAATTAATAGATGGCGCTGCTGCGTCAAACCTACAAACATGTCATATACGATTTTAACAGATGGCGATATCTGTTGACTGGATTGAGTAAGTAATTAATAGATGGCGCTGCTGCGTCAAACCTACAAACATGTCATATACGATTTTAACAGATGGCGATATCTGTTGACTGGATTGAGTAAGTAATTAATAGATGGCGCTGCTGCGTCAAACCTACAAACATGTCATATACGATTTTAACAGATGGCGATATCTGTTGACTGGATTGAGTAAGTAATTAATAGATGGCGCTGCTGCGTCAAACCTACAAACATGTCATATACGATTTTAACAGATGGCGATATCTGTTGACTGGATTGAGTAAGTAATTAATAGATGGCGCTGCTGCGTCAAACCTACAAACATGTCATATACGATTTTAACAGATGGCGATATCTGTTGACTGGATTGAGTAAGTAATTAATAGATGGCGCTGCTGCGTCAAACCTACAAACATGTCATATACGATTTTAACAGATGGCGATATCTGTTGACTGGATTGAGTAAGTAATTAATAGATGGCGCTGCTGCGTCAAACCTACAAACATGTCATATACGATTTTAACAGATGGCGATATCTGTTGACTGGATTGAGTAAGTAATTAATAGATGGCGCTGCTGCGTCAAACCTACAAACATGTCATATACGATTTTAACAGATGGCGATATCTGTTGACTGGATTGAGTAAGTAATTAATAGATGGCGCTGCTGCGTCAAACCTACAAACATGTCATATACGATTTTAACAGATGGCGATATCTGTTGACTGGATTGAGTAAGTAATTAATAGATGGCGCTGCTGCGTCAAACCTACAAACATGTCATATACGATTTTAACAGATGGCGATATCTGTTGACTGGATTGAGTAAGTAATTAATAGATGGCGCTGCTGCGTCAAACCTACAAACATGTCATATACGATTTTAACAGATGGCGATATCTGTTGACTGGATTGAGTAAGTAATTAATAGATGGCGCTGCTGCGTCAAACCTACAAACATGTCATATACGATTTTAACAGATGGCGATATCTGTTGACTGGATTGAGTAAGTAATTAATAGATGGCGCTGCTGCGTCAAACCTACAAACATGTCATATACGATTTTAACAGATGGCGATATCTGTTGACTGGATTGAGTAAGTAATTAATAGATGGCGCTGCTGCGTCAAACCTACAAACATATCATATACGATTTTAACAGATGGCGATATCTGTTGACTGGATTGAGTAAGTAATTAATAGATGGCGCTGCTGCGTCAAACCTACAAACATATCATATACGATTTTAACAGATGGCGATATCTGTTGACTGGATTGAGTAAGTAATTAATAGATGGCGCTGCTGCGTCAAACCTACAAACATATCATATACGATTTTAACAGATGGCGATATCTGTTGACTGGATTGAGTAAGTAATTAATAGATGGCGCTGCTGCGTCAAACCTACAAACATATCATATACGATTTTAACAGATGGCGATATCTGTTGACTGGATTGAGTAAGTAATTAATAGATGGCGCTGCTGCGTCAAACCTACAAACATATCATATACGATTTTAACAGATGGCGATATCTGTTGACTGGATTGAGTAAGTAATTAATAGATGGCGCTGCTGCGTCAAACCTACAAACATATCATATACGATTTTAACAGATGGCGATATCTGTTGACTGGATTGAGTAAGTAATTAATAGATGGCGCTGCTGCGTCAAACCTACAAACATATCATATACGATTTTAACAGATGGCGATATCTGTTGACTGGATTGAGTAAGTAATTAATAGATGGCGCTGCTGCGTCAAACCTACAAACATATCATATACGATTTTAACAGATGGCGATATCTGTTGACTGGATTGAGTAAGTAATTAATAGATGGCGCTGCTGCGTCAAACCTACAAACATATCATATACGATTTTAACAGATGGCGATATCTGTTGACTGGATTGAGTAAGTAATTAATAGATGGCGCTGCTGCGTCAAACCTACAAACATGTCATATACGATTTTAACAGATGGCGATATCTGTTGACTGGATTGAGTAAGTAATTAATAGATGGCGCTGCTGCGTCAAACCTACAAACATGTCATATACGATTTTAACAGATGGCGATATCTGTTGACTGGATTGAGTAAGTAATTAATAGATGGCGCTGCTGCGTCAAACCTACAAACATGTCATATACGATTTTAACAGATGGCGATATCTGTTGACTGGATTGAGTAAGTAATTAATAGATGGCGCTGCTGCGTCAAACCTACAAACATGTCATATACGATTTTAACAGATGGCGATATCTGTTGACTGGATTGAGTAAGTAATTAATAGATGGCGCTGCTGCGTCAAACCTACAAACATGTCATATACGATTTTAACAGATGGCGATATCTGTTGACTGGATTGAGTAAGTAATTAATAGATGGCGCTGCTGCGTCAAACCTACAAACATGTCATATACGATTTTAACAGATGGCGATATCTGTTGACTGGATTGAGTAAGTAATTAATAGATGGCGCTGCTGCGTCAAACCTACAAACATATCATATACGATTTTAACAGATGGCGATATCTGTTGACTGGATTGAGTAAGTAATTAATAGATGGCGCTGCTGCGTCAAACCTACAAACATATCATATACGATTTTAACAGATGGCGATATCTGTTGACTGGATTGAGTAAGTAATTAATAGATGGCGCTGCTGCGTCAAACCTACAAACATATCATATACGATTTTAACAGATGGCGATATCTGTTGACTGGATTGAGTAAGTAATTAATAGATGGCGCTGCTGCGTCAAACCTACAAACATATCATATACGATTTTAACAGATGGCGATATCTGTTGACTGGATTGAGTAAGTAATTAATAGATGGCGCTGCTGCGTCAAACCTACAAACATATCATATACGATTTTAACAGATGGCGATATCTGTTGACTGGATTGAGTAAGTAATTAATAGATGGCGCTGCTGCGTCAAACCTACAAACATATCATATACGATTTTAACAGATGGCGATATCTGTTGACTGGATTGAGTAAGTAATTAATAGATGGCGCTGCTGCGTCAAACCTACAAACATATCATATACGATTTTAACAGATGGCGATATCTGTTGACTGGATTGAGTAAGTAATTAATAGATAATGTAATACAACAAAAACATTAGCCACTACAACGCGTGGCCAGGACTACTAGTGGATTATAATATGCAGATAATCTATGAAAGAAATCTAAAAATAAAATCCTGTAGTAACCCATCTGATTAGCGTGGTACAGTAGGTCGAATTCCCTTCTATTATGGAGAAGTCTCGAGCCCAGTAGTGGGACGTATGTAGGCTGTGATAATGATGATGACTTTTACTCAGTTCCATCGACATGTAGCCGACTGATCAACTATTACATTCTCAAGGAGGATTGAGGACAGGCAGGTCAGTCATAAACTTATTGCCAATAACTTCTGCAATATGTACCTACAGAAAAAAGTACATATTTGATTCACTATAGAAAAAAGTACCCCAAGTAATAATAAAATCCTCGGGGTATTCCGTCGGGTCGACCACTGAAGTCAAGGAACTCGGCACCGGTGGTCTGCCCAACGACGAAGGCGACGTGCTATATGGGTGGGTTACGCGACCGCGCGCCGCTCCACTGTCGCCCCGGACGGAGGCAGGCGGCAGGTGCGCTGACCGTAACCCACCCACCAAAATAAAGCTATTAAATAATAACTGTATTGCACATTTGTGCGTGGCATATTAGAGTACGCCAGTCAAGTATGGAGTCCGCGTTACGAAATATATGCTTCGCGACTTGAAAATATACAGCGTAAATTTATTAAATACCTGTGCTATCGTTTAAAAATTGACTATAAAGCCGAGGATTATCTAAGATTGTGTGCTAGATTCCACATCTTACCTTTAGCCACAAGACGAGATATAGCTGATGTCACGTACTTATTAAAAATAATCAATGGATCTGTTGACTGTCCTACACTATTATCAAAAATAAGTTTTAATATACCAATTAGAGCTTCGAGACATCATACCCCCTGCCATCTCCCATTAGTATCTACTAATTACCGACAGAATGCGTTTTTGTGGCGAGCGAGCAATACACTGAATAATCAATATAAAAAACATAAATTCGATATATTCAACGCTAATACGGATGCGATAAAACGGACACTCAGTCTCGATTTTTTCACAACACATCAATAGGCTAATTTAATGTTCTCCGTTGTATTGTTTTATGTGAAGCATAGTAGTGAAGACCTGTTATTGGCTTTATGTATCTTAAATATGTTTTTCTAGATTTTTATTACTTTTAAGCTGTTGGTCTCCCGATAAATAAATAAATAAATAAATAAATAAGGACAATATTTAATCTTTCATCATCATCATCATTTCAGCCTATCGCCGTCCACTGCTGGACGTAGGCCTCTCTTATGTTACGCCACAGAGTGCGGTCTTGTGCCGCCTGCATCCAACGACGTCCAACAACTTTCATCAGGTCGTCGGTCCTATACTGCGTCGTCCGATACGTGGTTGCCACTCGAGAACCTTTCTTCCCCAGCGGTTGTCGTTCCGTCGAGCGATGTGGCCTGCCCATTGCCATTTCAGCGTGCTATGTCGGTTATACCCGTTCTTCTGCGGATTTCTGTATTTTGGATCCTATCTCGCAGATAAATTTCGAGCACAGCCCGCTCCATAGCACGCTGAGCGACTTTGAGCCTCGTGATTAGGCCTACATTTAGGGACCACGTTTCCGTGCCGTTAGTTTAGTATTTTCATTTAATTATAAGTGACTCTCAAGTTATTTTTTTTAAGTTAAATTTTAAATAAAAGTTCAAAGATCACCTTGTATCTTATCAGTATCGTGGTATATCTTTGCGGTATTGCAGCATAGATACAGTAGACTGAGTCAGAATATTTTTTTTTTTAGTATCATACCAAAAAACCATACCATATCAAAAAAAAAAGCCTAAAAGACAAGCTTGATATCTTGCAAATTAAGCTGGCGCATGGGGGGTACGCCTACCCATTTAAAAACATTGAAAAAAAAAACTTTTCTTTATTTTCATTGTAAATCTTCGAATTTTTTTTCACATTATCGTTATCTTGTAGGAAATTAAATTCGCTACAAAAAAGATCTCCTTCATTTATTCGCTAAAATGCATAGGAATAAAGTTAGGTTAAAAAATAGGCTAAAATGCATAGGAATAAGGTTAGGTAGTGGTTGCACATTATCGTTTTTTAAAGCCTTGTAGCTTTAAAAAACGTTAATGAGTAACCTCTGCTATAGTTGAGTCACCCCTGTTCTTGTTCTAGTTTAAATCTTTATTGATTGCACAGATGGCTTAGTAATTAATATACCGATCTACCGCGCCAGTGTCGCGGGTTGGAATCCCACACAGGACAACACTTGGTGCCTTCCACAAATTGTTGTTCTGGTTTTGGATATAATTTGTGCCCGTTAATTATGTGGTTGGAAAGTCCCCCGCAATACAAGGATTATTGCTTCAGTGCAGGGCCTATAAAAAAATATTAATGGATTTTATTATTGAAGCTATATGTACTTCTTTTGGCGCATTTAGAAATTATGTAAGTATGATGCGCACGCACTCTGTCGCGAAAAACCGACACCCTGAAACTAGCCAGTCAATATTGTTTATAAAGCGAGCGCACACCGTCACAAATATCAACATGATAATGCGTTATAATATAACACTTTCAATGTATTAAATACCTTTTTAGGGTTCCGTATCCAAAGGGTAAAAACGAGACCCTATTACTAAGACTTCAATGTTCGTTCGTCTGTCTGGCACCAGGCTGTATCTCAAAAACCGTGAATATATTTAAAGGGGGTTCCTGTACAACAAACACGATTTTTTTGCCCCTTTTTGCTCAATCATATGGAACCCTTCGTGCGCGAGTTCGACTCGCACTTGGCCAATTTTTTCTATTATTATTGTGGTTTTTTTCTACAAACGTAGGATAACGCGAATGATAAAGTTTTTAGAAAGATTTTTATCCTGTTACGCCAAAGAAATAGATATAACTGCTTACGTGTGAACATAAGTACAAACTTTTTTTTTACTGAAGTACCTATATATTTGTACATGTAAATTTTTTTCATAACTAAGAGCCAATAATGCCGAATCGATATAATTATATTAAATGACGCCATAATGTCCATGAATAGAAACTGTACAAACAACTCTTTTGTATTTACCGGATGTTCAAAGATCGGTATCGAGTAATAGATATTTTGTAAATATTTTTTTTGTTATTACTTCCGTTCTAATCGTAATAGGTGTAGCCTGTACGCCATGTATAGGGTTGACACCTTTTTTCGGCAAATAATCATTTATTATTTTGCATAAAAATGTGCTTTTATATCAGTAAATAATTATCGTTGCTGCACTGCAGTACACAGCTTTGTTTATGTATAAATGCACATAAATATATTTTATCAAGCTCGAAATGTTTCGGTACACAAATTTAAAAAAATAAATTTGTCTTAAAATAAAATCTGTCATTATGTCAATCAGTTTTCTATGTGGTGACGAAGTAAGAATACAATTCGCCACCCACGTTTGATCAGCGCGGTATAGTAGGTCAATTTCCCTCTCGCTGTAGCAGAGATCCTCGCCCAACAGCGGGATTATTATAAATCAAGTATTGCGAAAAAAAAGATTTTCTCATATTTAATTATTTACTTTAAGTATAGAGTTTCATCATTCATCATCTCAGCTCATACACGTCCCACTGCTGGGCCATCCACAATTATACACGGTGACAATTACGTTGTCTTACAAAAACAGGTCAATTAAAGTATTCAGTATCTACTATTCATTCGTACAATTAAAAGGGTAAAAAAAAATATTTACTAGAATATTTTTTAATAAAAATATTATAAATAATTACTAATTAAAATAGTAAGAAAACAGCATGTAGCCAGCGCATAGATACTCAACACAGCTGATGAACTATGTAGGTACTACGACCACTTGACCTCGGCGTCAATCGGGGATCGCAAAGGATACCTGTTAGGTGTCTAGCGTAGGGAATTACGCTTTGTAAACGCCGTCCACGTGGACTTCGTACCTATGATTGGCTAACGAAATTCCACATGCTTTTTTTTTTGTTTAAATTGTAACCATGATAAACAGGTTGTTACAAAATATTAACTTTAATTTATTTTATAATTTTTTTATAACTACCACCATTGAACATTTATATATGTTAGATATGGTTCTTTGGTCGGATACTTTTATGGTTTTTTTTTTTGTAAGACGATAAAAAGTCACCGTGTAACAACGTCGAATATTTACAATAAAGTACTAGTGACAACCCTAACCGGGTGGCAATGGATTATCATAACTTCATTCCCTTCCCGCGAGTGCAGCCTAAAACAATTATTAGAACGTAGAGCAAGAGAAAGTTCAAAATATGACCTTCTCGTATAATATCCACCAATCCAAAATAATCCTTTTATTGTGGAGGACTTTTTTTTATTGCACACGGTGGCAAACGAGCAAACAGTACACCTGATGGTAAGTGTTGCTGCCGCTCATGGACCTTTACAAGGTCGCTGCCTACCGCGAAGAAAGTGAAGGGAGTGTGAATGCGTGCATTGAGGCTCGGTGATACCAAGGGCACCACCAAAACCCTCCACATGCAAACACCCTCAGAAAGTTGGGCTTCCGACTCTCTCGCTCACCGAACGAAATGCAGTAACAAATAGCTACTACTCTGACGTCGATTTTCTGCTCAGTGTGGTACTGCCCCGGACGGACCGGCCCGCGGCTGTAGACAGATAACTGTCGACAGTGTGGTCCTACCATTCTTATATATATAACTTTATAAATATAAGATTACTGCATCATCATCATCGTAGCTCGCATACGTCCCACTGTTTGACAGTAAATGTTGACACAGAGCTTAGCTATTTACACCGCCTACAAGGCGGATACATCTGAATGAGATGAGCTGGCATGAGACGGGATCGGGCTTCCCCTACAATGGCAGGGAATTTGACTTACTATACCATGCTGGTCAGGCATGTTGGTATAGGGTTTCATTTCGGGTTTTCCTTTTCTTGCACAGATGTTATGTGCATATTATATCCCTTAGTGGTTTTTTACGACATCCACGGGCAAGATAGGAAGTGGTGAATTGTATTCTTATTCCGTCGCCACACGGTGCATAGATATATTTTTTTTTTCAAATAAAAAGAACACTGCACTAAAGATGCTTCTGCTGATGCCTTTGTTGCGGGGGACTTTAGAAACATAATTAATGGTCACAAATTACATTTAGACGCCGAACAGCAATTAATAAATCGCAGAAAGAATTGTCTTGCAAGGGAATCGAACCCAGACATAGTAAGTTGGTATATCAACCGCTACACCATCTGTACAGTTTTCCAAGATTAAACTTTATCCAAAATCCGTTCGGGGGTACGTGCTTCACTGAGTAAATCATGATATCAAGGGAATACATTACAAGGATAAAAGCATTAAAACATAATCAGAGAAATGGTCTATGTGTTAATTTTCATTCATATCTGTTCATCGGTTTACGCGTTATTGGGTAACAACCATCCAAACTTCTAAGTATCTTAACAAACTTTCACATTCATGATTTTTTTTGATGTGAAACATCTATAGGCGAGGGTAAACCTGATCGTTGGCGTGGCGTTAACGCCACGCTTTTATATGTACATTTGTGTAACGAAACCATAACCTGTCTCAGAATTTTGTACAACGCCATCTAGTGAGCTCATAATAAATTATTAACCTAAACACATACATAGTTTATACTAATGTAAATAAATGTTTATTGAATAAAAATCATCTTTTGGAAAAATAAATCGTAATATTTTATTAATGCTTTATACCATATTAGTTCCTGTCTTAATGTTATTTTATGCATATACACTTGTACAAAATAATTTCGATGTTTCACATCTGCCAGGCGTTCTGAGCGATAGCTCCTTTTAAGACAACGCCCTTCACTAAAGAAATAATCCTTGTATTGCGGGGGACTTTACAAACATATAATTAACGAACACAATTTACATCCAGACTCAGAACAACAGTTTTTGGATCGCATAAAGAACATAGTAGTAGTAGTTTTTTCCGTAGTCTCTATCTACCCCTATAGGAAGCAGGCATGACGCTATGTATGTATGTATAAAATGTTGTCCTGGGTGGAATTCGAACCCACTTACTGGCATAGTAGATCGGTATCTTAATCACTACGCCATCTGTGCAGCTAATGTTAATAGCAGAATAGTTTTGTAATAAGTATAAATCTGTTTCAGACAATGTCTCCATCCAGAAGCGTGCAGCAAAGAGATCTCACTGCCAACGTATTATGGTCGGTTCCATGACTTGCGTAAGGAGTATGTGCGTGCTTACACGCTGCGAGCCGTGGCTGGGCCGCGACCGCATGCTCCTCCACCTCCGCCACCGCCAGATCATCCAACTACACTCTTGGATATGCTCAACTGTATCCTTTATCAATCTACATATAACTGTTTTTTTATTGCAAACGGTGACAAACGAGCAGACAGTACACCTGATGGTGTGTTGCTGCCGCTCATAGACCTATGCGAGGTCGGTGCCTACCACGAAGAAAATGAAGAGAGTGTGAATGCGTAAATGAGGTTCGGTGATATTAAAGGCATCACTAAAACTCACCAAACGCAAACACCCTCAGAAAGTTGGGCTTTCGGATCTCTCGCTCACCGAGCGCAGTAACAAATTGCAACTACTCGGACGTGAATTTTCTGCTCAGTATGGTACTACCCCGGACGGACCGGCCCGCGGCTGTAGACAAACATCTGTCAACAGTGTCGTTCTACTACTATTAACAATTTGGGAAAATATCCGTGTTTTTTTATTTTTTTTTATTGCCAACGGTGGCAAATGAGCAAGCAGCACACCTGATGGTAAGTGAAACTGCTGCACATGGACCTTTGCAATACCAGGGGCACAGCCAGGCCGCTGCCTACCGTGAAGGAAATACTCTTCTTAAACCTCGTTTAAAGAAGGACATGTCATAGCGCTCGAGAAACACAGCAGCAGGTAGTTCATTCCAGAGCTTGCACGTACGTGGGAGAAATGATCGCTGGAAACGTACAGTTGAAGACCATAACGTTTCCAGGTGAAATGGATGAACCCTGCTACGATGTCGAGTGGTACGTTGGTAGAATGGTGACGGTGGTACCAAGTCAAACAGTTCCTCGGAGCACTCCCCATGAAAGAGTCGGTAGAGTACACAGAGCGACCCAAAGTCTCTTCGCTGCTCCAGCGACTCCAATCTGTCCCTGTGTTTATGCTTCTCTGCTATACATGCTGTTTAGACCCACTTAGGCCAACTCTTTTCCGTGTGGTAACACACAGTAAGAATACAATTCAACACCCTCCGTGGGTGTCATAAAAGACGACTGAGGGATTAAATGTGCGCTTAACATCTATGCAAGAGAAAACTAAATAAAATCCTATAACAATACGTCTGATAAGCGTGGTAGGTCAATTTCGTTCTTATTTTAAATAAAACTACGGATTTTATCGCGTTTGTATTTGATTTTTGATTACCCGACGTTTCGAACACTTTACAGCGTTCATGGTCACGGGTGGACTAAGATGTCTCACGTTCAACAAATCATCGTTACTGCAGAAAATTTATAATTATCTACCCGATACAGAAATTAGTTATTAACACATTTTGATACAAACGGCCTTTTTAACCAAATGTCCGGCAAAGCAAGGTGAACTGTCCGGCTATTAGGTTTAGCAACCTGACAATCCTATCTGCAATACACCTGACAGAGTTTGAACCTGACAATCCTATCTGCAATACACCTGACAGAGTTTGAACATTCATCTTTTTGCTGTCTGCTGTTGAACATAAACTTATGTCATTTTCAATATTATTATATAAACCAATTTTTCCTTATCTAAAATGTCAGACTTAGGTATAACTCCGTACTCCGGGGAAAATTTTTACGCTGCAGAAGTCAAAGACATGGCCAGCATTATACAGAGGATAATTTCTGACGGTAAGATACTACTTATTATTTTCTCTTTATTTTAAATTGTTCGATAAAAATGTCGCATATCTGGGTGGATATAAGGTATCGTGGAAATAGTCATTTTTACATTGTAGGGGATGGGCCCAACATTCTACTGGATATATAACATAGTTCGAAGGACATCACATTGGAGCTATTAATACGCATATTAAAATGTAATGTATGTAATTTTATTGAAAAGAAATTAGTAAATTGATGAAAAAAAGACAATCCCGCCAAGATTTTTGCCGGACCTTCTCAGTGCGGTCGCGTTCCTTTCCGGTGGTAATTTAAGCCAAAATGTAAAAAATTACAACATGTAAGTGCCCCCGCAGAGTTTATGCATTATAAATGATTTGAATTCGTTAAATGAGGTTTAATAGCAATTCTTTTACGATTGGCAGCTGCCTTGGTTATGCCTCACGTGCAACTAGTCCGTATTAAGTAATAAAATAATACAAATAAAGGAAAGAATAGAGAAAGTATTTTACTCGGATATGTAAAATGATAACTAATTGGTTTGTTTTTATAACTTATTCACAAACATATATAATTAGCAGAATTATTACGTGGAACTTAAAAATATTAGATAACTAGCTGTCCCAGCAAACTCCGTACCGCCATAATATTTTTCGTAAATATATTTTCGAAAGTTCCGAAAATATAGTCTGTCTATAGCGGTCACTTGCGTTTTGTTATTACATGTCACATGCGTTTTTGTTATACTGTGTTTCATAGTGACTTGTATTCTCTTTGACGTTTTATGTTACGTCCCACGGGAACGCGATGAAACGGAATAAAAAGTATCCTATGTCCGTCTCCTGGATCTAAGCTACCTCCCCACTAATTCTCAGCTAAATCGGTTCAGCCGTTCTTGAGTTATAAATAGTGTAATTAACACGACTTTCTTTTATATATATAGATTAATTGTAGATTTGTTATGTCAATATCTCCGACGGCAGTAAATAAATGCATGAGTGTAATTTTAATTTATATTTGAAAGGAATTCGTTCTAGTTAATAATATTTTTCAAGTGGTGGCTAAGTCAGAATACATTATACCGCCCTATCTTTCCCGTGGGTGTCGTAAAAGACGACTAAGGGATATTATAATATAATATATAAGATATGTCTTCCGTGTGGTGACGGAGTAAGAATACAATTCACCACTCCCTATCTTGCCTGTGGATGTCGTAAAAGACGACTAAGGGAAATAATAAGCATGTAACATCTGTGCAAGAGAAGGAAAACTCGAAACAAAACCCTATTCCAACATATCTGGCCAGCGTGAATTGTAGGTCAATAACTCCCTATTATGGAGGAGGCCTGAGCTCAACAGTGGGACATATAAAGGCTGAGATGATGATGATCTATGTAAGAAAAGGAATACTCGAAATAAAACCCATCTGACTAGAATGGTATAGTAGGTCAATGCCTTTCCTTTGTGGTTGAGGCTCGTGCCCAGCAGTGGGACTTATATGAGCTATGATAAATGAATGAGTGAAATTAAGAAATATTTCTGTCAATTTTCAGGATTCCGGTTAGAACTACCCGAAACTGTCGACTTAGTTTTAGAAACTGGTATTTGGTGAGTTTTTTTAATTTTATACTAGTTTAATAATGAATGAATGAATTGAGATTTTAATATGTGATGATACGGATGTTATCAACGACTTCTTAAGGCACAACTTAAAATTCAAAATCAAATCCTATTTAAATGCGGCTAAATGGTTTGCTATAAGACAATTTCGGTTTCAATATTGAATTAAAATAAATATGATTTTTTAAGTTCTTACGATATGCTACGTTCTTATTAATAACTGCAATTATTAATTGAAACTCACAAAAATACACATTAATCACTCTTGTTGAAGTGAAAACTTCTTTAGCAGCGTTGTGCACTTTTTTGACATGGGTAAAAAATGTTAAACTCGCGTCAGGACACGTGACCTAATCGAAAATTCGTAAGACGGCGCAGGGCGCTTATACGAATGTGCGTGTAGCGCATGCGCGCTTGCTCTTTGCTATCAAATCCTTGTGGATTTGATAGCAAAGAGCGCCGAGGCACCAAGCACCAAATTTGAAATGTTGTTTTACTTTTGTTAAAAATATTACACTGCTCATTTTCTAATAAATATTAGCTATAACCTATTAATTTAGATTATTATTTTCGAATTATTTTTGGTTTATAAAGAAGTATTTATATTTATAATCAAGGATTAATTCTAATAGCTCGACAACAAAGTTACTCTATCGACAGTTCCCAAAGACTGCCCGGCATTTTTTTTTATAATAGGCTATGATTTAGACACACCCCGCTAAAGTGTCCGGGGTGAAGGATGGGCGGCCTTCGGCTCCATGATCTATTGTGTTTCTGCCCAATCGTCATTGAGCACATCACTGGTACAGCTTCTTTGACATGTTTAACCGACCCGGTTGCTCTTTCGGCTATCGTACCTTTCGACGTCCCGGCAACAAAACAGTATTGTCGGGGCATAGCCCTTACGCGGTTGGCTTCTCTGCGGGTGGCGGACTTATCTCCGGTCCGTTCACCCGCCACCACGGTTAGTATGGCCAACAGCCTGCCTGATGTCAACCTTACTTAAGAATAAATTGATAAGAGGGCAAATGAAGTTGGGCTAGTTCGAAGTAAAGCTCTTAGTCATATTTTACGACATCCAAGAGCAATGTAACGGTTGGTAGTATTCGTAGCCGCTTCGACGCAACACAATATTGAGATGGACTTTAAAGTAAATTAATTGAAACGCCTGATTTTATATTTGACGCAATAGTGCAATTAATCGTAACGATCATAATGACAGGCGCATTACAATTGATAAATTAAAATTATCTTGTTGATATAACCCACGGATATGCTCCAAAGAGAGGAGGCCTATGTCCAGCAGTGGACGTCTATAGACGGATGGATGGATGATGGATGCTCTAAAGGTTATGATAAACAATGTTCAATATTTTTATGTTTCATTTATATGAACGCCTTTATTTTAGAACATTTTTGAATTAAATTATTTTAAGATTTTATTTATATATAAGCATAGATACAGCATAATCAAACGTAAAGTATCCGAGTCATATTGTTTGGGTCACAATCTTTTACGCGATTATCCAGTAAAGGCACACGAGGTAGGTAGGTAGAGATACACCAAGAAATACGTGAACACACGTGTATACATAATGCACATTTAATAGGCTGGTCACGGACGTCAAAGAACACTTACCTTTCGGCCAAATGGCGAAGAAAAGGAAATACGGTGAGTTATGGGATCTAGCGCCACCCTTTCGTCACCCCGGACAAAATGAGCGGCGTGTGTCCAGATCTTAGCCCGTCCCAAAAAAAACCGTAATGCATATACCGTGACTTACGGCACAGAAACGTGGTCCCTAAACGTAAGCCTCATAACCAAGTTCAAAGTAGCTCAGCGTGCTATGGAGCGGACTAATTTCTCTGCGAGATAGAGTCTACGGCAATACGCAGAAGAACGGGTGTAACCGACATAGCACGAAGAATTAGCACGCTGAAGTGCCAATGGACAGGCCACATCGCTTGAAGAACCGACAACCGCTGGGGAAGAAAGGATCTCGAGTGGCAACCACGTATCGGACGACACAGTGTAGGACGACACTAGGTGGACCGACGACCTAGTGAAAGTTGCTGGGCGTCGTTGGATGCAGGCGGCACAGGACTGCACTTTGTGGCGTAACATGAGGGAGGCCTACGTCCAGCAGTGGACGGCGATAGGCTGAAATGATAATGATGAATGCATATACTGACATACAAACATATAAGTGGTCGTGGTATGACCACACTGTTAACAGTTGTCTGTCTACAGCCGCGGCCCGGTCCATCCGGGGTAGTACCACACTCTCGCAGAAAATCGACGTCTGAGTAGCAGCAATTTGTTACTGCGCTTCGTTCCGTGAAACAGAGAGCCGGAAGCTCAGCTTTCTGACTGTGTTTGCGTGTGGTGGGTTTTGGTGATGGCTTTAGTTTCACCGAACCTCATTGCACGCATTCACAGTAGGCAGCGCCATAGCAAAGGTCCATGAGCGGCAGTAACACTTACCATCAGGTGTACTGTTTGCTCGTTTGCCACCGTTGGCAATAAAGAAAAATATATATCTAACTCTCCTTTGGTCCCGCTGCAGTCGGCTAAAAATGATGGCTATTTATTTAAAAAAATATTTTTGAACTAATAGTAATTGCAAATATATTTAACTAAAACGTAAATAGATAAGAAATTTTATTTCGATCATATGCCCACCTAGTCTATATTCACAGCTACGGGCACAAGGTCGACTAAGAACGAACGGAGTATTACTGGCACAGATAACACTTGAACTTTAAGCTTACAGATTATAATTTGATTGCCATAATCATTATTCAAAATGATTATTATTGATTGACAAGTATTAATAGGTAGGTAGATATAGATAGATAATTTTAGTATCTCCATTAGTCCTTGACGTCCGTGGTCAGACAAATGGCGAAGGGGAAGGAATACCGTGGGTCCGTGCGCCGCCCTTTCGTCAAACCATTGCCCACCCAAAAAAAAAGGTAATTTTGGTACAAGTATTAATACCTTGTTTCCTGTCTTACCTGTGGATGTCGTAAAAGATAGCTAGGAGATGTTATGCAAGAGAAGGAAAATTCGACATAACACTCTATACCAATCCGTCTGACTAGCGTGCTAGTAGTTCAATTTTCCTCCCATTGTGGATGCTACTCGAATACAGGGATGAGACATATATGAGATGACTAGCAACCCGCCCTCGCTTCGCTTCGGTTTCAGTTGCCTTACTCGCGTAGTTCCCGTTCCCGTGGGTATACTGGGATAAAATATAGCCTATGTAACTCGTGGATACTGTAACATTCTAATGGTGAAAGAATTATTGAAATCCGTCCAAGAGTTTTTAAGTTTATTCGTAAGGAACGTTTCCTCTTTATAATATTAGTGTAGATTATACCATTAGAGGGTGAAAATTAAAAAATGCTGAAACACGTGTTTATTTATTTTTACTAAAGAGTATTTTTGGAGAATTTGAAGAAAGTCGATGTAGATTTTTTTTCTCCTTATACAAAATTTGTTACTGCGGTTTATCCCCTAGGGGTTGAATTTCAAAAAACCCTTTCTTAGTAGGTTTCTACGTCACGCAAAGAAACTAATATCAAAATTTTATGTTTCTGGCTTCAGTAGTTTCGGCTCTTTGATAAGTCAGTAAACTGATATCTTTCTACCTATTTTACACTCTTATAGGATGAAAATGGACAAACGCTGAAACACGTGTTTATTTATTTTTATTAAACAGTATTTGTACTTAATTTGAAGACAGTAGCTAAAGATTTTTTTTTCTTTCCATACAAACTTTGCCGTTGCGTTTCACCCTCTTAGGGATAGAATTTCAAAAAAATCTTTTTTATGGAGTGCCTACGTCACGAAATGAAACTACTGTCTAAATTTCATTTTTCTAGCTTCAGTAGCTTCGGCTCACCCTGTTCCTTTATATGTGTATTATTGTTAACGCCCCCGCAACACCCCTTGCAGGTGGAATTTCGTAAAATCCGTTCTTAGTTGACCTCTACTCGACGAAAGGAATATTTCTGCCAAATTTCAAGTCTGTACGCCTTATGGTTCCAGAGATATAGTGATGAGTCTATATATCGTTCGCAAAACCCGCCTCTCCTATATATATATATAGATATGATTATCAGGTTGTCCGTGTGGTGCCGTAGTAAGAATACAATTCAGCACCCCCTATCTTGCCCCTACGGGTGTCGTAAAATATTACTAATGGCTATAATATGCACGTAACATCTATGCAAGAGTTGTAATACACGAAATAAAACCATATACCAACACGTTTAATCAGCGTGGTATAGTAGGTTAACTTTATTCATATTTTTAAGTAGAAGCACAGCTGTGGGACGTAAATAAGCAGTGATAAAGATGATGATTGATAAATTGATTTGCGGCGAAGACCAGTACTGTTCAGTGCAATAAATGTCTGCACAGACTGTCTTAGGTGACACCTTCTATGTCAAGTGTCGTAAGCTCGATCTCTGTATTAATCTGTATATTATCTGTATTTAATGCTTAACTGTATGTTTATTAAGTGCCTCGCGACATTTAGTGTATGTTGTCTCTAAAGAATATAAAGAATTGTACACCTTTTTAAAGGGATTCCTCAGAGAACCTTTCTTGGCTATTTTGAATACAAGATTATATTGCACAGAATACAGCATGACTTAAGATTAGGAATATACAGGTGTATCAGGTTATGGGACAACTGTTCGAGTATGTTGTAGTTTAACGGTCATAGATCGTAATTAGAATATACATTACACAAAAAACATAAAAATTATAGTGATTTCAAAAAATGTGTCTATGAGAGTCTATGCCTTAAATGTTACGTATTATGTAGGCATGTACAGACAGAATACATGTAGACATGTAAAGCTTTGACAGTATAATTTCATTCATTTATACCTAGAATTGCGCAAACGCTTCAATGACATGTAGGTACAACGGCAAGCGGTCAACGGTCATAGGCCGATCAACGGTTTTAAAGCGAAGTTTGTCTTGCTTATGTGAACGTAATCTTTGATTTATTAAATTTCTAATGAATATTTAACAAAGTATGAATATGTTGCGTATTAAGTATCATTGACTTTATACATTTCAAGCAGATTTACACGAAAAAGCGATGACAAAATTGAAAACTTTAGTCTTTAATTTCTTAACGAATCGATATTTTTCGTTCAAATTTTTTTTTATGGATTCCTACCACCTTTGACTAGTTCCCTTTTCACCAGCTGCCCCATAACCTGATACACTCTGTATATGGAATTTTTAGAATTACTCTGAAGCACTCAGCTTTCCTACACGATCTATTTACTAGACTAGTATATAGTAAGACTAGACTAAACTACTATCTAGTATGTAGTAATTGCCACCTACCTATATATTGACAATAGTAGCATGCTATTATGTTATTAATCTAAGATAATACCGAAACTGATTTCTTGAATGTGTAGTTACGCCACAATATTCTTCCACTGGCCCTTATGTGTCACATACGCAGTATCTGTTATATTTCTACGTACATATGTTTACGTAGACTGATTGTAGATTTATGTTCATGGACCATAAATGTGATCATATAAGGCTATGATTTTAATCAAGAAATAATTATTTCTTAATAACAATGAATGCGCAATTTCTCTGCTATCAAATACCTAATGAACGCAATATAAGAAGTTGAAAATAGAAAAGAATAAGATTTATTGACAACATAATAATAACTTAAATCAAAAAGAAACATTAAAAATATATCTTATAGATGCAGACATTGCAGGCAAATGTGTCTAAGAAATGATTAACGATCATCCATCGTTAGTTATTAAAAATATTGAAAAATCAGATCTTAAGCAATTTATGTATTATTTATCAATATCCATTGATGACGACGATGGTGACACTCGATCAATATTTATTATGAAATAACAGCATATTATATTAATTGCCCCATATTCCGTAGTGTCTGAAAACATAGATTTATAACCAGTGCGTGTTATCAACGATGATATACGGCACTGAAACGTGATCTCTAAATGTCGGCCTCATAAAAACGCTTAAAAGTCGCTCAACATGCTATGGAGAGGGCTATTATCGGTAGTTCTCTACATGATAAAATCTGCCATACGGAAATCCGTAGAAGAACGGGTGTAACTGAAGTGGTTCAAAGAATTAGTACGTTGAAATGGCAATGGGTAAGCTACAAACGCTCGGCAAACCGAGAACCGTTGGAGGAGAAAGGTTCGGCAAGGACATCGTAGTTCGCTACATCGTCCTTTCCGACCCCCTACTAGGTCTACTGACGACATCTTGAGAGTTATAGGAGCGGTTGGATGCGAGTGGCACAGGACCGTTCCGAATGTCATTCTGGTGGAGAGGCCTAAGTCTAACAGTGGACGTATACGGATGGATGAATAGATTTGATTATGAATTAGCTGTTTAACTGATGATCCCGTGCGGTGACGTAATAAGAATATAATCCACCACCCTCTTTAGATAGAATTAGATCTTAGATTGAAATCAATCAAGCTATCCAAAATTTTATTATCAGCAAGTATTCTAATTCATCTTTAATTGATTCTGTTATTTTCTTGTTATGGTGTCGAACTAAATTGAAATTCTGGACGCATTAGTCGTTTATAACGCTATCAAGGCTTAGTTTTGTATCTTATCAATTTCTGACCTGACCTCTGAGACAATCAATGGCACCCTAATCAGTTAATGGTGATGATTTTCAATATCTAGCAAATATATTAATTTACTCACAATTATAAAGTTATTATCACAATACTAAAATGTTTCAAGTTATGCGGGATATGCTTACAAACAATTTTGCAACAATACTCTCACAAGTAGAAATTTGCATAAATCGACAAAATACAACTTCTGTGTGCGATTCATGTTGTGTAGACACACTCGTTAAACGAGTGAAGGCTGACTAAACTAAACATGGCGTCTACCACGATATTTAACTTGATATAAGTGTCGTTATTCTATCGCTCGCTATCGAATGTCGTAGGTTCTCGTAAGTATTATTGGAAGGAAATGTTAAGTTATTCCTAATACGACTGATTATTTCTAACACTTTATATTGACAAATTAAAAAGAATTAACCATGAATTTCGATCAAAATACAAATTTAAATAGAATTTTTACTGAATTTAGCTAACCTTGATGTAAGGAAATACATAAATAAAGACAAACTTCACTTAACCTACATCATATTGTCAAACTAGACAAAGTTCCAGTGCAATTTTGTTAGAATAATTATTTGAACATAATGCTTTTCAAAGACTGCTAAGTAATATGGATACTTGAAACAAGATTTCTACTAGATTAAAGATTAGAGAAGAGAGAGACATTATTATTGCTAGTAGTTCTAGAAGAAGTACTGGCATTAATAATATCTTATGGTAAATAATGAAACCGGTACCATATTAAGAGCTTCCACTTGTCATCGTTCTGACATCAAATTCTTGCTTGCTCGTTGATTAAAGGTAAGTAGTTTTCTCTTTTCCTAGCAAGTCATTGAGTTGATCTATATTACCAAAGTTATCCTGCGTTTGTAACCGTTATACTTTTTATAATGGCTTTAAATATTTGCTTCGTCAATCTGTTGAAATCCATTTTTGATGTGCTATATTTCAACATTCAAATGATCTCAAAATCTTTTTATACCTTATTTCTTTCTTTCTCATACCTTTCAAAAATAGTTTTGTAGAACAGTACACATTACTACAGTTTCTATTCTGTTTCATGTCTTCTGCTTTCTCTATCAACTACACTGAATATTAGTTTAAATAAGAAATTTATTTTTATACCATTTATAAATTTACCATAAGTTTATAAATGGTATAAAAATAAATTTCTTATTTAATATTTCATAGTTGCGTGCATTAAATTTCTATATTATTTACTCGACCGTGGTCATATATAATTCAATTAATATAATTATTTGTACTACTACCATAACCGAGTCCGTAAAAGGTTATTGTACACCTGCTACAATTATTTACAAAGGTACTTTCTTATTATTACGAGCAACAGTTTAAATTTACTTCATACGTTTTATATAATACAGAAAGGACTTTCTCAAGGCGTTATTCTGGTTCCTTGAAGAATTCCCTAATTCGCCGTTTAACAATAAATAGAAGGAATATAAATATACATAATAGATTAAATACAACACATTCAAATCATATAATTCTTTTATTTTTAAGTAATAATAATCTAATACGTTATTTTCTATAAAGAAGCCTATCAGTTACTAAAGAAATATGGCATAGATCTATGAACACTAATAATTTGACGTATATCAAAAGAAAATATTGACTTTGTGAGAAAAAGGAGTCAATGAAAAAATATGATCGGTATTGAACCACGCAAACCACAATTTTATCCGTGTTGTCGTTTAATTATTAATAATAATGTTGTCGCATCGATAAGACGCCGAAATCAACTACGTAATTACATTATTAAGTTCGCACACAAATGATAACCAATATGTTAGTTCTTGCTTGGCACATAGTCATCGTGATTATAAAAAACAAATTTCAAAGACCTTGGCTATGGATTTGTGGGCCTTTGGAATCGAGGATCTCACTATCTAAAGATATATTGAGACTTTTTTACAACACATATTAAGTAAAAATAAAATTATCTGTGCGATTGCTTCTGATGATGACATTGTGGTTTTCGAGTTGAAGGTCATCGTAATATTATTGGCATGTTTATTTATAGTTGATATTTCTATTATTTCAGATGAATGTACGTAATTGGCTGATATTAGTTGCAACTCATTAGTTTGAGCTTGATGAAAATGCGGGTTACATTTTCATTAACAGCCGAATGGAACAGTTTTCTTCTTGTCTTCTGTTTCAAACTATCGTGGTACTTACTCGATAAATTTTACCATGTTGTAAGTGCTATGATGACAGCAAAACTTAATTACGGATTCAAAAAATAGATCAACCCAACACGCAAGAAAAATTCCGTGATCACGCTTGCAATAGTGCCGAAATATCGGCAACTCGTAAATTTTATTACATAATTCTCGTTTACTATAAATCGAGTCTTCTATCTTCTTCTTTATAGTCAATTTATGCTACATTATTGTTCACGAGCCTCGTCTATAGTTTGAGGATAATTAGCCTACTATGGCGTTGCCAGATGTATTAACATAATTGCCGACATAATATAATATGTTTATTTTATCAAAGAACTATTGCTAATTAGTAAAATTTGACTCGTTATTAATAATATAATTTATGGTTAGCGTTTGTGCACTTTGCTTGAACTTATTAACTGACCTCCTGATAATCTTTGATATCTTTATTGATTTCGATTAGTAACAAGCCGTTTTAATAATCAAAGTATAATAATCGGAGTATAGTAATATTTGTTCTTATTTTAACAAATATGTTTAGTCGGGATAATTTGATATTTCCGTATGGTGATAAAAGTAATTTCTTCATGACCACGGATACTGTAAAAGGTGTTCAAGATATTTCAGCAGATAGCGTCTATGTAGGACAAGAAAACCTTGAAACAAAACCCATAGCAATTAGTTTGACGAGCGTGGTATTGTAAATAGGATACCAGGCCAATGATGCAATATATATAAGCTGAAGAATACATATCTACAAATAAATACACATCATAATAAACTAAAATCTGAATTTGGTAGAGGATTTTTTTTGGAAGTCCATATGTGGTTTTCTTTTGGAATTATAAGCTCAAAATTGTTATAACTCTAAAGAAAATTTTCACCAATAGCCTTTTTTTAAAACTTCGTGGTCACGGGTCTTTGTAATATTAAAATCATTGCGTAATTACTTATAACAGTATCCAGCATTAGGCTAGATCTTTCGCATTTAGCATTAGGTCTTTCAGTCAATCTGACTGAACGAATGAACTATTTAGTATATTCTTTTAAAGTGAATAATAATAAGACTAGAACTAAACCTTTGAGTATCATAGTAGAGGTATATCGTCGCAGGCGCAGGGTTTCGCTGTCGCCATAGCGTGAATAGCGTCACACTCACATAACACAATAACACATTCCGTCCCCAACCGTCGCGCGGAGCGGACGTTCGAACTACCAATAAAAACGTTTTATCATTAAATTTATATTTTGAAACGCGTCAACTCCTTGGTTAATGGTAATAAAAAAAATATTGCGATAAGCAACCAATACAGGACTGTCAAGTGTTTGTTTTATGATAAAGTGGGTACGCTTTCGGGACTCTGTGTCGCTTTTATCAGTCTTGCCAGCAACTTTAGATAAAGAGGTGAGTTGTGATAGCTTTAAGATAATTAGTTTGCTTTGCACATCGTTCTTATTAGAATTTTACAAGTCTTTTGTATGCGACATCGATAGCGAGCGGCTTTAATTAGTACTTTACTTACGTTAAGAAGTTTCGGCGCAGTTAATTTATACATGGGGTTTGTTATAAATCAATCCATATAAAAATATAAATTATTATTTACATATATATGTAACTGTCATGTTGTCATCATCATCATATCAGGTATATACGACCCACAGCTGGTCTTCAGCCTGCTCCAAAAAGTTGAACTACTTATATCTCATTCGTCAGACGAATGAATAATTTTTTTGGTGTTTCTGTTGTTTTTTAGTGATTTGTATCTACTACTAGGGTCGCAACCCTTAATCGTCTTTTAGGATCACCACGGGAAATGGAAGAGGTGGTGAAGATTATATTCCTAAATAATCGCCACGTGGATAAGTAGACGTACAACTCAAATATATTGGAATAAGAGTACCAGTATGTCCATTTTTTGTGTGTTTCTGTTAGCCGCACATGGTTTTCACAGCTTTGCGCGGAGACAATGGGTGAGCGCTAAGGGTTCTCAACCTTATCAGTATGTCCAATTCTTTTGATCTTTTTATATTCATTGCACCTATGCCAACATGAGTGACCAACGCGTTATAGTCGATCATCGTTTCTGCTATTGTGGAGGAAATCTGAACCCAACAATGGGACTTATCTGAACTGAGACGATAATGATATTAATGAAGTTAATTTTGTTACCATACGAGAATATACAGCAGTTACACCGTATATTGACGGCAAGGAGCTAAAAGAGTAATCTTATAATGAAATCCAAACAAAAATACATATGTTGGAAACATCTGAAATACCTAATTAATAGTTTTGAAATATCGTATAGACGTTGACAGTTATACAGAAAAAGCTATAGTTTACCTTTCATATAGGCACAAAGCTCTCTTTCCGGGGGAGAGTAATATTATTTAGATCATAGTTCATTCTCCGTGTGGTGACTGAGTAAGAATCCAATTCACCACCCTCTTCTCTTGTCCGTGGGTGTCTTAAATGACTATTAATGTATGAATATCTACGCAGGAGCAGAAAATCTCGACGTAAAACGCTATGTCAACACGTCTGACCAGCGCGGTATGATAGGTCAATTTCTCAAATAGTAGGTCAAATGTTGGGGTCGAACCTCATCCACAATAAGAGGGAAATTTACCTACTATACCACGCTGGTCAAACGGGGTGCGTAGGGTTTTATTTCGAGTATTCCTTTTCTCGCTTGCTATGTGCATATTTAATCCCTTCGTCGTCTTTTACGACACCCACAGGCAAAAGAGGGGGTGGTGAATGGTATTCTTATTCCGTCACCACACGGTGATTTGAAATCAAACTGGTAATATTCAATACAAGGTTAATAGCGATGTAACCATTGAATCCGTTGTTTTGTATAATCAAATTACGCTTCAACCGTGTTATCTGAGAGTCACATAAACTATACTGAGAAAATTACTGAACAGTGTCTTGCTAGCTTATCTAAACTTGAACTATTATCCCAAGGGAACTCAATACCGGGATAAAATGCATCCTATGTGTACTCCAGGAAATGGTCTATCGGTGTGCTAATTTTCATTCAAATTTGTCGAACAGTTTACGCGTGATTAAGTAAAAAATATGCAAACATTCAAACATCTTTACAAATTTTCAATTTTTTTTATATTAACAGAGGGTTCGTGCCTTCTCCATAGTAGGAGGGAAATTGACCTACTATATATCACGCTGGTCAGACGGGTTGGGTTTTATGAATAGAAGTCTTTTTCGCTTTAAATGAGGTACATTTATGGGTGTAGGTGATCAAAATTATAAAATTACAAGCCCATCTAGTCATTACAAATGACATGCAAATATAAAATATATACTTACAAACTACTTATCAAATTAAAATTATTTAACGATTATATAATACGAATGCAACAATTTAAATAAACACATTAGTTATTTACAATTAATTATTAAATAATTATGATACACAATTATGCGTTAAAATTTTATTGTTGTTTCTAATAATCGTTACATTTATTGTCAAAAAATTCTTTGAGATCATAAAAATTTTTCTGCATCAGCCACCAACGCAGTTTTGCTATAAATTTATTTAGCGGCAGTATTTTAAATTCGTTCGGTATATGATTATAAATTATTACACACTTAGTATATGAATTATTTTACATGCGACTACTTTTTTGAAAGAAAGAAAGAAGAAAGAAAAGTATTTATTTTATGCCACAGAGTAGAGACGTTGGTAACACATAAAAAAAACCTTACAAAATGAAACACACAAAAAATCAATTAACTAAATAAAGAGACATAATAATTGTGATAGAATGAACGTCTCAGCTGCGGCATAAAAAAGGATAACTGCTCAGCAATTGTTGTGATGTTAATGTAACAACACCACAACGCTGATTTTCAGCAGTGTCCCTTTTATTCTTCCGACGTCAGACACCAAAGCCACCAAGCAGTGGTGTATTTAAAAGAGAATAACAAAAAAGGAAAAAAGAAAAAAATTGGCATAACATAAAAATTAAAAATATACATATGTAAAAAAAGAAAAAGTCTCACTTAAACATACATAATTAACGATAGTACAGTCACACTACAAAAGACGACTAAGTCTACAAATACAATTATACTCTTTTATCGCTATTTTATAGGGCAACACTAAGTCACAATAGCCAAAATAGCCATCATATCAAAATCAAACACAAATTATAAAGCAATAAAGCATATCAACAGAGAAATAGATACATAATTTTTTGATACCATATTAAGTACAAGCCTGTCAGGATTTCTTATATTTTCCCGCCTAGTAGTATGTCGAGTCTTCTTTCTCTTGCCCATATGTTATGTACCTTTCATATCCTTTAATCGTCTTTTATGATACCCCGTGGATGGTGACTGGCATAAGGTTCTATTAGTTTTCCTTCTCTTGCATAGATATTATATCGACGGTCCCTAAGTACATAAAAACATGTTGAAAATGCCATTTTCTTTTTGTATTGTTTAAGCTTTGGGTTTTCAATACATATGCAGTATGAAATGAGCGTATTGAAAATCTAAAGCCTCAAAAATACAATTAAAAAATGATATTTTTGACATGTTTTTCTGTACGTAGGGACCGTCGATATGTATATTATATCCTTTTGTCGTCTTTTACGACATCCACGGGCAAAATAGGGGGTGGTGAATTGTATTCTTACTGCGTCAACACACGAAAATGAATGATAATGTCGATATCTAGCATTTTCCTGTGGGATAAAAATCGATTAAGAATAGGAGAATTGATTGTAACGATCTCATGGGTAATTCTGGCCATTCATCACACCAACTGCAATCGTTCAATCGCCCGGCAAGCTTGACGATTTTGGCACGTGGAGATTTATCTTTCTCAGTAGACGTCGATAAGCTCATGGAAGGTTCGATAATTTAACCAAAATCAATAGCAATAAAAATAATTAAAATATGGCACCGTTGACTAAAATATCTACCTTATGGTGAAGGAGTCAGAATACAATTCACCAACATCTTACCCGTGGGTGTCGCAAAACACGACTAAAGGATTATGCATATAATATCTATGCAACAGAAGGAGGATTAAATAAAACCCTATACCAGCACGATTACCTGCGCCTGATGCCGCCCTAGCCGAGGCCGCGGGTAACCGGACCGGGGATTTTAGTCCGTCACCCGCAGAGAGGCCGACCGCGTGACGGCGACCGACGTCCCGGGACAGGGATGTTGAGAGGTGAGGGTACCCGAAAGGGTATTCCGTCGGGCCGACCACTGACGACAAGTCACTCTGCTCCGGTGCTCGGCCCAACGACGAAGGCGACGTGGGTAGGGGTGGATTATGGGCCTACGCGCCGTCCTTTCGTCGCCCCGGACGGAATGGACCGCATGTGCGCGTACCATAGCCCACCCATTAAAAAAAATATAAACACGATTGACCAGCAACAGTGTCTAGCAAATCCGTGTTTTTTTTTTCATGAAAATCTGATCACAATGTGAATTATGGAAATGCGATTATCATCGACGTCATCATCAGCTCAATACACAGGCGTGCTGAGCTTGAGCCGACTCCACAATAGGAAGGCAATTGACTTACTATACCAAGATAGATAGAACTATCCGTGTGGTGATGGAGTAAGAATACAATTCACCACTCCCTATTTTGTCCGTGGATATCGTAATGGACGACTATGAGATATATAATATGCACATAGCATCTGTGCAAGAGAAGGAAAACTAAAAATGAAACTATATATCAACGTTTCTGAGCATCATGGTATAGTAAGTCAACTTCTATAGTGGAGGAGGCCCGGGCCCAGCAGTGGGACGTATGTGGGCTGTGATGAAGATGATAGATAGAAGGATCGGTATAGGTTTTATTTCGAGTCTAACTTCTTTTGCATATTGCATATAAGAGATATAGGATCTCTTAATCATGTTTTACGATATCCACGATAAGATAGAGCGTGGTGAATGGTATACTTACTCCGTCACCACGAGGAAAGTGTTTATGACGTAGCAGTCTTCTGTGAGAACTGTTTTCAGTAGACTGGTCAACTGTTGATATCGTGTTCGTTATACCTTTGATGAATCAGTTAAGGATAATTAATTGGGCATGGTTTCCATCGATTATTGTTTATAACATACACAAGAATCTCAAATGTTTTAATGTTACTTTTTCATTTTATTTATTTTATACTACCAACCCGCCGCGTAGTTCCCGTTCTCGTGGGGGAGCTGGATAAAATATAGCCTATGTTCCTTCCTGATATATATAGCTTTCCAATGGTGAAAGAATTTTTGAAAGCGGTTCAGTGGTTTAAGCGTGAAAACGTAACAAACAAACAAACTTACATGCATTTATAATATTAGTAAGGATTAACTTTTGTTCGCTTATTATCCTATGTAATCAGGTCATTTGTTTTTGTATTGCTGCATAAGCGTGGAGACTTAGAATAATAACGTATAGAAGGTAAGTTCACGCACAAAAAGTGAGGCATTTGAATTGGAGCCTAATGGAGCTTACGCCGGAACCGTTCCGTAATGTACAAGTCATTGTACTGCACGTACATACGCAACTCTTAAAAATAATTTGATAATTATGACGGTTTGTGCATTCAAATGGTGTCGCAACACATTTGAAAAACTTAAAAAGGTTTTTAACATTACTTTGAAAAGTATTTCGACGATTTATGTTAATAAAAACAAAATTTGATTTCATAATTTGTATACTTAGTGGTGTGCGTGTGTATGTGTGTACGTGTGTAATCGTCTGCTCGCCATTAGTATTTGTAGATTCAAATTTTGAAAGTTCGATGTATTGACACTATCCTTCTATACGTTATTATTCTAAGCGTGGAGAGCTATATTATTAATTATTAGCTTTAAGTTTTCATTTGTACAACTTATAATGTTCTTATTATGCATTGATCTTCCTAATAAAATAAAATAAATCGAATTTAGAGTGGTTCGAACGCCAATAAATCTTTACAACGTCGTTTAGTAGGGAAAGTAACTTGAGCTTATTGAATGCTGAGTTTAGTCAACAAAAAATTTTCACCAAGTCGAACCCAAACTATGAAGGTACAAAAAATTATTGCACATGCGGGCAGTTTTATTTGTTTTCGAAGCGTTAACAAGATTAAATAATAATACCAAATTGGGACAAAAATGATCGGCTTCAAAACAATGTACTCAAACATATACGAACTATTGAGTTTAACCTAAAAATACTGGGCCTATCTTGATCAAAACGGAGGCGTCCTATTTGGGTAGCATCACCTTACAAATAATAATGGCAGTGCAGGATTATCCATAAGGCGGATTGGGCAACTGCCTAGGGGCCCCGAGCATGTACCATGACAAAAAATTTTTTTTTTTTTTAATTTGTATTAGGGATGTGACTTGGAGGGAAAATAATCGATTTTTTAAATTATCGATTTTTTTGTTCTTTTATAATAAATCGATTATAAAATACTCGATTAATTATTCTACTACTATTATACTATTATAGTATGAAACAATCGTGATTTTTTTCTAAGAATTCTGCCAGTGAATAATCGATTAATTTCGATCGAATTTCGCATAATAAAAATCGATTAATAATCGATTTTTATTATTTTGATAATCGATTATAAAACCGATTAATTTTTGTACAAATTGATTATTATAAAAATCGATTATTTTTTTCACATCCCTAATTTGTATGCTTCCTCAATATTATTAATTTGTTTATTGTTGGTAGCAAAAGAATAAACAGCACACCTGTTTGTAAGTGATTCTACTGTTCATAGACCTTGGACCATGGACCCGAGAATCGCATTGCCTAGGGGCCTTGGTAGGGGTAATCCGCCCCTGAATAATAGAAGGAATCATCAAAATCGTTTCACTTAGAAACTCCCTCACTCTCGCTGAAAATCGTCGTCTGATTATTAGGAATTTGTTACTGCACTTCGTTCGATGAGCCAGAGAGCCGGTGGATGCCTGCAAGTTTGGTGATGCCTTCAGAATCACCAAACTTGCAGGCATTTACACTTTCTTCACGTTAGGCAACGGCCTAGTAAAGGTTCATGAGCGGGTGAGTAGCACTTACCATCAGGTGTGCTGTTTGCTCGTCTTCCATCAACTTTCATCAACAATTAAAAAAAACTCTTCCTTAGAGGCAGCGAGACATTGTTTTCTTAACCAGTAATCACATGGCCATTATATTAGGTACTAGCAACCCGCCCTCGCTTCGCTTCGGTTATAGGTTATAGTCGCTTTACCCGCGTAGTTCCCGTTCCCGTGGGAATACCGGGATAAAATATAGCCTAGTTTACGCCCTAATATTATAGCTTTCCATTGGTGAAAGAATTTTTAAAATCGGTCCAGCCGTTTTGAAGATTACTCGGAACAAACAGGCAGACAAAATTTTTTTAATTGCTATTTTAGGCATAGGTGTCGTGCAAATAACCGTGTGAGCATGAAAAAAGCCTATTATTTTGACATTACAAACAGACACTCCAATTTTATTTATTGGTATAGATAATAACAATATAAAATAATATGACCTGAAAATTAATTAATTATACGTGACCAGTGGAAATTATCAGTGATAATACATTCAGTAATAATGCATAGTTGCTATAAAATATAACTAAAGGTGTGGTTTCATTGGTAAAATTAATATCTAGTATCATCATCTTTTCTTTTTGGCGGGCTATGGTGCGTATGCTGACGCAAGGGCAACACGCGGCCACACAACCCACCCCTTCGCAACTGGGCCGACCATCGGTACCGAGTTCCTTGTCGTTCGTAACCAGCCCGACGGGATACCCTTTCGGGTAACCTCTCTCCCTTATGCCCCGGGATGGCGGTCTGTCAGCCTCTCTGCGGGTGAAGGATTAATCACCCGTCGAATCACCCGCGGCCTCGGCCAGTCGCCGGCGGCGGTCCGTGTCGCCATATAGGAGTTCCTCTCGCGTACGCCCCGTCGCCTTTTTTCGTGAGATGACTGCCTCACAGAAGGCGGTGACCGCGTCCCAGTTTCTGACGCTGTCGAGCATCTCCCTAGTGATGGTTGGCAGCGTCAGTTCAGCACCGATAAACGTCAACCTTTCTTGGAAATGTAATTGTTGACCTGACGTCATCAGATGGAGTTACTCCAGGTCGATGAAAAAGAAAAAACTTAGTCATCTTTTTACAACACCTACGAGCGATATAAGAGTTGTTAGCGTTCGTTTTCGTTTCTCTTCTTCTTCCACTTCTCTGCCACCAGAAATAAAACATTTTATCTAAACAAATAAAATTTAAATGTCTGTAATGTCAAAATACACGCTTATTTGAACACACGGCTCACACGGTTATTTGAACCCTATCTATACTTAAAAACCAGTATAAAAATTTTTATCTATCGGTCTGCTTGTTTCGAATAATCCTCAAAACACTCGAACCTGAGGACATATCTTAGGAAATATTGCAGATTTAAAATGCATGGATAAAGTGATTGACCCAAAAACCACGAGGGTGGGCCACTAGTTATTAAAAAGGAAACTTCACGTTAACTAAGACTACACCCTAATCATTTCGCAATACTAAAACGGCTTGCAATGTGTTAACAAATCATGTTATCGTCAGCACAATGCTGGAACGTAAGCAACATGAACTGTTTACCGGCATTATGATTTTATTTGATGAACAAGCAGAAAACGATAGGTAATACGTGCTTGAATAAAATAATATGCTTATTTTCAGGGTTACGTGCGTCCGAATCAAAACTGGAACCCTTAAAGAATCGAATATGTCGTCATCATTATTTATCTCCGCCCATATACGCCCCACTTTCGGGTTCGAACCTCCTCCACTAAGGGAGGGAAATCGATCTACTATACAACGCTGGTCAGATGTGTTGGTATAAGGTTTCGTTTCCAGTTTTCTTTCTCTTGCATGGATGTTATATGCATACTAGCAGCGTCCTGCGGTTTTACACGCATAGTTTCCCTTCTCGTGGGAATATCGTGATAAATTATCGCCTATATGTTATTCTGATATATAAGCTATATTATTGTGAAGTTTCATCAAAATCCATTTAGTAGTTTTTGCGTGAAAGAGCAACAAACACCCTCACATCCTCCACATACAAACTTTCGCGTAAATATTAGTAGAATAGGAAGTAGGATTATATCTCTTAGTCGTCTTTTACGACATCCATAGCGAAGATGGGGAGTGGTGAATGGTATTCTTACTCCGTCACCACACGGATAACCAAATCCAATCCAAACTGGAACCCTTACAAGGTCGTGGTCTATGTCTCTCGTTGTCTGTCGGGTCTAAATCTACTGAATTACGTTGAAATTTACTCCTCAGCCTATATATATCTGAGAGGTGAGGTTACCCGAAAGGGTATTCCGTCAGGCCGACCACTGACGACAAGTCACATCTGCTCCGGTGGTCGGCCCAACAACGAGGTGACGTGGGTACGGGTGGGTTATGGTCAAGTAACCCTGCTCCGGTGGTCGGCCCAACGACGAAGGCGACGTGGTTTTCGGGTGGGTTGCGGGAGTTGCGTGCTTAAGCCCCTCTATCGCCCCGGACGGAGTGGTGCGGAGGCGCGCCGACCGCAGCCCACCCACAAAAAAAAAAAAAAAAACGGGTGGGTTATGGGCCCGCGCGCCGTCCTTTCATCGCCCCGGACGGACTGGACCGCGCGTGCGCTTACCATAGCCCACCCATAAAAAAAAAAGCTTATATATATCTGTTGGGCGTGAATTTCCTACACAATGAAGGCAATTGACCTATTAAACCACTCTGGTCGAATGGCTTGTTAGGGGTAAATAGAGTTTTATGTACAGATTTCCTTCTCTTTGTTTGATGATTGATGTTATCTCCATATCATATCCCTTAGTTGTATTTTATGACACTTTTATGTCTTTTTATGATTTACATTTATGACCCTTGAATTGTGGAGAAGGCTCGAGCCCAACAGCGGGAAGTATAAGAGCCGTCATGATGAATGATGAACTGAAATCGCGGGGGCAATGATCATATAAGTCATTCTACTATTCGTCAAATGATTTATTGACCAGTATATAACGAAGTTTGTACATTTGTTATCATCACTTATCAGTGAAAACCTCATCGTATCGGCGTAATTATCTTTTTTTAATCATGTCCTAATGAGGTTATAGGTAGATACAATTATGCTACTGGCATGACATTGAGCACAGATTAAACTTTTTATATCTCTTAATTACCTTTTCAAAAATATTGTGTCATTATGACTTACTTTCTTTCATGGATGTTGTAAGAACTAGTCACTGGGTAATTAAATATTACGACGGAGTAAGTACGAAGGAGAAATTAAACTTAAACACAAAACATTGATGGAGCAAGAATACAAATCACCATTCCCTATTTTATCCGTGGATGTCAGAAAAGACGATTAAGCGATATAGTATGCATATAAGATCTATGCAAGAGAAGGAAATTTCGAAATAAAACCCTATATCAGCATGATATAGTAGCTTAGTTTCCCTCCTATTGTGGAGGAGGCTCGAGCCCAACAGTGGGACGTATGTTGGCTGCGATGGTGATGATGATGATGTATCATGTCTCTCCATGAGAAGTATCTAGAGCAGGAGACAATAAGTTTGATGGATTCATGGATAAACCATTTAATCATTGCATAATTCGTAAGTTGAACGGTATGACGGTCCCTGTTCATATGTTGTAATTGTTAGCCATTGTGATGTTTTGATTCAAGCGACCTGAATGCACATTGTCTTTATGGGACCGTTCTCAGAGTTCCTTCTTTTATATTTATAACAACTGACACAAGTCATTATTTTTATTGTATGAGCGTGAAAACGTATTGTAATTTTATTCAATTGGATTCCTATTAAGGATCTCAAAAACATGTTTGATTTATTATAAATAAAACTTAGGAGTACAAGATCAGACTTTACTTTTTTCAGTAGATTATTCCGTGTGATGGGGTAAGAATTCAATTCATTACTCCCAATCTTGTCCGTGGGTGTCGAAAAGACAATAAAGGGATAGACCTATAACCTCTGTGGAAGAGAAGGAACATTCGAAATAAAAGCCTATACCAACGTGGTATAGAATGTCAATTTCCTTCCCATTATAGAGGGAGCTCGAGCCCAACAGTGGGTCGTATATGAGCTGTGATGATAATGATGATGATGATTTCTTATGTTTACACGGATATTACACATCCATACTAATATTATAAATGCGAAAGTAAGGATGTTTGTTTGTTTGTTTGTAACGCTTTCGCGCTTAAACCACCGAACCGATTTCAAAAATTCTTTCACCAATGGAAAGCTATAATATCAGGGAGTAACATAGGCTATATTTTATCCCGATATTCCCACAGGAACGGAAACTACGCCGCGGATAAAGGGACTGAAACCGAAGCGAAGCGAGGGCGGGTTGCTAGTTATAAATAAATCTAATTTTACGGAATCTATCGCGTTCCGACCGTGACCATAACTACTAAAAAGTATTCGAAACGTCAGGCAATCAAATAAAAGCACGATAAAATCCGTAAATATAGTCATATTTATAATGTGTAAATATCGCGTAAACATCAGAAATTGTGTCTCATTTAGTAATTCAACAATATTAGCAGATAGGTACTTTCAACAAATATCTTCTATTCTACCTCTTTCTTTTACAAATCAAGATGTTATCGCGTAATGAGGATTGACTTTAGGCTGGTTATAAAACTATTATCAAAATGTTTGCACGATGGAAATAGAGTATAATTTATCATTTGACAAATTGCGTAGAATTCAAGTAATTGGGATAATAATAATCACTATTCTTACAATGATCCAAAAAATAATTATCCCGAATTTGGTCGTTATTTGTGTGTTCTTTAATTATTCGCTACGCAAGGTTTGCCTAGATAGTGTTTATGTATATATATGTTTATTGTCGTGTGGTGACGGAGTAAGAATACAATTTACTATATCTACCTTCCTGTGAGGTTCGTAAAAGATGACATTTAATATGCATCTTTGCACGAGAAATCAAAAACCCTCTAACAAACCGTCTAACCAGCGAAATCATAGTCTTTATCATCATCATCATAGCTTATATACGTCCGACTGTTGGCTCGAGCCTCCTTCACAGTAAAAGGGAAATCAACCTACTATACCACGCTGGTCAGGCGAATTCATATAGTTTTCGTGTTTCTGTTACATAAAAAACTGCATCATCTACGCATTCATTAATTGCACTTAATTACAATGCACAAAAGCAAAAGTTGTATTTAACTTATTCTAGATAAATACATGCGTATCTAAATGGATCGGAATATTTATATCACATCAACACCTAACCTAGACCCCTTGATAACAAAACACATAAACATAACTGGAATCACGCCACTTATGCCGCCATATACAGTTTTGATTGATATACTTATTATTAAATAAGTCTATAATAATATTTTAACTACACTAATATCTTTTTATTAGCTAAGATTTAATATACATACGATATTTATTAATTATCAATTTGTAATAAGTTATTCCACCCTTCACTTGTCCGTGGGAGCCGTAAAAATGGGCTAAAGATTCACCAGGAGAGTGGGCAGCAGCTCTTTCCTGGGAAATTTATAACATCTTACTACGATCGCCAACCCGCCTGCCAAGCAGGGCAATTACGACATTATCCCTTCATGACGAGCAAAAGAGAAATGCCTCTCAGTCAGCTCCGGTGGGCCCGGTAGTGATGGAGCAGGGGGTGCGAAGAATATGCGTCAGCGATCCCGGCTACCAAGAAAAAAAATAAGTTATTTCCCGTGTGGTAATGGAGTTAGAATAAGAATACATTTCACCACTCTCTTTGCCCGTGGATGTCGTAAAAGACGACTAAGGGATATGATACATATATAGGTAATAATATCAAGCTAGTATCAAGATAATATCAGCAAAGGACGGAAAACTCGACATAATACCAACCAACACGTCTGACCAGGGCGGTATAGTAGGTTAATTTCTCTCCCACACTGGAGGAGCCTCGAGTCCAACAGTGGGACTTATGTGAACTGCGACAAAGAACTTATGATGTTTACAAATTATCAATTTGTAATAAGTTATTTTTATCATACAATGACTAGAAGCAGACAGCGATATGGAAGCGACCGGTGATAAAAAAATATAAAAATTTCTAAAAAGATAATATGGATTATAAACTGTCATCATCATCATCATATCAGCACATAAATTTCCCACTGCTGTGCTCGAGACTTCTCCACAGTAGAAGAGAAATTGATCTATTATATTACGCTGGACTTTGTGTTGTGATAGAGTAAGTAATACAATTTTCACTATGCCCCTTTCTTGCCCGTGAATGTTGTAAAATACGACTAAGAAATTACTGCAGATAACATCTGTACCACAGAAGGAATATTCGAAATAAAACCAGCCTAGGTTAATTTATTGTGATGATGATAATGATGACGAATGAAATTAAGAGTGTTTCCACTTCTCAAACGAGTACGAACGCTACGAATATACTGACCGAATGAACGCAATCCTATAGCCATAAGTGGTTGCGAAGACAGCGACTGGTTGTTGCCAGTAAGCCACTAGTGGCCTTGTGTCATGGCTGGATTGACTAGTAGGCGCATATAGATTTTTTCTTTATTAGAAAATACAGCCCGCCCTCTCTTCGCTTTGGTTTCCGCTGCCTTATCAGCATAGCTCCCGTTCTCGTAGGAATACCGCCTTAAAATATAGCCTATCTTACTCAGGGATAATGTAGCATTCTAATGGTGAAAAATTATCGAAAACCGTCCAGTAGTTTTTGCGTTTATTCGTAACAAATTTACAAAAATACAACGTTTCCTCTTTCTGATGTTAGTGTAGACAACTCTCTGCACTAAGGAAATTATCGTTGTATTGCAGAGTACTTTTTACGAACATATAATTAACAGTCGCAAATTACAACCACATTCAGATCAACAATTTGTGGAACGCACAAAGTGTTGATCTGCGTGGGATTCGAACCCACGACACTTGCTCGGTATGTCGGTATCTTAACCACTACGCTATCTGTACAGTCAATATTCGCTATTAGTGGCTCTATCTTGCATATGAAAGTTGTAAAATTAGACTGAGGTATCGCTAGGAGTATGGGCATTAGGGAGGGTTCCAGAAGGGGTATTCTGCTGGGCTGGCCATAGACGACAAGGGACTCGGTACCGGTGGTCGACCGAATGGCGAAGTGGAAGGAAGACCGGTGGCCGGTGTGTATCCTGACCATACACCACAAAAAAAAAGGAGTATAGACAATAGCGCTCTCCTAGCAAACGTATGTCGGCTTATTCCGATCGTCAACCCGCTCGCCAGGCGTCTCCATCATTTGACCACTGACGACAAGTCACCCTGCTCCGGTGGTCGGCCCAACGACGATGGCGACGTGGATACGGGTGGGTTATGGGCCCGCGCGCCGTTCTTTCGTCGCCTCGAACGGAATGGACCGCGTGTGCGCTTACCATAGCCCACCCATAAAAAAAAGGCGTATCCATCATGGCAATGGCATCACTAAAGAATGTCCACGCCATGAGAGTTTTTTTTCGAAGGGCTTAGTCCAGCAGTGGATGGTGACATCCCGAATTATGATGTCGATAAGAGCTTGAGTATTTTTATATCAGACATATTAAATAGTTAGCAACCGATCGAGCGTTCTAATAATCAGCTGTTATCAATATTGTATATTTTTAAATACATTATGTATCTAATAGTTAATAGTGTTATCGAATTTATTAAAAATATTTGTCAATTTTATTTCGTTCCACAATCTAATCAAGAATTATTTTCGATCGATTCGGACATACACAAAGTCTCCATTATCATAGCAGTCATCAACTGTTTCTTTTTTGTTTTTGGGTTCGGCTATGATCAGCGCACATGCAGTCCGCTCTGTACAGGGCGACGAAGGGGCGTGCGCGGTCCCATAACCTACCTTATCTCTTCTCATTCGCCATTGGGCCGACCATCAGTGCCGCATTCTTTTTCCTCCGTGGCTGGCCCGGCATATTCTTCATCTAACTTATACTAATATTATAAAGATAAAGAGTTGGTTGAACGCGCTAAACTCAGGTACTACTGGTTCGAATTGAAAAGTGTTGCATTTATCGGCAAAGCCTATATGCCATAAAAATCGGTAATAGTAGTAAAGGCGTATTAAAAAATGTTGAGAAAACGGGAATTTATTCCATTTATATATGTGGATATTGTATCCCTTAGTCGTCTTTTTCTACACTCACGGGCAGGAAAGGGGGTGGTAACTCGTAGTTTTGCTTGCATACCAACACGGATCACAAACAGTTCAAATAGTGTAATATTTTATGCTTTCCTTTGCTAATATTATTCCTTTAGTTCCCCTTTTTTTTGGGTGGGCTACGGTCGGCGCACTCCTCGCACCACTCCGTCCGGGGCGACAGAGTTCCGGCGAGACGGCGCGCGGGCCCATAACCCACCCGTACCCACGTCGCCTTCGTCGTTAGACCGACCACTGGAGCAGGGTTACTTGTCATCAGTGGTCGGCCCGACGGAATACCCCCTACTTGGGGTACCCTCCCATCGACCGATGTCCCCCCCTCTTGGAGGACGTCGGTCTTACCTCACGCGGTCGGCCTCTCGGCGGGTGACGGACAAGAATTGTCCCCCTGGCTGAATTGGGTTATAGCTTTGCTTCATCATCATTCAGCCCATCGCCTCCCTCATATATTGACACAAAGTGCGCTCCTGTGCCGCTTGCAATCAACGATGGTTAGCAAGTTTCACTAGGTCGTTGGTCCACCTAGCTCGTTCCACACTGCGTCGTCCGATACGCGGTCGCCACTCGAGAACCTATCTTTCCCAGCGGTTGTCGATACGTCAAGCGATGTGGCCTCCCATTGCCACTTCAGTGTGCTATGTTGGTTACATCCGTTCTTCTACGGATTTCCGTATTTCGAATTCTATATCGCAGAGAAATCCCGAACATAGCACGCTGAGCGACTTTGAGCTTGGTTATGAGGGCTGCTTTTGCTTATTTATTAAATAAAAAAAAAACTATATTCTCATATATTCAACGCAATAAAACTGTAAGTTCCAATGAAAGGTGCAATGTAATCATTTTCCTTCAATGCAACAAACACATTTCTTCATTATATCCGATCGATAAATATTTACGACGTATTTTGTTTGCGCGCAAATCGTCATGGCGGTTACTGGGTGCCATTGTTTCAGTGTTACCATTTTACCTCGATGTTAATATATTACGGTGATTTATTTTTTTAAATGCCCTTGTGCTAGATTGAAATACTCTGTCTAGAATTAGATTTTAATAAAATGTAAAACATCCGTGTGGTAACGGAGTAAGAATACTATTCACCGCTTCCTATCTTGCCCGTGGATATCGTAAAAGACGACTAAGGAATATAATACGCATGTAATATCCATGCAAGAGAAGGAAAGCTTAAAATTAAACTCTATACCAATCTGTCTGATCAGCATGGTACAGTAAGATCAATTTTCCCTCCTATTGCGGAGGAGGCTTGAGCCCAGCAGTGGAACGTATATAAGCTGAGATGAAGATGTATAAAATCATGATTTTTATTCTAAACTAGCAGCGCCCTGCGGTTTTAACCGCAGGTCCTCTTCCCATGGGAATATCGGTATAAATTATAGCCTATGTGTTATTCTGATATGTAAGCTATATTATTGTGAAGTTTCATCAAAATCCATTCAGTAGTTTTTGCGTGAAAGAGCAATAAACATCTTCACATTTTCACATCCTCGCATACTCACAAACTTTCGCGTTTATAATATTAGTAGGATAGGGTAAAACTGTTTTATTGATATTGTCGCTTTTGTATTTGATTTTAGATTGCCCGACGTTTCGAACACTTTACAGCGTTCAGTCCGCCCGTGACCACAAAAGTGTGTAATACCCACGTAAACATCAGAAATCATTATGAATTTTTATTGTTTCAGCTCAAAAGACGACGAAATAGATGGTAATTGTATAGTGCGAGCACGAGGTCTGCCCTGGCAATCATCAGATCAAGACATCGCTAAGTTTTTTAGAGGCCTCAATGTTGCCAAGTAAGTATTCATTGATGTTTTACCAACTGAATGAATTAGGCAATACAGAGCAGAAATCCATTTTTATTTTTATTTTAAAATGGAAGGAAGGAAGGGCGACCCACCCCTTTCCCACGGTAATCGATATACCGCACACCACAATAGAAGGAGTACGGCATAGGATTACTTTGATTGGTCACACAGCTTTGTTGACGTCACACAGCTTTAATCGACGT
This sequence comes from Lymantria dispar, assembly GCA_032191425.1. Classification (NCBI taxonomy): domain Eukaryota; kingdom Metazoa; phylum Arthropoda; class Insecta; order Lepidoptera; family Erebidae; genus Lymantria; species Lymantria dispar. The sequence goes on along the minus strand of CM063463.1, from coordinate 8,437,598 downwards.
CACACAGCTTTAATCGGTGTCACAAAGCTTCGTCACACAGCTTTGTTTGATCGGTGTTTTACCAACTTCTTCTGGTGTATTTTCATATAGCTATAAATATTATTTGCTTTGTATTGAATTTTTTATTTAATTGAAGGTTGACACATAATACCCTCCTCATATTTTTTTTTATACAGTAATGCAAATAGTTTTAGCAATATAATTTTTCACCGGCCGTCTGGCTTACGACAATCCTTCCTGGGAATATAATTGTTAATCAGATGGCGTCAAATGGAATTTGCTCTGGCCGATTGAAAAGCACTTTGTCGACTTTTATAACACCTAAGCCATGGAAGGGTTGGTAGTATTCGTAACCATACGGTGTCGTAAAAGACGACAAAAAGCTTAACTTAGACCAGTGGGCCTACTCTTGAAATCAATTCTAATTTTGAATCCGATTCAATTCCAATCTCACTAAACTTATATTTTGAACAAAATCGAGAATGAATTCTTCGCATTTGCCGTTGTTATTTTCACCAAATGTGGCGAATTTTCTTACTTTAAATTAATAACCTTATCGAACTCAATCACCAGAAAGAGGCTTTCTTGAAATTGTACAACATTAACGATTTTAAACTACTTCAAAATCACGTCGGGAGCAGCAAATATTTGACTTAATCGACGAGAGTCGAATTCATTTAGTTTAAAAAATATCCACCGAATTTGATTCCAATCGGGCGCTAGTGTCACTTTCAAGAGTACCAAATTTGTTCAAATTCGAGCTGCGATTGGATTTAGGATTAGAATAGAGATTCAAGAGTAGGCACACAGGTCCATCTCTATCTGATGCTGTCTGGTGAACAATTAAATTCCCAAGGAAGTTTGACATCAGGCAGGCGACCGGTCATAATGTGTACAATGAAATAATAGTACATATTGAGTCAACTCCGAGTAATTGTGATACGAGTAAGATAGTGTTGATTTAGTGATGATTTAAGGTTATATAATTATTTTTAATTTTTTTTTTAGAATAACAGCCTGCCCTAAGGATTATTATCCTGTATTATATTCCGTGTGATGACGGTAGTAAGAATACACCCTCTCTCTTACCCATGGGTGTCGTAAGACACGACTAAGGGATTATAATATGCATACAACATCTATGCAAGAGAAGGAAAACTCGAAACTAGACCCTATGCCAACATATTTTACCAGTGTGTTATAGCAGGTCAATTTCCCTCCCATAGTATAGGAGGCCCAAGCCCAACAGTGGGACGTATATGGGCTGAGACGATGATGACAACACCCGATACTAAGGAGATAATCCTTGTATTGTGACTTTACAAACATATAATTTAAAAGATTTTTTTTTTGGGGTTGGGTTGTGGTCGGTGCGCTTCTCGCATCACTCCGTCCGGGGCGACAGAGGGGCGTAAGCACGCACACCCGCAACCCACCCACGATGCACGTCGCCTTCGTCGTTGGGCCGCCCACCGGAGATAATTTAACGGATACAGATTACACCCAGACTCGGAATAACAATTTGTGGATGGAACCCATGACACTGTCGCGATAGATCGGTATTTTAACTACTATGCCATTTGTGCAGTATGCAATTAATGTTGAATGTTCGGTACCAAACATTTTTATATTAGTTTAATAATTAAATCCATGTAGGGTAGTTCTGTTTTTTGTGGTTCGCGGTTGGCTCGGAGCCGGCCGCCACTTTCACTTTGACTTTGGTGCGCGGATGGCACGGGGCCGGCGCGTCGGCCGGCCCCGGGGTCGTTTTGTTTCCGCCCTTTTGGTTACTTTCACTTTCACTTTCACTTTGGTGCGCGGATGGCACGGGGCCGGCGCGTCGGCCGGCCCCGGGGTCGTTTTGTTTCCGCCCTTTTGGTTACTTTCACTTTCTCTTTCGCTTTGTTCGCGGATCGACTTGCGTTGGAAGTAACGGTCGCGTACGCACATATTTTGTAATTGCTATGTCTTTTGTGGACTAAAGCCGTGAAATCGTGGTATTTGTAATATTGCGCGCCACCCTTTGTTTTGTGTACCGCTTATGTACGCGAGTTAATTAGAGTTAAGTATATATTTGTGAACATTAAATTGTGTGTACGAGTAGCAAGCCTGGGTCCTTGAAGTGTACGAGGCCGTTGTCATCACCGCGCTTTTGGATACAAGCTAAGTAACCCCTCAGTTAGTTTCTATTTGTCTGGCCAGACCGAACGCTGAGTTAGGTTACGTTATAGCTACCTCCGCGGTATCTACTCGTAAGTGTTAAAATCTGTTCTTGTACTATCATTTAGGAGAACTTAAAATAGCCTTGCGTAATCGCAAGCCAATGTTATTACCCATTTGGTATCCCTCACTGGCCTGGTGTTCCCTTCCACTGCGCATCCTAGGTCAGTAGGGAACGGTAATGAACATACTTTCTGGTAGCAGAGCGTGGTTCTAGTGAATCTAGTAGTTTTGTTTGGTATTGACATCTACAAGTGCCCGTGTTGAAAAATAAATCGATATATATAATTACTTGAATTTTACGTATTACGGCCCAGTTTAATAAATAGTCTGGTGTATAAAGATACACATTAAATATTTGTGTGATTGATCATTTGTGTACTTATTGTTATTAGTTATTAAAAATATCATATAAATAAGTTCACTGCAACATTTGAAATTTTGAATATCATTGTTTACTTAATGTGCCACAGAGTAATAAAATAATTTGCGTAGTACATTGTGCCACAGAGTAGTGCAGTCTCGTGATTGAATGAACGAATGAATTGAACTGTATAGACAATTAGTTTAATATTATTTTGCGTTTTGTTTATGGTACTTATACAGACAAATATTAACGTTTCCCTTTGCGCAATAATTTAATTGTTGTTCAATTTTGTAATTTGTATTTTTTGATTGTTGTTTCAATTGGTTGATTTATTTAGTTGATTATATATATATTTTTTTTTGTTGTTGGAATTTAATTATTTTATTCGATTATTATGGCTGCTTTTGCTAGCGCTAAGGACTCGGCAGGTAAGCTGCGCTCTGAGTTGAGATGGTTCTCGACTGCAACCGCCTTGGTTGATAGGTCTGATCGAAATGAGTCTCTCCTGGATAGGTACAGCAAATTGGATACGCGCTTACAATTTGTTGATGATGTGTACCGTAACTTCAACACAAAAATTTTAGATATTTCTGATGAAGATTACCCACAAACGTATCGTGACTTGGTACACGCGGATTATGACCAGATCATGGATTATGCAGATCGAATCTCACAGCGTGCTAGGGAAATTTCCGCGCCGAAAAGGGGTGAGTCTCCCGCGTCTAGGGATGTGAAACCTTCTACGTCGGGCTTATTGAGTAAACTGCCCACTTTGGACCTGCCGCGTTTTGATGGTCGTTTGGACCAATGGCTAGGTTTCATAAACTTGTTTGAGAGCTTAGTCCACGCGCGTTCTGACTTAGGTTCCGCTCAAAAATTGGCCTACCTGTTCTCCGTGTTGGAAGGTGAGGCGAGAGGTTTAGTTCAGCACCTGGAGATCAATGATGGAAACTACCTAGTGGCACGTAACCTTCTCATAAAGCGTTACCAAAATAAGCGTTGCCTGGCAGATACACACATTGGTCAGCTCTTGGGTCTGCCAGTGGTATCTAGGGTCTCGGCTTTAAGGTCCGACTTATTGAACCCATTGATGATTGCGATCAACGCACTGGAAAGGTTAGACCTTCCGGTGAGCACTTGGTCATATATGCTGGTGCATATTGTTTTGAAAAAGCTTCCTGCGGAACTTAGGGCTCGTTTCGAGCAAAAATATGGAGGTGATGATGCAACTCACTTGCCTGCTTTTGATGACCTTAAGAAGTTTTTGGAAGACGAGTGTAGGATGGTAGACATGACGGTCGTTGACAGGTCATTTGGTCAACAGTTGCCGCGGTCATCGGCTCCGACCCGCAATCACGCCTTTAGAAGGCCAGAGGTTCGTCACCCACCACGTTTTGCTGCTGTACAGTCGCGACCTGAGTGCACCTATTGCAAGTCCCCGAGTCATAAAGTTGCCAGTTGCTCAGATTTTACTGCGCTGCACGTGGCCTCGCGTAGGCGTTTGGCTAAGGCTCGAGGTTGGTGCTTTTCTTGCTTGGGAAACCATTTCCAGCGCGATTGCCCTAATCCTCGCCCATGTACATACTGCGGAGGCCAGCATTTGAAACTTCTTTGTGCGAATAATAATGGGATTGGTCGTGAACATGAACGTCAAGGCTCACCTACGGGTAGTTATGAGCGAAGGCACCGGTATGAAAACCGCAGTCCGAGACCTAGTCGCTCACCCCCGCGCGTCGTAGATTCTGCCGCAGCGAGGCGCCCACAAGGTCAATGCTCGCCGTCATCGGAAGCCCGTGGCAAGAGTGATAACCACGATTCGCGCCCGTATCGTCACGGGCGGGTACCTACCTTTGATGACGCTCCCCGTGAACATGAGAATCACCCGCTGCCTAGACGACATTAGGAACACGGCGCCTCCCCCCGTCATGCACCACCCCCGTTTGAAACCGTACTCCTACCCACTGCCTCTGTAAGGGTCTGGGGACGGACAGGTGCCTCTGTTGTGGTCCGGGCAATTCTGGACACAGGCTCTCAGGGGTGTATAGCGTCTTCTTGGTTGGTGGGGCAGGTACGCCTAAGTATGCGTGATTTTCCTCATGTCACTAGAGGTGTTGGCAACGCAGTTGTGGCCAATGTTGAAGGCCAAGTATTATGTGCGTTCTCTCCTATAAACTCGTCAAGCCCATTGTTTGAGTGTTCAGCCATTGTTATGAACAATATTTTGGGCACCCATCCGGAGAAGCAGTTGTCTCCGTATGCTATTGGTTTAGCGTCGGGTTTGAACTTGGCAGACCCCAAATTTGGTATACCTGGATCGGTCGATTTGTTGCTAGGCGCCGATGTTCTGGGAAACATATTCTTGGGTAGCATTCAGGTCATGCAACCAGGAGGCATGGTAGCCATCCCGACCATATTTGGCTCTGCACTGATGGGACCGGTCCTCACGGATACCCGTCTTGACATTGGCTTGATGGTAGGCTCTGCTCTCTCTGATGCGGTTCAGAGGTTTTGGGAAGTGGAAGAACCACCACAGGCTCCGCGCACTGATCCGGAGCATGAGGAGTGCGAATTGTTTTACCAAAACAATACGAGTCGCCTACGTACTGGTCAGATTATGACTCGATTGCCGTTTCTCGCCGTACGGCCACCACTTGGCACCTCGCGGCCTGCTGCTGAGAAACGACTATTGGCTATGGAGCGCCGAATGGCTCGAGATGCTCTCCTAAAGGAGAAATACATTGATTTTATGCGTGAATATGAGGAGTTGGGACACATGTCTGTGTCGAAATTAGATTGGCAAACAGTGGATCACTTCTTTCTACCGCATCATGCTG